>JAECWJ010000317.1:0-1200000 GCA_018150375.1 Drosophila sturtevanti
GTGCGGTACTGTTTCGACGGCGCTCCGTGCTTTATTATTTAATTTCGAATCTAGTATACCTAGAATTACTATAAACCTTTTAAAAAGTAATCCGGGGTGGTCACCTACTTACCCATCGGTCTACATTGTGGATAACCGTCCAGTGGTGGCTGCTGTACCGACCTCTTGTTCTGGGAGCCTCATTTTTTCCATTTTTTTCCGTCCTTTTGTTGCCTTTCCGTCCAGTCCGCCGACGGGCGAGGGGGGCCATCGTTACCTCTTTTGCTGCTTTCGCGCCTCTCAGCAGCATCAGGAACTTCTATTGGTGTGGGTGAGAGTCTTTCATTCCTTTTTCTCCCAAATTTCTCCAATTTTCTCCAATTGTCTGCGCACCTTGCTTTGAGGGATATCACTCTTCCTCTTTAAGTACCTCGCTCAGCTGATCTTTCCAGTGTTGATCAACGCGCACATCCCGGGTAGCCCCCGGTCTACATCCGGCAGGTGGCGCCGCCGTACACTCGGCCGTTAATTCAAACCGAAGTTTGAATTATCCGTTAATTTGGAAATTTGAAACTTCAATTCTTTGAATATGGAACGAGTCGCGGCGACGATGGATCGGCATCCACTAATGGACGTTGATCATATGTGTGAAGAGACAATCTTTGGAAAGCGCTCAAGACTCAGAGATTCACCGACGTCATGTGATGCCAACGCAAACGCTTCCACAAACGCGTCGGTAGCTGAGGCGCAGGTTCCAGTTAGCCCAGTAACAGCTTCTGGACCCTTATTAGTTACTCTCGTCCCAGAGCTGGATGAACTGGGCAAGCTGCTGCTCCAATTGGACAAGATGTTCAACCGCAAGGAAGAGGGAAAGCCGCTGGTTAGGCACATTAATGTGGGAACCAAACAATCCATTGTCCGTATGATTGAGCTCCAGAAGCAACTCTGTCGCAGAGTTCTCGCCGGAGACCTGGAAAAGCCACGGGAGATATCTGTAAGTGCCACCCAAACTTCCCCTGTGGCAATCGACCCTGGTAAGTCCCTAGTCAAGAAGACATTCAGAGACTCGCCTAAGCGCCCTCGTGAGGATTCGCAAGTACAGCGGAAAACTCCTCCAAAGAGGCAGCGTGGTGGAGACACAACCCCAGCGGAATCTCAGCCATCTGTCACACCGCAGTCGAAGGATTTCGAAAATGCGGCAGCTTGGAAGCTAGTGAACCACGCAAAGAAAGTCAAACAAAGTAACCAGAGTCTTCCCAAACGTCGCCCGGATGCGATTCTGGTGAAAAATAACGGCAACTTGTCCTACAGCGATATGCTCAAACTCGTCACCAGGAGCCAGGATATGAACCTACGCACCGTAGGCGAAAATGTAAAAAAGGTCAGGCGTACCGCAAAAGGAGACCTACTACTGGAGATGGACAAACCTATGGCAGACAGCCTGCAGCGACTAAGTGAGAGCATTAGTAATGCTTTAGGTAGCCAGGTCATAACCACAGCACTAACCGGAGTTGCCATGGTTGAGGTTAAAGACCTAGATGAGATGGTGACCAAAGATGACTTAGTGTCAGCCTTCTCTAGTCAGCTCGGTGTTTGCATTAATGCAGCATGCATAAAGCGACTTCGTCCAGCATTCGCAGGCACTCAGCGGGCTACTATAAGTGTCCCCGAAGCATCAGTAGAAGCTATTCTAAAAATTGGAAAAATTAAAATCGGATGGTCTATGTGCCGAATCGCAATCAATAATGCTCCTACGAGATGCTTCAGATGCCTGGAATATGGTCATGTGGCGGCCAAATGCAAATGCCCAGTCGACAGGAGCAATTGGTGTCTGAAATGTGGTGAGTCGCAGCACAAAATAATCGAATGTAAAAGCACAGCTAAGTGCTTTCTGTGCGTGGCTAAAGGGCTATGTAACACCAACCACATAGCGGGCAGCCAAAGATGCCCGTCCGGGCCGAGAGGTCACTCTGCGCCTTTGTCACATCATCATGATTAACTTTTTGCAGATTAACCTAAACCACTGTAGGGTAGCACAGGACCTGCTGTCGCAGTCAACTAGCGAGAACGACATAGATATTGTCATCATCAGCGAACCGTTCAAGATCCAGGAGAGCTCCAGTTGGTCCTGCAGTATCCAAAGGAAAGCCGCAATCCTTCTGACGAACGCGCGGGCGCATCATATGACAGCAGTGAGGGCAGCAAACCACTTCGTACGCGCATTCATCAAAAATCTATGGGTGTATAGCTGCTATTTTCCACCGAGTATTTCTCTCGATGAGTTCTGCAGCGCGCTGGACGAGCTGGTAGCTGACGCACGCGAGCATAGTCCCTTTATCATTGCCGGTGATTTCAATGCTTGGTCCCTGGACTGGGGCAGTGCTTGTAGCAATTCTAGAGGTAGAGCAGTATGGGAAGCCTTTGCGTGCTTAGACATCGCGCTACTGAACAGTGGCAACAGAAACACATTTAGCCGTGCTGGAGTAGGATCAGTGATCGATCTAACTTTTGTTAGTAATAGTATATTTGATATGGCCAAATGGCGAATCGGCGGGTTCTACACCGCCAGCGATCACGAGGCGATCCTTTTTTCGTTGGAAGAGAGGACCGCTTTTCCTACAGCTCAGCACGCAACAGGAAATATTTACAGAGCCGATACTCTAAGTACGCAGCTTCTAACTGCCGCCTTAAATGAAGCTACCCTGAGGACGAGCTCTGCGCACGACATGGCAGAACAGCTGGCCCAAATTGTAGAGTCGGCCTGCGACGCTAGTATGCGTCGGCGCAGGACATATAAAGGCAGCCATCGTCCCGTTTTTTGGTGGAACGAAAGCATCGCGGACGCACGTAAATCTTGCTTTGCAGCAAGGCGCAGTTACCAACGCGCCAGGAAAAGAGGAAACACTAATTGGCCCAATCTCCGGGAGCAGTTCACCATATGCCGGAAAGCGCTAAAAGATGCCATACACACCAGTAAGAGAGCCTGCTTTCTTGAGCTTTGCGATTCCGCGGAGCAGGATCCTTGGGGCAGGGCATACAAGCTGGTTGTTAAACGTGTTTTTGCCAATTACAGCGCAGCACCGTCAGACCCAACAACAGTCAATGCAATTGTGAGTCAACTTTTTCCACGAAAGGACGACGGATTCCTCGGCAGAACGCCCCAACAGATACGGATACTGCACGATGTGGAGGAAATCTCCCCCGACGAGGTCATTAGCATAGCAAGAAGACTTAAAAATAACAAAGCACCTGGTCCCGATGGCATACCAAATCGTGCTCTCAAACTGGCGATGTCTCTACGACCTGACATGTTCGCCCGGGCGTATACGCAATGCCTACGCGAGGGCTCGTTCCCTCGCAGGTGGAAAATGCAAAAACTTGTACTCCTTCAGAAGCCAGGCAAATCCCCCGAGAATGAGTCTGCCTACAGACCCATATGTCTCATCGACGCCGTGGGCAAAGGATTGGAATCCTTGATATGCACGAGGCTGGAATCAGCCATATCCAGTGGCGGCGGGCTCTCTCCTAACCAGTTCGGGTTTAGAAAGGCGAGATCTACAGTACACGCAATAGAAAAAGTGGTGGACACGGCAAGGCAAGCAATTGCAGGTCAACGATGGAAAGATGGGAATAAAAAATATTGTCTTATCGTCACTCTTGACATTAAAAATGCGTTTAACACTGCCGATTGGAGATGTATTCTCGACGCAATATCTAGCTTTGGAGTTCCTGCATACCTGCATAATATAGTCGGGTCCTATTTTTGTAGCAGGAAACTAATTTACCACACGGATTCTGGAGACTTGGAGCACTATGTCACGTGTGGAGTACCACAGGGGTCTGTGCTAGGACCAATGCTCTGGAACATCATGTATGATGGTGTACTGAGGATTCCATTGCCAGAAAGTTGCCAGCTCATCGGGTATGCAGACGACATAGCACTAGTGGTAGTCGAGAAACACCTGCAAGTTGCAGAAGGGACGGCCAACTTGGCTATAGCCAGAATCACGGATTGGCTGGGATCTGCTGGCCTAAAATTAGCAGCGCATAAGACGGAGGCAGTTTTAATTTCCAGTAGAAAAAAGGTGGAAAAGGCGTGCATAACAGTGGAAGGCGTAAAGATCGTATCTAAGAGGGCTATCCGCTATCTAGGAGTGTGGATCGACACCCGTCTTAGCTTCCGTGAACACTTGTTACATGTGCAGGAAAAGTCGGCGGCGTGCGTACGGGCACTGTCCAGAATAATGCTGAACACTCGGGGCCCTAAACAAGAAACCAGGAAGCTGCTAATGACGGTTAACCAGTCAATAACCTTGTATGCTGCACAAGTATGGGCGTCAGCCATGTGTGTCGATAGCTACAGTAGAGGTATCCGTTCAACGCATAGACTGAGCGCCCTGAGAGTCAGCAGCGCCTTCCGGACAGTGTCTGACGACGCCGCATTGGTTATCGCTGGCATGATACCAATGGACCTGCAAGCAAAGGAGGTTGAGATGGTGGCATCTGCTGGCACAGAAGGATTAGCTAGAAAAGAGACTAGAAGGAGGGCTAGACTAGCAAGCATGGCAGAATGGCAGAGTAGATGGAACGGGGCTCAAAAAGGGAGGTGGACATTCAAGCTTATCCCTGATTTGAGTAGATGGTTAGGTAGGAAACACGGCACTGTAAATTACTACTTAACCCAAATTCTTAGCGGACATGGATGCTTCAGGCAATATCTTCATCGTTTTGGACATGCTGATTCCCCAATCTGCAGCACACGTTGCGACGACATCGTAGAGGACGCACACCACATCCTCTTCGTCTGCAGCCGATTCAGCCAGGAGAGACGTCAGCTTATTGGAATTGCTGGCGCCGATCTGTCAGTCAGCAACCTCACCGACAGGATGTTATCGAGTCCAGGGACCTGGGAAGCGGTAACTAACTTTGCCGCTCTGGCAATGCGCAGTCTACGTCAGTCTGAGAGAGACAGCGCCGCAGTGGCATAAGTGAATACGAGCACCTGATCCTAGGAAGCAATTCCCACGAGGACGTCCCCCAGGATCTCGCTCCCTTCACAAACTACTACTCCCTCAAAATTTTTCTTTTTTCCTTTTCCTTTCCACCCGATTGTTCTTTACTATTTATTTATCTTCTTGTTACTATCTACTATTTTTTTTCACTATAATTTTTTATTTTTTATTTTAAAAAAAAGAAAAAAAAAAAAAAAAAAAAAAAAACAAGAAAAAAAAAAAAAATATAGTAGAAAGGTAAAATAATTTAATTTAATTAATTTAATTAAAAAACTAAGGTGACTTTTGTTGGGGTGGGGTAAAAAAAAAAAAAAAAAAAAAAAAAAAATAAAAAAATAAATATATAAATAAAAAATTAATATTTAATTTTGTTTTTGTGTGTTTTTATTCCTTTTTTTTCTTATTTCTACTATTAAAAAACTAAAAAAAAAAAAAAAAATTTTATAAAAAAAAAAAAAAAAAAAAAAAAAAAAAAAAAAAAAAAAAAAAAAAAAAAAAAAAAAAGAAAAAAAAAAAAAAAAAGGGAAAAAAAATGTAGACAAAAAAAAAAAAAAAAAAAAAAAAAATAAAAAGTAATTTTTTTTTATTTTTACTTTTTTTTTGATTTTTTTTTTTTTTTTTTTTTTTTTGAACCCATCAGGAGGTAAGGATAAAAGTATGGCAAAAACCTTGAATAAAAAGTTAAAATAAATAACTAAGCTAACCAAGGGAAAAGGTTTAAAAACTTTAAATTTAGGCATGAATTAGGCCAAAGAATGTGCTACACAGAGAGAAATTATTATGGTAATTATGGTAATAATAAAACAAAGATTACAGAATTAAATTTTAATGGTTTTGAGTATATCTTAGGAGACATATAAGTCTGGAAATACGGATATAGATCGAATAATGTATGAGAATATACAATTTAGAAAACAAATAATGTAGGAATATATGTATATGATTATCAAGAATATATAGAATTTTCTTATAATTTAGCATCCATTTTAAATGTAAATATATCCACCAAATATATAATAAAATCTTAATTTTAGCTAATAATATTAACTTAATATTTATTTCTCCCAGTTTTATATTTATTTTTGAAATATCCCTATCAATAATCAGTTTATATAAAATATTTATCCTATTTTTTCCCCTATTTGGCTTCCATTGATTGATTAAAAGTATTCAATTGACCCTCGCACGCAATGTTTGACTCAAATTCTGGGCAAAATTTATTGGCCTCAGCAAATGTCTGGTTCGTTGAGCTCCCTTTTCTACTCTGGCCAACACTTTTTCTCGCACTTTCTCTCTCTCTCTCTCTATGTCTCTCTATTTTTCTCGCTGTGTTTGTATTTATCTTTCATTCGCTTTTCATACCGTTAGTTAGTCAGTTAGTCGCTCGTTGGCTCATTTGTGTGGCATTCATTCCATCCGCACCACTACCAACTCCTCCATCCCCCGCTTACCCTCTGACTACCTCTTCATCCATCCATCTATACAATAATTCCTTTCCTACTCTTTCCTTCTCTCACTCTCATTCTCTCTCTCACTCACTCTCTCTCTATCTCTTTCTACTGTATATTTAAATGATTTGCTGCTAATGCGCCTGTTTATGTTTTATGTTGATGTTGTCTCACCTCCCCTTCTCCCTCCACTAAGCCATTCCACTCTTATGGTGAATGGATTTCTGTTTGTTTGTGTGTACAAGTGTGTGTGTGTGTGCGTCTATTTGACTTTATGCAATATTTATTTGTGGCGCACAACAAAAATAACAACAACAACAATAACAACATGCTATCCCACATGTGCGTGGTCCGCATTTAATTTCTATGGCCGGATGTTGAGTAGACAGTTGACTGCCTCACGCAGATTGGCATTGGGTGTTGCATGCTACATGTTATCATATTTTCTATTTTTTCTATTTTTTTTAATTTTTTTGCCATATTCCATATTCCAATTTTCTACATCTTTGCTGTCTACGAAATTTGATCCATGTCAATATTGACGCAAATGACGAAGGTCACCAAAAGAAATAAATTACAAATGGGTTTACTCCCACCTCTCCTCTTCTTCTACACACAAACATATGTATATACATATATATGTATTTATGTAATATGTGTTTATAGGTATCATATATTTCAACATTTCTTCAATTTCAATCAATTATCATAAAAATGATGAAGAGCTACCCAAAAAAAATATATATATTTGAATAATTTAAATCACTTTTTTTTTGCAATGGAATTTACTGATGTGGAATTTTTTTTAAAGAAAAATCAATCAATATTTGTTTAAAGATATAATTTAATTGCTGTAATCAAAAAAAAAAAAGGGGAAAAACAATTAAAAAGGAGCCAAAGGGGCCAAAGGTCAAAAGTCAAACACATTTAAGGTTAAATGTCTGTTAGTTAGTAGATAATAAAAGAAATTATTTGAATGAAATTATTTAGTTTTAGAATATATTTTTTTTAAGATTTTTAGATTAATTATTTTCATAAAGATCTAAATAAACTATAAAGTTAGTAAGCAGTAAGTAAACTATGTAATTGCAAATTGTTATATTAATTAACTTAAAATCAAAAGTTGAAATTTGAACATGAATTTCGTAAGACACTAAAAATGAGCTTAAATTATTTCCTTCCTCTTGTTTTTCTGGTCTAAGCTTAAATATATATATCAATTCTAGACTTATACCCATAAATAGATATAGATGTATATATATATATTTTTAAATTTAGCTATCTTTGTCATAGTCATACATATAAATGGAAATATATATTTATATATTTGAATCTATTTATAAATAAACTATTCCTTGCTTCACCTTTTTTTTTAACGAACAACATTTCATTATCATATTTTCGGTTAAAATATCCACAAAAAAAAAAAAAGAAGACGTAGACATTATTTAATACATTCTGTTGACATTTTTTTTTTTTGTTGAAATATTTTTTCGTTCTCGTTTGTGGCATAAAATTAGGCTCTCCCTTTTGCTGACTGCATTCCGCCAATTTCACTTTGCTGACTCAACAGAAAAGCGAAAAAGGAAAAATGGCAGAGGCTAAAGAGGGGTGAGGGGGCGAAACCTTTTGTCATGTAACTGTCCTTATGCGGTTTTAAATGTGTTTTTATTGATTTTGCTTAGACAAACACATAGAGGCAAATACACAGCCTTTTGGCAGGCATTCGAAGCATATTTTTTCGTGTTTTTTTTTTTTTTTGGTGGCTGCCAAATTGAAAACTGCACGCCCACAAAATAAATTTTCAGAAGGATAGCAAAAAAAAAAAAAAAAAAAACAGACCTGACCGTGTCCACCTACTTCATCTCTATCTCTTTCTATCCCTGCCCGAGGGTTATTTGTTGAGTTTTGCGAAATAAATTTATGCTTGGCAGCAAGTCAAAATGAAAGAAACAGGAGAGTCGAGTTAAAGGTTTTTCACTCTTTTAACTATTTTCCTTCATATATATGTTTGTGTCCCATATGGCCAGGCATTCTAGCAATTCCCATATATAAATTTAATGCGCCAACAGGCAAAAGAAATGTATCCCAATCCCCAACTAACCATTCTCCCATTTTTTTTCTTTACACAAATTCTGTCTATACTATGACTATAACTTAATGCAAGGGTGGGTGGTGGTAGGGTGGGGGAGGGGGGTTGGTCTGGGCTACATAAAAATTGCATTAAGCGCAACGAGAATTATGCAAGAGTAGATAAAGAAGGGAGGAGATATGGAGAGAAGAAGTAAAGGCAAAAGCAAAAGCAAGCAATCTATTTTTATGCCCAACGGCTGAGACCCACTGACTGAGGACCCAAGGACTCTGACTGACTAAGTAGCTAGGCCAGGTTATCCTCTTCTTTACAAAATAAGCTAATTTTACACATGATAGGCCTTCGGGGTTAGTTGACTCAAATGGTTGCATTTTATGCTTCGCTTGAAGGTTGAAACCAAAAATGCACAAAAGAAAAATCAGCTAATGTAAAGCTAATACACTATACAAATCTTTTGCTTAGATCAGCACAGATATACATGCATACATATTGTATATATATGTATGTATGTATAAAAATGCTCATTGTGCAAATGATTTCTGAAAGCCCATCCTCTGGCCTCCATTAAGTAGGCCTTTGGGTAAAAGTTAATGGAGTAGAAATTGGCCATGTTACGAATACCGTTTTAGGGTTCAGGTTCAAGTTGCAGGTCCTTCAAAAAGTCAAAAAAATAACAAAAAAAAAAAAAGAAAAAAACCAGCACCAAAAAGGGATAAAACATTGTAACAGTGAATAATGCGCATAATAAAGTGTCCAAAACATTTGTTTTTTATTCAGCTCCCCACACCCTTCTCTTGTTCACTCCCATTTTTTCCAGCTTTTTTTTTTGCACTCTCTCTCATTTTTCGATTTTCTGCTTTTTCTTTCTTTCTTCCTTTTTTGTTTTTTTTTTTTTTTTTTTTTTTTTTTTTTGGCAGAACTTTTTGTCCCAGTCTGAGCTAAAGGAGGCTTGGCCTAAGTTTCAAATTGCTTTAAATTTGTTGTAATGGCGCTTTAAGTAGTTTTTCTTTCTTTTTCTTTTTTGTTTCTGTTGCTGCTTTCTTGATTTATGATTGAGCAAAATGCTTTGGCAAGGACAAGAGAAAGAGAGAGAGAGAGAGAGAGAGAGAGAGATAGAGAGGGTGGTGGAGGAAAAGTCACATTTTCTTAATATGCAGCATATTTGATCATGGTAATAAATGTGGCTATAACTTGAATGATGGCAGTTTTGAAACTGAGCAGCGATAAGCATAGCCAAAACTCATTTCAAATCAATCAAATTACAAAAATATATAATGCAATAGTTGTAAATTGGAGGGATATACAAAATATATTTGTTTAAGTTCTTAGTTTATATTATATTTAAATTTCTTATAATAAAAATATTCTAGTTAACTTAAACAATTGGTAAGATTTTCTATTAAAAATAAATCTTACACTAAGTGTGGGGTAAAAAATTACAAGACATGGGCTCATGTTAATTCCATCAAGCCACAACAGAGACATGTTTATATACACCCACATACACACACACACACACACCCACATCCAAACACACTTATGGACATTCCCGCATAGATGGTACAAAACTTTGCAGTTCTTGCAACTTGTCTAACCCGATTGCATTAGGCTCCCTTTTAGTCCAACGTACAACGTGACGTATACGCATTGTTGCCAGTAGTCTTGCCATGTATATGGGAGTGCATGTGTAACTATATGTAAATGTGTGAGTGTGTGTGTGTATGTGTGTATGCTTATGCACTTTACTTTGGCTGAGTCACCCACTTTCCATTTACGTGCCTGGCCTGACTCTTGCACCCGTTAAATCTCCCTTTTTCTTCCCTTTATCCCTTATATGAACACGGCAAAGTGTTTGACCCATTTTCAGATGACTTCGTAGTAAAGCGTGGCATGGGGGGGGGGGGGCAGATGGGAAAATGGGATTCAGTTCGAGTATAGAGAGGGAGTTGGCCACGCCTTCACTTGCACTCTGTTTGCTGAAAAAGTTTAGACACAAAGAAAATAAACTAGAAACTCCGGGTTTCCTTTTATTTTACTTTTGTTTTTTGCTTTTTTGTTTTTTTCCATCAGAGTTGGGCATTTACTTTTGCAATTTAAATGCTTCCGTTGAATAACCGTTTTCATTTTCATCTGACATACTTAAGCACCTGATACTACATGGTTTTCCTCACTTTCAGTTATACATATAGACATATATATATATGTATATATATACATATACATATATTTATATACATATATACATAGATAGAGATAAATGTTCGTCGTATCTGTTTGTGGTATGATGGCTGTTGCATACTTTCGAGAGCCATTCAATGAAGTATGTATGCAATCGGCAACCCACAAATAAGAACCACCAAGAAGCATCTTTCTTCAACCCGCCAACCACCCCATTCTCTCTTCATTGCTTGGCACCTCCATCTACCACTTGTTTATGCATTCGTGCGCACTTTTTTGTAGTGCATTTTAATTTCGTTTGCATATGACAGGCAACGTGAGGCAGCTCATGGAATTCAGCACAACTTTTCATTCATTTGCCTGGCGCTGCTTAAATATGCAGAATTCTCCAGCTTCCGCTTGGTGTCCACCATTCCCTTAACTCTTCCTCTTTCACCGTTGCTGCTACTTTCTCTCACAATTCTCCAGTCATGTTTGCTTGCATATACATATATATAGAAAACAAAATTCATCGAATTCATAAAATGGATTTATAAAGTGTACTTCGCCTGCCTTTGCTTCGCCAACAGATATATATAGATTTTAGTGAAGATGCTAGGGGAGCGGTAGGGAGTGGGATAGTGGGCAGGTTTTGTTCGGTGTGAGTTATGGGAAAATTCAAGAAAATCCATCAAATGTAATAACAAAATATAAAATTTTATATATAAATATTGGAAAATGTGTCTGGCAATGACGACAAATTTATGCCAGCTGTGACCAAACTGAGAGCCATTAAAGTCAAAAGAGAGCAAAAAAAAAAAGAAGTATTTTCATTTAGTTTTCAATTGCAAGTCAAATGAAGGACAAAGAAACCACAAAATTTTCATACTGAAGACATTTTTGATACACTTTTTTTTTTTAAATAAGAATTAAAGGCAAATGATAATGAACTAAAACTATGTATGATAATACGTAAAATTAATGATTTTAATAAATAATAAAATGATTTTATATTTAAAGAAAAATCTTAAGAGCTCTCGACTGATTTCAAATCAGAAAAAGTGTTTTGATTTATATTTCACTTTTAATGAAAACATTTCTGATTTATAAGTTTTATCCAAAGCTTAAAGAGTTTTCCCACATTTCTTTTAAACCTATTAAAATCTGTTTAATCAAACATTTGTTTTAGATTGATATATAATGTCCTAGTCTTAGTTTTCTATGCGATACTGAAACTTTCTTGAAGTAATTAAAAAATAGAAACGAATTTTGTATTTTTAAAAGATTTTTTGTGTGGCAAAGAATTATAAATAATTTTAAGAATTTATTTAAAACGATTAATTGGCTAAGAAAAAGTAGAATTTCCATTATACGATATTGATAGCTTAATTTCTAACTTGATTAACTTTCTCCTTCTTAATACAAAGAAAGAGACAAAATGTTTAAAGCAAAGTGCTATACCCCAATTGGTAAGGGTAATTAAGTTGAGAAAACATATAAACATTTTTTATTATTATTTATTTATTTTCGATTGGTCAAGTTAAAAGTTTGCATTTAAAAAGTGTTTAAGTGCCTAAAGCAATAAATCTATTTGGTTTATGTCATCTGCAAAAGGGCATCTGGTCAATTATCCTTCATATCCTGATGCCCAATTCTCGTTAACCCTCCCCCCACTCGCCCCCGCACCTACATAGCTCAATAAGAATGATACAAATTAATGAAACATAAGTCAAACCCATAGTAAAAATGCCAATCAAATGCCTATCTAACAAACAGAAGCAGACACAACGAATATCCTGAAAATGTTTGAAAAGACAAAAAATGGCGTCCCAGCGTCGGTGTCGATGTCGGCGTGGGTATCGGCATCGGCGTCGCCGTCGGCGTCGGCGGCGTTGTCCTGCCCCAGCCAACCTATGTATGTATATAGCACATTCACTTCAAAAGGCGTCGCAACGT
This sequence comes from Drosophila sturtevanti, assembly GCA_018150375.1. Lineage (NCBI taxonomy): Eukaryota > Metazoa > Arthropoda > Insecta > Diptera > Drosophilidae > Drosophila > Drosophila sturtevanti. Next base: position 12,645 of record JAECWJ010000317.1, read on the forward strand.
TGCACAGTCAATTTGCGTTCGAGATTTATAACTTGGTACAATGCTCCCTTCTCAGTCTGTCTGTCTGTCGGTCTGTCGGTCTGTCTGCCTATTTCTATCTCTCTTTTCCCTATGTCTATGTTTTTATTTTGGAGAGAGACGGGGAAGCAGTTAACTCTGCCTCCCCTCTCTTCATATTCTCCCTTCCTTTATGCCACCACTTGGCCTTTCTGTTATGCTTCACTGACGACGTGTCCTTGAAACGGACGCCCCATCAACTGGTCTATGCGTTTGCCCGCCGACTGTGACTTTGATTCTGTTTCGGTTTTTCGGCGCTTGGCACATAAATATTTTTTGCTTGATCAAGTGTACTAATTTAATGTGTTGCCATGACTATAGCCCAAGCTATATATCGGTATATACGAGTATATCGTGTGTGTGTCTGTGTGTGTGTGAGTGTGTGAGTGTGTGTGGGATAGACTAGAGTAGGAGTAGTCGAATCGATGACTCGACTTGACTCTGCCTCCTCTCGCTCACTCGCTCACATTCACTATCATCGCTGGCAGGACATTCAAAACAAGATTTATGACAGGCGTGCGCCAAACATTGCTGCATGAAGAGGGAGGTAAAACCCCCACCCCTCCTCCCACCCCTTCCCCTTTGCTTAGTGGGGGGGTTAGGACAACAATAAAATGAAATCAACGTTACGAAACAAGAGAAATGACAACGTTGCTAAATGGGCTTATCTTGGGCCCCCCTCAAAAAGACGGGGAAGGAGAGTTGAGGTAGAAAGGGGAGGAAAACAAAGGCGCCCTACTGCTTGGACCCTGCAAAGAAAAAAAGAAAGGTTTTCATTTTCTATCTGTTCCGGGGAAAAACTCTACTTGAGCAGTTTTCGGTTCAGTTTTCTTTTCTTTCTTTTATATTTATATATATATATTTTTTTTTTTTTTGAAAATTTTGATTAATGTTTTTCCTTACTGACTGACGGCTATTAGACAACAAACAGTAGTCAGGGATAGATAAGGGGGGAGGCGTGGGGGAAGAGAGGAGATTGTGTTTGTGGGGCAAAACTCATGTGTAAGCGGGACGTGATTTGCTACTGCGATTTATCTTTGGGTTCCATTTAGCTTTGAGAGAAGCAACAAGCATCATCGTCAAGGGGTCACTTAAAAGTACATAATGAAACACAATGACATTTAAACGAGGCTTGAAAAAAAAAAGGGAAAACAAATGATTTTTCTTACTAATGCGAAAAAGTTAATTTTCTTTGAGAATTTCACAATTTGAAGATTCAAAACAGAAAGCATAAGTTAATGGATTAAAGGAAATTTTCACTATTTTGAATTGAATAAGAATAGAAATAAGAAATAGAAATTTGTGGACAAGAAATCTAAATAAAGTAATTTGAGCGAAAATTCTTATAAGAAGAATACGATGAAAGATGACCTAAACATCACATTCTAATCATAATCATAATCACAATCTACTTATATCTAATCTGCTAATAATTACCCTCATTTAATGATAAGTAAATAGACTAAAAAGTATTTATTCCGCTCAAATAATTTACGACCAATAAGAAGTAACAATCAGCTAAATGGTGCAAAATAAGAATTAGTTTTAAGTATGGCATGATAAAAGAAAAATGAAAAACCTTTTACCCAAAAACTATCTATAAATGAAACTGATTTCGTTTCTGAAACTCATTTTATATGAAATTTAACTAAGGTATGAGTTCTCTATACCTTTTTTTATTCATTCAATAATAATTAGTCATAATAATTAAAAGTTATAATAAGGTAAATAAATTTGGCAACAAGCGCATCGTTAAAGAGAAACTTCTTAACTCAGGTTTATCAACTTAAAACCTGGATTACATTTTGATATACTATTTTTATTATCTAAACTAAATATATATTTCCTCAGAGCAGATCTCTTAGAATAAAGAAAACCATCTTCCTTTACTTTTTTAAAGTTTTTTTTATGCTTTAATTTTGTGTTTTTTTTCCCACCTGCTAACTGTTATGGTATTTCTTCTAATTTTCTCGCATACTTTTTTTTTTGTTTTTTTTTTTTTGGGGGGTGGTGCAGTTTCCATTAACCCAGTTCAGTTTTTGTGGTGTTTTTCCATTTTGGCCTTCTTGTGTTAATTATAGTGTCTTGTGCAAGTTTCTGGGCATTTGTCTTTATTATGACTTCCCCCCTCTCTTTTACTCCTCTTCTTTTTGGTTATACCTGCCGGTAGGCAAGGACATTTTGTGTAGAATTCTTGCCTGGTATCTTTATTAACATTGGTTATGCCTTTGCTTTTCCCTTTGTTTTTCTCCACTGACATTCGCAGCCGAAATGAAATAGCACAAGCATAAAGTATGAGGGGGAAGGGGGCTGGCTGGTATGGGGGTGTGGTTATATGAATGCCATAAGGCACAACAACAATACATCATGTATGCAAAATGATGTATGCATGTAAATGACGACGTAGACAACGAAGATGAGGCACAAGTGTTGCGAATTAGGCCAAGGAGAAGCATTAATAAACGCATTTAATGGTAGAGGGGTAACAAGAGAGGGGGCGTGGCAAAAGTGGTAGCAGGAAAACGAAGAAATGTAAAAGACTAAGGGGCTTAGATAAAGACAAAAGGAAGAGAAAGACGATGAACAAGAACAAAATGATGATGATAACAACTGGAATGATGATGATGACGCTGATGATGATGATGATAATGATGATGATGATGATGATGATGATGATGATGATGGTAGACGACACATGCAGGCTTATAATTTGCACGTGGCATTCGCTCATATTCCATATACTAGAGATACCACCACTTTACTATACTGTTGCTTCCTCTTTATCATCCACCCCCTCCCCTCCACCACACATCCTTTCTTTATACGCCCTTTCCCTTGTGTGCTTATTGTGTCACTGAGCTTGACATACTTTCCACTTAGTCGGCTTGCTACTTGCTACTTTTATACTCCTCCTTCTTGGCTCATTTTTGCAAGTTTATCATTTGCAGTTGCTATTATGCTCCCCCATTCTCCACCTCCACCATTGCTAACCAACCATTCCCTTAGCTGAGGCAAGTCATCATTGTCGTCTCTCAAGTTGCTTGCTCAGTTTTCTATCTTTTCTCTCTAGCGACTTGAGACTGGAGTCGACATTAGTCGTAATATGTCAGGCTGTTACTTTTACTTGCCTAGTTTTAAGCCGGTTATCATACTAGCTACAGCAGGGGCATAGGGGGGGATACCATATCAGTATATAAGCGTGTGTGTTTGCATACATTTCATTGCATATCCTAAGGCGCCATGACTGCATTTAACTACAAGTATATATGTATATATAAGTACGACAATCACTTGTATAACTTTAATACAGAATTTCTATTATTTATTCTACTAAATTTCATATGTTTCTCTCTCTCTCTCTATCTCTTGCTCACCCACTCCCCCGCCCACATTTGTTTTATTAAGCGTATAAATTACAAATAGTGCGACATTAATAATCCAGGCGTTAATAGATTTTTCCTACTTCCTATTTCCTATGCTTTTTCCGCTTTTTTGCACGCACATTTATTCAGCTGAGTCCAGGAGTTTGCCTAAATTATCGATAATCAATGAGTATTTTGGCTTTTATTGTTTCTCTTTCTACCTCTCATCCTCCTCCTCTTATCTTTCTTCTTGTGTGGGTGTGTGCGTGAAAATAAATTGTTTATCCATATAATAAAAGCATTTATTTACGCTTAATTGCATTTCTACCTACATTTCACCAACACAAATAGAAACTTAATTAAATATGTTAAGCCTCCCAATATATGAAAATTTTACTATATAGTATATTGTTTTATTTCTCTCTCTCTTTCTTTTCTGTTGCTAAAGGGGGGTGAGGGGAAGAAAATAAAAACACAAAACTTTATTATAGTCAAGTTGTGCTCCATGGCTCTCATTAAAAAACCTCACTCAAAACTCATGTTAGACATTTTGTAAGCAATTTAAGTGCAAAATCATGCGACAAACTATAAACTAACAAACCGCAAAAACCCGCCCACACACACACACACACACACAGACATACAGACAGACAGAGAAAAAACGAGTGTGGGCGGTAAGTCGAACAACTAATGAGACACAGACTGAGTGGTGAAGGGTGGGAGGGGCAAAGTTGCCCAACCAAGGGCATTTTGTAAAAGCAAACAAATAGACATTAAAAACAAAAAGACAACAACAAATATCAAGCTAAACTCCTCTACAATTCCCCCAACTCGCACCCCCCCCCAATCTCCTCTGCTGCCTCTTCTATTCTTCATTCTAGCCAACAAATGGCAGAAAATTGTAGAGGTTGACGTTTAATTTGCCACTTTTATTAACAGCGCTCATATTAGGGACTCATTTATCAGGTCCGCCAACGTTCCAGCAGCAGTAGCAACAACAACAACAACAAAATGGGGAGGCAAAACAAAAAAACAACAACAAGAAAAAGCTGAAGAAAAAAAAACGTTACAAAATGAAACAAAATAAAAGACAGAAGACAAAGTTGATATTGCATAGTATGTATAGAGGTAAGTGGGAGATACTAAGGCAGACATGACATAGTGTAACAGTTGTGGGAATTATTTAATTTAGATACTATATGTCCCTCATACACAGACACACACACACACCCATACATATACACACACATAGACACAATGCATTGAGCCCCCATGGAATCCCATGGAAATGGAGCTAAATATTGCCCACATCTACAGTGGTAGACAAATGAGAAATTCTAGTTAATAAAAGATAAGAGAATCTTGCATAAATGAGAAAATGTCAGATAACTTACAATTTCTTAGTATACACGCCCACTAATTGGAATAGCATTGCGGTATGACATTTTCATTTTCAGTTTCATGTGCCCTCTATTCATACTCTTCAAGTATTTTTAATAAACTTCTAAAATTTGATATAGATAAAAATCTTTAATTTCATCTTTCAACACAAACTCAACTTTTGGTCTTATTTTAGCTTTGGTTGAAGCAAAAATTGGGGTAATTCTATGTGATAATGTAGGGGAAATTATCATTCTGATTATTATTTCAAATATTATTGTCTTTAGATTACAATATTTAAGAATTGAAATTTAAGTCACATGCAAATTAGATTTCAAAACAACAAGCAAGCAAAAAACAAAGCAAAAATCAAGGACAAAAATTGATTTAAATAAACATTTCTCTCTGAATTTTTACAGAAGCATGAAAACTAATTAATAATATTAAAACTAAACTATGCAAATATTTTAAAAGCCTAAACATAAGTTCAACTATTTTCTGTACTTCTCCGAAGAGAACTCTTTATTGTTTAGATTTAGCGTAGAACTTTTTTTTTTATAACAAAAGAATTCATTTAATTGATAGAAATTTGCCTTTAATTGCCTGTTTTTAAATCATCGGTTTTCTATATCTATATATAGATATTATATTATATATTATATATATTATAGATCTATATTTACATATGTATAGTCTTATTTTCTACTAATCAATATCTTTTACATTTGTTTGAAAAAAATAACTATATATTCCATGAACTAACCTAATAATCTGCGTCAACATAAAAGTTCTTTCGACTCCCATTTTGTAAATGGTTCAGATTTGGACTATCTAGTTAGATTAACTAGTTAATTTTGGTTTTCTTTAATTAGTTTTTCATGCAAGTAAGAAAGTTTTCATATTTTCTGTACTTGATACTCGTATGCCATTTAATTTATATTTCACAATTATTTTTCATAATTTTCCCATTACTTCCAATAAACAGAAATTTTTGTACTGAGATCAGAATTTGCTAGTTAACTGTCGAGTTGTTTATTCCTTTTACTGTTTGCTACTATTTGGCTACTACTCTTTTTGACTACTCATGGCAATGCCAAGAACAGAGGAACTGGAAACGAAAAGCAGAATATTTGTTGGCCATAGCTGCTGCTGCTAAGCTTCAATTGCTGTGAGCCAAATTAATGAGGGAATGACTTAGAATGCCTCATGTTGCCATGGCCTGATGGCAAAACGGCAATGGGAATGAGAATGACAATGGTTGATATACAAAGGGTTTGATGGAAAGATGGTCGTGGGGTGGTGGGGAAAGGGGAGAAATAGTGTTGTGGTGTTTTTGCAGTGGCATGTTGTGTTTGCCCACTGATTGTACAGAGTGCTATGTGTTGCCACACTATAGTTTTTGCTTGCTGCTGTTGTTGTTGTTATTGTTACTTTTGTTGCCGTTTTCTGACACATGACAGAGCATTTCATTTGTTGAACGGCGTTGGAGTTTGGCATGACCAGAAGGAAGTTGCCTCTAATGCCAAGAGGAATGCCAGTAAATTGTTAAGAAGAAGCAAAAGTGAGATAAATAATATACAATTGTATAAATATATAAAGATGTGTGTGTGTGTGTGTGGTGGGAATTATGAAGTTATATACTATATACTCTATATATACCTACATATGTACTACCTATAATTCACATTAATTGAGATGCAGCTGGTATATTGCCTTTAGCTATTTAGCTATAGATTACACCGCAAACTGCTTAATGCTTGGCTAGAACACGAGGCGCCAGTTAAAGCAGTTAACGCTTTACTTATCAACAGTAGCAGCACAACATGGCCAAAAGCGAACGTAATTGACCAAATGCACACGTACACAACGATAAACTGACTGAAATGCAACTAGGCAGATAGTTAGATAGACAGACAGTCAGACAGACAGACAGACAGACAGATATATAGAGTCACACATTCATCATTGACAGATGATACCAAGAATAATTTGCCTTCTGCCCTGCATAAATGCTATGTTGTGGTGGTTGTAGCGGTGGTGGTGCTGCTGCTAGCGGTGGTAGCAGTGGCCAACAGCAATGGGATCTGCAGCATTAACCTGGCAATTGTGTGGCAACAACTAATCAGCATTAAGCTGCATTAAATTCCTCTTACCGCACCGCCTCCCACCTGCCCACAATACCGAAAACAATCGATTGACAATGTGCAAATGGCGGGTGTGCTTATGTGTGCGTCTGTGTGTGTGTGTGTGTGTGGCATGCAAATTCAATTTCAGCTGACTAGCCATGCGAAATGATAGCGAAATTAAAATGTTTTGTTAGATAGTAGAACAAAAGATCCCATATATGGTCAGCGTAATATGCAATTTGTTATTGGCCATCATTTAGATACAAAGATTTAGTTGGAATTTTCAACATAATTCAATTGAGTACAATAGAAAGTCAATGTCATATTGTCTCATTAACCAAAAGTGTCATTACTTTGTTTTGTTTATTACTAAATCTGATCTAAAATATAGATAGCAACAGAGACAAGTTAAGGAAAGTATTAAGAAATGCATTTAAATCAAAAAGATAACTTTTCTGCGATCTAAGCTTTAAGCAAACTATATAGCATCTATTGATGCACATAAAAATCGTTAAAATCGTTAATGTTATATTTAAACTTTAATAAGCCTGTTTTATATTACTGCGAATCATTTTTAAATGGAATTAAAAAGCATAATGAGTTTAAATTATTAAGAAATCCAACCGTTAATAAGATTCAACCAATTTCTTTTGAAAATTCAGATTTCATTATACTTAATTGAGTTAATTCAACAAGCAGCTGTTCATAAACATTGAAAAAGCATTTACCTATACATACATATGTGTACTTCAGCTATAACCAATTTGATCTGTTACGATAGTTTAATCCTTCTTCATTAACAACTCCCCAAACAGCAACAAAATTACAAAAAAAAAAAGAAAAATGAAATAAAAATAGCCACCATCATTGAGATATATATATACATACATATATTCCATATATTTATAGTCATACGAAAGTAACAAACACATCATAAATGGAGCACAACACATACTAAATGAAATATTTATGTGTTGTGTGTGCCTCTGTGTGCGCGTGTGTATGTGCGTGTGTGTGTGTGCAGTGAGCATATATTTGCCATACATTACGCACACATTACGTTCTCTTTTCGTATTTGTGTTTGTTTTACTCGATTTTTCTCTGTATTTTTCTGTTTTATATATGAATTGTTTTTCTCCCTTTCTCTGCCCTATTTCTCTATGTTTTTCTCCGTTTGGTTGAGCAAAAATGTTGCGGTCTGTCTTTTTTTTTCTTCTTTTCTTGCCTGCGTCCTTTTTTCCACCTCCTTCTGCCCCTTAGTACCAACTTTTCTTCTTTCTTTTTTTTTGTGTTGCATACTTTACTGCGCACTTTGAGGCTAGCGGCAATTTTTCATATATTTTCTGTTTCTCTTTTTTTTTTAATATATTAGCTAGGAAAATATTATATTTATATATATATATATATAAATGTATAAAAAAAAGAGATTTATACTCGCAGGCCATGTAAATTTTATTTGTTTTTTACGAGCGCATAAATCAAAGAAAATTGTTTTTTATATATGAAAAATGTGTGAGTGTGCATGATTGTATGTGAATGTGTGTGTGTGTGTGTGTGTATGTGTATTTGGACCTCATTCAATGGCTGGACACATTTTTGGATTTTATGCGTTCGGCAACCTTTTTTTTGAAGCCCCTCGAAAAAAAGAGTTGAGAATGCGCCAATTAAATGACATGAGGGATTTCTTATACATATATACATTCATATACATATATAAAAAGAAGGCAATACAGGAGGGATAAGGACAAGGACAGTGTGTAAAAGTAGAAAAGAAAAGAACTAGAGGTAGGGATAGAATAGCATCAGCTATGAAAGCAAAATCAATATACAAAAACAACTGCCTAAAGCTAGTAATTTTTATTATTTTCAATTTCCAATTCGATCTTCCACCCTCCTCTCCTCTCTCTATCAACTTTTGTTTTTGTTTTTTGTCAAAATTGATTTCATTAATTTCTAATGCTATCAAAAAATATACAAGAAACAACAGCCGCGGGTTGTATACACAGCCACACAGAGAGAGAAGCGACAGCAATACCAATATTATGCGAAAAGAATTGAACAACAAAACAAGCAACAGAGGGCAATAAATATTTTTACTGAAAATGAAGAACCCTGTTGGATTGTTTCTGTATACCAAAATTTAAATACCCTTACTGTAACTAGAATGAGAATTTTTTGATTCATTTGTGTTTCTGTTTCAAATTTTTAAGAATTTTTTATATACATATATAATAATATTGGTAATTGTTTAGAAAAGAAAACTGGAACATATTTATATCAATATATACATACATCTGGACATATGGACATAAAGATTACAAATGAGGTAATATGAAATTATATATCCGCATGATCTACCTCCAAAAAGATGCCTAATAGATTAAATATATATAGTAAGGATTCTTTAATATCTAAGAAATAGAAAAAGTTTCAAGTTAAAATCTCTGATAAATATATTTCTATATAGATTTTTCATATTTCATCTTTCATTTACATTATTTTAAAGCATAAAATTATAAAATCTAATAAATTTGTCAATACCCTTCATAAGGGTATACAAATCATTTCATGCAGAAAAAGAAAAAAATGAAAGAATAAAGAATACACACACACTTACACACACACATACACACACACATACACACACACATACACATACACATACACATACACATACACATACACACACACACATAGAGATACAGAGAGAAGACGCGTATCAAGTGAAAATGAAATGAGAAATTAAATAAAATAAGATACTTTTGATGAAAATTTCATTTGAAAAATTCCTTGTGCAGCAATTAAGTGAAAATTTCGTTTTGGTTTGGTTTTCATTTCTCTTTTACTTCTTTATCTTTCTCTATCTCTATCTCGCTGGTTTCAGTCCCTTCCATTTACTGTCGTTTTGCTTTTTTAATGGCAAAAAAAAAAAATTAATTTAGCCAAATAATTTGTATTACATGGAAGTCAAAAAAAAACCAAATTGAGTTTGGCCCGCCGATTTTGGAATACTTTTTTTTTAGAAAGGAGACACATTCAAGGGGAGAATCCTAAGATCTATATATTTTAGGTATATACTAAATACAAAAGGTCAAAAAGAAAGTACACAGAGAATAACATACTTTAGAAAAGTAGAATTATTAATCATTTTCCAATATCTTAAGATTTATCGGGTCAGTGGTATGATCTTTAATTCTTAGGTGCAAATCTTATAAGTATAAGAAAATGAATTAATATTGATTTTAAGTAGGTACATTTTAATTATTTATTTATCATTATTATTAATTAATTATAAGTACAGGGTTGCTCCGTTTAATTATTTCATAAATACTTTAATCTATCTACAGTTACTAATCAACATAATATATAAGCCTGCCTATATTTATATATATATTACTTTATCTATCTGCTAATGCTTATCAGCTTAGCCATCGTTATACCTATTACCAACAATTTGTCGACCTTAATGTTCTGCTTCTGCTGCTTTTCATCCAATGAATGCTGGGTATATGACCATTTAAAGGAAATTGTTGGCATTTTCACATCAACTTTGCACATTCATTGGTTTATCTGAGATTTACCTTACATTTCGTTCGTTTCTTTTTTGTCTTGTTTTTTTTTTTTTTTTGTATGTGTGTATGCTTCCTTTATTTGGTTTAGGCCAAAATGCTGGCTTTCTGCATTTGGCCAGTCAGCAGACGCATTATCCGATGCCATTTTAAGATAAAAGTGAAAGAAAACTGTCGAAGGAAAAAATCTTTATATACCCTTTTTCTTTATTTTTTTTCTTTTTTTTTTTTTTTTTTTAATGCAACAATTTTCAAAGCTCATACACACGTACACACATGCATATATGTGCACACACACACACACACGCACACTAAGTCAGACAAAGAAGCCGTCTTAATGGCCAACAGAATGAAGATGAAAATGGAGCAAAGAGTGTGGATGGAAGGGTGAGAGGCGAGAGGGTTGAGTAAATCGGAAACGAGTTGAAGACCCGCATAAAAGGGGCCACTCAAAATGCAGGCGGCCCTTTTTAAGTATCTATAAAATGAGAATGTTTATAGAAAAAGTGCTCAAGTGACTTGATTTGTGCATTAAAGATATGTGTATATGGGGGTTTACCTTTACTGGCCCCGATACCTCCCCTCCCTCATTCCACCCTCTTTTGAAATGTGTGTGATATAAAATCTAGGAAAAAGTCTATATATGTACATACATTTAGTATATTATATAGGAAAGAATGAAACTCAGCAGCTTAAGGGGGGATATATACATACATACATATGTGTGTGTGTGTGTGAGTGTATATCTTTTAGATACTCATGGAACTAGGCATAATGCTAAAGGGTAGTCAAGGACACTCACGTACACACACCCACACACACATATGTAGTTAGATACAACACACAATGGCCACTAAAATTTGGCAGTTAAGTTTCTTTTAAGGTAGTGAAAGTTTTGTTGTAGGCAGCCAGTTAGTCAGTTAGACAGACAGTCAGCCATTTTTACTGCATTTTTATGTGGGCCATTCCCATTTGATGGTTTATGACAAAAGTTGTTAGGCAACCTAGTTTCCGTTTTTTTTCTTTTTTTTTTTTTTTTTGATTTTGTAGTCAATAGTTTGAAAATACACTTAACTTTCTATCAGTTGACCCATTATTTTGCATTACTTGTCAATGATAAATACAATATTTAAAACAAAAAAAAAAATAAAAAAGAAATATATGTTATTTTTTTTTGCTGCTGGTATTTAACCATTCAACCACAAACTCTGGCTTTCTCTTATTATAGTCTCTGGTCAAATCAAACCACAATGCACACACACGCACACACACACACACACAGGCACATATACAACTGACAGTTATTGTCAGAATCAGAGTCATAAATAGTCGGCCATAAATTGAAACTAGTTAAAATTAACTTTAGCCATTAAATGGCATTAAAATCAATTAAATTTTTAGAATAAATGACAAATTAAACTAAAATGAAAGCCCACTTAGTATGTAACTAAATAATGTGCATTTGTGAACTACTGCATACCCTTCATTAAATATTGCCGATTTTTTAAAAAGTAAAGAGACTCCAACTATGTAAAGTAGTGTAATTAACGGCCATCTAAATACAGTCTTTTTTAGATTTAATTTAATTTTAGAATTTTGAAATTTTATAACTTTAAATATGAAAAGATAAGTAAAAAGCTATTCGATAGAAGAAATATTTTAAAATTATTTGGTTGATATTGCTCATTATAAATATTTCATAAAATGAGTTTTATTTTTTCTGATTAAATACATCAGTAACACATTGTTCTTATCCCTATGAAATAGTTCATCTGTAGACGATATTTTGTCTCTTATATATGGTTTATGGCTAATAATGTATCAAATTTTTTCTAATTTTACTTTTGATCCAAAGGAAATTAATCTCATGAGTCTGCAATTATAACAATTTATATTTTCATTTGATATACTCCACTTTGATAATCAATTACTACTATTTAAAGGAAAAATTATGATTTTGAAAAGGTTCAAAAAAGAAACAATTTTCGCTTAGGTAAAGATTGTAGATAAAAACTTAGTTGTAAAAATATTTTATAGAAAACAATTGAATCCAAAAATATTTAATAATAATATTTAATAAAATTTCAATATGATTTAAAGAGGGAAAAACTTTGACTAAGCAACCTGAATTCAAATTTATTTGTAGTCGTTACACATAAATTTAATATTAGGGTACGTAATCATTATCTAAGCCTAAAAGACAAAATGATTAAAATTTAATGACAGACTGCTAAAGACAATAATTGTTATTTATTTAATACGTATTTAACTATTCAGCTTTTTAATTATAATAAAATTAAAGACATTTTCTGCCAACAAATTGAGTTTATCTTGCTATATAATTAGTGATTAAATACTCTTGGTAGGCCAAAGCTATTGTAAAGGATAAACTACATATCCTTCCCCCAACTTTTCCCTCTGTTGCGCAGACAAAATATATGTTGGTAAACATAATATACCCTTCAATAAAAAAAAGGAGAAGTCAGAGGAAAACACAATTTCAACTTTAATATAACGGAAGCTAGAGTGAATGAAAAAAAAAAAACAAAGAAAAAACTGAAAAAGAGGGGACAAAAAAAAAAAGAATAAAGAAAAGAATCTGGCAAAAATTATTATGCAAATTTGCTTTCATATTAGTGGCATTTGCTCTGTGCAATGAAGTCGACAGCAGTAGCGAAGAAGCGACAGAAACAAGTAAAGAAACGAAAACGAAACGAAACGAAGACATGCCAGGACAACATTTGCTGATTTGGCAAAAATATGCGACAAAAGTCAAGACAAAGCAAGGGGATGTTTGGTGAGAGGGGGGTAGGTATAGTAGTACTTTAGTAAGGGAGAGAGGCGACGCCATGACATTGCCGGAAAATGCTAGCCAAGAAAATTGACAGCGAAAATTTAAATAAAAATCTTGTCAATATTTGCAAAAACCATTCTGGAGTCAGACAGACAAAGAGTGAGAAAAAGAAAGGGAGAGAGAGAGAGAGAAAGAGCTGGCATTAGAAAGTAATAGCAAAAAAGGAAGCAAGCGAGTGATGAGGGGGGGAGGGAGGTTAACTTAATATGAGTAACAAAAATTGTTGTTCTTGTTGTTGTTGTTGCTGTTTGAAATAAGTGCAAACATTTGCATAATTCACTAAAAACCATGGGTCATAAACATAAAACAAGCTCAAAATGCTTTAAACCCTTTTAGCCAACTGCTGTTATTTATGAGGACATCAGCCCCAACCCCCGGTCTATTCCTCCTCGCAATTACCAACTCCTGATACATTTAGTCAATATATACCAGCAGCTTTTCCTCCTCCCCCTCCAATGACATCAATTCGAATTGGTTCGTAAATCTACGCGAAATTGTAAATCATTTGCAAGTCTTTGCCGAAGGCTTGCTAATTGTTAACACCCCCGCCCCCATCAAAGGACTTACAAACTCACACCCACATCCACACCCCCATTTACCTTTTACGCTCTCCCCCTCTCCATTTATAACATTTCTTTCATCTATGTATGTACATTTCTTTTTTTCTGCACTTCTCTGCATTTTCTTTCTCTTTCGGTTATGGCGCAATAAAATCAAAATCAAAATGAAATAAAAATTTCGAGTACAATTGAACATGAAATCAAAGAAAAAGCACTCAAGATTGAGGCAAATTTTCAGTTACAATTAAATTAAATTTTGAACGAGGAGTACGAATTGAAGTGGAGGAGATGTGATAAGATGTGGGAGGAGGGGTCAACAACAACTATTCATGTGTAAATTCTTCTTTCTTTTTTTTTGTATAAAAAATCAAAGAAAGAGAAAAGGGAAAGCAAGAATGAAGGTAAAGAGCGAACTAAGGGCGACAATTACGAGTCGGTCAAGTTGTCGTGTTGTTTCTTTTACTCCCTTTACCTTTTCCTCTTTGCCTTTCGTTCGTTGCTTTTCTTTTCTTTCCTTTTTTTTGTCTCTTTTTTTTTTTTGTTCCTGTTCCTTGTTCCGTTTTATGGCCATTTGGTTTATGTAATACCAAGTCTTTGGGTATAAAAGTAAAGGGCGATGACGATGTCGACGACGATGACATCGTCGGCGCACTTTTAATGTGCAATAAACTGTAACGATAATGATTATGCCTTCTTGTGTAGGGTGTAGGGCAGCCCACACTGGACTGACAAAATGGGAACGGTTGGCTGGTACGATTTCGACCCTACGCTAGGTCTATAGCCATTGCTGCAGTAGTCAATCGTGGGCATAAGTTGACTTTAATGTGCACCAAAGTGGCAATTATTGAAAGTGCTTTTGATTCTCCACCTCCAACCCCCCAAAAAAAAAAAAAAAAAAAAAAATTGTTGGGTTCTCGACCATGTTGATTTTTAGCAAATTATTTTTATATTTAATTTAAATTTTGACCTTTCTTTATTATTTTTTTTTTTTTGGTATTAATCCACTGATAAATTGTTTTCAGTTAGAATAAACAGAAAATAAAAATTTAAATTTCAATAAAAAAGAATTTGAATGGAGAAAATTGAGCGAGTAAATCGAAACTTTTGTCAACCGAGACCGTATAATAATAGACTATATAATTAGTTATAAAAAATTATTACATATAATATATAGGATGTAAGTATATATGTAAATGTATTTAAGTCTAGTAGACTTTATTTTTATGATCTACAGTGAAAACTTTCTTGGGCAGAAAACAACCATCGCCCACTTTTTTATTCCTTTAAAGGAAGGGTCCCCTTTTGGGAGGATAAATTTAATATAAATCACAAAAAATGATTTCCGATAAATCATTCCTCTAAGAAAAGTGTTCGTTAACGATGGTTTCACTGTGGTATCTATTAGTTTAAACTGCTTAAGAGAAGTGTTTATTAAGGGTGTTTCCACTGTAACAAAAGTCTGCTTAAACTGTGTAAAAGGGGTGTTCGTCAACATAGATTTCACCGTAGTTGCAGTTTAAGTTTTAAGTAACATAAAATAAATTCAACGAAAATATGAAAAAAATTAAAATTTTGTTTATAAATCTAGATTAATATTATAATGAAATTTTCCTCCCTCTTTCGATAGCATTAAATTAAATTGATATTGGAGGACTTTGATGTAGAATATTGAATAAAGAAAGTAATAATATATAATTTATTTATTTAATAAAATAAACAAATGAGAAACAATTAAACATTACAGCAAGGCCTCATATTAGTTATAGCTACTAGTCATTAAGCTTATATTCAATACAGTTATCCTATCATATGACGAAAAGTTCCTCTCCTAGATACCCATTAAAATTGTTCAACTGAGACGTTAGTTACAAGTGACAGAAAAAATGGAGAATGAAGACCAATTTCATGGCCATTTATACAAATTAAGCTCTCCATGCTAAATTTTTTCTATTTATTTTAAAAATAACTTATTTCTTTTCTAAATGCCTTTTAATTTTACGTGGAAATGGCAACAAAAAATCTATTTATATTTGGGGTTTCCTATGAATTTTAGAAACGTGAGGCATTTTCTTTATATTACTTGATTTCTTATTTGAAATAAGAATTCACAGACTTTTCGTATTTAATTTATAAAAATAATTGTTCCTTTTTTTAACAAGAACACTTCAAAATATATCAAAACGAGATTTAATTGCAAGTCTTAATAATAGTCTATGTAATTCTGCAATAAATCTTAAGCATCGATTAAGTGTACGTCTCAGGATTCGAAACCTGAATAAAACTAGACTTATTTCAAAAGGACAAATGACAGATTGTTATAATGAAAAGGAAAAAAATTTTAGTTAATACAACGCCGAACAATTGTCCTCTTATTAGATTAAAGGATATAGGTCAACAAATCAAATGGGATATTAATTAAACTAAATCATTTCATTTTTCATTCAACCAAACAATAAAACAACATTTTCTTTCCTTCTATCTAATGATAAAATTTGCTTAAAGCTGAAATAACAAAGTTAGTTGACTTTAATAATATTATAGTATACCCATAATAATCCAGACCCACCACTGCCTTCGCCTCCCTCTTGGTGTATAGTAAGTGTCACTTGCATTGACTATTTAAGCTCATTTATTTGCACACCTTCAATAATTTCTAGATTCTTTGTGCCATTTTCTCGAATTTAATGCATTTGCAACATATGTGTATTAGTGTGTATGTGTGTGTATATATGTTTGTGCAAACTAATGAGGCAAACATAAAATTTGTTGACAAACATGAAGAAAGAACAAAAAAAATTATATATGTATATTTGCCCGCCATTTTGGTCCACCAACCAACAAAAGCATTTTTAATGGCTTTGCTTTTTAGCCAATTTAATGTTGATTACATTTTCATGGCCCTCCAAAAATAACAAATAAAACTACATAGCCCCCATCGTTCCCTTTTTGTATAATTAGCTAAAAGTTGAAAATACTTTAATAATTCAAATGCTTAAGTCACTTAAAGCCTCGAATTGTTTCGAAATGACAATCCAGAACCCAGAAATACAAATGCAAATGATTTTGCAATTTCAGCACAAAATCATGAAGAGCTTTTGGCATTTTCTGATTGATTTTTGTGGATAGAAGAGATAGATAGATAGATAGAAAGAGAGAGAGAAAAGAGAGAGAGTGAAACAACAATTTACGCTTAAATTGTATTTTGAGGCTGAGAGGAGAAAATCTCTAATTAGCTAATTGCTATAATTAAATGTTTTGCTAATGTTGGCATTTCGTTTAACTAAACGCAAGGATAATGTAAATTGTGACCCCAAACATCCTCAGATATAGGACCAGATTCCAGTACCAGAACTCTAACTCAGAACACACACACACACACACGCACACACACGCACACGCACACGCATACGCACACGCACACGCACACGCACACGCACACGCACATTCTACTGACTGCCTTTTATACTCCACCTCACCCTCCATTTCCCCCTCTTATAGGCATTGGCATCCTCATCATCATCATCATTTTCATTATTATTGCGGTTGATGTCGTTGGCCTAATAGCAAATCGAACATATTTGCATATGAAATGAGCGAAAAATCGAAACATGGCGTCACTCATAGCATAGAAACCAAAATCCTGTTGAGTTCCGCAGCAGCCTGTACCGAAAGATAAAGACTTATCTCTCTCTCTCTCTCTCTCGATATTATGCAAAAAAAAAAAAAAATCAAAAACAAGTAAGGGGGAAAAAAATGAACAGAAAACGAACAAAAAATAAACCAAAAAAAATTAAAAGTCATTTTTTTCTTTTTGGTTGGGGGGTGGCAAAGCATTTATAATCGTATTTTCCCAATGCCGACTAAAATCCTGTTGATTATATCACAATGTATCGATGGTATATATCAAAAAAATTTTTTATTTACTTTATAATGGTATTAAATAAACATCTTTGATAATATTCAAGAATATATGTGGGTATACATAAGAGAAAATTATATAAAAGCATATATGAATTAAGCCTTAGTATTCTTATTTATTTTCTTGGAATATAATTCCCATTGAATGCCTTAATGAGGAGGAGATTTTCAGACTTTAAATATAAATATTTAGAATTTATATATCTCTCAAATTTTCATGGTTAAGAAATTTTCATGATATGAGAGAAACGATTTGAGGAAATATATTTAACTATTGATAGTTTCTATGGAAACTTTCATTAATTGTAGTTGGATGTAAACAATTGCCATGTGAATGTGAAGTTTGAAATATTTTTTGGAAAACAAGATGGTCTTATCTTTTGACCGATTGTTCCTGTAGTTCATTTATAATATAGTTGTTTATTCCTAATAAAAAGCGAAATACAAATGCTGATTCAAATATATTACATATCGGTGGAATATATAAGAAATAATAAAAAATTGTTTTCGACAGAATTTAATTTTGCACAAACTTTTATCAATTACATTTATTAGTATGATCTTAACTGGATTTGATTTAATCGATCAAAGGCAAAGTTGATAGATCAGCTCAATCGATTGTATGATTCTTATTTGACTTATCTCTAACTTTTATCATTAATTTCCACTTTAAATTAAAGACAAACATTAGTTGCAAATTAAACAAAATTATTAAGCACAAAATAAATCATTCAAAGCTTAAATATCAACAATCATTTAGCAAATTTAAGGCAAAAAATGGAGAAAACTATTTAAAAGAGAATATTTTCAAGAAAAAGTAAAAAGTTCCTTTACTGTTGATTCTCGATTGCACAAGAATGTGAAAATGAAGGTCTAATTAAAATATCTTTGCTCCTCTTTTTTCTTTTTGCTTGGCAAAATTTTAATAACTTTGTTTGGCAAAAAAAAAAAAAAAAAAAAGGAGAGAAAGAGACCCAAAAAGAAATGCAAATTAGTTTACAAGTGATTTAAATAAGATACAAAAATGGAAATAATTTTCTGACAAGGGCATCCTCAAGCAAAAGGCAAACAGACAGACAGACAGAGAGACAAGGACAGAGACAGACACGAGAGAGAGAGACAGAAGGGGGAAGAGATAACAGAACGCAAAAAAAAAAAAAAGGAAAAGGTTCAACAAAGTTATAACAAAGAAAATCTAACGAAAATTGGCTAAAAACAACGCAAAGAACCAAAAAAAAGAGAAAACACCCTAAAATATTTGAAGAGTATTAAAGCAGGCAAAAGAAAGTGCAAAGAAATGTGAAATCACTTTGAATCAGTCAGGAATATACAAAATTAATGTCAACTTCAGACAATAATCTCATCTCATCTGCCTACCGCCTCATCTCCCCCCCAAATGAAAGATGGAGGAGCCCAAGCCAAAAACGAGAGAGAGACAGACAAAGGACAAACCAAAAGCAGGCGAAATAATAATGAAAAGGCAAACGAAATTTAAGTGCAGGCCAAAAATAACACAAACAAATGCCAAAGAAGGAAATTGTTAAGAGTGAGAGAGCAAGGACTTGGAAAATAAGCCTCAGCACCAAGCCAAAAAGGACATAACTCAAAAAGAAAGAAAGAAAACGAACGAAATACAACAAAAAAAAAAGAAGAAAATGCCTGCAACAACTACAACGGGACAAAGATAGGGAGAGAGTGTGCGAGAGCGAGAGAGAGAAAGAGAGAGAGAAAGAGAGGAACAAAGAAATTAGCATAAAAAAAGGATTTGCTCGCTAATTTCACTTTAATGTTAAGGCAGCCGCCGCTGCCAGGATATGAACGACAGACAAAGACGTCGCCGCCATTACGTCACTTTTATCTCTCACCCACTCGACCTCCCTCAACAAACCCAAAATCCCCCCCACCACCACCTCCCTTTTGTTACTTCTTCAGTGTCTTTTATTTATAGCATTATTAGTGGCACACTAAGTAAAAGATCGTTGCGTTTCTCTTTTTTTTTTTCCTTCTTTTTTTTATTTTTCGTTACATCCGCCGCTTTTCCTTCATGTCGTCTTCCAGTAATTCTGTTTTCCACTTTTCTGGCATCTTTGGCTTGGCTTTTGCTAGCGGTCGACTTGCCCTGGTTCTGATGCCCGGCCCCAATAACAAAGTGCTAATGCCCTTAGCTAATTATACATCATTTGTTAGTCAGTATGCTCTTCTCTTCTCTTCTCTTCTTTGTTTTTTTTTTTGCTCTTGCCTTTGGTTTTTAGGTTTTTTTCTCAGTTATATATATTGTTGTTGTAGTGTGTTTTTGTCACATCTTCATCATTCTGTCTTTTCCTCTTTTACAGGTCCACCCGTTCTATCCGAATCCATAATGGGGACCATGGGTCGTTTACCCTGCAATGTGACACCGCCCATTTATGAGGATCGTGTGGCTTTGGTTATTTGGTATAAAGTTGGCCTAAAGACACCCATTTATAGGTAAGTTAATATAACAATATAACAATATATATATATACATATATGTATATGCGAACCTTACTTATCATTGGGCCATGAAATATGTGTGAAAAAAGCACAAGTTCTGTGATAAAAACGGATTGAGAACAATTCAAAATTTATTACATATGAATCTATATTTATATATAGATTTATATACCCGCCGTCTCCCTAAAATTAGACAATAAACTATCTAAATATAAAGTCTGTTTCGAGTTTATTATTTTGCTGAATAACTTGGCTGATTTTTCTTTTCCAAGCTATGAACTAAAATCTAAGCTTTATATTTCAATGGAAATTTTAACATTTTTTTAATAAAAACTCTCTAGTTATAGATATAGATATAGTACATAAAATGTGTCAAAATTAATACTTCAATTAGCTTGATTTTTGTTTCTATACTTCATTCTAAATTCCAGTCTTAAAGCTAAAAGAATTTAAATTTCATTGAAGATTTTACTGTAAACATATATAACATAGTTTTCATAGAGAATCTCCCTAGATATAGTTGATATAGTATAAAAAATGTTTCAAAATGAATGCCAAAATTAGCTTCTTCTTTTTTCAAAGCTGCTAACTAAATTCTAGTTTGGCTTTAAATTTAATTGAAAATTTTACTTTAGAATATGGTTATTTAATGAAATTTCCCCATAATATACTCCAGAATACTCTATGTATATGATATGTAGCATAAAAAAGATTTCATAAATAATATTCGAATTAGCTTGTTCTTTTTGTTAAACTACTTACTAAGCTACAGGTTAAATATTTAATTAAAGTATTATACAATTTCCCAACATGTTTTCTGATAGTTGCCTGCCAGGATATATATATTGGAAAAGTATATAAAATATTTAAGAAATAATATCTGGCTAAACACACCGGCTTATTATTCTAACTAACTAAATAATTCCTGCTCTATACACTTAATTAAAAATTATACAATCTCTAATACTAGAGAAAAATATTAATAAATAATAATATTATTCAATACGGAAAGCTACACTTTAAGAACTTTAAACTAACTTAGACTAGGACTGATTCTCTAATGTAAATTCCCCAGATATACCAATTCCAAACAAATCGCTAGTTTCTATAAATAGAAATCACCAAAATGATGCAATTTTCCTTTCAGCACAGTCCTAATAGACATGAGTTGTTGTATGTCCTGCCATACCCAAATCAATTGTCAATTTATAAATGCCAACGTGGCCGTTTTTCGCCACCTCCTTCCCACCTACACCCCTTTCAATCTTTAAGCTTTTGTGTCAAATGCAGAGCCACAAGCCGCAGCCTGACCTGACCACAAACATTTCAACCGCACCGCATATACACACGCACACATTACTTACTCACACAGATATAGAGAGACACACACACACACACTCACACACATATATATATATATATACTCACTCAAATATACACACACGAACACGCTTATACGCAGTGAGGTCCATAAATAAACAAAATTGATTACCACAGACAACTTTTGACGCACTCAACCCGCTCAGTCAACCTGCGTCCTACTTCAGTTACTGCTACTCTCGAATTGATCCTTCTACCAACTCTCCTGATGCTCCTGCTGTCTGTGTCAGTTTGGCGTTTTTCATTTTGATTTAATGCCTGCTAATTAAGCAATTTTTCGCATGTGTTTTTTTTTTTTGTTCTTTTTTTTTCATTTCTACTTTTGGCTAACCCTTGAAAATTTTCTCTGTAATTTTTTCCCCTTTTTTATTTTAGGGGCAGACATTAAATTAGCATAACTAGAAAATTACACGCACACACACACATACACCGAGAGAGAGACAGTTAGAGAAAGAAAATACATTAAGTTCTGTCTGAGGCGAAAAGTTTTTTTTTTATCATACCCAAGGTTACAATGTTTTTGGGTTGGGGAGGCGGAGGGAGGTGAAAAAAAAACTTTTTCAATTATTCATGTCTAACATTGTATGGGATTGTGTTCATTTTCTGTATATGTGTCTATGCCTACATCAAAGGCGCAAAACTTTAATTGGATTTGTTAGATTTGAAGGCAGCATATGTGTGTGTGTGTGTGTGTGTGTGTGTGTTTGGGTGTGTGCGTTTGTCAGTCTTAGATAGACACTTCTCTTGGTATTGCTGCTGATTAGCCAGCCATTGACATGCGGCTAAAACTAATTGAACTTCTTCAAGCCATGGCAAAAAGGACTTCAAGGACTTGCAAATGACTAGAGCGAAAATAGTAATTAGCCTTGCGTAACGACAAAGAACGACAAGCGGTTGGGGTAACACCCAATGGCCATTCACAAAGTGTGCTCAACTCTTGTTTGTAATTAAAAACCACTCAGCAAGTAAATTAATCATAAAAAAAAACACAAAAAAAGAAAGAAAGAGACAGAAGTTAACCAATCCCCAAACAATTCTTCATTTTCTTTTTCTCCATTACTCAGTTCTCTCTTTCCTTCTCTCTCTCTTTCTCTCTTTGTTTAATAAAAATTCAATTTTCACACAAATTTCGCATTTCAATTTTTGGCATAACTGTAAGTGGACCGAATTTTTATTACCACAGTTGAATGTGCTGGCAAAGGACATAGCTCATTATGTCCTTTACTTTACTGGAGTATTGATGCCGCCATATGTTGCATGAACGAATCAAAATCGAAATGCAATAAAACACAGAGAAAACGAGAAAAAGGGAGAGTGAAAGAGAGGAAGGAGAACTGTCATGAAAAGAAAGAAATTGGCAGGTTAAATGGACAAACACTGTGAAGGATATATTGATATATTGATATATATGTATACCAGTTAAAATCAACTTAATAGCTAACAGATTTATTACAATTTTTAGCTTTATACATACATATATCCTAACTAAATATCCTTTGTGCAAAGTACTTAAATATCCAAAAACAATTGCCTACTTTTAGGCAAAATTTAATTGTCTTCAATAATAAGTCAATGCATTTGCATTTAATTTAAGTTTAAATTTCATTCTCCCAAGGCAGAGATTAAAATTTTGAATATAATTATAGCTCTGACTAAATGTTTATTTAATGAAGAAAATTAAAGTGAAATTTTTATGGCAAAAAGTTAAGGTTAATTTTAAAGTCCAAAAACTGAGCTCATTAGAGAAAAAGTTTTGCAAAAAAAAAAAAAAAAAATGAACGGGAAAATCAATAAGACATGATTACTAACTAAAACAATAAATTCAACAACAAAACAACAAGTCAAAGTTTACAAGGGAGAACAGGATTATAAATTCATGGACGACGCCAATTACAACAACATTTTAGCCAGAAAACAGAAGAGAGAACTTGGCTAAGAGAAGGTGTACACCAAATATCCGCACATTATTTAAACTTTTTTTTTTTTTTTGAATACTTTTTCATTCTATTTGTTTTTTTTCTTTTCTTGTTTTCTTCTTGCAGTGTCGATACACGCGATTCGAACTTTGCCCAGGGCACCCATTGGTCAGATGAAACGTATCGAGAGCGCTTGTCCTTTCATGTTGAAGGACGTGCCGGCACTTTGAGCATCAAGTCAACAACTGAGGAAGATACGGGCGAATATCGTTGCCGTGTCGATTTTCAAAAGAGTCCCACACGCAATTCCAAAGTGAATTTAACTGTCATAAGTAAGTACCCATCAACAGATGTACATACATATAAATAAGATGGTAGATATACTCGTACATATATGTGTATACATATACATACTCGGTATATATGTAATAATTGAGCCAGCTAATTTGTGCACCAACATATCCTGCCAACCAATTTGCCTTACTTCTTATTTCTTCTTCCTCTTCCTCCTCCTCCTCCTCCTTCTCCTTTTACTCCGCCAGTCAGTTGTTGGACAAACACATTAGTTACAGCAAAAGAAGACTCCAACTTGGAGTGTAAGTGTATGCTTTTCGGTTTTGGCCAACTTTGCCAACATACTACCCACACACCCCCCTCCTCCCCCACCAAACCATATTCATTCACTTCTCCTTTTATTCCTTACTTGGCAAACAAGCTTTTAAAGTGCCAACTTGGCGAAAAGTTTAAGCTGGCCTGGTTAAAGCTGGAAATCTACCAACTGATAGCAGGGGAACTATATGGCGGAGATGGTGCAAAAAGTGCAGCTTGCAAGTTTCGAATTGAATTTTTTCTCGTTTTCTTTTCTTTCTTTTTTTTTTTTTTTTTTGTTGGCAATTTAATAGGTTTTTACCATTAGTTTGCTCTGTGGCATATAGTGATAGAAAAAGATAGAGAGAGGATGAAATTGAGAGAGTGGGAGAGAGTTATCATGTAAATATGTGAGATTATTTCTAATGGAATGAGCATCAGGTTATAGACCGGAGATTCCATTGGATTTTTAGTTTGTTTACAAAGGAAAAACTTAATATTTTGAAAAAGGAAAAACATATTTTTGATTGGTTTTTATTGCTTAGATCAATCGATTTCAGAATCTATTTCAAAAAGAAAAGAAGCGTTGCATATCAAGTTTGGGGCATTAATTTATAAACGAATTCTTAAAAGTTTCAGTATACTTTATATAGACAGATATTTCTAGTTCAATCACTTGCAATAGCTTATTAAAGTTTGTCCTTAAAAGAAACGAAAGGCAATCATTTACTCACATTTTATATTATACAACATCTAAGTATATACTTGAATATACATAGTAAGTTAATCGGAAAGATATTTTGTATGATAAATCAGGTATCAGATAAATCAGGTATCGTATTCTCTGAATTTTGTTTCAGGTGGAAACGATTTTTTATCATAAAAATTTTACTGTAGATAAATAAATGAATAATAATAAGTTATAAAAATTAAAAAGAAGAAGATTAGAAGTAGAAACAAATTCTCAATTCACATACGAATCGGGACAACAAATATAACAACTGATGTCTATAAAGTATCTATATTGATATTCTAAAAAGAAATAGAATATAGACTATGGTTAAGGCTATCTTATTTCATATAGGTTAAGATAGTTACATAAACTAATCAACAAATCGGAATCACATAATCCACTTAAATAGAAATATTTTCACAATTTTTCCAATCACAATCCAAATTAATCATTTGTTTTTAAATTCCAATTACTCATTACTCTATATATGTGTGAGATAGTTCATATGGCATACAAATTACCACAATCATTCAGTTAACAATTTTGGATTCCTTACATATATCCATTGGATAATAGAATAGATTGGTATTTTTATCGTTTGTAATTTTCTTCTCATATCCACAATTCTTTTTCAATTTTTCTGAAATTCATTTTCCATTTTCTTTTCCTATTTTTTTTTTGGGTTTGGGTTTGCATTATTTGGTAAATTTTTTAGTTGGATTTTAGCCTGAAGCAGAATTTGCCTCACCTGTGCATTGAGCTTGCAATTTACCATTAAAATTTATATGCATTTGTAAAAGGCGTTTAACTGTAATATACGACCAGAGCTGAGAATGAGCCTGTAGCAGGATCTGGACCAGGTCCTCAGTCTGCATTTTGGCCATATAAAAATATTGTTTGTAAATAGTTCTTTTGCTGCTTCTGCTGCTACTCCTGCTAGATGAAGCGCAAATGGGGCGTGGTTATGTTTTACAAACTTCTTGAGCATGTTCAACATGCCTCTTACTTTTTCTCTACATGTGTGTCTGGGTGTGTGTGCGTGTGTGTGTGTGTGACATGTGAAGCGTAAAACCGGAGGCAGGATTTAGAACTTTGTATGTTAGGGTAACGAAGGAAAAAAAATGCGAAGTAAAAAAAAAAGAAGAAAAACTTTAAAGAAGATATTAGATTAAAAGTTGCCCCAACTCTGGGTGGACAGTTTGGACAACTTGCCGTTTTGCTAATGCGAGCGGTAACAAGATGCTAACCAAACCAAATAGAAATAGTTTTGGCCAAAAAGGAGAAAAAGGAGAGAAAAAAAAACAGATGTAGAGAGAATGGGAGAATGAGAGAATGAGAAGGAAGGTATATACACATACATATAACCGAGTGAATAATCGCAGCAAAAGGCCAGTCAAAATAATGGCAAGTGGCAAAATAAAACAAGCAAATTTGGCCCAAAATTAAAAGTTTGCTCAACACGTCTGTGCAAAATTTACGACTTTATTTCGGCACAGCTACAAGAATGCACTGCAAACACAAGATAGATAGACACACAAACACACACACACAGACAGGGAGAGATTGAGAGAGACAGAGAGAGAGAGAAAGGGAGACAGATAAAGATAGAGTGCAAAAAGGAGCTTCAGAGTGGAAGGAAGTCCTTGCCTTGGCGGTGACTTTGAGGTGAGGCATTTTTTTTTTTCTTCTTCACCTTTTTTTCACGTTCTTTTTCTCGTTCGCCCCTCTTGTTGGGATGCAGGGCCCCACCTGCTTAAGCATGTATTTTCTTTTTTCTCCTTTACTAATATTCCTCCTTCGCCTCCTTTGCTCTTTGAAGCCAAGTGAAACATGGCAGCTGGTTGTCTGGTTACCTGTTAAAAAGAGGCTGCCTAGCTGGCTGGGTTGAGCGTCTCTTTAATATTTACGACAAGCGAAAGATTCACGGAAAAATGTTTTCCAACGCATTCAAGCTGACAGTGTTAAAAAGTTTAGTGGGCTAAAAGCAAAGATCATAATGGTTTAGTAACGAGACTAAAGCTACTTGAACTTTTATAATAAATTAATTAAAATTCTTCTATTAAATGGAAAACAAGATGAAACTGAGGCATATGCGGTGTCTAGACAAAGCATATGGAAAGAAATAGTAATGAAATGGATAATCATGAAATTATATATTTTATGAAATGATTTCTATATTTTTGCGATCTTTATGGCGTAGCTAAAAATTGGAGTTGAGTTAAACAAAGTGAAAATTTTATATAATACTAGCTGACCCGGCAAACGCTGTTTTGCCATATAAATAATTTCTATGTACTTTCTAGTATATACATATTATTATTCCATAAGAACGGTAACACTATCAAAAAATAAAAAAATATCAGTCTCTTAATGCTATAGCGTGAACAATATTTTTTGTTAGACCATCTTTAGCTAACACAAACAAACTTGATGGTTTACCCACTCCAGAGCATGCTACGTATAATTGTCCGTGTGAAAAACATGGCGTGCTTATTATTGGATAAGAACGGTAACACTATCAAAAAATTATTATTCGATAAGAACGGTAACACTTTCAAAAAATCAAAAAATATCAGTCTCTTAATGCTACAGCGTGAACAATATTTTTTGTTAGCCTCAACACTTAGGGGTATGAAAAATAGATCTTAGCCGATTCTCAGACCTACTCAATATGCATGCAAAATTTGGTTAAAATCGGTTCGAAGACAAACATTGTGACACGAGAATTTTGTATATATAGATTACAAGTCCAATTTTCATATTTATTTCTAAATTTAATTCTAATAATTTTTTTATGAGATGACTATGAAATGAACATTATATGTATTTTATGAAATGAGTACTATAACCTTGTGATTATCATGATGACGTCAAAAACTGGTGTTTCTTGCTTAATAGTTTACTTCCTTACAGGTCTAATGATAATGTTCCATTTCTATTTTAATAATTTCAATATGAATTTTTTTAAAATTATTTTTTTTTGTATGAATATGAAACCAACAGATTTTGTAATGTTTTTTAATGATAAAGTCTTAAATTTCTTATAGATTCAGTGTAATGTATTCAGTTTCTGAAGTTTATTCCTTCATAAAATTCACTTTTTCTATCTTCCTATCGAAACTATAAAAATTGCCATAGGTGAAATTCCACAATAAATTATACAGGATTATATAATTAAATAATATAATACAATGATTCTTATCAAATTGTTTAATATTCCAAATATCTAAAGAAAAGTATTTATCGCATTTATTTACCGATTTATTGCTCGATTCTGATAAAAAAAAACTCCGAAAAGGTTACATAAAATATTAATGCCATTCGATTAAATAGCTAATAAATTTGTCCATAAAAGTAAGCTATATACAATTTTAACCAACTGTCATTTAAGATATCCATAACCACTGCGAACTAGTAAAATGAAATATTGCATTTAATAATAAAGTAAATAATAATAATAAGTAAACCATCATAAAAGGGGAAAATCCTTTTGGTGTAACATAAAAAAAAAGTTTATTGTTTTAAATGATTTACGCGGAATGGAATACCTCGTCCTTTCTAGAATAACGACTTCTCCTATATTCGTGATCTTTGTGTTACTTTTACTACATAATTTTCATTTACTAGAATTATATCTGCACATAAATTTCATTTGTAACTGTTTAAAACAACTATAACTAATGAAATTTCCGTTCTTTTCTCTCTCTATCTCTCTCTCCCTCTCTTTCTGTATTTCTTTTTTATATATTTTGCAGTACCGCCCGAATCTGTAATTATATTGGATAGCAAAGGTGCCACCATCAAGGACCATACATTGGGACCCTACAATGAGGGTTCAACAGTCAACATCACGTGCGTGGCCATTGGCGGTAAGTTCATTTACAGGAAACCACCTAACCATCTCACCCACCCAACCACCTGCATTCGTATATATATACCCACACACGCACAGTCACTCACCCACACAGAGACACGTGCCTAGGCGAGGGAAAGTGTTGATGCGGCTCTTTGTATCTGACAATTAAAAGTGATGAGCTTGAAAAATACAGATTTTCCCCAACATTTTATTTAATTTTCACAATGCTGTCGACTGCACGAATCAACCTACTATTCCCTCACCGACAGCCCCCCCCCCACACACACACACACAATTTACCCAAATACCCAAGGGAGAAGAGAAAACAGAGCATACAATGCCCACACACAAATTGCATTGAGAGCACTTGAAAATTGCTAAAAGCCAAACAAGACAACAAATGAAACAGCGAAAGGCACTTGTACACACACTTGCAGACACACACACACACACGCACACACAGATAGACACACACACACAGACAGACATATAGATATCTATACATTCATCCACTTCTTGCACATAAACAAACAGCAGGGAAAATGCTGCCAGCTAAATGTGGCAAGGAGTTGAATGTGTGGCAAGTTGAAAGAATGAGAATGAGAGAGGCAAAGGCGGAGACAACTTCAAGTCTAAGCTGTATAACAAACATATCAGTTGCACACACACACACTCATGCACCCCCACACCCATATCACCGACACACAATCACCCGCTCATCATTTACCCACAGCCACTCGATAATTTTCTTTCTTTTGCTCACACACATACACACACACACACATTCATTTTTAGGACGACCCCAACCAAGGGTTACCTGGCTGCATGGCAATACAATTCTAAACAACTCTGGCCAGGGCCATCCTCTGTCGGAGCGACGAATGGGCAATATACTCTCATTGACCAAACTGAAACGGAAAAATCTTCACATGCAGTTAACTTGTCGGGCGGAGAACAATAATTTGACAACACCAATTACCAGCAGTGTCGTCTTGGACATGAACTGTGAGTCACTACAACCATTCTATCCCCCAAAAAAAAAGAATATGAGAAAAAGAAAACCAGTGGGAGCTAGCTAATTAATTGCCTCTCATCAACTCCCACTCTCTATCTCTCTCTCTCTGCCTTTCTCTCTTACTCCTTTTTTTATCTCATTCTCTTCATGCTGCAGTACGTCCTTTGATTGTCAAACTGTCGGGTGAGAATCGTCCTTTGTCGGCAGAAAATGCTTATCAGTTGAGTTGCGTTGTCATTGGATCACGTCCAGCTCCAACGATTACTTGGTGGAAGGGAAGCACAGCCATGAAGAATACGCATGAAATTGTAAGTACTCAACAACAGAAAAAAAGGAAGGAAGAGTAGGACAAAAGCTACCTGGAGAAACACTTAAAAGCACTTAGATCAAGACCTTAACTAAACCAATTGATTACCTGTAAAATGCGATTTAAGTGTTTCAAAAGTAAACGTAAATTTATAGAAGATTCTTTTTAATTAATATTGTCTTTTTATATACTAATATGATATTTAACTAAACACTGTTTAAGTTTAGGACTTTCGTTTTTCAAATCCTTAATATAATTTAAATCGGTATATTTTAAGATTTCGGATTAGGATATGTATATACGATATAAACAGAGAGAGGTCTATATAAACTATAAATTTAAAAGTTTGTGAATTTATTTTAATATAAGCCCATGAAAAGCTAACTCAGAATCCTTTGTAGGGAAATTAAAAATAAAATGAAAACAAAAACCTTAAAACTATTGAAAACTAAACCATTTAAAAATGGTGATGAAAAACTAAAAAAAAAAATATTAAAAGTTATTTGAAATATTTGAAACTTATTTAGAATTCAAACCAATTCAAAGTTATTTTGAATTTGAAATTTTTTTTAATTATGTTAAAACCTTTTGGAATTGTTAAGAAGTGGTTCAAAACATTTAAACTAATTATAAATAAATTTTATAAAATGGGAAAGTTACTTTCCAAATCTAAATCAATATTGCACTCAGACGACTCTCAGAATCAATGGATTGTGGATCAATAAATCAACTCAATCAATAACCAAAATGTCCAACTATTAAAATTAATAACAAATCAATGAAAGGAATTTCATAATTTGTTTTCCTAAATTGATAAAGAAAAATTAGCTATAGTCTTTCCTCTGTAGAATCAAGACAAAGATTACTTTATAAATAGCATATCTTTCAATAATCCCAGCATACCCAATGATACCCTAGTGCCAGCCACTGTTCCAGTTTATAAACATGCAAATTTCCAAATACTGTCATGGTTGTTAATGGCCAACCCAAAAGCAAACTTCTACAGCATTTGCTAACCAGTAGCTATCTCCATCCATACTGTTGCCCTAAGCCATGGACTCCTACACATGCTTTTGCGGTAATTGAAGTTCCTTGAACGGTTAGTCACGTAGCCAAGGAGGAGTCGCAATTAAAACCAACCCTCAGATATCTTTAACGAATATATATGTATATACATATAGAACATTGAACGTGCCGGGCAACCCTTTTTTTGTGTGTATTTTATATAACTGCCGCATACCCTTTCTTATTTTTCAACATTTTCTGCCTCTTTCTCTTCTTCTTCTTCTTCTCCTTCTGCTTCACCTTCTATAAAGGCAAATCCGGATGGTAATATGACCACCTCAGTATTAACATTCACGCCCACCATTGATGATCGCGGTAAATTTCTGTCATGTCGTGCCGAACAGAGCATGATACCCGAATCGGGAATGGAAGATGGCTGGAAATTGGACATCTATCGTAAGTATATATACATACATTTTCTTTGGTTTATTAATTAGGCATAAAAAGAAACATAACTTCAAAGTCACTCTCAATCAAGTGACGGCGTATGTTTAATATTTAATTTTGCTTGAGCAACTTTTTAATGAAAACGAAAGCTTACGAAAGACACTTTAAATATTTTCACAAAAAAAAAAAAAAGAAAGAGGGAAAACCTGTAAAATGCGCCAAATTGTTGGCAAGACCCATTTACTTCTTTCACTCTTTCTCTATGCTTTTCTTTTTTTTTTTTTTTTTGTTGTATTTTCTTCTCAGCTGTGGCAAGTTTTGGCAAATTAATTTCCAGCATCGGCCGTAGGAAAGTTTTTCAAGCAAAACTTGCGAAACTTTTTAACCCGCCGCAAACACCGCAACGCTGGCAGCAAAGCTAACAGCGACGTCGGCAGCAAAGTCATCTTTACGCTTTTACAGTTTTCGACCTGTTTGCACAAAATTTAAATGGCAAAACCCAACAAAAAAAAACACTCCACCCGCTCTCCCTTTCACTACCAAACTTCCCCTTTTTGGCTATAACCAAATCTCTCCCCTCTTCCAGTCAGCCACATTGGCTTCCTGTTTGCCTGGGCAGCGTCGCGGTTTTTGTTGCTTACCTTTCAGCCAAGTTTTTATTTTTTATTTTTATTTTTTTATTTTTTGGTGCGATTGAAACCCCTTTTATTATTGGGTAGAAAGGAAAATTGGTATTTTTAGAGTGGATGGAGGGAAATTTGTTTGCACAATTTGATAGATTGCTTAATAAGCTTAATTGATACGCATTTGCCCGTCAATTTTGATTTAATTAAGTTAAAACTTGTGTTGTTGTATTCGTCTACACGTGCTGCCACCCGCCCACTTGGCCATAGTGCGTTAACCGAATACAAAACCAAAATCGAGACAAACAAAAATTTCCCAAAAATGGCTAATTGCCTTAGAAGCCAACAGCCAACAGCCAACAGCCAATAGCCAGCAAAACAGCAGACCATTAGCCATGAGCCACAAATAAAGTGAACATTGTAAAATGAATCCACACACATTTTGAATTTGGCCAATTTGTACGGCTTACAGCAATAATTACATCGTCTTACAATTTACATGGAGCTTCTCATGGTTTAATTTTCGCCATAACAGCCAAAATGATTCTATATATTCAAATATATACATATATATCTTTCTCTATTCTAAACAGATATACCAGTTGTTAGCTTGGAACTTGGAACAAATTCATTAAACTCAACTCTACGTGAAGGTATCGATGTGTTCTTTGAATGTAATATCAAATCGAATCCATGGATATATAAAGTCAGTTGGCGACATAATGTAAGTAAAATGCAAGATATGAAATAATTTTGAATGTAGAAAAGCGGCAACAATTAAGAATTTTCGTTTAAGTTAAGAATATAAACTTGTCTTAAATAAGTTTAATATCTAATAATTGTTTGCATGAAAAAGATAATCAAAACGTATAGAAAGTAATATCGAAGATTTTAAAAAATTTTCTAATAGAATAGAAGAGAAAGGAATTGAAGTATAATAACTAATACTGACAAATTAAACATTATGAGGAAAATATTGAATTTTTTGGATGTAAAAAAGTAATTCATGAGTTTTTCCTCCACATATTTTTTCACTTTTCCGTATTAGAAATATTAGATAATTAGAAATTTTCTAAACTTGATAAATAATTTTAGGACTTAAAGAAATATACTACTCAGTATATAGTAAAATTTTTAATTTATCTTAGACTACAATTTTTTCTAATCAATAATCATTTTTATATCATTTAATTAATTTTATACATCATATATGTATATTTGTTTATACAATATACGTATGTATATTTACTTATACAATATACATATATTTGATTCATATAAAATACAAAATAAATTTCTATTAAATCTTTCCAAGCAAATTTTCAATTAAATCGATTATTAAAACGAATTTTTAAATAATTTGATAAATATTAAATAATGAACTCAATGGAATTTTCCTTTTTTTTTTTTGTGAATGCCAAATATACATATTTTCTTCATTTTCAATTTTAACTTTTTCAATTTTTGTAGAAAATTCACTTAAAATATTTCACATGTTCAAATTCCCAAGGCAAACTCTTATTTACCTCAACCAGCACACACACACACACACACACAACGTACACACAGACATAGTAGAAAGAAATGTGTGAATTTTGTGTTTTTTCTTCTTTTTTTTTTTTTTTTTTTTTTGATTGGCTGTGTCGGCGGCAGTATACATAGGTAAACTGTTACCCAGCGATTATTATTATATTATTATTTTCATTATATTCCATACATAAATTACCTTCAGGCATAGCCGGTAAAAATCGAAAGCCAAGACGAAGCAGCCACATACATAATTGTTGCATATTTTAGGGAGCCCACAAAGAGACCGTACGAGTTAGTAAGTGGTTGAGCGCGCGGGCGAGAGAGAGAGAGAGTGGTAAAAAACCAGAAAATTACATAGAAAATTTATACAATTTATTATTGAATTATTGAGCACTTAACAATTTATGCAGCCGCTGCTGCCAGTTGCCTGCGGGGCATAACATGAAAGTGTTATTAGCTTCCAAAATGAAATTTATTTCAATTTTACACAATTCTTGGTAAATTGAATTTAATTCAATAAATTATTGCCATATATTTATTGCCAAATATATATATACAGCAAAAAATATATATACTTACATTTAATATAATGTAAGTTTACATACTCTTCTATTCGCTCTTTTGGATGGAAAAACAGATTTCAAGATATTCTCAATTTTGACATGAAAAATAATGACTAAATATTGAATAAAATTCTAAATATTTTTGTTTATATATATTTGTATATTAATTGAGTAAGAATTTGATATAAATAGTTGGATTAGATATTATAAAGAATATTTTTGGAAATATTTGTTCATTAATTAACTGACAATATAATATAATCAGTTGGATTAGATGTTATAAAGAATTATCAATCGATTGCTACATATCGAGCTATGATTAAGCAAATATCGTTTGTTTTCTATTCGATAAGATTCCATCCAATAGATAATCTTCTTGATATATTTATTTGATATATGTATGTATTTATCGTACTCACATCTTCCAAAAATTAATGGTTTAAGAAGTTTGAACTAATCAGATCAAATCGAAATTCT
The DNA here is from genome assembly GCA_018150375.1 of Drosophila sturtevanti. Classification (NCBI taxonomy): domain Eukaryota; kingdom Metazoa; phylum Arthropoda; class Insecta; order Diptera; family Drosophilidae; genus Drosophila; species Drosophila sturtevanti. Next base: position 47,383 of record JAECWJ010000317.1, read on the forward strand.
ATGCATATAATTACCTTTCTTTTCAAAAAGGCAGTTTGTGTAAACTAAACGCTAGATGGCGCTTCGCCAAAATCGTGAAATGAGTAATTTTTTAACCAGATTAGACTCTACATCTAATAAATAATCAACCAAGGATATAAAGGATATAGCAAAAATATATATGAATATATATATGCTGAGTTTTAGAAAGATTGACATAGTTGTTGAAATAGACGCAAGGTGTCGCCACCTGTTAAATGAATATTAAGCTAAGGATTTCTTCAGGTATAATTGATTGACATCTGCCTTATTTTATATTGGGCAAAATATGATTAATAAATTATAATTTTATTTAATAATTTTCGAATAGATAATAGATAATTTCCAATAGTCACCAGGTGGCGCTCGCCAATTATTTTTGATTTATTATGAAAAATAGTCGACATTCACGCTTATGCAAAACTAGTATATAGATAAATCAAACACACACTACACCCCTTTAATTAGTCGCCTATGGCCGTATTGGTTAAACAAATTTAGTAAACAAATTTCTGCATTTATAGAGTATTTAAAAGTTGATAATTCCATTCAACCACCAGAATTTATCCAATTTGCTGTTGTAAATTGATTTCACTCTGATATATCTATTTTTTTTTTTATTTACAGGGTGCAATTCTATCCAACAATCCCGCCGAGGGCATTGTTGTGGCCAATCAAAGTTTGGTTCTACAAAATGCCAGCCGTGCCCGAAGTGGCATATACACCTGTGTGGGCAGTAATCGTGAGGGGGATGGTGAAAGTAATCCCGTACAATTGGATATAAGATGTAAGCATATTTAAATAGATTTAAACAGAAAACTCTTACGAAATCAACAAGTTTCAACATTTCGAATTTGTCAGGGTTATTTTGCATAACATTTTAATTAAGCAAATCTGAATGCATATACATATATATATATATTTTGAATGTTAAACAAATTGCAATTTGTAACTTACCGACATGATGCAAAATTTACACAATGGGAGAATTATAGCAAAATCCTTGAACAATAATAATGCCTTCGATTTTTTTTTTTTTTACCTGCAAAATGCATAAAGATGAATTCAACAATTAACAATGGGGAAGGAGGGGGGTGGTGAGGGAAAATAAATCAAATATTTGAAATGTTGATTGTATAAAGTTAAATTGAATTTGATGGTGAATTGAATTGAATTGAATTGTAGTAAAGATGTGTTGCTTTAATTATGCAAATTCTTTTACAGTTGCGCCTGTATGTCGTCCGGGACAGAGGACCACTTACAGTTCGGGCAGGCATGAGACTGTTAAAGTTGCCTGCGAAATCGATGCCAATCCCAGTGAGGCAACATACATCTGGAAATTCAATGCAACCCAGGGCGAAACAGTTGACATACCCGCCTCACTGGTTGCCGTAGATCGGGGACGGAGTGTTGCCCACTATACACCCATGACGGAGAACGTAAGTAAACAGCAAAAAAAAAGGAGCGAGAAGAGACCATAACCAAACCATGGGGTCATATAAATCAGTTGTCCCCTTTGTCCCGACGGGGGTGGGTGGGATGAAAAAAAAAGAAAAAAAAAACAAACAAACTGAGCAGTGTTGGTGCTCTTGGTGGTGATGGTGATGGTGATGATGGTGATGGTGGTGGCATCACATAATTTTCCAAACGAATTGTGGTTTTGAATTTTCAATTAAGGTTGAAAAGGTGTGTCGCCAACGGCGTCGCCATGGCCATCGCCGCATTGCATGCATAAATTAAGCCAACGAAATGCCATTGCATTGTCACTCATCCTGCCACCAAACACCCTATCAACCTACCCCAACCACTCCCCTCCCCATCCACTACTCTTTCCACCTAACGCATTCCACACTTTTACAATCATGTATGCGGTCCTTCTTTACAATTGCAGGACTATGGAACGCTACTGTGTTGGGCCAGTAACGAAATTGGCGATCAAAGTGAACCCTGCGTGTACACAATAGTCCCGGCAGGTGAGTAGTAATCCATTCTCCTACACCTCCTATATTCCCTTCTCCCCATCAATCGCTTCCCACCTAACGAAAACAAAAAAAGCCAAAAAACAAAAGAGCCACCTATTCACGAAAGAGAAGAAGGAAAAAGTGAGGCGGAGGAACCAAAGAGGGGGGGGACTTTGGCTTGACTGTGGCCTCGAGACTCGCGTGTTTGGGGCTTTGCCTTCATTTCCGCAAAGGACAATAGAGATATGTATATATTTGTTACCTAATGGATAGCAAGAAGTTAATGCGTTTTATTCAAAGCAAAATCAGTCAAATGGAGTGAACTATTCAGAGACATGTTAATGTTAAATGTGAAATAAATTTGATTAGTCATTTAAATGAGATGATAAATAAGTGCAAAGTAAAAAAATAAATTTCATTATCAGAATGAAATTGGAATCCTTTTTATCAATTTTAGAAAATCATTTAATAAATTTTTGTAATTGAAAGTTCTAAAATTGTAGAAAATTTCATGTTGAGGAAGGAAGTTTTAGAAAAGATGATATAGAAATAATTGTCCAATTGTCCAATTGACGATATAGAAAGATATAGAAATTTCATATCAATTATAGAGATATAGAAAGATATAGAAATTTCATATCAATTTTCCTACCTAATTCTTAAAATGAAATAAATACCCTTACAAATGAAAATAAAATAAACCATATACAACTCCCTTCTATACTTATACTTAAATCAATCAAGAATCAATCAAATCTACAAATAATTTACGCTATATTCATTTAGATCTAAAACTTTGTTTATTACTTTATTCATATATAACACTATCGACTTAAGAAACCCTAGAATAGCTTCTACTTCAGAGACCATAATCATTTACCATTTCATTTAGTATTTAATTCAAATTTATATTTCAAAATATATTTAAAAATATTTAAGAACAGTTTTCAAATTTACCATTGCCTTCAATTATATAGTTAAAAATATAGAGTAATTTTTTAAAATCTTTAATCAATTTACTTATTACTTTTCACTTTCCCTTTTATTAAATTTACACATCAATTGAATATTTTTCGGTAGATAATTTATTTTTTTCCATTTACTCTAGTTATTTTTTTAAGGGTATTGCTTAAGTCGATCAGGTTATATTATTCCTTATCTGTCGATTTCAGTTTTCAGTTGTGTTTTTGTTTATGTTTTGTTTTTCAAAGCAAGGGAGAGAGAGAGAGAGAGAGAGAGAGAGAGTGTGTGTAAAAGGGGTGAGGTGGTGTGTTTAGGTCAGGTTTAGAGTAAAATTCCCGCTGTGCTGATTTGTTGATGACTTTGGCACTTTGGCGCTTGGCTGGGGGATTAGACCAGTGGTTCTGGGATCAAAAGTTGCTATAGCTGTTATTCCCATTATTGCTGTTGTTGTCGTCTACTTGATGTTGGCTTATTGATTTTTGAAATTGTTTGGTATCAAAATCGTTAACTAGTCAAGTCAGTGCCATTCGAGTTTTCTTCTTCTTCTCTATGGTCTTTTTTTTTGTTTTTGTTTTTGTTTTTTGCAATTTGTTGCTTGAGCTGGCATAATAAATATCTCTCTCACAGGCGAACCGGATCCATTGCTGAATTGCACGCTACTGAATCAGACATCGACAGGCTTTCAAATTGAATGCATTGAAGGATTCGATGGTGGACTGCAGCAGGACTTTATCATGGAGGTTTATGTGAATGGAACGACACGCTATCCCAAAATTTACAAATCAAAGTGAGTAGCCGTAGCGAAGGATAATGGGAGAAAAGACACAGAGCAACAGAGTGAGAGTGAGAGGGAGAAGGAGATGGAGATGGAGAGAGAAAGAAGCAATCAGAATCACACGGCGTGTGACTTTTGCATTACAACAAACTCAACGAGGCGTGGCGCGAACATGTCCAGTTTGAGTTTCAGTTCCCATTCCAGTTAACCCCAATACCCAAACCCAATACCCAATACCCAACAATTCTCTCCATCTTTGTCCTTTCTCTTGTTATGCGGTTGCTGCCATTCGTTATACTCACATTCTCTTTACGGTTCGCATTTCTTTATTCCTTTCGTTTTTCTTTTTTTTCCTTCTTATTGTGGTTTTAACCCGTCTTTTGCCATGGACATTCAAATATCGATTGGATTTGATTACATTCCCTATTGCTTGGCTCCAGGACACCGTACTTTGAGGTGCGTGGCCTCGTTCCCGGCATGGGTTACAATGTCTTTCTCATTGCCCACAATAGTAAAGGACGCAGCAATGCAACCATTTTGCAAGTCTACACACTAAAGGATCCGGAGAAGCAAACGGGTAAGTTGCACCACATGAACATCCAAATCCAAACCAAAACCAAACCGAACCAAATCAAACCAAACGAGACCAGACATACGAATGTACAAATTGGCCCAAATTCAGATGATGATGCGGGTTTCTCCTTCAAATTGAGTCTTCAAATTTTCTGCATGTCCTTGCTATCTGTGTTCTGCCTACAAATTAATTGCTGTCTTGTTCCTTTTCTCCACTTTTTTTTGTTGTTGTTTTATTTATTTTTTAAGTTCTTTTAAGTTCACCTAATCCTGTTTCTTGTTTCTGCTTCTATTTCTACTTTTTTTTCTTCTTTCGTTTGCATGATTAACTTTCAGTTAAAATTATATTTACGAAATCCTTTATGAAACCAAAAACAACAACAACAGCTAAAACAACAACAACAAGCGATTGCATTTGCGATGAGAAGGAATATTTGGTAATAGGCAAAGGCCAAAAGGGATTGCACATATTTGATCAAGATGATGATCAGGATGATGACGATCAGGACGAAGGTAGCGCTGATCATTTTTTTTCTATTATTTTTTCCTAAGACATAAAACCGAAATATGAATAGTATTTCCTATTCGGTTTCATAAATGATTTAAAATATTTCCAATTTCGTGTTCAATTTCGGTTTCATGTCGAATTTTATTTTAGTTTTTTTATGCCTTTTTTTATATATATATTTTTTCAATTTAATACATTTTAATTTACCTAATTATTTTTAATCTTTATGTTTTTTTTTTTTTTTGGTTTTTAATCAATTGATTGCTTTTTATTTGATTTATATTTTTTTGTAGAATTTTTAGATTGTAATTAACAAAGTTTTGGTTTATCATTTATGAATTAATTAATTATTTTTGTATTATTAATAAAAATCTGATTTGTTTTTCTGTTGTATTTAAAGTTTAATTTAAATTACATTTTTGTTTGCGTTTTTGTTTAGCATTATTTTTGTTGATTTTTTTCGAATTTTATTTGTTTAATTTGTAACTAACTCTTCGCACTTATTTTAGTTTTTGGTTGTTTTTTGTACATCCCAGCGAAAAATTTGGTGGCTTAGGGAAGTTATCGATGAACGATTTTGAGTGAATTCATATATGTATATATACCTACTAGATAGAGTTGATGCTATAGCTAAAAAAAATTATTTTTAGAGGTATTAAATTCATATTTTTTGTATGTTAAAGCCATATCCGAATCATTCAGTTCAGACTTCGATAGCACATAGCTTTGGGAGAATAATGCAAAATAAGTTAAAGATAATTACATCAGATTTTCTGTATATATATATAATTTATTCTCTATCTTCAACGATATCAAGTTGCTTATTATAGTAATGAAATCTTATAGAAAATATCGATTAAAAGTTTAGAACGATGTCCTTTAAAAGAAACTTTAAATCTTGCCTGCAACTCCAATTTCCATGTCATCTGCCGCTTCCAAAGATTTTTCATTGCACAAAAATATAAAGTAGGATATATCAGATTATCACAAGCAATACCTGAGTGAAACACTTTTCACCTGAGCTAATATCACACCAAAACCAACGTCCCAATGCACTTGCAATTCTAACTAAAATGCAATTAGGCAATTGATTCGTAATATTAGTCAAATTTTTCACTGAATTATATATAAAAAATTTCAATTTTTGTGCGAGTGAAATTTTTGTGGTTTCATTTACTTTATTTGGTAATTATTTTGCATTTCTATTTTTAATATTTTTCACTTGAAATTCATTTGGGCTCTCACACAACAATATAATGAATAAATCCGGAAGCTGTTTTCCCTATGTTTCCTTCCCCCTTTTTTTCTTTTTTATTATTTTATTTTGCATTTTTTATGTTTGTTTTTTTTTTTCGGGGGGTATTTGGCTACTAAAAATGCTCAACATGCCGGACAAGGACTGAGACAAAAATTAGCAACCTTAACACTGAGCGGCTTACAATGGCACCGTCCTCCCGCCACGAGCACACACACACACATGCCCATACTCATGGCATACACATGGCATATACATACACACATACACTCATACACATGCAACTCATTAAAGAGGCACTAAATTCAAAGCACGTGCAGGCAGGGAACGACCAAAGGACCAAAGGACTAAAAGGACCTACCATCGAGAATGGAACGTAGTTAGCAGCTCATAAAACAATGCAAAAGAATAATAGAAAAAAAAAAGAAAACGACGAACAAGAAAAATAAAGGGAAAGAGAGACAGAGAGGGAGAGTGAGAGAGAGATAGAGTTAAAATATGCCAGGATTCTCACCAAAAACTGTCTACCATTTCTTTTCTCTTTTCCTCCTTTCCTACTGCATCAAACCTCCCCCCCAAAAAAAAAAAAACTTCTTTTCACTCTACACCATTTTTGTGTGTAAAACACATTTTTCGTGTATATGCGCGCAACTGCAGACCTTTCACTGCGGTATACACCCGTCATTGAGGACATCCGGCCATTCCTTGGCATACTGGCTGGCATTGTGGGTAGCATATTTCTGGTGGCCCTCATCATTGTGATTGTGGTGCGTGTGCGCGGCTCGTCAGGACACGATCGCAATAATTACTCACATCCTGGCAATGGTGGCAGTAGCAGCAATGGCGGCAGTGGTGGAGTCGGTGGCATTGGTACCAACACTGGCACACTGAATGGAACTGGCAATCTTGGCGTGCTTGGTAGCAATAACAATGGCAGCTTGGTCATTGGCACCCTAGGTGGCCACAATGGTGGACAATCAGTGCAGGATATGCATCGGATTGGACGAGAAACGTGTCATGTGACAAGCAGTTTGGATAGCATTGATAAGAATCCAGACATTATACCACAAGGTATGTTGATAGATAGGATGAAAGAGGGGGAGGGTGGGAGCTAATCATTTTAATACCTTCTACCTACCTGAAATTCTTTCTGTATAAATCTGCCTGTCTATATATTCTCTTAGATGGACACGATGTGGATGATGAGTGGACAACAAAAGGACATAATCGCGCCTATGCTACGGCTGCTCTTGCTGAACAAAATGCCGTTATTACCTCTAGCACCTATGACCATCTGATGCCCACCTATGCGGTGGTCGATAAAAAGACAGCAGCTGGTCAACAAGCTGCTGCCCAGTATATACAGTATAATACTCTTATACCCGTTAACAAAATGGGAGCTTATGCCAATCAACAGCAGCAACAACAGCAACAACAACAACAACAACATCATCAGCAACAGCAGCAACAACAACAACACCAACAAAAGGTAAGTTCATCCATTCTAATCCTCACTTAGCCGACAGGCAAACAACATTTAACCTTTTTTTTTCCCCCCCGTCTCCGTCCAAGGACCATCTTAATTTATAGCCAAAACCCTATAAATGGCCAAAGCATAAACGGTTTACTATTTTGAGCCACAATTGATGAGCCTTGGGCATAAGCGTAGGCAAGATTTACTTGAAAGAGGGAAGGGGGATTCTAAAAGGGGTTTTGCTATCATCTGAAAATGATTGACCATGATTGATTTGGGCCATGGATCTATGTTTGGGTTAAATTAATAACTAACTAGGAGTAGTCCCTTGTTAAGTTTTGAGCAACAATAATGGATATCCATTATATTTCTTTTCGAGTAAATTTGATCCGCTAATTCAACGGATTATATTGGCTAATATGATTGCAAATTTATATATTTATATATTTTATATATTTTATATATTTTATATATTTTATATATTTTATATATTTTATATATTTTATATATTTTATATATTTTATATATTTTATATATTTTATATATTTTATATATTTTATATATTTTATATATTTTATATATTTTATATATTTTATATATTTTATATATTTTTATATTTTATATATTTTATATATTTTATATATTTATATTTTATTTTTTATTATTTTATATATTTTATATATTTTATATATTTTATGTATTTTATATATTTTATATATTTTATATATTTTATATATTTTATATCTTTTCTACGCCCATGCAACAGCTGTCCTTCTTTAAAATTGTATTAGTACTAGAGATATTTAGACAAACAGATAGTTAAATACATAGTTAGTTAGTTAGTTGATTATTTAGTTGGGTTTTGGCTTAGCTAATGAACTAAATTTAACTGGAATGATATGTTTTGCCACACATTTATTCAAAGTTAGCTTCGTATGGTGGGTCTACGCCCACATTTGAAACGTCTGTTTGTAATGTGTCTGGTCCATTCACCATTTGCCATTCGAGTCCAGGCACACACTTGGCCGTTTATTGCATTTTGAGTTTACCAACCAGACGGGCAACAACAACAACAACAACAACGAGAACACAAGCAACAACAACTAAATAGAAAACGCGCATCCTTTGGCTTTGATGCTGACTGTTGCAGCTCTGCAGCAGCTTCTGCCTTAGCTGCCGGTTCGATCCGCCTGCAACTTATTTTTATTAAATTCGCAAATGGAAAATTTATATTGCTGCAGCTGCTGCCCTTCGTTTTTCTTTTGCTTCATTTTTACTCAAGTTGTTGTTGTTGCTGTTTACTGCTACTACTGCTACTCTGTCTAGGCGTGGCACACACACACACACACACACATAAACACACCACCCAAGAAAATTTCTACTTAAATGATTTTCAAATTATGTGGGCACTGTGCCCAATGTGTTGGGGGAAAAAAAGAGGGAAAAGGATAGATAGATTTTCACCTATGGAACTAGATTTTTCATTTCATCGAAAATTTCTAATTACATTGGCAATCTGTTTCTGGTTTATGGCAAAGCAAAGGACAAGATAAACAGTTTATGATGCAGTTTATTTCTCATTTTTCATTTAGAACTGAGAGGCCAAAAATGTTTGAGTACTTTACGTTGTCATATCAAACAGTTGAACTTCAAAGGTTGTTCATAGCTTATGAACTCTTAGCCTGGTTTGTTGAATAAAAAGGCATAAAGCCTGCATACATTATTATCAGTTTATAGAATTGTGGATTGAAAGCATTAACATTTAAGTTAATCTACATAAATTTATTTTCTTAGCTTTTTAGGAAAAACCTTCTTTTTAAGTGGTTTTTTTTTTTAATTTTGTCAAACACTCTAAAATAAACCGATTTTGCAAAAGGAATAGAATTTCATTTTATATATATTGACACTCCTTAGTAGTAGACTTTAAAATTAATTAGTTTATTATTTTAAATAATTATACATTTTTGGGTTAATTCAAAACTAGGATATTAAACATATATTTTCATTTGGAGTGTGGTATTTCTTATCCTTAAAGGTAGATTTTGATCAGCTACAATAAATTCTATTTTGATCTATGCATATCTCTGATTTTCTACTCTAAGACCAAAAGAAATAGAACTCAATATGCAACTCATATCTATATAAATATATATTGAACAGAAAGGGAACTAGTATATAAGGAATAGACTCTTATATCCCCTTTCTGTTCAAGATATATATAGATGTGGGGTTAATATTGAGTTCTATAGTATTCAAAAATGTGAAAGGATCTGTTTGACAACTTATCTACAATTAAGGCTATATATTGAAAGTTTCCTTTTGTAAAAAATTTGCATATTTTAGTAAATAAAAGTGTGACCATATCTATATCTTCTTGCAACTTAATAATACGGATTTTTAGGAAATTTTATGAATAACTTAGAGTAGAAGTACGCTAACATTAATTCATAACAAGAGAAACTTTATGAAGTATTAAAAGGATATATATTCGGTCTAATGCAGGCACTCATTGTAATAGGCATTAAACGCAAATTTAATGTGACCATATTATATGTAATATGTCGATCCCATTAATTATTAAACTTAACAAATAAACTAAATACACAAAATTGAATAATCTAAATTTTTTAAAGTTTTATGCCACATTTTTCCACCTTAAGTTAAATATATACATTATTATTAGATTAGTTGATTATTGCGTCACTTTCTTAATGCAATTTGCTGCAACATTTTCTTACGTTACCTCATAGCCTCACCCAAGAGATTTGAAGAGTGAGTCTCAAGTAAGACCGTCTTACAGTGGGTCAACAGATATTATTTTTATGTTATACTTGAAATAGGATTAAATTATGATTAAAAAAAAGTTAAAAGTTCTGGAAACTAGCTACGTATTTGATTGATAAACCGATATTAAATTAATGTGCAATGCGTATTAGCAAAAGAAATTATTGTGCATCCATAACCAGGGTTGAAGTTATCTTATTGGCTAAATGCCTTGTCTTGTCCCACATTTCCACATTGACAATTATGCAATCAAGTTGAGGCTTGAGCTGATTGACACTCTCATCTCTCATCACTGTTACTAACCCCCTCTATCTCCTTCTCTCCCTCTCTCTCTCTTTTACTTTACAGACTGAACTCAGCTATAGTGAATTGGCTGCCCCCATTGTGGGCGTTAGCGTAGGCGGAAATACTGTGCGTTTGGCGCCGTATTGCAGCGCCACATTGGGACGGCCGGGCAGCCGTCAGCAGGCGGAATTGAAGCGAGCCGAACCGAATATCTACTCCCAGGTAAATGTTATGATGGATGATGAAATTCTGGCCGACTTACAGGCGGCCACAGCAACGGGCAACAGTTATGTGGCTGGAGCTGTAGTCGATAATGTGGGTGGCTATGGAGCAATGGGAGTGGCAACACCATCCGCCTCCTCCCTTTATGTCCAGGGCTACGCAACGCGTGTATGAAAACAGAGTGAGATGAAATCGTACATTTTTTTCTTACTTTGTTATTGTTATTTAGTTTTATTCTTTTTATGTTTTCATATTATTAATTTTGATTTGTAACTCTTCTGTTTTTTTTTTGTTCTTTGGCTTTTTAATAAGAAAACTTAATAAATATTTTGCCATAGAATGTTTTTTTTTTCTCACATTTCTTTGCCTGTTGGCCACAAAATGTTGGCTCAAAACTGATTACCAACTGGTATAGCATTGGTCATAAAATGCAGGCTGAAGCTAAATCAAAGAATTTTAATTACTTTTTCCAAAAACTCATAAAGTGGGTTGAACACATATACACACACACCTCACCACAAATGCAATTCCAAATACGGACACACACACACACACACACACACACAAACACACACACACTGACAATCAATAAACCCACAACTGACATTTTCCCCAAAAAGTATGCAATAATATTTATCTTCTATTGACAAGAATTTCTACAAAATTTTTCTCGATATGATTTGACTAAGAGAGAGAAAGAGAACGAGATTAAATGAAGAGAACTGCACAAATGCAATGACAACGCTACGTATACGTAATACGAGTTAACAGGGGAGTGAACAAAAAAAATCGACAAAAAAATGTAAAAGAATAAAAGTGGAACAAAGTAATCTGACGGATATTGGCTATGATGAAGTTGCGATACTCTTGTTCCAGTTAAGAAAAAAAAAAAATCAAAATACAAATATCCAAGGTATTGCAGGTTTTCATCGGTTTAAAGGAGATTTATATCAATGCAATTTATAAACTAGAACAAAGATTGTGACATAAAAAATTTGACATATCTGTGAAAGTTGAAACAAAAGTTTTAAACTAAATGTCAAGTCAAGTATTAAAATATCTTTTTAAGCTAAAATTGAATTAAAATAAACATAAGCAATTCAATTGCATTTGATTAATTTTCTTCTATTTTACTATAATTTATAGTTGATAATTAACAAAAATAGAAAATCTTAGAAGACTTTAATGGCTTTTAATCGATTATGCAAGCAAAGAAAGTTGCCATAGATAAATAGTTAATTCTGACAGATTTCTTGCAAATGTTTCAAATGGAATTTCCGTTATTTCCATAGTATAAAATTAAAACTTAAATATATACAAAACAACATGAATTAAAATTTGACTGTACATAGTAGATCCTTAAGTGTATTTGATGGAAATTTGACTAATAGTATTAAGTAGAAAAGTTCATTAGTTAAAAACTTGAACTTGATCAATGTGCTGAGATTCCCCTTTAGAAATTTCTCTTATCTGCACAAATAATTTGCCATGTGTCAGGCCAAGGCAAACAAAATTGCTGCAAATGCAATGTCTACTTATTCCCCTCAAGCCTCCCTTCTCCCTTAAGGTAGAAAGAGAGGAAGAGAGAGCAGAGGGGTTTTATCAAGGTTTGTGTTTGATTTGCACAATTATTGTAATGACAAAGTTCCATTGAATTTCAGTCTATTGGAAAGTCGATGTAAAATTGTTTGCTGCTCTTAAAATGCACTTAGGCAGAACTCCATATACTACATATCTACATATATACTTTGTGCGTGTGTGTGTGTGTATGTGTAAAAGGGATAGACATATATTGAGAGAGAGAGAGAGAGAGATGAAGTTGAACAACTTTTATGGCCCTACAACAAGAACAAAAGCAATTCCTGACAACCATTTACCTAATGACATTGTTTGCCTTTATTGTCATTTATCGAAAACTTTTTACACGACAAGCACAGGATTCTCTACCACCCCTCTCTTTCTCTCTCTCTCTCCCTGGACATAGTTCAAACTGGTCTGCTGGCCTTATTCTATGGGCCATCTATGCACACACACACATACACATACACATACACACTTCTGGCTAAAAGTGTTTGCCATTGATTTCAGTTTTCCAGTTTTATTTTTATGGCAATTATTTTAATTCGATTATATTTGTACTTTGTGTTCTGGCACTTTGTGTTCTCTTTTGTTTTTTTTTTGTTTTGAGATTTTATTTCCAACTTTTTTCAAACTGTACTTTGTGGCACAGTGTCAATGGACCAAAGGCAAAAGCATTTTTAGCATGCGGTCAAAATGATAAATTTCATTAGCATACATTTTGCTTATAGAATATTAACATTAAGCAAAACGGTCAACCACAAAATATTGAACAATTTGAGAAAACCTAATACAGATACAGTTGAATATAGCAAATTAAGAAAGTTTGAAAAGGAAACTTTCTCTAATGTTAACCTAAGCTGTTTTGTGAGATATATAAATTATTCAAACTTTGAAGATATAATATGAAGATGATAATATATGTATATCTGTCCATTAAAATGAAACCTGAAAATATTATGTATCCATTTAAATGAAACCTTAACGTTTTCCTGAAGGATATTGTTACTTAATTTGCCCTACTTTCAAATTATTTTATATACATAGATATATTATAATAATAATATAATATACCGATCATTCTAAATTTTACAATGTTTTAAAAGTAAAACACAAATTTAGAACAAAGGGCTTGTATAACATATAAAATGTATATATAATTCTATTTCATATAGGTTCCAAATTATTTAAAAGCTTAATTTATAGGTTGTTCCAAGAATTATTTTCAATTTTCCATTTCGAAAACATTTCTGTAATCCTAATTGAAATGTCATTAAAAGAGGGTATATGTATATGCAGATCCTTTCATTTCATAATTCATTATCTCGGATACAACACACAAAACTCCATGACTTATTAATTTTGTAATTTATTTAACGGTTAAAACTAATTTCATTGAAAGCAAACTAAGGGAAAGAGAGAGAAAGAACACACACAGAGGGACTTAAATAAGGAACAATATGAAATTTTGTCCTCCTCTTCTGCTCTTTCTTCCTCCACCTCTACACCAAACATACTGATTATGTGGATGAGCATACTGTACATACATAAATATTTCCGTTATAAACATTTAGTCACATCACACAGATACACAAACACACACACACACACACACACACACAAACACACACGCTAATACCTTTCCTTTCCCAGCTGCTCATACTCCTTTCAACTATCAAATGGGCAATTATTGTTGTAGCTCCCTTATAACCCCCCCTTCCCACCCTTCCACCACTTCACCACATCCCACTCCACTAGCCAGTTGGCAAAATAAACGCCAAGCGGTTAGCCGCTATGTTGACGATGGCTAACAAAATTGTTGAGGGCGTGGCCAAACCGCATATATGCATAGAACAACAATAATAACAACAAAGAGCAAGAACAAAAGTGGAAACTTATATGAGAGCATAACAAAACAACAAAACAACAAAAACAACACTTATCTGACTTTCCGCATAATTGCAAGTACACACACACACACACAGACAGATCCACAAACAAACAAATATATGTACATATAATATATAATAAACTACATATAGATATATATATATATATATATTTATATTTGTATATAGTATGCACATACATATATACATTAATTGAAGCGACTAAGTCAACAATAAATTGGGGCGGTGGGCCACTTTAATTAGCCAGAAACTGTTGGCTAAAGTAAATTGAAGAGGGCTCTGATTGATTTGGGCTCATTGATGATAGTAGCAGAACGAGTTTAATGGAGTTTTATTTGTAAATACACTGAGAGAAATTATGCCATATGCAGAAAATTAACCTTGAATTGAAGTCAAAATATTTTTTAAGCAATTAATTAAATCAAAATTCAACTTAATGAACGCTGAGATCATATTAATTATATCAATCATCAGTTAGATAAACAGCATTTTATACATATACTCATGAATCATATGATTCATTCCAATATTAACTAAATTAAATGTAAGAAATTGAAAATGATTTAAAATTTTTTAGTTATTTTATTATTTTATATATTTCTTATTTCATATTCAGTTTGATAAGTGCATAAATTATGATTTAATTTCAATTATCGAATAACTATATAAACCACCCTCTTTTCATATTGCCCTGGTGTTGGTCCGTTCAGACACCATTTAACGATATTCTAACTTTTTTAGCATATAAATCATCACATGACTAAAAATTCGTTATATCCTTCCTTTACTGCAAAATATACTTTCCCTTTCTCACTCTCACTGTCTCACTCACTCACTCTGTCTCTCTCTCTCTCTCTTCATCTCTACTCCTTCTTTCTCTTTCTGTATATAAAATAGATCGATCTGGCGCATCATCCCTTGCCAATGTACTCCACCAGCCCCATGTTTGGCACCAACAGCACCATCACCGGTGTCACAATGTCACATCCATCACAATTGGCCACCTTCTCACAAACACCGCCGCCGCCCATTTTTGCTCACAGTGTGGTTACCACAGGCGATGGTCTATTGCAGCCGGTTACGTGTATGGGTCTAGTGGCCACTTCTTCAACAGGAGGGCCAGGAGGACCTAACGTACCCGTACCAGTGTCAGTATCATTGCCAGTTGCCACGGCCAATGGTGCTGGCGGAAACGGAAGCATTGTCGGCATGGGCATGAGCCTTTATGGCAGCGATGTGGTAAGTGTCAGTTTGATGTACTTCACATTCTCTACTCTAGTCCATGGCTGTCTAGTAGCAGCAGCAAGCAGCAGTATTATGCTGCTGGTCCATGTTGATAGGAGAGCAAAGGCAAGTCGCTTAATGCCAAAAACGTTGAAAGCATCAATATGCAAAGTGAATTTCGTGGACCAGGAAGGAAACGACTTATTTTTTATGGCTGGCAAACATTTATCTTGGCCGAAAAATAAAAGAAAAGAGGAAAAAAAAAAAGAGAAATAATCCTTTTGTGCCAGAATATTTATGCAAATAAATGGCAGCTTCTGAACTGATTGCAAAAACCTCGCAAAAAGCAATTTCAAAAACATATCCATCAGCTAATTACAAAGTTTCCCTAAAGACTTTACTCACAGTATCAATCATGGGAAGGAAAAAGTATCTACTATGATATCATATATATCAAAAGAATATATATATCAAGGTTATTCATATCTCAATTTAAGCAAATTTATAACTAACATCTGTCTTTTTCCATATATATACATATACAAATCTATATCTATATGAAGCAATAAAATTTTGTAACCATTAAAATTTTATTAAAGCAATCTTTAATTATAATTATGAATAATTCAAAATGATAACAAGGACAACTCCATAGAGTAAACTAGACACAAATGACAAAATGAAAGCAATAAAGCAAAGGGAATAAAACAGCCTCAACACAACAACAGTTAAATGACGTGGGTTTTGCAAAACAAAACAAAATAAAAAAAAGGAAAAATACGAAAAGCAGAAGAAAAAAATCCTAAAGAGAACACAACAGAAAGTGAAAAAATAAAATAAAAATCCAACAGAAAAATGGAAAAAAAAATGAAAAGCAAATAAAACATAAAACACTAAAGAGTCTTGCTTTAAAATTAACGAGGCGCGCATTATTTGAGTACCCGCAGCTATTACGAAATTTCACCCATCTCCTCGCCCCTTTGATTCCATCCTTCCTCTTTCTGCATACACAGAGAAAAATTGAGTCAGGGACAACTTGGCGTATACGTACCAAAACACAGTTGGAGTTTTTTTTTCTCGTAGCCAAGTGTAGTGACTAAAACTGAACTGAAAAGAGATTCTAAAATCTAAACTTGGAAAAAAGAACGAATTTTAGATACTCTTACTCTTTGAAATATGATTAGATATCTTTATATTTACTTATTCCTTTTCCCTTGATAACTACTTATTATTTTGTTCCTTTGTATGGGGATAAAATGGAAAGATATACATCTGAAATTTTCCATTTGCAAAAGCTTTTTGCGAGAAAATTTATTTCAAACCACATATATAGGACTTAATAAAATAATACTTTTAAATTTAATTAATACCAAAGATCTTAGATACGGAACTTAAGCGGTTCTTCGACAATCGATTTAACTTATATACGGATTTAATAACATAATTTAGCACAAAAAAATCTAGTAAGTCCTATAGACACAAAATTCTTTTTTAAAGATATTTTTAAAGAAAAAACTCCATAATGCAAAATAGATTTTTATCTAAGATGAAGGTGGAATAAAAATATAGTAACATGATCCATTGAAAGTCGAAATTACAATAGATCTTAAGACACTTCATATGAGATTTCATTTATAAAAATTAATAAAAATTTTTTCATCTAAGATCTTGAGTGTTATAGAAATAAGCATTTTGTATAATATTTTAGCAGATCAAGAATATAAATTTTATATTTCTTCTTCGGTGACAAGCGCCTAGATAATTCTATTATAGCCTTTTGTCGAGAGTATTTAAGTAAATTCAGCCATGGTGGCCAACTCCCGCGGGCAACAGTCACAATTCCTTGTACTGGGAAACAACAGCAACAGTGGCAAGAGCAGCAGCAGCAGCAGCAGCAGCAATAGCAACGGCAACAACAACGGCAATAGCAGCAGCAGCAGCAACAACAACAACAACAACTCACTCAACATTGAAAGAAAAGGCTAAAACCCAAAACAAAAAATGTATAAAACATGGTAAATTCAGCTGCTGATGTTGCTGCTGCTTCTGATGAGGTTTTTCTTTTTTTGGCTCTGGTTTTTTTTTTTGTTTTATTTGGACAAGAGGAGAGGCGGCATAGCAATGCTGTGAGAAAGGGGGGTGTCGAGGTTTTGGCATAATAATTGCAATCATTAGAGTCAAAAGTTCCTACACCGCAGTGTCCTTTTTGGCATGAAATTGTTGTAAAAACGCAAAAGTCCTCTGGTTGTCTCTGTAGCTGTCGCTGTTTTTGCCTCAGATCCCCTCTCTCTCTCTCTCTCTCTTCCTCTCTCATTTTCTCTCTGTCCCTCTGACAGCCTTTCGGCTAAAGTTCATGTAATGCGAACATTTCTGCTTGGAGATGCGAACGCATTGCCAGACCGAGTGTATACATAATGGCATATTTATAGAGCAAAATGACACAGAGACAATGAATATGGTGAGTGAGCAAGAGACAGAGCCAAAGTGACAAAAAGAGTGAGAAAGAGAGAGAGAGAGAGGGAGATAGTGAGGAGTGCAAGAGAGATAGACTATTATTTCCTTTTTTTATACTTTTATTGTACTGCGGCTGTCATTTTTGGTACACATTCTGAGGTCATTTACCGCTTTGAACTCTATCCATCTCTTCCTCTCTTCCTCCCTCTGCCCTCTGTCTCTCTCTCTATCTCTCTCTCACTCTGTCTCTCTCTGTCTCTCTCTGAGATACTAGGCTATAAAAAATGGCCTTCCCCCTTCTTTGTATATGCTACTGAATTTTTTAATAGCGAAAAATTTCAAATAAACGTTTAAAGCTTCATCTGTGTGATAGGAGATCAAAGAGGTTAAGGATTATGGGAAAATTGCCCTGTCACGGGTTCCTTTGGCCATCGATCAACTTCATTTTGCCATTGCATCCACAAATTGAGTTGCAAGTGGAATTGTTAAGACAAACTGTTTTGGTGATTTGGCAAGTATTTTATCGCCTTTTTTATGAGTTTAGTAGATTTTTCTTATTTGCTCTTAGAATACGAGACGAAGGATATTTTGAAAAGGACCTAGAATTACATTCTCGAAATTATCAAAAACACTCTGAGAAATAGGATATTTTAAAAAAATTAACTTAAAATAGTTTTAGATCAAAACATCAAACTACTCAGTCAAATAAATTGATCGAAATTGATAAATAGACATGTGATCTATAACACGATGATAAGTTCACAATGAAATATAGGATGGGTTAGGAAAATAGATAGAAAAATTTTTTTGTTAGGAATCGAATAAAAATAAAGCACATCGAAACTATTCCAGCCAATTTTCATAAGAAGCCTTAGCATAAAACAGAATCTAAACACCTCAAAAGAACAATCAAACTAATCTTCTTTAAATAAAACTTTTTCTATGCAAACCACAAATTAAATAAATTTGTTAATAATTTCTTTATTTTCTTTCATTTCTTCCATATCAGAATAAGCCACAATTGCTAAAGACTGTACCCGAGGAACTGCATCATCAATTGAATGGCGAGGAAGTGCTCATTGCACAGGATCGTAATCATGGCAATGGTACGCGATTTTGACGCTAAATGTAATATATATACAGCTAAATATATAGATCAAAAAGAAGAAGAATCTGAATAATCAAAACATGATGCCATAACTGCAAGGATAATGAAAATTAAATAAAAATGAAAATCGGTTTAATATTTAGTGACAAAAAAAAAAACCAAAATTGACTATAAGTTGAATGTGATGCGAGGAAAACGATGAAAACGTGGAGGAGAAAAGAAAAACGAGGAAACTCAAAGCATTTACAGGGGTTGTGGGTGGCGATAATGGGGGGGGAGGGGGTTGGAAAATGTTGAAGGCGTAGCTATATGAAGGGTAAGCACTTTTTAAAAGCAGCAAATGAAATGAAAAACAAAAAAAAACGTAAATCCTGTAAAAAAAATTTATAACAATAATCAGTAAATGTAAATTGTTGTAAGGCAAAAAAAAAAAAAAAAAAAAAAGAAAGGAAAGAAAAATAGAAGAAAAGTCACGAAAACTCAAAGAGAGAAAATTCCATTTAGATACTAAGTTTGCATGTAAAATATAAAAAGGAATTAACATTTATAGTTGTAGTTAATTGACAAAGAAAACAAAAAAAAAAAAGCAAAAAACAAAAATCAATATTAAAACCAAAAATAATTGTGAAAAAACAAACTGAATTGTTAATATATTTTTTAATAAACAGCTTTAAGCGCCATTCAAACAGTAAGAAAATAAACAAAAAAAAAAAATGAAACAAAAAGCATTTACGAAAAATAAACAGATTTTAGCTAAGTAAACAAATTCATTATAATTGTTGTTAATTATTTTGTTTAGTTAAATTCTCCCATTATTCATATACATATAGCTTGTAATAAATACTTGGCATAAATAAAATTTATAACAAAGCAAAACAGAACAAAAAAAAGAAATAATTATAATATAAAACAAATTCATTTTAGTCTAAGCGAGTATATTAGTTGAAATCGAAACGATGCCGAAATCAACTGATGACATTTTTGAAAAAGTAATCAATTTAAGCATAGTAATAATAATTAATAAAAATCATCAACTAAAAGTGGTAAACTTTAATAAAAATATAAAAAAAAAAACAAAACGAAACAGAAAAAACAACAATTCAAATTAGCAAAGCGAAATTTGCATTTTATACGTAAGAAGAGAAACGAAACGAATTAATTGCAAAACGATTAATGTAAAAGTTTAAATTTAACAATTAAAAATGTTAAAGGCAAACAATACTAAATGGAGGAAACAGTAATAATTTATATAATACAAATAATAATAATAATAATATAATTAAATTACCTAAAGGCTAAGCAACTGAATGTAAAATATTTAACTGAAATCAACAATTTCAAAAAAATAAAATGTATTTTTAGTCATAAGTTACAAAAAGTTTATAAACTGAAAATTAGTTAATAAATCCAAAACTAATAAAATGTATGAAAAACTAAACTAAAACATTCTTCTTTATTCTTCTTGATCACATTTTTATTCTAATAAAAAGTGAGGTAAGGTATTTGATTAAATTTGATTAAATGGTCATCTAATATTTTCTTATCCCTCTCCTCTTCTTTCCTTGTTTTACTAACTTGAATTAGAATAGATCTTATATTAAGTCACTGGGTGTGAGTGTTCTTATAGACCCTGAACTTGTAAGCAAAAAAACTACAAAACAGTTAAAAGAATAAATAATCTGACCAAAGAGCTGGCTAGAAATATAAGAGGACAAAAAGGCTTAAATGTTTTTGATATTACACATTAAAATTGTTTTTCCTATCTCAGATTTTATTCAGAGATTATATTGCAAAAATACATCCTGTAACTACATTCGAATAATGAAATATTTTTATTTCAAATGCCAAACAAAATTTTTGTAATTTAAAGTAAAATATTCAGCTTTAACTTCAGGTTTAATCGCTTTTAAATAATTTTTACTTAACATAAATTAAAATCTAGAAAAAAAGCTAAAAGATCTTTATATATTTCCACCTATACATATAGGAAACACTAAACTTATATATCGTGCTCATAATTCATATTTCAAAATTTCAATTAGTTGCAAATTTCAACAACAAAGATCAATGAACTAGCCAAAACTGATGAAATTGGCAGTCAAACAATTTTGAAACTGCAATTTGATGTTCACAAACATTTTGTCCACTACTAAAAAGGATGGGATGAGTGGGGCGTACCCATAGATGGTGAATAGATGGCTAAAGAGCGAGAGAGAGAGGGAGAGAAAGATAGAGAGCGAGTGTGAGGTAAATGTAGAGGTAGGCTTATGGGGCGTGGTTGTTAGGTTTGTTCGTTTTGGGGCGCGTCCTGTCTGTTTGGTTTGCCTTGTAGAGCACAACTGGTAAATATTGACAGGACGGCGTGTACAAACACACGGAAACGGAAGTCAAGCTGAGCGACACGACCACAGAGCAACAAACGACAAGCAGCGACTCTAGAACGACAAGCGACAATCGACAATCGAGAACAACAAGGAACAACGACAACTACAAGGATGTCAAACTAACTAAAGCGACAACGTTGCCAATATATACTAGCATCTATATATATATATATATATATATATTGTTAGGTAGGAAAAATTGTTGGATCCATGTAAATTTTGTATGCGAAAGCACTTAACACCATTTTCGCTTAAGCAAAACAAACACAGAGAAAGAGAACGAAAGAGACACAGAGAGAGAGAGAGAGAGAGAGAAGTGTCAGTGTAGATTGGGGGGAGAAATGGCAAATGGCACAGTCTAGTCGATAGATATGACTGAAAACAAGGTGAGGGGTGACTGGGAGGGGTGCAAAGAGTGAAATGATGATCATAGTCATCATTTATGAAAGGCCTACATGGAAAGCAAATTATGCAAATTTTGACCGCACCGTCGATGACTTGTAAATTTTGGCATCGCTAAGGTTGTTCAGCTCCTTCAGTTGGCCAACACAACCTGTTTAGATGTTTCCAGATATGGCAAAAGGTAAGCACACAAACACAGACACACAAGTACATACACACACACACACACACGCACATGCACACATACATCTATTGGGCTTAAATATTTACCAGTTGGACATGGAACCTCCTCACTACTTATGCCTTAAGGAGCGGCAGGAAAATTGAAATTAATGCGGCCACATGTCAAACCATAAAACCGCAGTGATTCGAGTTGAGTCGAATCGATGTCGAATCATATCGAATCGACTTAAGTTTAGTCGTTAGGTAAACCCGCTGTAAAATACATAGGCTAAGCCCATCAAACGCAACCAAATTGAAGTCAATTAATCAAAATGCAACATATAAATTATAAATTAAAAGCCTGTTTATGTGTCCCTATCCTTTGGCTAAAACATCAATCAACAAATTTACCAAATATTCCCATTTGATGACGCAAGGATAAAATATATATATAGAAAAACAACAACAAAATGCCTCTCAATTGTATTCTAAATCATAAATAAATATTAAAAATGAATTTCAATGCGCTGTCTCGCTCTCTTCATATATACAAAGTGGAAAAATGTTTCCGCTTTTGTGGCAAAGCAAAAAAAAAAATATAAAACAAGGAAGAAAAAAATAGAAGGAAAATGGCAATAAATAAAAACCAATTCAAATGAAATGAAAAAGAGAAAAAAAAACAACAAGAATTGAAATCAAATCATCATATCAAAATGGCTAACAAAATCCTCTACAAAGGCAAACATTTTGTAGAAAATCGAATGGGGAAAAAATTTGAAAAATCTTTTGGCAAGTCTATGAAGAAAATATTCCATAAGCTATGGATTCTCGATAGAAAGTATTTGTTATTTAATAAATTTTTGTTAAAGCATTCAAAATTTTTATTTTAGTTTACCTACTAAATTTCATATCATTAAATCTTATATATATTTAAGCAATTCCTTGTATTATTTATTTATTTATTTAAATTACCGATAGACTTAATTAAAATTAAATCTAACTTACGATTAGAACACTGGCTGCTAAGGCCTTCGGCTATTCCTTGTATTATATTAAATATAATACAATAAAATATAATGTATTATATTAAATATAATGTTATATAAATATAATGTCAATATAGGAATCGGGTTATATGACTTAAATATTTCTCTAAATTTCTTTTCGGCTATAAGTTTTGAATTGAAAGTGAATGAAATCACAATTCTTATCTCTGAACTATCTGGAGAAGTGTAAGTATTAAATATAGATAGAGCTTAGAGAGAATAAAATTCTCAATTGAAAAAACTTAGACAAAGACAATTATATCCCTTTGTTGTAAGCTATTCATATACGTAAGCTATAGTAATAATGATCAGTTTAATCTCAGCGTTTAATAATATACTTTAAATATATTTTATCCCAGTTTCATTTTATTCTCAATATTTTAATTATTTATATTATTTTGAACTTTATTTCAAACATCTAGCTAAAAGCTATGACTAGCTTAAGAGGTATAAAGACTAAGACTACAACAATAATAATTTGTTATCTTAAAGTAAACTTAAACAATTGAAAGTATATAGGATGTAGGATATGTCGTCAACGAGCTTTCCACCTTTTAGCTTGTGAAATTTGTTGAAAAAAGTAAAATGTAAAATGTAAGCAATTAAAATGAAATCGTTATAAATTTTCCCTTTGCATCTTTAGCAATTTAATAAAACGAAACGATTTAACCAGCAACCTACATTAACATAGTTTAATTCAAATTCATATCTTGGTATGCAAATCTTTTCTAACTTGGGAATGGGCTGATGAAATATGTGTCTGCTATGCCGGTTGCTTGTTGGACTGAGGATATTAACTCTGATTTCTGTCAGGATTAGCACCAAATGGCCAAGTTGACACAAATAACATCGTTATGCAGATAACATTTATAAATATTTTCATAAAAATAATCTTTTAAAGTCTTAAATAGATAAATTCCTTTGAATTTTCCTTAGAACCACTTCCACTTTCTAGTTAACGAGGAAATCAGTTTCTATCGCTAATTAGAACTATTTTTGGATCTTACTTCTTTGATTCATATATATATATGATTTTCTATAACACTGTGCATTGACTAAAGAAATTGCTAACTCATATGCCGTATCATTCGTTGTGTAGGGCATCATTGCAAAACAAATGCCAACAAGCAATTTATGAGCAATCCAACTGCAAATAAAATGCACTCTGCCACCACTCGGCCACTATCGTGGCACTCTTACCGCACCCTAACCTCCCTCCCCTCTCCATTCACCCACAATCAAGTTCATTTACAATTCTCTACTATTTCCCCCCTTCTTACTCACTCTCTCTCTCTCTCTCTCTCTCTCTCTCTTACTCATAGACTCTTTCTATCTATCTCTCATTCAGTCTCATAGCCATTCACTGCAGTTGCATTTTCCCTGTTGATTTTTATTAGACGAATTAAAAATTTCAACACAAAAGAGTTTTGTCTATGTACCCTCTATCATCCACTCCTATCCCCTTTACCCCCCTCTCTCCTCTCTCTCTGTTCACACACCTCATTGTCTGCAAGCAACGTTGATAAATGACAAAATGGAGTTTTGCCAGTAAAATTCACGAAAGAAAAACGAAAATTCAACCAACCAAATGCTCGTAAAAATTTTCATGTATTTATGCAACATTTGTTTTTAATTGATTGTTAAAAATGACAAACGACATTTTTTTTCTTCTTTTTCCTTTTTGGTTTATTTGTTTGTTTGTTGGCACAGCTAATAATAAAACCAAGAAAACTTGAAAGTGAGCAATTAAGTGAAAATTCTGTTTTCACTCGTTCATTTTTGCTGGTAAGATGAACATACATATATATATATGTATGTACATATATATCTTTTTATTATTATTTTTTCACGCACACTTAAGCCAAGCAGGAGCATTAATGTGAGTTTTTCTTCTTTTTTTTTTTTTTTTTGGTCTTTGGTTGTCTGTCAGCCATTTTGTTTGCACTGCAGTGCAGACTGTTGATTTATAAGCCAACACTTACAAGGGTCCAAGTGATGGTAGGGGGGTAGAGGGATAAGGATGAAGGGTGAATGGGTGAGTGGGTGTCGTAGATGGACTGACCACTGAACATTTTCTTACCACTGATTTATTTACATTTAAGCAATTTCGTCGCCATCCTTGTTGAAGTTTTTCCCTTCGCTTTTGTTGTTGCTATTGCTTTACGGAAATTCGCCGCATTGCAACCGGAAATTGGCGAGCATTTCCAACAGTAGCACGAACAGCAACAACAACAACAACAACACCAAAAAGGGGTACAACAACTTATCACCCGTTACCCAGCACTACTCCACTCTTTACCGACCTACAACATGCAGTGCCTACTTCACGACTGCCGCAAAAGATTAATGTTGGCGCTTTTATTGTTTGGTCAGTTGCCTGACCATTTTATACAATTTATATTGTAAATAAAAATGACGGTAAAAATAAAAAAAAAAAGAGGAAGAAAAGGAAAAACAAAAAATAATAACAACAAAGAAGAACGACAGAGAAAAAATTAAGAAAAAGACAAAGGTTATAAGAGATATAAATACTGAACAGAAAATTGTATAAAATTAAATAACTTAGCTGAAATAATTAAATATCTTAGGCCAAGAAAAGTTATTTGTGATGTATGAGGTATAAAGCCTCAGTTATATTTTGTTAGTATTTTTTCATAAATTTAAAATTTTGCTTTCCCATATGTCCAGTTGGTTATACTAAACTATAAATGTATAATTAAATGTTTTTTAATCCTAGTAAATTTTTTTATATTTTATATTCAATGATTATTTGCCGTCTTATAGGGGGCCTACTTGAAGCCTTTTCTTATCACATATCTTAAGGTACTTCCTCAATATTATTATCGCAGCATTATCTATATCATAGCATTTCTCTTTAAACACGACAGTGTATAATGAAAAAACAAAATTTTTAAGAAATAATTGAAAAACAAATTATAAAAGTGCTTCTACCCTTAACTACCTTTACTTCTATAGAGATTTGTTTTTACTGAGGTTAAACAAGAATAAATACCTAATATTCTCATCGCATTCTGATACGAAAAAAAGAAAAATAAATCTAACAATTTTCGGCGGTACAATCAATTCAAATATTTTATTTCATTTTCATTTTAAATAAGGTATTGATAACCGATTGATGGCGGAAACTTTTGGCTATCGTTTAAATTTAAACCAACTCAATAACAGTAACAACAACAACAACTATAACAACAAACAGTAACAAAAATGACAATGAGAAAAACCGCATGCCAATTTCCCCCGGTTAAAATCCAACCATTAAAATTGCCAGTCAAATAAACAGACCCAAGCCAGGCCAGCCACAAGGTTTGCCAACATAATGTGCAACAAATCTACGCAAATTTTAGGCAAATAAATCCGTTTAATACACACACGCAGATATACCCACACACACACACACACATACACCATTAGTGGGGGGTAAAAGTAGTCAAAGGGTAGCAGGTGACACACAACATTCTGAAGGTTAAATAAATTGCTGGATTCTCAAACATATGCCGCCGGCAGTCATAAATATTTGGGGGTAAAAAAGGTTTGAATCCATTTACATTTACATAGAAAGTACCTGAAGCGAGGGCCACATTTCCTGCCTATGGTTTATATGCCCCTTTCCTTTGTCACTTTACCCATCCCCTTTCGTACATCTCTCCTCTTGGCCCACATTTAGAAACAGACACAGAAACATTCACCCCTGATAATGCCGCCTTTTGGGTTAATATGGCGGCGTCAAAACAACATTAAACATATATACATACGCATACACATACGTCGGCGCACCAAGGGAGGGCGGCATCAACCGGAAGTAAATATATAACACGCACGCATACACATTGCGTATACGCAATAAATATAAATAATTTTTTGTTTTTTTTTGTAAAGATTCCGGAAACTAAATGCGACACATCAAATTATATATACTTCTGTAAAAGTTGGTATTCCAATCGCTCTTTATCTCTGGAATAACTGTATAAGTTTAGATTTTTCAGTTAATACAAATTTATAGGTATAAACTATAGGAAATTTTGGAAAACCCACAAATCAACAAAGGAATATGCATATCTGCATTTTGAAATTTTAGTTTCGCAAGGATTGGTATATATAATTGCTATAGTTGGAACTATAAATGCTAAGGAGTTTTCCTTTGATATAGAGCATGACTGACATGTAGAATTAAGAATTAAGGGAATAAATATTTTATATGCTGATTATATTGTTACACTAAATGGTGGAAGTTTATATAGCAAAAGTAATAGAACAAGAAAATCATGAACTTATAAGGAATAGTTATCGGACAGTAATTCACAAAGGATGTTTTCTTTTTGTGCAAGCAATAAGCTTTAGATGCGTAGAAAAAGAAAAGCAGGTTGAAATCACAGTTATGGAAATCCCAAATTGGTTGTTACTTACATTACTTACAAAACTGTAAACTTAAAATCTAAATAGACAAAATTTCACATACCTAATGTCTGTTAGCAAATCTAAATAAACGGAATTTTT
The DNA here is from genome assembly GCA_018150375.1 of Drosophila sturtevanti. Classification (NCBI taxonomy): domain Eukaryota; kingdom Metazoa; phylum Arthropoda; class Insecta; order Diptera; family Drosophilidae; genus Drosophila; species Drosophila sturtevanti. The sequence goes on from JAECWJ010000317.1 coordinate 74,984, forward strand.
TATGATAAATATGATTTTCCGTATTTTTAAGCTTTCCGTATGGAACTAATTTTCGTCCTGGCAGACTTTGGTATACCCTGTAACAGTGTATAAAAAAATTAAATTAAAGTTAAATTCTCTTAACATGCCGCAACAGCAAATGCATGACCCAATCTCGGACTGCTTGCAGAAACTTTCACTGCTTCAAATACTTATACTGCTTGCAGAAACATATGCTGCTTGCAGGAACTTATACTGCTTGCAGCATTCTTTCACTTGGCATTGCAGTTCAAACTTCTATTCTAGTATCTCCTATATTTATTGTCCAATTTAAACAAAATTTGGTCAACTGATACATGTTGGCTATATAATTGCATAGGCCAAAAAGAAATATCTACAAAGCAACTCCATTGATATGTTTTTCCTATTTTCCGAAGGTGGAAATAATTCGAAACCAAATTTGGTTGTTAATCCTCTATAATCTCTGAGATCTCTTGATGCTAATCCAAAATATATATACTATGTGGAATCGTTACATACATTTTTCATGTCCCTAACATTCCCCTTTTATCCTATGTGTGTACAGGCTATAAAAAGTCATGATTAGAATGTTCACAAATGATATTTAATATAGAAATCCGTAACTTGAATTCAGCATGTCGTACTGAAGTATAGTCCACTTGCCACTTTGATCACTTAATTAAACAATTTTAATACTATTCCAAGTACATATTTTTTGTTGGTTTTTTCTTTTTGATGTGTTTAATTAAAACCTAATTAAACTGTCGGCCAGTGCCAACCGCAGTGAAGTGGAGTGAGTGGTTTAATATATTCAAAAAATATTTCTGCACACTGAATTATTATGAATTACAATCATTGATTGAATGTTTTGTAATAAAGCAAACCACTGAGTGATTATATTGTAAATGAATTCAAATGTAAATTGTAGTTTAATTTTATTTTTCACCTTTATCGTTTTAGTCCTTTTTTTTTTTTTTTTTTTTTTTTCAAAAACTAATAAAAGAGATGAAAATTTATATGAAATTTATGGTGAAATTTATGAAATTTTCAATTTAAATGGACACATTTGATAATTCGGTTTATTAAAAAATGCTTAATAAATAATTAAATAAATTTTGTGCATCATGCGCAAAAATTGTAACTGACAGATCATAATATAGATATGTTAATGTATATTCATATATAAATTGACATAAGCAGAGGCGTAGTTAATGCGGAAGAATTAAAATGTAATTTCAATTATCCCATTTGGTTAGACGTCTCTGGTTCTTTGACTGTGGCTAACATTTATGTATTGTATATATATATATATATATATATATCTATATTCGCCAGATATTGTGGTCAAATGCACAAATCGAATAATTACCCTGACAGTTAAATGCTAATTAGTTTTTATTCATATTTAATTATCTTTTATGGTTCAATTTTTTTTTTATATTTGTCATTTCATTCCTTTAGGTATTCCATCATATTTCTGGTTCATTCAAATTGCGTAAAATAGAAAATAATTCAATGACTCAATGATTATTACAATTATTTGTAGATTGAATGAAGGATTGTTAAGGGATTTGGTACAATTAACCATATGACCAAAGTTGTCAACTCTAATTGGTTTTTGATTTCGTGTGGCATTTTCTTTTTAAGCCATTCGCTTTAAATTGCTTGGCCTAAAATTGTTGCAGTTGCAGTTGAAAACTTTTCACACAACTAACAAAATTAACCCCTAAGTGCCTGTAGGCAAAAAGCCACAGGCTGGCAAAGCAAACTCAGGTCGAAGGCCAGGCATTTCAGTTGGGTGTTAAGTTCGCTATTTTCTCCTTTTTCCTATACGTCCACCACCCAAACAAAACCACCCCCTCCCCCCTTCCCTTTTGGTATATACTTGTTGGTATGAGGCAAAAGTAAAGTTGACTACGCTAATATGTCACTTTGTCGTGGCAAAAGTTAACTTTCTCCCTCTACCTCTACCTCTCCTCTCTCTCTCTCTCTCTTTCTCTGTATCTCTCTTTCCGTCTTTCTCTAGTATTTTTGCACTTTGTTTGGTCCTTGCACTCAACTGAATTTCTTCTTTACCATCATCCTTTTCTCTTCTGCATACATGTATAAGCATGTGTGAAACCAAAAACCAAGTCGGGCTAAGGTGAGATAGATGCACACACAAACACACTTGCAAACTCTTATACACACTCACACCATGCGAGGGTCATTCAATAAAGTAACGAGTGTATCTTATGTTAAGAGTCAACTACATTTCATTTGAATGACATCCACATCACTCTTCATGGTCTGTTGAGACAGTTTAGTTAAGTGTAAGCCCCTCACAGATACATTTCTATCTTTTCCATACATTTGCAAGCGTTTGAAAAAAGTCTAGATGACTGGCATGGACATCACGGTAATACTGTTGGTTAATGGTAGGAGATACTTCAGAATACTATAAACTATATGAGGTAACACCGGGGATATATACAGAGCAGCTCCTATATAAGCAAATTCAATCTATGAAAACGTTTCTTCCCAAATAGTTTGGTATACTTTCAGCATAATAATTCATATATAATTCTAAAAACTGTTTAAAAACTCTAAAGAAATCTGTTACTACATATAATTAATCTTTTACTGATTTACTTTCTATTTTTTTGAAATACATACTTTAACAGCTTTTTGTATAAATTTTCTACTTATTTGAGAATATCTGAAAACTTTATTTCTTAAGTTCATTAATTACCCACAGCTTCCGGTCTTTTCTATTGGGATTAATACGTAAAACTTTTTATTTTTATTATTCTCCATTCTTAATTCATTTTAACTTTTAATTGATCTACAAAGAATGTAATTCGCACTCATTCTAATAACCAGGGGTCCACTTCATTTCGATATAATGGTTTTCTTCTAGTCTTTCGTTTTGAATTGAAAATGTTTAAATGATATTGTTCTCTGAGATCCATGACAATACTGAAACAGAATTTCAGACTCTCTCGAACTTTGAAAAAATGTTTGCTGTGTAAAACTTTATTTTAGTTAAAATTGAATATACAATAATTTAATAACTTCTATTTGAATAGCGGAAGGCTTATACATATGTACAATTAGAGGGCGCGGCAGATTATTTCTTTTTAATCTTGATTAAGAACAAATCGATGCGTTCTCGCTGACTGACCAAAAAAGAATAGAAAGAATAGACACAGAACAAAAGTGACGCGGCTTAGGCTTGCCCACTTGCAATTTCACTTACCGTTGCCGGCACGTGTCTTTCGTTCTCTCTCTCTCTCTCTTCGTCAGTAACGGAAGGCAAAGAACTTAAGAGATCGGGAGAGTATAAAAAGGGAGACAAAGACTAAAAACTAACTTACTCTTTAGGGACGGGAGTAGATTAACTATCAACAGACCTTACAACTGTTTATATTCTATTTGCTACTAAGTATATTATATACATACATGTTTGTCTGTTATCAAATGACTAGCTAATAAATAGTTAAAGGCTAAGATATTTATACTTATATCCTCCTTAATATGTAAAACTTGATATATTTTCAAAATTAATTATCTTTTAACATAAGAAATTTATTTTTGTTATTATTACGCATTTTAATAAAAAATTTCCTCATTCCTAACATTATTAAGTTTATATTTAACAAATGACATAATGTTCTTATGGAAGAAACTAATTTATAATCAGTAATCAATAACAAAAGTCATAATATACTTCTAAAAGTTCTACATTAATCTGCTAGTTAACAATAAATGCCATCTCATTACTTTTTAAATTCCCCTCGCATATGCATGCATAGTAGATAGACCAAGACCTGCGGTTGTTGGCCTCTCTTACAAGCTCAGTATCTTTACCAGGGCACGTCGTTTCGGCATTAAATTTGCAGTAACACAAATTGTCGCTTACATTGAGGTAGCTAGGTAAGAGAAGCATGGCATGGGGCAAAGGAGTGGGGAAACTCTAAAAGCAACTGCAAAAACCAAAAGAACAAAATTGAATTGTTCACTGCCAAAGCGAAATGAAATCAAATTTACCAACACACAGACACACACACACAAACAGAGAGAGAGAGGGTAGAGAATGAAAGAAGATTCTAAAGATTGGCCTTAATAAGAACAAATGGCTGCAGCCAAGCTCAAAACCATCTCAAAATATTTTTTACACAAAAATCCTGATTAGAACTATAAGAAAATAATGATTATTTTAAATTTCCACTTCATATGCCATTCTTGTCAGTTAAACGAAAGGAAACTATGTAAATTTATTCAATAAATTGAATGGCAATTAAATTGAAATTAGTATTATTTTGGAATTAATTACTATGTACACACAATTTGAATTAAAACCAAAAGCGAATCATGCGGAACTTTCAAAGGGCTAAACTAAATACGTTTTACAATCAAAGTCCTTGAATGCTGTTTAAATAAATTTTTGCCATTAAATTTATTTGTCTTAAATCGAATCTCATTTCACTTATCATAGAAGAAAGTGAAAGCGCCAAGGTAAAGTTTTCCATATGAAAATATAAATTTAGTCAATGGCTTCGTTAACCAAATTTGCACTCTAGAATACCTAAGCATATAACAAAGTTTAAAAGTTCTTAACAAATAGATAGGAGTTGTTGTCCTTCAATATTATTCACAATAATGTCATGTTCAGGTGCATTACTTATATGACATGTTGTACAATGGTTTATTTTACCAAAATCTAAATAGCTTAACATATACAAACATAAAATAGCAATGCCAAAAAGGTATTAACAATATTATTTAGGTCATCGGTATCATGGAAAATGTCATGTGAATCGGATTAGAGATAACAGGCTTTCAAGGACCACAGGTGAACAGGTTGGGCCAGAATGATTAGGTAAAACGATGACACAATCAAGTGATTTGAAGACTTTTGTAAGCTGTAGAGTAAACATTTATATAAAATGCTTTGGGGAACAACATGATTAATGAAATCTATTTAGGATTCTGAGTACCTATGATTTCCGAAAATTATCTGAATAAATAAGTATTTAAAAGGAATATGAACCCTGACTAACGCGTCTAGATATAAATTTTATATTTATACACATGGAACATGAAATTTAATTTAAAGATAAATCTGAATAAAGTGAACGAAATGAACGAAGATGAAAGGTGAAATTTTTTTTAAACATTCGAAATTATTATATTTGTAATTTTTGTTGTTAAGTTTTTTGTAGTGTATTTACAGTTAAGAGAAAATAAATATTACTATATAACGAACAGAAGGATCCTTTCCTCTCTCTAATACAAATAGATATCAAGGGCATGAGATGTCATACTTATCTTTAAGATTGATAAAACCAAACTAATTTTATAATCAAAGTAAGCTTATAGGCAAATTTTTTTGACAAATTTATAATTATAAATGAGGCTTTTTATAACAGCTTAAATATATAGAACTTCTATCTTACCAAATATTGATTAGAAACTTACTAAGTCTAGACATCAAATTAAAGTCTTAAATTTCAAATGCATCTACCTGTATACAAATATAAATTGTTTACCATGAATATATATAAATATACATATATATAAGCATATACATATAATCTAACCGATTGCTATATATGCATGAATTTTGTTTGCTTTTGGTCTTACTCTCTTACTCTCTCTCTCTCTTTCAAGCACTATCTCACTTTCAATTGCAGAAAGCAATTTACCCATTGCCCCTGGAGGTATGCAATATTTTTTGTGCTGCTCGGTTAAAACAAATCAAGTGCAACAACAACAGTTACAACAAATTTGAAATTCACTTTTTGTAAAAGTCTTTTAAATGCAACCAGCGGTTTGTTTATTTATTTTACATGCTTTTTTACACACACACACACACACACCTACTAAATATATACCCACACTCTCTCTGTGTGTATATATATTTTTGGCACTTTTTTGATTATAATTTACGAGTAAATGTTGTTGTAGAATGAAAATTTTTGGGTAAACTTTTAGCAGGCAAAATAACTTGTTCATATTGCAAACACATTTGCCTTGGTCTGGCGAAGAGCATTTTACGCCAGTGCCAAAAGGTGCAAAAAAAAAAAAAAGAAAAGGAAACAACAACAACAACCTGCCCAAGTAAAGGTATGTATGTATGTATAAGGCATGTACATATGTGCTTGTGTGTGTGTGTGGTAAAAAGTAACTTTTAAAGGCAAGCAAAAAGTTACGCTTCCTTTTCGTAAGGGTAAAGTTTTTGCCATTTGATTAGAATTTAAAATACATGCAGACGCCATAAATTTCATGAGTTGATGCGACAAGCGAAAGTTGCAGCAAGTACGAGTGAGAAAAAAAACACATGCATATACATATATACATATATATATATAAGTATATATATGGATGAGAAAAGTTGATGTTGCTACTGCTGCCTGCTGCCTGATGTTGCTGTTGCTGTTGTTGCTGCTGCTTTAAATGCTGCAAGTGCTGCATAATTTATGCTCATTAAGCGCAAATGCAATGCTGACCCACATAGGCAATTGACTGCACTTACAGTAGCCTACCTACCCGAGCATTTTTCCTGACACCGCCCCCCCTACCCACTATCCAGCTCCCACTTTTTCTTCTTTCTCATCATCATCATCATCATCATTTTCCTTGTGGCTGTGCTACTGCTCCTGCTGCTGCTGCTCCTGCTGCTACTGCTCCTGCTGCTGCTTCTACTGGGTTCTGGGCAAACGGATTCACGCTGGAATAAATGCCTTTTACTGTTTTGCTATGCAAACTTTTTCGCACTCAAATTGCAGTCGGCAGTAGCAGAATCAGCAGCAGCAGCAGCAGCAGTAGCAGCAAAACTGTAACTTTCACACATTTTCGTCCTGGTTGGTCTACTCCTGCTGCTGCTGCTGTGTACCCTTCGCCTGGTTGCACATTTGAATGCCTCAAATTGTTTGCTGTTTTGTTGCTGGTTGCATTGTTTGAAGCCCCACAGACGCAAACAAAAAAAAAAAAAAAAATAATAAAAACGAAAGAAGAACGAAATTTTTACCATTTTTTTTTGTTTGCGTTGTTTTTTTTTTTTTTTTTTGTTTTTCTTCTATATTTTTGTCACAGGCAAAAAGCGGAAGAGCGTAGCCGGAGCCTCTAGTCGAATGAATTGCAATGGAATTTTCTTTTTGTCAAGGCAGAGTTTTTTCTTTACATTTTGGCTAGCTTTTCCCCTTTTTCGAAATGGTAAGGGGAGAGTGAGAGAGAGAGAGTGGGAGAGGGTGGAGGGAGAGTTGAGGAAGTGCAACTTTTGTTGAGGCCTGGCTCAAAGCCAAAAAGGAAGTTTGGTGTTAGAAATCGAGCTGCATCCCGAATGCCTCTCTCCCTCTCTCTCTCTCTATCTCTCTTAGCCATCATTTCAGTCTCAGAGACGTCAGTGGCGTCCACATAGAATACAAGTTTCTATTCTCTTTTTTCACGAAAAAGGTTAACTAAGCCTCTTTCTGGTCCTCTCTCTCTGTGTTTGGTGGCATATGCTAGGCCATACCAAAACAACAAGGCCATATGGGACTTGGCAACTGTAATGAATTTTAAAGAACCAATTTTTTTCTGCTTCTGGTTTTTATTTTTTTGTAGTTTTGGTTTACTTGGTTGCCCTAATTTTCCAAGTATATATATATATGTATATAAATATCTATAAAGAGTATCAGTCTTTATTTAATTTGTTTTTCTATCTCTTTTCGCTTCTCTTACTTTCTTTTGGTTAAGTTATTAACATGACTTTATTAACACTCAATTTGCGGTCATTGCTCAGAGAACACAGAGAATACAGTCAAGCATAAAAAAAGCAACAAACGGAAATAAAAAAAAAAAACAACACCAAAAATGAGTGCAAATATGTTGCACAAGCAAAAAGGAGAGGGGATGGAAGGGGTTACAATTTAAAATACGCAACAGACAGACAGAGAGAAAGAGAGATAAAGAGAGAGAGAGAGAGAGAGAGAAAGAGAAAGAGGAGAAAAAAGGAAAGAGAAATTGTGGAAAAATTATAGACAAGCCGGCATTTGTTTAAACAATCCCACAACGAAACACCACAGAAAATTGGCCACCAAACACCGTTGGAAACTTCAGAACTGTGGCAGGGGGTTAATTGTTGTTGTTGTTGCTGTTGCTGTTGCTGATGTTGCAATGTGTGTGCGGCAAGTGTTATTCTTTTTGTTGTTGTTGTTGTTATTGCATTTGTGTGGCTGGCGGTTTCTCTTGCCTAGGAGTTTTTGTGCAGTTTTTAACGACTGTCAGTTTTGCGGCTGACATCTGCGATGGTTAATTTGGCAGCCAGAAGAAGTGCCATGAAAATCCGGATGACAGGATAGAGAGGCAGGATAACGATATAGGTAGGTAGGCAGGTGAGGTAAAACTGAAATGGTTATATAGCATCTGTTATATGTCCATTATAGACCGAGAATAGTTAACTTTATTGCCCGACATGCAAAGTTTAACAAAATTGTTATTGCTTCAATGAAAATTAAAGATATCATCGAAAGACGGAAAGACGCCTTCAGGTTAAGAGTTTCACATATATATCATATATAAGTCAGTTTGTTAATGATATATAATCTACATATATAGGTACCAAATTTGTATCATGCATTAGTTTTTTCAACTCAGCATAAGAAATATCAGGACTAATACATTCTGCCAAAATCTAAGCTTATATAATGAAACATCGTTCAAAACTCTGTCAGAATTCTATACAGTAAAAGTTCTATAAGAACCAGAAATAATATTTAATATAAAGAAAATAAGAAAAATCTTTTATAAAACCTGAAGGAATTTTAATTATAGATAATGTCTTATAGATCACAATAAAAATCTTTAACTTGTTGTTTAATAATTCATAATATTAAATAATGTTTAACTATGACTCAAGAATAATTACTTTTTAATTCGTTTAAAATCTCTAAATAAAATAAACAATATATAAAAGGCTCTAGACCATATTTAAATTTCTGATTTGCCAACTAAATTGTTAATAATTATTGCAAAAAGGTAAGTAAATTATTTTGAAACCAAATAAAAAGAAACTATTTACATTTTCCCCTTTACACGCTCTCTTTTCGAATTCAATTTTCACGTTAATTACACAACAATCAAAAGAGAATGAAAAAGGAAAAGAATGAAAAGCAAAAGAGAGACTTTTAGCAAGTCGAAGTTTTTATGACCTTACATCATTATTATTTATTATTCTTTTTGTTTTTAGAATTCAAATAAATTATAGAAAATTTTTGAGCTGAAACTTAAACTCTGTCGAAATTTAAATAAAAATTGGAATCGAAATTCATCAATTATAAATAAGGAACATAAACTGTTTAGATAACTTAACTTTGAATAAAGGATTTCATTTTATTTATTTTAAGTTTAAACTTGAGGAAAAATATATATTTATATAGTGTCGTCGACCGATTTCGCTTATTCGAAATTGATGAGAGTTTTGTGCATTTTCTTTTAATTACTCGAATATGTTGAAGGGGTTTAAAATTAATTGTAAAATTAAAATTTTTTATATATATTATATATAAGCTAAAGATTTAAAGATAGTTATTCCCTCTGATCTAATTGTTTCTCATAGATTCATAATTATAAATATTCATAATAATTCATATATATAAATATATAGGTACAAATATCTTCGAATTGGTTTATTATACCCAACAATTTTTGACATTCAGGAATATATAATTATTGTTGCCTACTTATATGGGTTACAAACTGTTTATGTATAGAAATAAATCCTTTTTGGAAAGAGTATAATAAAACAAATTGCAAGGCTGCCTCAAACGAAAACTTGAAGTTGGCACTCAAGTCAAGTCAGCCAACAACAATCAGCACCTGTCCACCAGGATTCAAAACAGCCACCAAAAACTCCTGCACCAACTACACTTTACTTGTCCACGCTCCACACCCTCCCCCCATCCTTACCCTACCTCAGACTCATCATTCGCTTGTCCATTCATTTCAGAATTTTGAGTGCCTAAAAGGCATCAAAGCAGCGCCAGAATCAGAACCAGAGCCGGAAAACTAATTGCAACTACACAAACAGAAAACAAAAGAAGAAATATAGGAAAAACAGGAGGAAAAGAGGAGGAAAAACAAGTAACAATTATACACAAAATTGAGGCTAAAAACTTTATTAATTGCAAAAATAGTTGAAATTGAGACTGAAAAAGTATTCCACAAGAGTGAAGGCGAAACTGCAAAAGGGTGGCGGGGGTGGGTTGGAAGGTAGGAGGGAAAGGGGGAAGATGAAAGAATCTTTTGGCTGCAAGGTAGAAAAAGTTGACAACTTCATTTGCAGCAAACCAAACTTGCCCTCACTACCCCATCCCCTCTCCCCTCTCCCCTCACCAACCACCCCATTAACTCCACCCCCTCAGGCTGCTGCTACTGATGCTTCTCTACTTTTTTTGGCATTGTTGAGGCGCTCGCACCTACTTAACTTTTAATTAAAGCAAACAAAAGGCAAGGCAAATGAGAGAGGTGGAGCAAAAGAGGAAAATATCAAATGACGGCAAGTGACAAAAACCGTAAAACGAAACGTGCAAATAAAATGTTGGCTGTAACAAAAGCTGTCGAAATTAAATGGGGACACCAAAAAAAAAAAAAAAAAAACCCACACACACACACACCAAGAGAGAGAGAGAGAGAGAGAGAGAGACAGAGAGAGAGAGGGAGATAGACAGAAAGGGAGAGAGTAAACAAGAGACACCAAAACTTAACAGGCAATGGAATATAGCATGAGTGAGTAGATGAAGATAGAGGAGTAAATGGGTGGGTGGCTGTTAAGGATGGGTGGTATCGTTGGGGGTGGTAGAATGTACTGACTACTGGGTCATTGTCTTTCCCGGAGCTGTTTTTTTTTTTTTTGCCTTTGATGTTATTTTTCTTGAAAAATTTGCATATCATGATACGGCAATGAGACGACGACTCTGACTCTCTAAGATCAGTTGGAAAAACTTTCACTTTGTCTGCTCCGTTTACAAATTTTCTTCTTCGTTTGACTTTTTTTTTTCTTCGTTTCTTGGTTTTGTTTTTTGTTGCTGTTGTTTTTGTTGTTATTGCTGCTGTTGTTTTCGTCTCAAATGCAAGCGGATAAACCAAGAAAACTTCTTTCAAAAACCCCCCGCTCCCCTGCCAGTAGAACCGTATCTAAAAGAAAGTCTCTTTTGTTTTCCAATTCGTTTTTATACTCTTACTAAAGAGGATATATTTATTTTGGTAAAGAAGTTTATTGGTAGTGGATATATAATCATCATGTATAATTTCTATATATATATTCTCGATCGAACAAAATCACTTATTTAATATTGAAAATAATAAATAGTTGAGGATTAAAAATTTGTGTACATACTTTATAAGTTTATTATCTATATACTTACTATATACTAACTATATACTGACAATATACTAACTATATACTTACTATATACTTACTATATACTTACTATAAACTAACTATTATTACTAAACGATAACCAAATATATAAAAAGCTTTAAACGAATTCACAATATACAAACTATAAGAAAAAATTTTCCCACTAATATATAACTAACTAAAACAATTATTTCCATAGAACATCTTTGTAAGGGTATTAAAACATTCGTATTAAATATAATTAGTTAGCTACTCTTAGATTTGTCTTACTTTTTATCTTCCAAGTAGTTCAAAGTTAAGCGGCTTATCATGCAAGCAGAAGATAAAAAAAAAAAAAGTGTTAAAATTATGCAAAACATTGTCTATTATTATTTGTATATAAAAGATTAACAGAATAAAATAGTGACAGCAACAACAACAACAACAACAATAACTAACCAACAACAACAACATGAACACGTTTGTTTTAATAAATATTTAATGCATAGTAATTTATTAAAAACAAAAGCATTAAATGGCATTTAAAAAGCGTATAAATTGAGCTTTTGTTCTGTAGCAACAACCAATTAAGCTTGGCAAATAATTTAATTTATTAATTTTATATAAAAATAAACGAAAAGAGAAAAAAAAAACGCACACACACACACCATATAGAAAAAGCAATCGAAAAAAAAGAAAGAGAGAGAAAAAAGAAACGTAACGAAGCGAAACGAAACGAAATAACCAAATGGAAGCATACCAATCATAAATTGGTGGTAAATTGAAAATTATATTAATAAAAGTGTCCAATTAAAAACTAACAAGTGGCATTATCATTCGCCTAAAGTGCACATGAATTAAAAACAAAACAATAGAAAACAATAAAATTAAAAACCAAAACAAAACAAATGCAAATAAAAAATGATTGAAAAACAATTAAGATATAGATGATTATGCTAATTAAAAAAAAAAAAAAGAAAAAGTAAAACAAAGAAAGAGTCAACTTTGCTGCTATGATTGATAGAGTTTTGTAATTAATCTCAAATAAATAAATAATTCTGATTTAATGTTAATGGATCAGGCAAACTATACGATTATATAAAGCAGGATTATGCAGCCAGTGATATTTGGTAGTTCGAAGACGTTTTTAATAAAATTGGTCAGATGTTTGTAACACGTAGAAATAATCGTTTCTGACCACATAAAGTAAATATATTCCTGATCAGCATCAATATCCGTCTGTTTGTCTGTTTCTTTCTTCGGAGCTTTTTGAACTTAAATTTCTAGCTACGTGAATAAAAGTCATATCATTTTGTTTATTGATCATTTTTTTCATATCTTTGTATTTTTCTTGGACCTATCTTACAATAATATATATAATATTCCTATTTAAGTTATACACTGCTGGTCTTAGGTTAGATGCACCTACTTTTTTGTCAAATAAAGTATTCTATTTGCCATCAGACATGGATAAGCTGACCAAAATATTATTTTTAATAAAATATTCGAATCTTGTTCGAAAAGTACATGCACATTTTGGGTAAATTTCCGAAAACATAACGGTACATTCGAAGACTCCAGAAATTTCTATGCAATCACATGAAATTTCGCTTGGTCAATGAAATATGAAACGAATGCGTCTAACCTATTGACCAGCAGTGTAGAACCATATTTATTTATTAAGTTTAAATACAAAAACGATTAAGTAAGGTATAATTGTGGACTTCATTTTGAACACTGAACCCCAGAGAACTGGACACGATTGGATAATAGATGACTGGCAGCTGAATGTTAACGTTTAACAACTGGATAAGGATTGCAGGACATAACTTTAATTCAACTTTTTTGATTGAGCATTTTATGTTTTTCCAACCTAACAACTAAACACATTTGTTCTGCTAATGACTTAGTAAAAATCTCTTAGTATAAATTTCTTACTTTATTATAAAAGTAACAAATATTTCAAGCATATTTTGACCAAATAGTTAACCCATGACAATTTACTTTTTTAATTTCTAACTTTAACGCGATTTTAAACAAAAGGTAAAATGGAATGTAGCAGAGAATAGAGAAATTTTACTAAAAGGACTAATTAAAACAAATTGCTCACTGTGAAAATTAGTCAAAGGCATACAGTAATAGAATCCAGTAAATAGTTCACAACTTTCTTTATCAGCATTTCAGACATTTCTATTCTATGTACCAAAACTTTTAAAACTTAAACTAAAATTAATTCCATCATAAATGTAGAGAAACAAAGTTTTCTCTTTCTATTTTTTTTTTTTTACATTTTTACACAAATTAAATTTGATTTGTCATGTACAATTTTATATTAAATGAAATATTTCGCTTTCAAGTTATTTTTCATGAAAATCTTTTGGTAAATGTTTAGCTTATCATTGCTAATTACACATACGCCATGTTGTTGGCAGCAATGAAAATTATGGAAAATTACGCTACGAAAATGTCATGGAAATAATGAAAAGTCAGTTCTTTTTTGTCTGAATGTGTGTGTGTGTACGTTTGTGTGTGTGTGCGTTGGTATGTATTACACATTTTTGTTGTTTGTTTTCATGTGAAAAATGTAGAAATCCAGTGGTATAGAAAGAGAAAGAAAGGAATGTGTGTGGAGGGAGATGGTAAAAGTCACGGCCAAGCTGCATGGAAATTAAATGGCGTGCCATTTCCGTGTCGTGACTGTCATTTCCGTTTCCTGTATTTATACAAATCACAAAGTAAGCCAGAAATACATGCCAGACACGCAAGCATCTCCAGTACACTCTGCACGTTTCACCCCTCCCCCCATCTCCTTTACCACTCTTCAACTGCTGTGTGACTGTATGTTTTTTGGGAGGGGGGAGGCAAAAAAAAAGCCCGAGAGTATATAAACTTTAAATGGCCTTTATGAGGCCAAAGATGTAAAACTTAAAATGAAATGAAATCAAATAAACAAATGTGTGGCCAAATAAAATAAAAAACAAAAACAAAAAAAAGAAACAAAAAGAGGAACAGGCACATGATGAAATCGAGCCTGAGCACATAACACGGATATTAACTTAATGTCAACATGTTTGACAAAGTGAAAATTACAAACAAACATCGCAGTCAAACGAAACGAAGGCTAAGAATGAGGAGTAACAGTGGGTATATATGGAAATCCTTCCATTTCCACCAACAAAAAGAAGAAAAAAAAAAAAGAGGAAAGAACGAAGGAAAGTAAAAGAAAACGCAGAAAGCCAACGAGCATATAAAAAGAGAACCGCTTAATTAAATTGTTTGCGGGTATTAAAATGACAAAAATAAAAATAAGACGCAAAATAAGAAAGAAAACCAAGAAGAGAGGTAAAGGCGTATATATAAAAAAAAAAAAAAAAAAATAAACAGAAAATGGAATGAAAACTTGAGCTGTTAGAACAGCCGCCAGCCGCAGATGCGGGTCAAAAATGTCGCAGAAAGAAATTGCACAAGGGAAATATCGCTAGGGCGTGCAAGAGGGGAAGGTAGGGGGAAAAACGAGACGGGGTTAGGGCACGCCAGAACTTGACTAGGATGAAAACCCATTGTGATGGCAAAAGGATTAGCTTGTGACTTTCTCGGGAATTGTAAGCGTGTCAAAGCATGGCGAAAGGATTAAGCAAAATGCTTAAAACACACGCACACAGACACACACACACACATACACATAGACAATCGTTTAGTATACATACATATGTATATATAAATGATGTATACGTATTAATCCGATTCTTAAGTCAAGATGTCGACTTTATTATGCCCATTATTATGTCCGGAATCTGTCTTTACTTTTAAATTTAACTTCAATTCTTAATTGAACATGAAATTAATGTAATGTAGCGCCATCTAGCGGTTTGATTTATTTATTTATAATAATTAGGTTAGAATCACAATAAATGAATATCGAATAACAACTGTGAATATAAGATGAATTGAATGGGGAATGAATAGATGAATAGATAGTAAGAGAGATAGATAGATAGTTAGATAGTTAGATAGTTAGATAGTTAGATAGTTAGATAGTTAGATAGTTAGATAGTTAGATAGTTAGATAGTTAGATAGTTAGATAGATTGATAGATTGATAGATTGATTGATAGACAGACATATAGGTAGATAAAAAAATATATAGAAAGATAGATAGATAGAGAGATAGATATAGATAGATCGTCGATTCTCGCCAGATTGGCATTAACTATGTCATCCTTATCAATAATATTCCAGTAGCAGAATTAAAATTAGCCATTAAAATAAACAAGGTAGGATTAAAATCGTTGGTCAGATGCGCATCAGTAGGAAGGATACATGATGAAATAGGCAAGCAGACTTCAAAAGGATATCGAAATGAAAGCAAAAGATATGAAAAATAAAAACCATTTAAAGAAAGATATGGATTTATAGCCTACTAGCTAGATCTATACTATAATTAAAGAACTTAACTTAATACAACTTAACAGCATAAGATTTAATGGACAACTTAATTTACTTTATCTTTTATAGACAAGACTTCTCGTTAATTTAATTTAGTTGATGACTTTTTCACAACTAGCTGTCGCTTCGATATGTAAATATACCCATTTACTCTGCCAGTACAGGGTATTCGAAAAACAAGAAGAGATTGAAAGAGAGAAATTCAATTGACTTGCTAGAAAAATTATTATTTTATTATCCAGTTTAAATAAATGTATTTATGTATATTTCTTACTTATTTATGACCAATTATTTGCATATTCCATTTAAAAATTTTCTTAATTAATAAAACAATTTTCAATCACAAACACGCAAAAGATAAAATGAGACAGAGAGATATCAAAATTTGGTTGAGTAGAAAAAAAAAGTTGTCATATTTAATTTTATTGATCTAATTTGATCGATTGCAAAAAAAAAAATGATAATAAAAATAATGAAATAATGTTGATTCGATTGGCCTTTTTAATGTCAAATTATGGGCTAAAATAAAGAAGCAAAAAAAATTATCACACAACAAGAAATGAAAAATGAAAATTAATTATTGAAATTGTTGTACTTGTTGTATTATGCAATTAATTTACATTGACAGCAATATGAAAAACTTTTTGCATAAAATGGCCAAAGCTGAGAATTTCAGTTAAGGTCCAACAGTTTTGCACACAGCAAATGGCCTAGCTTTTATATGGTCTGGCCTTTGTTCTCTGGTCGGTTGCATTGATAATGGCCGCAGATGTTGTTGTCGCTGGTTGCATTTATTGTTGTTGTTGTTGTTGTTGTTATTGCTGTTGACACTGACGGCAATTGCAATTTAGTAGCAAAAAGTCGAGCATACAAGCAATTAAGTTTCAACCGTATACCACAACACAGAGGGACAGTGAGAAAGAGCGAGAGAGAGCGAAAGAGCGAGAGAGAGAGAGAGAGAGAGAGAGAGAGAGAGAGAGGGAGAGACCGGTATAGGTTCACCTGAATTTGTAACATGCGTCGTATACGCAATCAGTTTGAGAGGCCAAAATATTTTATGAGGCATGCGACAGGCATTCAACTGATTTGCATATTTCTCTTACTATGTGAATATATCGTGTATATATGTATATTTATATATATATATATGTATATATATAGATATATCCGTATATGTATTTACTGGTATATAACATTTTACAAACATTTCTCGTAATGAAATGTGACCAGATTTCGAATGTACCCAAATTGCCAATTGCCTAACTTAAATTTTATCATGGGAATTCAATTTATGACCAGATTTAAGTAAATTTTATATGCTCTTGGCCGTTTCTTGTAAGCAAGTTTACTAACAATAAAGAGTTCAGATTCAAAAATATCAAAATATCAAAATAAGGTTATTTTACATTCAGCAAACAATTAATTTGATAAATTAATAAAGTGAAAATATATTTTCTTGGCATTTCGCGGCTAACTTGGAAGCAGCACATTAAATCGAAGAAGGAGCAGCTCAAGGCGAAGGCCAGAAAGATCTCAAACTGCCTCTTGTTAAAAAAGGGATAAAATTATAAGCAGAAAGATATATGATCTATGATAATGCTCTAGCACTTGGACTACTGGACAACTCAAGCAACCAAAGGCGACTTAAAAGATTCCACGTCCTAGATATGCCCTACATGTAAATATGCTCATTTATAAATATCTAGATATGTATATAGACTCAGCTCCTTGGAGCCCAAGACATCTGATTACGTAATAGATACTGCTAAAAAAAATGTTCTTATTGTTTATGTACTATAAGACAGATTACCAATAAAAATAGCGTTATTAACAAAACAAAAAAATTTCTTTAAATGCGATAAATTTTATCCTAAAGTTTTCTGTTTAGCGAACTGGAGAATAGCTTTAAATTTTTCTAAACTTTTCAAGGAAGTATCTGAACAATTGCAGTTGATATGCTTACCCAATAAATATCTTCTAATAACAGATACTATATCATCTGAGAAATAATACCAATAACTTACTATAACTTTGAAAAAAAATTTAAAGAAAGTAAAGACAACTAAAGATAATTCAGTGTATAAAATATATCCCTGTATAGAAGTATAAATTGTAAAAAACAAAGATTAAGGATTAAGTTCGTGTTACTTAACTAAAAGTAACATTATTTCTGGCACAGCATGAGAATATATATATATAATATAGAGCTTTCTAAAATCAATTTGGCTCACCATAATGCCATTTGTACTTTAATCTTTGACAAATAGCCATGCTCTATCTCTCTATCTCTTTCTGTCTGTCTTTTTCTAATATCATAACCCCTTTTCGGGTTGGATGTTAAGTGTTGACCCCGCACCATAATTCTTGGTCAGAAATGTCATTTTGTCTTTTGTCTCCTTTGTCGTAGCTTGTCATTGCGTTAGCTTTGGGTTTGATTGAATTAAATTGCCTTTGCCTTGTTCCTGGTGTTGCTGCTGTGGCTGTTGATGTTGTTGCTCTGTTAGTCGTGTTGCTGTCGCCGCATGTCCTTGCCATGTCCTGTCGCAATCGCAATCGCTGCTTGTTTTGGTCAATGTACGCATTCATTCATTTTGTTCCCCATTCCTCGGACAGTTGGCCAAAAACGTGTGAGGATTTTCCAGTTACCAAAAAAAAATTTCGAAAATACACCACACAAAGGGAGGGGACGGACAACCACAAAAATTACAAAAAAAAAAGTGCAAGAAAATTGTATATATTAAAAAGAAAAAATAGTAAGGAAGTTCCAACTGCAAAACAATAAAAAATAAAATTGTTAAATGCCAAAAGCATCAGTGAAATATCCTCTCCACATACACACACACACACACCACTCCCCCTTTTTGTCACTCCCTCCGCACCACCTCTTGGACCTATCGTATGCAGCTGCAATTTGCCGCAGATATTGTTTAATTTATTGCATTTTACAGCATTCGCATCTTTTCCTTTTTGCCTGACCATCAATGGCAAACAATAAAGCAAAGAACTGGCTACCCCCAAAAAAAAGAAAAAATAAAAATAAAAAATAAAAAAAAAAAAAATAAAAATCAGAGAGGGCGTGGCATTTGGTTGGTTGGCTGCCCGGTTTGGTTGGTTGGTTGGCCAGTTTAAGCCTTTTGACAAAAGCATCGTTTCACGCCCCGTTGGTGGCCCAGACATCCTTGTCGCAGGACAGTTTAGGGAGGATGGGATGGGGGGTAGCTGTGTGAGCGGCAACGAGTATAGTTTCGTTTGAATTTTTATGAAACTGACAATACGACATCGATCATTGAGGCTTCACAGCAACCAGCAGGCTACCAGGATACAGGACACAGAACTCTGTCAGCATTCACCGCAGCAACAACAAACGAACATTTGTTATTGTTTTCGCCTTCCTTTTTTTCCCCCAGTCACTTTTGCTATATGGCCAGCAATTATACGCACTCGCCTTCGTCCTTGGTCCTTTTTTTTTTTTTTTTGCATTGCATTGCATGGCAGTGCATTAAATGCACTCCCCTACGCAGCGGGAAAACCAAACGAATGTAGCTCAACTTTAAATGTTCAAGTGGTAAATATATAGCCATATATATACTACATATATCTAAGAAATTTTGAATATTTAATTAAGCCAAAAAGTAAGGAATTTTAAAAAATATTTAAATATTTTGAAGTACATTTCATTTTACTATTGTTATTTAGTTTGGCAATAAAAAATCAGCTTTAATCAAATGTATTGATAAAGTTTGTTTGACTTTGAAAAACGAAGGTGAAATTTTATTTTATTTTTCTCCAAAAAGAGAGAGACACACTTATGCTAATTGAAGTTCAATATTCGCTTAAAAGAATATAAATTTCACTAAAAATGAAGCAGGCGAAATACCTCAAAATTTTCATAAACTTTAAATCAAGTGAAATGCATCTTTCTCCTTGCCTTTAACCCTACAAGACCAGGGTATATAAATTTAAATTTACAATTATTTTAAGTTTATATCTTTCTTTTTTATAGAAAAGTGGGAAAAGGTTTATTAAATTGCAAATTATATATGTATACATGTATATATAGGAGAGTTGCTTGAACTTGATAATTGATGAGCAATATCGAGTACATTATGCTGTAAGTGGCAAATTAGGGTAATTATATGCCCCAAACTGCTGAAGAAGTGCCAGATGTTATGTTCGAAGGGAACGATTCACCAAGCTCCACCGCTAAAAGAGAAAACCAGATGAACCCCAATGCTGGAATAGAAGAGCCGCTGATTGCCTCGAATGGGACACGTATACTGTTTACTACCCGAGATATATGTATAAAGGGAAATATAGGAATTATGCCGCTCAACTGAATACCAAATACTAAAAAGTTTTTAAATAGTGTCCTTAATTATTTAAGTTAGACAATGCTTTGAAATTTTGACTTATATAATTTTCTTTGCTAGTTTTACTGGTTAAACCTATTTAGTTGAGCCAAAAAAAAATTTTAAATTTTTGTTTCTGTTTCTAAAAATATAATAAAAATAATAAAAATACTAAATTAACAGAACAGAAAGTTTACTGCTTGACAAATGATTGATTGTTGCATACTACAAAATTTATTTTGGTTATATCGGAGTTTCAAACATAACAAAAAAGTCAAACCTATTCAGATGAGCGGCATTGTATAGATTTTGAGGTAATAAAAACTAATTTTAAAATGCTTTAATTTCTATAAATTTGATCTGAGTAATGAAGAGGATATATTACATGCCAGACAAGGACAAAACTAATGCTAAGAATAGATAAAGTAAATACAAATTAGAAAAAAATCTCAAGATCTGAGAAAGAGATGTATTATATATATTTACTTCAAATAGAAACTAAAAAAATCCTTAAAAACAATTTAATTTAAGTTAACTTTTGGCAATGCCCACACAACAAATACCATTTGATTTATTTATATTTACAATTGAAAGCATTACTATGTATGCATAAATCTAGGGTGACATTTACTTAAATGAAGCAAGCAAATCCCGCCGACTTTGAGTATACCCTGCTGTCTGTGTTAGCCTTTAAAGCACAAAGTTTTTTTTTTTTTTTTTTTTTTTTGTAATATATCTTTTTATATTCACATATATATTAGATATACATATACATACACATATATCTATGCATGTGCTTATATTCATAATATATTAAGTGCTTTAGCACCCATTATTTATGTCTGTAAAATGCAGTACTTTATCATAATCCAGCAACGAAAAGCAAATGCTCAATGGAGCGGCTCATTAAGTTGATTGAACGCACAAATGTATGTTATACTTATGCTTATGCTCCACATACATACACACATACATACATACAAGTATGTATATGCTAATTTCAAGCTGACGCTGAGCAACAAAAATACACACACATAAGAAAAAAGAAAACAATGTGAAAAGGGAATGATTGGGGGGAGGGGGGAAAGTATGTTGTAAAGCGTGTGAAGGGAATAAGTGAAAGCAGCATAAAAATTCAGTGGCGTAGAAGAAAACAAGGCATTATGGCAAAAGGCACAATCAAAGTCAAAAGTCTCGAACACATTTTGGTCATGCCAGGCCACTGGAAGAGGCACACACATACACACACACACGCACATGCAAACATTAGCACACACTCACACACAAACACACATACATGCCATACAGGCATGCATATTCAATTGGACAAGTGCGTGTAATTGACCCAAATTGTGATGAAATTGCGCCAAAGGAGCACTTTGCCAGCTCACCAAACTTATACACGCAGACACACACACATTCACATCACTCACAGGCACACACACACCCACACATATATGTACATATATACCATATATGTATGTCTGTATGAAGCAAAATCGAACTCAAAAAACAAGCCAAGCACACGAAGAGGCACACACAATCAACAAAAAGTAAACTGCTCCTGCTGCTAGTTCTGCTCCTACTCCTGTTGGTTGTTTTCTATGGCCAGCATTAGGTTCTGGTTTTTTTTTTCTCTTGGCCAGTTTGATGGTTAACGCTGATTGCTTACCTGACCCAACCAACCAACTGATGCAATATAATGTCATCCCTTTTGTCAATTCAGTTTAGTTTTTCTATTTGTAATATTTTCCTAATCTTTGCTTAAGATTCTGAAAAAACTTTTTCATCTCTGACTAAAGTTTTCTTGCACAAAGTTATCAACAATTAAGCATAAACAAAAAGGTAACTCAAAAGAGTTTGCAAATATATAAATATAAATAAATGCCAGCGAAATGCTTGAAGCAAGCAAAGATGAAATACACAAACACACACACACACACACAATAGTAGCGGAAAGACAAAGACGATGACTATAAAAAGCAGCTGCAAGTCAGCGACAGGCAATTCTCTAGAGGAAATTTGATGTTTCTTTCTCCTGCAATCTCTTCCTTGCCTTACGCTATACCCACTTTTATTCTATGGACTCATTTGCACTCAACTGCAGCTGACAGGAGTAAAGATCCAAGTGCTATCAAGGTGTAGGTAGAAGGACGAATGAGCGAGCTGCTTAGGAGCTTAAGAGCTGTGACAACTTTTTTAAGCAACTTAAAAGTGAAGTTTCGCATTTTTTGCTCTTCCTTTTTTGGTTCATTTCGTTTTGTTTTGTGTTTTTTTTAGATTGAAACTGAAAAAGAGTTACCTGCAGTTGGAATTTCTTTTGTTTAAGTTTTGTGCGCAAAGCAGCAGCAAAATGAAGCCATCAAATTAAGTTGCGCATGAATGTATCTGTGTGTGTGTTTGTGTGTGTCCTTTTTTATTTATGTATGTGTGTATATATGTATCTGTATGTCTGTGTGCCTGTTTGAATGTGTGTGTGTGTGTCTGTGTGACTATTGCGCTTGAGCAAGCAGTTGCTACTCTGAAACTATTTCTTATTTCAATTTCTTTGTCTCAAGGCAAACAGGACAACAAAAATTTTTCTATATATTTCTTTGGCAAGTTGTGAAATAATATTCACCATTGTCATCTGTCTCTCTCTCTCCCTCTATCTCTCTCCCACCCCCTCTGTTTCCCTCTCTAACTTTATTTCTATACCTTTCTCTTTGTGCATTGAAAATAATTAAATTTGATATGATGACTATAAATTAAGTAAACATATGCAATTATTTAATTTTTGCTAATTTTGATTTAAGTTTAGCTATGAATTGCAGGACTTTAAGTGATTTTTATATTTACTTCAAAATTTAAATTTTAAAATTCCTTTTATTTAGTCTTTTAAGCCTGGGTCTAAGCTCATGCGATTTGTTTTATAAAATAAATTATTTTTAATTAAGTATTATGGATATATTAAATTTAAAACTATAAATATACCTTTGGTTATATTCATATTAATTACTCATTTGCAAGAGATTTATTATAATGAATTTTAAATAATATAGAAACTAATACATACCAGTTAAGAGACTATACCACTGATCGATATAATAAGGCTATAACTAACAAGGCGTTACTGGTATTTTTTTGTAGAAAAAATACAGATTTCAGATAGTTTACTTTAAATTCTCATAGCATCTCATAGTGTCTATTAAGCGTAGGCATAGTATATCTCGAAATCATTCCGATCAATAAGTGATTTCCAAAAGTATTTTGACGAAAATTAGAGCAGTTGAAAACATATTTATCCGGATCAAATATAAACTTAGATAAGCTATCAAACCCTAGAAAATAATTTATTATTGACGTAATATTGGAAAGACATCTGGCAACGCATTATTTGGACCGCCGATCTGGCCAAGGCACACGAAAAGAAACCACTTCTTTTTTAGCTAAATCAATTCACGAGGCTTGGTCTAAGTTTTATCTATTTTTCAATTTTCCCCTCAATGTAAACTTTGTACTAAACTTAAGAGACCTATTTATACTATGGAACCGATAAGTACAATTATTAAATACAACATGTTGCTTATTATATTCAATCCTATATATTTACATATTCCTATCTATCTATTTGTATCTATATATGGCAAGACCAGGAAATTACGTATTTTGTTCACAATTTAAATGACATATTAATTTCATAATAATAATAGAAAGAAATTTAATGTTACTTTATGCACGAATTCCCATTTATGATATCTTTTAACTATGATTTATTTAACTAGCTATATATATCTATAAAAAACAAATTCTCATGTGTATTTTTTTGTGTCACTCAAAGCCCATTTTCTACTATGTGTTTTTGTGAAAAAATACTGTCCGATTTCATTTTAGAAATTGGTTAATTCCAGTTTCCATAAGAGTCAAAGAACTTGACATTGGTTAGAATGGACAAATAAGCTTGTTTTAGGCTTATGGCCATGTGGCCACTTTTAAGGCAAAAAAAAAAAAAGAAATATATAAACGAGATCAGTGACTAGGCAAAGTAGATTTGTGCGACAAACTAAGAGGGGAAAAACGAGAGAGAAAAAACCAAAGCAGAACAAAAGACATAAAAGCAGCTACTAAAAAAAAAAAAAGAAGGTGGTAAAACGTCAAAACAAGTCAACAACTAAGCACAGACTAAATGAAAAAAATGTCGGCCATTGGTCCTGTCGCGTCCATAACTCTCTGCCCGGTGCTGTTCAAGCAAAATGGTGACACAGACTGTTGACACTTGAACGCTGCCCGCTGCAGTTGTCGCATAATCCACACAATTCCACCTCCTCTCTACTCTCCACCCCTCCAACAGTTTACCCCACCATCCACCTCTTCGCTTCTCTCTCTCTCTCTCTCGGTCACTTTTCATTTTTTTGTCGCTGGTCATTTTGTGTTTTTTTTTTTTTTTGTTCTGCCACCATTTTGGACCAATCCCTTTGCTGCAGTGGCCAGTGATATCAACACGGATCAAAGCGGCCATCTTTCTTCACACATAGCAACAATGGGTGATGCTTTCCTGTTGCTGTTGTTGTTGTTGTTGTTGTAGTTTACAACAATGCGACATCAAGCAGAGAACGCATAAAGCTTATCATCAACGCAATGGTCAACTGGAGCAAGAGAGAAAGAGAGATAGAGAGAGGGCAAAGGCAACAACAGTAGGAGAAGTAGGAACAGAAACCGAAAGAGATGTAGGAGCAGGAGTTTGGAGCAGTTGCAGCAGCATTTCGTGCTGTTGACACTTTGGATTCGAGAATTTATGCAACTTAAAAGCGGTCAAGTTACGAATTTATGCATGGCATGCATCCACATCCACAAACACAGACACAGACACAGCTGGTGGGCACTGGACGACCTCCCCATTCCCTTCCCCTTTGAACTCAGACCATGCCAGATCAGACCAGCCATATAAATATCTATAGCTATATACATCTATATATATATATATATATATATATATATATATATATATATAAATATATATATATATATATATATGTATATATATATGTTTGCATGCAGTTTGCAGTTTATATACCCTATACTCAATAGGATGAAGTAAAGTATATTTAATTTATTGACTTAGCTAAACTTGAAAATTATTTTCTAAATGTATAAAATACAATTTTATATTACGAGCATATATTATTTATTGGATAAGCTTCCGATAAATCCGAATCTAGGCCTCCTTTTGTATTTAAGAATACAAATATATATCTTTGAACTTAACGCTTTTATAATCAATATTAATATCAATCAATACCGAATTTAATTCCTTATAATCATTTAATACTTTTATTTGAACAATATCTTCGGTAAACATGATTACAAAATTCTATATAATCATTTAATACTTTTATTTAAACAATATCTTCGGCAAAACAGAACAGATCTAACGAACGCTTTCAAACATCTAATAAATACATATTATAGATATAAGATCTAGTTGAGCAATAAATAGTTTTACATTCCTTTAAAATGAATCGGCATTTTATTTAAATAATAATTCAAAATAAAACTTTAAGTAAACAAATGAAAACCATTTCAAAATCTCATTCCACTTCATTCTCTTGATACTACAAAAAAAGGTGTAGAAAAACTGACGTTATATATTTAGATATATATATATACATATATAGAATGCAAAAGAGAGAAAGATCAGTTGAATCAATAAAACAAATGATTTGTAGCTAATTATACCAACATATGTATTTAACCAAATCTAACTCTTCAAGGATATTTCCTTTTGCAATAACTTTTACCAAAAGTAAAGCCCATTAATCTCGTTTGGAAATCAAGAATATTTCAGCTAACAATTCAATGAAGTGTATCAAGAAATCGGTTTAGTATATAGCAAATTCATTTTATGGCTGCTGCTCCTCGTGTTCTTGTTGTTGTTTTCTGGCGCATAAATTGAGCAACATTGCCCCATACTTTTCTCTTCTCATCCTCTCCCTTCCATCCCTCTTCTTACCCCTTCTCTGGAGTAATCGTTGGGCATTGGGTCGTCTGACACTTGCTGCTTACAGCCGTTTAACTCGCCAATGGCTTAAATATTTTTATTTAATTTCTTTTTTTGATGTTGAAATTATTTGCTTTTTGTTGCTACGCATAAATTGCACTCAATTCACTTGTTTTTTATTTTGTTTTTTTTTTTACATTTTTCTTTCTTTTTTTGGTAAAATAAAATGACACCAAAAAAGCGGTTTAAGCCAGGGCTCTTGAAAATCAAACGGAACCGGTCGTCGAAATATAAAATTTAACAAAAAATCATGAAAAAAATTGGAAAACCGAAACGCTTTATATATGTACATAAATATGGCCATAGCTTCAATTTGAATTAAAATAAAAATATGTTTTCCAAACGAAAATGGTTATGGAATATAATGCAATTTATTTACATTTAATGGAAATGAAAATTTCATTTTTTTTTTTTTGCAACATATTTGATTTTACTTAAAGAGAAGTAGTAACAATTATCACTCTTTTTATAAGTAAGGGTTTTTTCTATGGTAACAAAATAAATAATATTGAGATTTTGCTTTAAAAAAATGGTTTCAGATTTCAATCAATGGATATACAATATGAAATAGCTGTCTGTATAGAAAGGAACGGTGGGAGACAATGGATTCTCATTTTATAAATTCCATCAAAAAAGTGGAGGTGTATAGAAAAGTTTGGAAAAACAAGAAGTTTTTAAATTAAAAAACTGCCTATAGTTTGAAGCAAATCAACAAAATCTCTATTACAACTAAAAATTCTTTATATATTGAATTGTTATTAAGGAAAGGTGTTGCTTTAAAGTGTCCTTTAAATGTTTCTAGTCACACATTTTGGAACAAAGAGGTATATTTTATCTACAAAATTCAAATTAAAGTATGTATGTTATCTAAATTAATTGCAATTGCTACCCATTTTAGATAATAAATATACAATATTGAAAACAAATATTTCAAAAGTATATATTTCACAAAGATTCAATCGCAAAATCCGTTTTAAAACAAAGCTAATGAAAAAATCGTTTTGATTTTGAATAGTTACGATTGTACTACAATTGAAATCTGTATTAATTGCTCTGCCTAATGGGTCTATTACACCAATTAACGAAAAGAACAAAAATAAAGAGAAATTTAACAACCAAAAAGGAACCATCCATCCTGCTATGCATCTATCTATCCAGTCATCAACCATCCACTTCAACCAAACACCACAAAGACTGCACCAAAAGAGGCCAACAAAAAGATGGCAGCAAAAGTGAATAAAAAAAAAAAAAGGAATTGGCTAAAAGAATTAGGCCAACTTCTAGGCTTAAGGCCTGAAGGCAATAGCATCCTTGCTCGCAGTGGTTACATCAACATGACCGACTCTACTACAGCGCCCCCCTTCACACTCTCTTTCATGCTGACCAACACTCAAGCCGCCTATCAAAGAAAGAAAGAAAAAAAATGTTGGGGAAAAGGGAGATGAGAACGAACTGAGCCTAAGTGCTGCTGTTGTTGCTGCTGCAAGCCATGGCTTGAATTACATAATAAATTCTCAGCTTATTTGCATAGTTTTGCGGCAGCGAACAATGCACGAACAACTTACCAGGAGAACCCTACACCCTCTCCCCATTACCCCCCCCTTCAACATTCACCATTTTCAAAGTTAATGGAATTTTGTAATAAATTTCGCAATGAGTTGGTTAAAAACAGACTTTAACAGCTCATTGCAGCCGAAAAGTATGCAATAGTTTTTCTTCTTTGCTTAGAAAGAGGAAGCAGAGCAATTACAACAAGTGCCAAATGCACATCAACAACAGCCCAAAGTAAACGGAGAATAGAGAGAGAGAGAGAGATAGAGAGACAGAGAGAGAGAGGGGAGAGAGACAGAGAGGTAAGGAGACCAGAAGAGAGAGAGAGAGTGGGGGGAGAGTCGAATAGTAGAAGGAATGCCAACGCCGACTTTTCAACAACTGTCGACTGGCGGCTGTCGCCGGAAACGTAAAAGTTCCAGAAAACGAGAGACGAACGGAGAGCGGAAACAAGCAGCGCAGTAAAAGTCGCACTACTTCTGCGGTTGTCAGTTGTTTTAACAGCTTAGCTAGGACCCAATAGTAAAAATGAATGAATGAATGAAAGAGTGGAGGGGTGTAGAAGAGTGGTCTGCAGAGCTTGCAATGCAAGTGCGAGAGAGACAGACAGAGGGAGGGATAGAGAGAAAGAATGCAAACGGAAATGTGCTGTCAATTTAACGCGAACATCAAGCGTGGACACTTTTACCCAAGTTCTGTTACCCAACTTGAATCTGATTGGCCGCAATGTAAAGCGAACTGAAAGGAGTTAAACTATAGACATTTTACCTATGCAAAGTACACTCAGAAAAATTAGACATACTTTCCTTCAAAAAAAGTGAAAAATATGCAATACAACTGGATTAGTTAACTATATAAAGTCTTAGTTCTCTTAGAGACTTGAAATCTTTTAGGAAAAAAACAGGATTTTAGCAAACAGAAAAAATCAATGAAAAGAAATCAAAGCAAAGATTTAAAGCTGATTATCGATAATTTATTTAGGTAGTAGATCGTAGTTATATTATTTATGAAAATAGTAACTTTGTTAAGGTCTCCACGTAAGACCAGAAGCTGAGCTGATTCCAAAGATAAAAATCTAATAAATCAAGTATAAAGTCATCCCTAAGTCCCTAAAATCCTAAGTAAAAAATCCAGTTAAAAAAAAAAGATAATTTTAAATTAAAAAAAAAAATCAGACACTTATCTATATATTCACACATATTTTACATATATGTATGTAGTCTCGATTTCAGCCGCTTTCTCAACTTCTCAAAAAAACTAAAAACTTATTATATAATTCGAAAAACATTTATTTTCTCTAAGTGCATGGGATTTCTTTTTGTTTAGTATTAAACTGTCATCAACTTTTTATCACAAGTTTTAAATCAACTTTTTCGCCTATTTTGATTGGCAAGCCAAAAAAAAGAAGAGATATATAAATCGATCGAATTCAGTTGGTTGAGTCATTTGGCATTTCTGTAAAAGTTTTCATTTCTTTTTTAGCAATTATCGAGATATCATAAACATAATTTCCACAAAATTCAATCAACTCTGCACAACGAAAATTTCGGAGAAATGTGCTTAAAATTTAATCTATTCGAGTATTAATTTTTTTTTTTTTTTTTTTGCAAATTTTATGGCAGAGTTGGGGAAAGTTATGTTGAGGTATCTTAACATAAATACATCAAGTGCAGGACACTTGGTGATAAAGTTGCACAGGATGCGTTGACAGGCTCACACAGACTGACCCAGTCTAGGACCTAAAAATTATTACAAATGTCATAGAGCAAGGCGACAAAAATATATATATATACATACATATATACGAATAGAGATAGAGACAGAGAGTTGAGAATGTGGTAAAGTGAAGGTAAAAGGAAGAGACGTAGGTGGTGTTAGAAGGGTAGGGGCAAAGACGAGAGCATCAATCACAAAAGAATTATGTTGGGGTAAACAAAAACATTTGTCATGAAAGAGGACTAGCAAGGAGTATAAAAGGAGTTACCATGAGTTTTTGGATGACGAGCCTGCAAGTTAAGGTTTGTCAACTCCCAGCATGTTGTCTGGAGTGAGAGAGAGAGAGAGAGAGAGAAGGAAAAACAAGCCGACGACTCTCATAAATCTGCTCGAAAAAAGGTGTATGCACTTGGTGTGTGTGTGTGTGGGAATGAAACCTTTTGAGTAATTGTTCGCATTTAAAATTCTTTTCACACTCCTTTTTTTTTTTTTTTTTTTTTTTTTGATTGTTAAAATTGAAGTTCCTTCCTGGTTAACTAGTTAGTTCTCATCAACTAACTAGGCTAGTTATGGAAAAATTAGTAACTATTAAATTCGATATAGTATCCTTCTTATACTCAAGTAATTTGTGCTATAGCAACGGCAGCAGGATCTTGGCTAAAAATTTGCATATAAATGAGTTTGGCCCAAAGGCAACGTATCGAAACTAAATATTTGCCATGTGTGTGCACACCACACAAATGGTTGCAACACCAACCACCAAGTGCAACAATAACAACAGCAACATCAGTCGCCGCCAGGTTATTTTTACAACTTATGCAACAATGCACACACACACACACACACACACATAGCGAGAGAGATAGACAGACATCCACACAAATATTTTGGTAGATAGGGTAACAGTAAGTAGGAATGAGAAGTGGGTTAACTGTGGCCTAGCCTTAAGATGCGATTGTGCATTTTTCAGTCTTACAGAAGCATTTGCCATATAGGACAACAACAGGTTCTTATGTAAAAGATATTCACAAAGCCAGGGATAAAATGAAGGAATTTTCAATTAGAGAGTAAAGAGAATGAGACCTGGCAGCAACTCTGCCAACTCTTTGGTTTTTTTTTTCATTTTTATTTTTATTGCCAGACTTTGCAAGTTAATATGTATCAAGTTTTGCCTTAATAGTCATATTACACCATATGCTGTGAAAATAAAAAGAAAACTGACATGAAACTACACAAGTTTATATATTAAATTTAATGGCTTTAGATTTAATAGTTTTTCAATAAGATGTGGATTTCTTTTCATGTTTGTGATGGGTTATTTAATTTCAATTTCTATATATTTAAAAAGAAAATAAATTTTTCCATCTTTCTACAGAAAAATCTTTCATTAAACTGAAATATTTTAATTGCAACATTTTTTCTCTTACTTTTTCCTAAATAACTGATAAATTTACTTCATGTTTCAATGATAACTATTTACAGCTGGCGATTAACAAATTTATTATTTATAAACAATTTCAATAAACATGGATTGGAATAGCTTTGAATTCCTTCATGCATAATTGTTATTAGTTTTTTTTTTTTTATTGTAAATTTAGAGCTTGGAGTTCTAATTTCACTTTTGAAATGAAAATTAATTTACTTGCTAAAAATATTTTTCAATTATATATACATATATACTATTATATTATATTTCAATTATATTTATTAACTGGCAAGGAAAAATGATTTATTCTTTCATTTGATTTAAATTAAAATGTAAAATTTTAGTTATCTGTACACATAAATGCAAATATTTTTAATTGATAAATATTTATAAATTTAAAAAATCTTCTAACACAACAAATATGCATATGTAAATTAGTACAAGAATATCAATTTCTTAAAAAAAATAAAAAAGAAGAAATAAAAACTATTAGAATTTCTTGAAAAATAATGCAACATTTTGTTTGTTTGTATGTTTTGTAATTTTCGTGTTTGTGTCAGGAAACAAAAGTGCAAATGGCCAAAAGCCAAAACCAATGATATGGTTTAAAGCGGTCTTCGACAGCAAAACCGAAACCCAAAGGCAAAAACTAACAAACTAAAACAAAAAACAAAATACCAAAATATATATATACATATATATATATATATATATATTTACAAACAAATAGAAAATCAAGTTAAAATCCATGAGTCTGTGTACTAAGTGGGTGGGTGGGTGTGTGGGAGTGTGTGTATGTGTGTGGAAACAAAGAGAACAATTTGTTGTTTGCTTTCTGTGGATTTTTCCTAATATTTTTACTAAATTACTTACACAATTTTTTGGATTTGACCAGCTGTTGGCCCAAGCAACAGAGTAGAAATAACAAAATTATTAAGATTGCATACAAAATGCAAGAGAATATAACAAAAAGAAGGCAAAAGGGGAGAAGCAAAGGATACCAGATGAAAGCCAAGAGAAGGGAAAAGGGGGGCGAAGGGTGTGAGGAAACGTTGTAGAGTGTGCAAATTGTGACAAAATTTCAAGTGCTTGAGGTTTGTCCACTTTAATATTGGCTTGCAGCTAGTAAAGTCTGCCAGACGACCGACAAAAGGACTAACCGGACGGAATGACTGTACAACCGACGAACCGTTTACTATACCAATGACCTTTTGACATGAAAAAGTCAAGCGATGAATGCAACCAGCCAGAAAGCACAGCAGCAACATCAACACCAGCAACAGCAACAGCAACACATATTTAGCCTAAACAAGTCGACTTGTGTAATACCCTGGAGATTTATGGAATACTTTTAAGGCAATTAATCGTTGATTTGCTTAAAGAAAGACTAATTCTTAGATAATAAACTCTAAATTCTATAAAAATTATAGTAAAATTAAGAAAATTCATATAATCTTATTCAATATTCATTCAAGTCATCAATTTTTGATATAACTTTATATTAGATTGATAAAAATTATAAATTAGATTTATAATTTCATATTGTAAAAAAAGATCTTAAAAAAACATTGAAATAAATATTATAAAAATCGCATAATTAATAAAAAAAATTATATTTAATATTTAATCCCTAGATTAAAACCAGGTTCTAAATGTCTCTGTTTTAAATATATACGACTCAAATATATTAACTAATATAATATATTTACACGATTTTACCCTAGACGTTGTCTTCCTGAGTTTTTCTGTTGGTTTCCCAATTGTAATAAACTTAATTCAGATTTTAATGGAACTTATATTAATCAAGAGCATTTAAGAGAGATTAAAGTTTCATTATTTTGGAAACAAAGAGATAGCACACGGAGTTTGGCTTAGAAAATCTGCAAGTCTTTGTAATCTCGGTTAGTTTTCAATTTTCAGTCATTAATTTAAATGGTTTTTCCTTTAATACTTTAGCATAGAAAGTTTTCTTTCTTGGATTTGCTGTATAAAATTGATAGAAATCAATATACCCTTTATAATACCTTAGAAATATTACTTTGAATGACTTAACTATATAAATGGTGACCTTCTTTCTTCATTTCTAGTTAACCCTGGCACCCGCACCCATTTTTTTTTTTTTTCATAACCCCTCACAATTCCTTCTCGTCATCATATATGGCTTTTGCTATTCATTTACTCCGGCGACTGAGGCGCACTTTTTGCACTGCGTTGATTTCCGTTTTGTTGTTGCATGTAAGAGTGCAACTTGAGGCGGCCCTTGAGTGTGTGTATATGCGTGTGTGTATGCCGGTGAATGTGTGAGTTAACGTCAACTGGCAAGTGGTTGGAAAACTAAACTGTTGCCATGTGACAAGTGGCAGCTTGATGAGTGCACAAGGAGCTGGTCTGAAGGAACTCTTTTTACCAGCGACGACATCAGCAGCGTCAGCATCAATGACGCTTGGTGGAAAAGTACAAAATACAAAAAAAAAAAAAAAAAAAAAAAACAAACATGAACACAAAACGAGGCTGAAACATGCACCTGAGCTTGGTTATGAAAGCAAAGGACTTTTAGTCCTTTATTTTTTGCATTCAGTTGCTAACAGTTGCTGTTGTTTTAAGTAGAGAGAAACTGTAAAAAGCGCACTCCAAAAATTGCCACACAAATATCCATTGTAGAGGGGTAGGGAGGGGGGGATATACCATTTTAGCACTCAAGTAATGAGTCGTCGCCATCCATCTGCCAGTCAGTCAGTCAGTCAGTCAGGTCAAAGGGTTAAGCAAAAGGAATTTAACAATATGAGATGAAGAAAGAGGAAGAAAAAAAATCTAATGTTTTCAAAACCATTCAACAATGTCTCTATTGAACTCGTCAACGTGTGTTCTGGGGGTTAAAGTTCAACTTATGGACAACAAGTTTAAAAGCTAAACAGCCACTGAGAAGACTGAGAAGCATAGCAGAGTATAGAAATGAAAAGCAAAGAAAAGAAAAGAAAAAGAGAAATGATTTAACACCAAAATCGGATTATGAAGCTCTTACATATATGTCGTATATATGTATATATATATATATACGTATTGATGTATATAAAAGACGACTTGCAGGAATTGTCAATGCAACAACAATTGAAAATCATTTGAAACCTTTCAAATGTCACACAAAAGAAATTGATTTCCTTCTTCATCCCTCCCTTTCTCAATTCATCACCTCCTCCCTCGCTCTTACTCACTTCTGCTACTGTGATTTGATTTAAATTTACACCCAACTTCAAGAAAAGGAAGTGAAATGAAAAGAATGACAGGAAAAAAAGAAACGAATTGAAGGAAAAGACATCGTCATCATGGTTCTTGGTCAGCCGCTGCAGTTGCAGCTGCCGCAACAGACGGAAAATGTTGAAAGAAAATGATTTTGCACAACAATAACTATAGTTCCATATACTTTATAAATACATACTTATATACTTCTATATATATATATGTATATGTATTATATATGTATAGAAAAGCAATATAAAAATGCCAGACAAAAGCAACTGGTTAAAGTACATAGTGTGAAATATCCAAAGGAATGCAATTTTTTTGTGTAAATTGTGAGTGAAAATATTCAACGATTGAGTAATTTATTTACAACAGTTTGATTAAACTTTAATAGAAAAGCAAGTGATTTTCTTTCTACTTTGTATATATGTATACATACATAAATGTATATGTATAAATGAGAAAGGTATTTAAATTTTATCAAAGAGGACTCACCTTATTTTCACTTTGTATAGAACTTCAAGTTACTGGCACTGATTTTCTTTATTTTAAACTGTAAGAATCAAACATTTTATAAAGAATTAGGTTAGGTCAAATCAAAGAAATATTAAATAAAATAAATAATTTGATAAAATAATTATATTTAAATTAAAATAAGTAATAATAAATATGCTGAAATCTTTTATATGTATTACAGAATTTAATAGAAGAAATATTATTTTTAAAGGGTATGAAAGAGAAGTCTTTCTTCTTTTATAAATTACTCAGCATACAATGCAAAAGTAATATATTAACAACGAAAGTTTAAGAATTATTATTTATTATTTAAAATTTAATTGTATAGTTTTGAAAAGTATACATGTAGAGGAACTAAATACATAGAACTGTATGGTAAGTTATAGAATAAAATAAATTACCATATAGTTAAGTTATCTATTACATATATTAGAATAGAAATTTTAAGAATATATAACGGCAGCATGAATACGAATATATGTATAATCAATTGAGGGAAAACGTAGACTTTCATTTAACTGACGCTTTGACAGATTAAAAACATTTGAGTTCAACTGCTAAGCTAAGGTGCCCGAAATAAGTAAATGGGACAAACATTGAAATCATTATAATTTCCACAAAAAATGCATTTTTTGATTTCTCTCTTCCTTCTATATTTTGTTTGTGGAGTGCTCAAGCGCTAAGCAAAGAAATATATTTTTGATTTTACCAAGTTTTAGCAAAAATTAGCTTTGTTGGAATATATTGATCGGTTCAGTTTTTCCAGGTCTCAACGTACTGTCCCACTTACTTATTTCGGGCACCTTAGTAGCATGAGTTCAAGACATTTGGAGACCTTTGTATGTACCTTAGGGTGCAATACTTTTGGCATGGATCTATACATAGAAGTATCCCAAACATTGTTTTTGTTAAATTCAAATTCTACATTTTATTTTTTTTTTATTGTCATTATTTTATGGGAAAAGCGAGTTCATTTTGTTCAAATAAAAATGTAAGTAGCTCAACTAATCTTAATTTAATTAATTTCAAACTAATTTATTAACTCTTAATGGAGAAACCTTTCACAATGATTCTCTTTATCAAGTTCAACAAATCACCACGAAATAGTTAAAAGTTTGATCCTTGAAACTAATGTAAATAATTCCCTTTCTATCCATTTTGGCTTTATTTCTTTGCCATAATCTATCTTGTTACCAATTAAGAGACCCTTCGTACACATATCGGTCCACATAATTTGTATGTCGTGAAATCTGTTTAATTTATGGTAAATTAACTCAACTCAAACTAGTTTAGAAAAAAAACCCTTTGCAACACCTCGATAGTAGTTTTTCATTTAGATAAATTTTCAGAGTACAAAATTTTGTTGCTTTTTGATTCAGTTTATTTTATTTTTTTTTCGTCCTACTTCCGGAACATTAAGTTTGAGTAGAAGATTAACTAATTTTTACCCTTTTTTTTCTCGTGTAGCAATTCAATTAGCAGTAAATCTTTAC
The DNA here is from genome assembly GCA_018150375.1 of Drosophila sturtevanti. Lineage (NCBI taxonomy): Eukaryota > Metazoa > Arthropoda > Insecta > Diptera > Drosophilidae > Drosophila > Drosophila sturtevanti. The sequence continues at coordinate 111,119 of JAECWJ010000317.1, forward strand.
AAATACGCACCCAAAATGTAACTTTTTTCTATATAATTTGGTATTTTTTTTTTCTAGTTGCTTAGGGCCGAGTTGATAGTTTTGCCTTTCTGGTAACACAAAGGGGCTTACCTCTTGCCAGGGATTTATCTCTTCTATTTTGTAATTTTTAATTTCACAACTAATGCGATTATTCACGGCTGACGGACCAGACTGGCAATAAAAATGACCAAACGTGTAAGCTACGTTTAACACTCGGTTTATTTTTAGTTAACGGTAACGTACCGCTTATCCACCCACAACTACTCGCTACCCTCCCTGCCTCTCTTTTACTATCTCTCTCTCTCTCTCTCTCTCTCTCTCTCTCATTTTCGACTATCTATCTATCTATCTTTTGTGTTGGTCAAATAAAATAAAACTAACTAGTCGCACACGAAAACTAAGCTCAAAACTTTAAGCTACGGGCCTGAAAAATTTCCCAGCCACTGAGTGCAAAAAAAAAAATAGAAGCAAAATGAGGGGCGTGGTAGGTATACAAAAAAAAAAAATATATATATATATATTATATATTAAAAAGCCAAAAATTAAATACTCTAATATGCATAGACACAAAAGAAAAATCCTTTCAGTAAAAGTATGAAATTTAGAGATATAATTAAAAATTTGTAAACTTTATAAAATTAAGTTCTCAAAAATGAAATTGGCATTAAAGACCTATAGTTAAAATGCCAGAGATATTCAAAGATTGAATATAATATGGATGCTAGATATAGATAATATAGATGATGAATGGTTTCAAAATGCAAGAAGGATCTATTTTGAAGCAGAAGATTAAAAATTCAAGAATGATTCATTTTGGAATAGTAAATTTAAATATTAATGGAACAATATCATATCGTGAATGATATGAACTGTTTATGAAATTAAAAAATGATTGTACAACTTTCTTTCAAATTTCATTTTTTTATATCAAATTCTTAAGTTAAAGAACAGTTAAGTCGATGGCCTAGTAGCTAGTACTCTTAAACAAAAATTAGGTATTATATTGTAAGCTAGTTTTATGTATAATAGTTAATGTAAATAAATAAATAAATAAATATCAGATTAATATTTCTTATAAAATGAACTATCTAATAGAAAGTATGTGATAAAACAAAATATAAATAAAATATGAAATGTAAAAATTCAAAATTATAATATTATAGATATTTCATACATTTGTTTTCTTAATGGACAATTGTATATCCTAAGACTGAATTAAAAATTTAACCAACAAGTGACTGCTACTTTCGTTAATTGTTGTGAAATTTCCCCATAAATTTTCTACTTTTCAGATTGGTAACTCAATTATGGAAGTCATTCTTATTTCTCATATTTTTAAGTTTTATTTTTAGTTGTTATCGCAGTTCAATAAATTTATTTTTAGTTGTTATCGCAGTTCAATATAGAATTGAGAATAAAGATTGAAACACTTTTTTTTTTCTCAAATAAATCTCTGATATTTTAACATAATCTTTCCTAATAAAAATTTATATATGTATTTTGAACTCATATAAATTTTCTAACACTATGTTTCAAATCTCTTTCATTAGCTAATGGACTCTTATGACAACTCCATTAAAAATGGTTAAGGAAAAATTGTCACAAAACGCAACGAAGCGTGCAAAACGCACGGAAAGTTAAAAATGACCAAAGTCCGGCCCCAGCACACACACAGACACACACACACACGAGCAAAAACACACGCAAACATACACACGCACACACACACACACACAGAGAAAAGAGCGAACTAACGGTAGAAGTCAAGTGTGGTTAGGGTATTGTGGTAATGGTAGTGCGGAGGATTTTTTGGTTTCCCCCTTCCCCCTCTCATGCCATTTACAATTATGAGCGCTTTAAGTCGGACTCTGGACACACTTAACATTTAATTAAAATTTTGCAATTACCAACGGAGCAGAAAAAACAAAAAAAAAAAAAATAATAATAATAAGTAAGTAAGGTACAAGTATTTTTGCAACGAGAATGGCCGACAGCCAAGGCAGGATGCAGCTGGCCATCCATGGCCAAAAGGACATTTCAAAGTGCATTCAGCTGTATGTCTGTAGACTGAGGCTTCATCGCTCTCTCTCTCTCTCTCTCTCTCTGTCTCTCTCTTTCTGTTACTTGTGTTCTGTATCCTGCTGGGTACTTGGCAAGTGTTTATTTTGACGAGGCCATCGTCTTAACTGTTATTTCAATGAACTTGGCTCACACTGTAATGTCCTGCTCAAGGACCAGATACATCCTCTAGCTTCTCCTCTCCCCCTTCCCCCAGCCACTGTCTGTCTCCTTTCTTTTGGGCTAATTGATAAATGTAAACTGCTTAGTAACTTCAACCAGGTTTTTGTCTTGGAAATTTTTGGCAATTAATTAAGTCCATTGTCCTCAATCCTCTGCTATTTCGGTCTCTCTCTCGCTCTCTCTCTCTCTCTCTCTCTCTCTCTTGTTCGCTGGCTAACTTAACAAAGATGCATTTGGCTACAAAAATATGCTTTCAGCTTTTTCCTTAGCTCAGTTCCCCGTATTTCTGCTATCCCTTTGCTCCTACCACCTACATATTTTGCATGTCTAGTGAAATTCCTTTTGTGCATGGACCAGGACGTGCCCCGTGCAGTGGGCGTGGCATCCATAGTGCATGCAAAATACGTGCCATGCATGTTGAATATGATGTATGCTATTTATTTTTATTACACAAAGTTTTTGTTTTTCCATATTCTTGGAAAAAACAAAAAGGAAAAAAACAAAAGAGGAATATATATCCTCTACCCTTTAGTCATTGTCATGTGTATATATACATGTTTATGTATATATATATATATGTATATACAAAACTTGTTTCGTCATCAGCATTGTTGCCAACTTATTAAGTTTTTGCTGGTTTTTTAAAACCAAATTAAGCGACAAATGTAGTTAGTAATTGAAACTAACAAGACATAAGTCAAATGATTACTAAAGAGACTTTAAACATTTTAAAGACAAATGATATATAATAAGATCATAAAATCAGAAAGGTAATAAGAATGTTTTAATTAAGAAGAAAAGAACTTAATTTTTTTACAACTTTTAAGTTACAATATTTAGAAATAAAAGTCTAAATATCTAAAAAAACAAAAATCCGTATTAAAAATATGATAAAATAAAATAAATAAAAATTGTAGAAGGTTGAGATTAAATTTTCTGTTGATGCTCCAAAAATCTCCACAGTTAAACAATAAATTTAATACTATATAAAACGTATCTGTAGCTTAATTAAAAAATAAAAAGCTTTTCCATTAACATTATTCAACATTTTAATAAAAGAATTTAAAAGATAAAACTCTCTCTCCACTGATTAGGAGAATTAAACTTTCAGAGTATCAAGTAAATCTAGTAATTTAAACAAATAAATCTAAACCAAAAATTTAAGCTTACAAAAATATCACCAACTCAAAAGTTTGACCCATATTTCACATCGTATAATATAATTACCAGATTTTGTATCAAATTGAAAACATTTTCATTAGTTTTATGCAATACCCAAAGAACATTGTCATTGAATTTTCCTCAAACAATTTTTCAATGCAAACGATCGATCTAATTAGTGTCAAATGTATAAAATTTTCTATGGAAAATCATAAATTAATGGATGAGCAGCAATGCAATTAAATGACAAAAGTAACATCAACACACACACACACACACCAGCTCTAGCTGGAACAGGAGTAGAATTCTTGCCCAAGGACATATGCATACATACAGTTTAGCACCTCTAGCTGATACCATAAAAATGTGCAATTTTCACTACACATATTTCCCTTTTGGCAACAAGCCAACAAGAAAAACCTCAACAAAAAAAAAACACAAATTTACAAAATAGAAAAGAAAATAGAAAATATACAGAGTGAAGAAGCAAAAAAAAAACTACACCAAAATTTTGCAGGCCGTAAATAACTGAAGAAGCGAAGTAAACAGCGGACAGAGCCACAAAAGCCAAAACTCACTGCGAATGTGAATATTCTTGGAATTTTCATTTGTTGTCAAGTCAAGGGAAAAAAGCGCTAACACACCAAGAGAGATGGGGGAGGGGGGAAGGGGAGGGGCATTGAATGCGGAATGGGTGGCAAAGAGTTTCAAATTGGTGGCTCTGTTGTTGGATTTTAGGAATGCCACCTTCATCTCTCTCCTTCTCTTACCCATTTGCCGCTGTCAGCCCAATTTGTCGCTTTGTGTATCTCGTGTGTGTGTGTGTGTGTGTCTGTAGTCGCTTTTTCCCCTTCTTCTACTCAACCCCTTTCCTACAGCTTTTACCCTTGCAATTGTCGCTTCATTTTTGCACCAAAGTGTTGCAAAATATGTTGACAGGAAATGTTATGCGAATTTCACTGCGTATAAAATGAAATTTACGTGAGTTTTTGGCTCGTGCTTTTCTTTTTCTTTTTCTCTTTTCCTTCTTTTTTCTTTTTTCTTATTATCACTGTTTTATATAGTATTTTTTTCTTTCCCTAGTTATTGTTTATGTTTGCTTTCTGTTGATTTTATAAGATTTTCCAGGCTTAAAATACAATAATTAAATAACCAATCGAATATTAAGTTTCCTGAAAAAATATTAAATAATATTTTCCTTTTAATTAAAAACCCTAAAAGCTTTAATTTATTTGAGTGGAAAATTGATTATTTTTTATTACTCACACTCAGTTTAAGTTGATGATTTTTAACAAATGAAACGTATACTTATTTTAAACACAATAACTAACTTACGTACATAGTTAGCTATGCTGACCTTCAGCTTACAACTGTGGCAAATAGTATGTATTTATGTATCATTCATACTTTCAACTTAATTTATTAGGGAAAACCCCTCCAACTCTTTGTATGCAATTAGTTGCCATAAAATATATCGTATTTCTTTCGTATTCAGGTATAGTTGAGAATATCCAATAACTTTGGCATGAATCACAAGATGCCAGATTGGATAATGTGAATAAATATCACGCTTAGCTCTTACGTCAGAGTTAAGCTAATGATGTCATTAACACTGTGAATAAGTTAATTTAATACAAATAGTTTAAAGAACATCAATAAATGCCCTTTCAAACATCATAAAAATGACTCTAAATATATAAAACCTACAAGATGAAAAATTTAATAACTTTTTAAGAAGATTTATAAATATTTCCTTTAATAAATAAATCAAAAAAAATGCATATCAGAACAAATGATGCAACAAAATTCAATAGTAAACCATGAAAAGATGATTTGCTACTTTTTTTTATAACTTTAATTATACATTTAATTAGCTAATGAACCCATAAGTTTATAAAGTCTAATCTTGATCCCCAATTTAAATAAAAAAAAAAAACTCAATCTATTTTGTTCTTTGAATAAAATGAAATAAAATTAGTTTTATTTGGCTTACGTGTATTTCAATATCGTGTTAAACTCATGTCAGTGTAATGTCTAGACTTTGTTTTCAACAGCAGCAACTAATTAAAAAAAGATAAACAAAAAAAAAAAAGGTAGGTACTAACATAAAAAAAAATTATTTGATGTAGTGAATGAATGAAATCTATATAAATGCCAAGCGAATTGCTCAAGTGACTAGTTGTCTATTTGCGGCAGTTGAGAGAACATCAACAATATTGAAGTTAAATGTTTCAACCATATCTTTTTGTTCTAATTATTATCTTTTTGGCAATTGCCACAAATGTAAGTATTAATTAATGTTGCAATTATATGAAACATAAAGAATTCCTTTTCATTAGCCTCAACCCGTAGTCCACGAAAATACAAAGATTGAAAAATGTATGAAAGCGAACAATCTAACTATACCAGAATTCCAAAAATTGGCCGATGAGGAAAATATTGATATTGATAAGAGAATTAAATGTTTTACTCATTGCCTATCGGATATGTTTAATTTTTTCGATAAACAAGGTCATTTGGATACAGATCAAATTGATAAGATACAAAAATTAACTGATTCTAGACGTGAATTTATCAATCAATGTAAATCGCAATATGATAATCAACAATTGGATAAATGTGATTATGCCTATACAATGCTTCTATGTTATATAGAAAAAAAGAAAACAGAATCTAACGAAAATGTGGATATATAATAATTATAAGCTTTTCAAATTTTTAACTATATACAAATATGCATACAGAAAAAAACTGGTCAAACAAGTTGGAAATCGATACCAATACTAAATAAAAAATGCTTTAACAATTGATTAACTAGCATTCAGAGTTGGTATATAACAATGCTAGCAGATAGTTCACTAGTTGTTGGATTTATATTAACTATGTAGTAGTCTTTATTCTTGTCTAGTTAAGGTAAGAAATTGCTGAATTCATTCCAGCTGCTTATAAGATGACTGAACATTCAAACTCGATGCTTGAAGATGTCAAAATAGAAAATACTCGAACCTTGAGTGTCAGGACCTAAACTGAAGTATATAGTACATATCCTTAAGATCTAAGATTATTGTACCTTAAACATAATGAGTGAGGTTTCCAATTAAAAATATGTAAATACTTGAACAGTTAATCTATTTAATCGATCTGTGTCTAATAACGATTTGAAATAGTCGTATATACCAAACGATATACCAAAACAGAGGATAGAAACATCCCTTAAAGGACACCTCATTTAGTTAGGACACCTCTCTTAGACGTATGATTTATTGGTAATCATTATTTGATAATTATATTAATACTATTCTCCCAACGGCGGACACCCACTTTGAACACACAAAGAATCAACACCACGTATATATAAATACATATATATACATAAATATGTATATTAGATATTTTTCTCAACTCTAACACGAACTCATTTAATGCCAACTTTTTTTTTCTTATAATTTCCTATTTTAGGCCCTTCCTTTTGACTTCTTTGATGAATCTATAGCTGATTTTGAGGACTGTCTAAGCCAAAATAATATAACCATAGATGAATATAAAAAATTTCAATCATTTGAGAATTTGGAAAATGTTTTAAATGAAACAGTTGAATGGAAATATAAATGTAATATACACTGTCAATTGGTTAGACAACCAATTAAATGGTTGAATCAACAAGGTGAATTCGATTTACAATTGATGAATATCAGTAATACGGAAACAGGTGATGCTATAACCAAATGCATGACAAATGCAAAAGCTGAACAATGTTCATATAGCTACAAATTGGTTTTATGTGCATACAAAAATAATTTTCCAGTGATTGATTATGAGATATGGCAATTGAATGATAATGAAATTGAAGAATGGGATAAGAATTGGCTAGAAGAGGATGATAATTATTATTATTATTATAATGATAATGAAATGGAGGAGCAGCAGCAGCAGCAGCAGCAGCCAATTGGTTGGTTATTTAAACGAAATTTATAAATATGTATTCACAAAACCATAAATTTGTAAATTAATTTTCCTATGCGCTAATTTGCATAATTAAATGAAATTGCATGAGGCGTACCACAGGGCGTATGAATCAAAATGAAATCTAATTAATCGAAATGCCATACACACACACATACAGACATAAAATGGTCAAAATTAATTGATTTGCCAGATATACATACGTACCAATATACTATTTGCATATAATTTGTATCTATATATATATAAGCTAGGTAAGGTACAATAAATTGTAATATTCCCTGTAGACATTTTGCAGCTGTTGTTGTTTTTACTGCAGGAAAAAACATTTTCTACGTTTTTCTTCTCCTGCGCTTTTTTTTTTTTTTGTGCTGCTGTTGTTATTTTTGTTTTGTTTTGTTCTGTTTCTGTTAGCACAATGGGATTCCGTTACAGTTTTTGAGCGATTCGTTTTCCTTTGTGCCCGGCAGGCAGGCAGTCAGGCAGGCAGGCAGGCGCATGCAACGGAAGTTGTCACGTTGCATTGTTGCAGCAAGCTGTTGTTATTATGGGGGGCAAAAGAAAAGCCAAGCCAAGCCGTGCAACACCCACACACTTGACTGGCTACCCCCCCTCCCATCTCCCTCTCCAGAACTCCGCGCAACCATCTTCTCCTCTTTTATTTTCCAACCATTGTTGTTCGATTGTCATTTCAACTTTACGCGTTTGCCCTGTCATACATACAAATATACATACACACAGACGCGCACAGAGAAGGCGTGGCACATTAGTGGCAACACAAAAAAAAAAAAAAAAAAATGTATATAAACGAAAGAAGGAAAGAATTTATGTCCGTGTGATTGTCAACACTGCACGCCCACCATGGCGTATGAGTAATATGTCTGCCTGCTCTTGGTGGCGCTGCTTTTGGTTGTGCTATGACAACATGCAAAACAACAATGGGGCGGAAGTGCATTGTAAACGTAACATCAAACCGGTTCCACATCATCCAACACCCAGACCTACTCTCAGCCTCTCTCTCTCTGTCTCCCTCTCTCTCTCTCACTCTCTTAGTGTGTTTGTGCTTGCAATTATAATTTTGTAAATCGACGGAAGTTGGATAAACATACGAAAAATGTCGCTACTTGGCTTTGGGGCATCAGAATTGCGTTTGGCTTGGATGGCGGGCGGTTACCTTTTGAGGGGGGTTGGTGGTATGGACAAATGCAATGTTGACAGGCAAAAGCCAACAGTCATATGTATGCAATTACTTTTTTTTTTTTTGTTTTTTCTTCTTTTTGCTGTAGGGCAATGAGCTTTTATGTAGAGAGGAAATGATGGAAAACAGTTTAACACATTTAGGAATTTTCCTTTTTCTCTTTGCAGTGCAGGAAATTTGGCAGTCATCAGTCAAGTGTAGACATCTATAACTGTAGGTTATAGGACTTTCTCAATCATGGCACAGTAGGAACTGATTTACTGTGATGGAAAATGAATCAGAAATTCAATTGTGGTTGCATTTTCCAGAGCAACTTTAATTTGCTTGATAATCTTTGTTATGATAACTTTGAACTAGGATAAAAGAATTATAACAGATGCGATAAAGAAGGGCAGTTTTATAAATAAAACTTAAATATATATACAAAGATAAAACTAAAGTCATAAATCTAATTTAACTACAAATAAGCGATAATAAGCTTGCAATCTTAAGACTATGTACACATTGAAAGAAAACTTTTAATCAGACCAAAATGTCTCCTTTGTTTCATAAGAAATGCAAACAAAAAAAACACTCCCCAAAAAAAATGAAGGAAAGCCAGTTTCAGTTTGCTTCTTGTTGTTTATCCAAGTGCAGTTTCTTACTTTTAGAGTTCACTTTGTCTATTCGCGATCTAATCACACCCCGAAGTGTAGATGGAATCACCGTGGCACCACACACACACACACACACACACACACACACATAAGCAAGAAATTAAATTCAACGAGTAAAAGTTGCACTACACAAACGCACTTCAACAACTGCCAATAAACTTTTTTTTTTCTTCTGTTCGTTCTTGCAGCTGTCCCCTGCCAAAAACAAAAACAAAAAAAAAAAAGAAAGCGCCTGAGCTTATGCTACAGTTTCTGCTGCTGCTGACTCAAGTTGCGCCTTCCCCTGAAGTGGAAATGCTTCAACTGTGCTTATCAAAAGACACACAAGGCACTGACATGCAGTCATTGAGCAATGGGCGGTAGTTGGGTGGTAGAAAAGAAGCAAATAGCATGAAGGTTAAAGGGAATGGTGGTTTATAAGCAAGATGAGGCGACGATGCGAAGCGCGTAAGTTTTGCAGTATTTTCTTCTTTTTTTTTTTTTTTGCCTTTCTCTTTGCTTTCCTTTTTCGTTTCTTTTTTTCTGGGACTTTTACTTTGGGGAAAAGTCTTTGCGAGTTCTGCATATGACTGCAGGGCACGTTTCTCTCGCTCTAACGCTCTGTCTCGCTCTTACAGTGCATGTGTGTAAGTTGATTTATGCCACTTTGTACCATCTACATGAGTAGATATATGCGTGCATGTGTGTGAGTGTGTGAGTGTGTGTGTGTGTGTGTGTATGCGTGAGTCTGCTGCATAAATGATTTATGGCCAACTCCCGCGACAGTTTTCGTTTCGCTTTCGTTTCGCCAACTGCAACTGCGAAACAACAGCAAAAAAAAAAAGAGAAAGGGACGATGAATGAAAGATTGTGGGTGGGAAGGGTAAACAAAAAAAGTCAAAGGACTAACACACACACACACACACACAAAAGAAACTGTCGCATAATAAATAATTATAATTGTTTTTGCTGCCTTGAAGGTGCCTTGCTTATAGTCGCATTAATAAACTTTTATAAATATTTAAATTCTGTGATAATTTCCAGATGATTGAAAATGTCACAAAGTGATGTGAGCGTTGATATTTCCCGAGAGTAAAATACACGAATGGAATATAAGCACATACTTTCAGGCGCCAACCCAATAAATAGAATCGATAACAACAAAAATTCAAATTATTTCTATCGTGCATGCCAATTTTGTGGTAGGTCAAAAATACTAAACCAACAATATTTTATTTTCCTCTAAAACTTGTTATTTTAAGCTTTCTACGGTAAATGGGGTATATTAGGATTAACTAAAGCAAATTGTTTATATCAAAGAGTACTAAAGCAGTTAATACATAATGTAAATAATAAGAAATATATATGTGTATAATACAGATAATTTATATATATTTTTTTCCAATTCTGCCCTTACATTTCATCAAGAAGATGTTCTGTTTGGAAATTTATTTTTCTGTTATTTTAGTTTGAATGGGAAGATTTTCTTTCAACAAGTTTTAAAAAAAATAATATGAAAAAATCTTTGATAAAAATTGTCCTTATTTTCTGTGGTCCTTATGCTTCTTTTAGCAGCTCTGCCCACACAAATGCCTTTTTGTAAGAGTAAATTTTTTGATTTTTATAATATTTAAAGTTAAAATTGCAAATCTTTTAGGTTTAATTTTATTATTATTATTATTAAAGTATAGGATATAGTTGTAAATCTATCAACCTAACTATATTTTACAAGCACTAGCAACTAAGGCCATCGGCTTAGACGAAAACTACATCCATGCACTAGCCTGGGATTCGAACCCGGGTCCTCGTTGTTCAGTTGCCTAAATGACTGGGCCGCTTAGACAGCTCATCTACCGAGGACTGCCTTTTAGATTTAAAAAAACTCTTAAATTAATGAATTAAAAGTTTTTAACGAAATTTAATCCAATCTAATTTTTTGACTTCTGTATTGCCTACATGATTAATTTCCGCCTTAGATTGACAACCCTAATCACTAAGCATACCTAAAGTAATTGTTCTTTTTTTGACATTTATAATTAAAATTTTGTAAAATAAAATGGAAACACCGCATCGCAATAATCACAACTATTCACCCCGCAAAATAAATAATTTGAATCCAAATCCCCAAAAATCAAAAGATTGTCAATCCGAAGCGCAAAAGCAACAAAAATTTGATGATAGTGGTTCATATTCTCATCATAAAGAAATCCAGATACCTTACGAACACCGCCAAACATCGCCCGGCAGACAATTTGGAAGCGGAAACCGAGGTCATGGATCGTATTTGAACCGTTGCTATAATTGTGGATATCTTTTCAGGGATTCGGATTATTCCTTTTCCCAATACTTTCATCCATCAATGCTTGAAAATCCTTGGCAAGATCTAATGGCACGTCACAACGGCAAGCAAAACATTAATTAGAAGAACAAGCTAAAAGAGAAAAATGAAATGAATGAAATCAAATAAAATCTAAATATGAATACTTTAAATATTGAAAAGATTTCAAAATGTCAATAAACAAAGTAATTTAACACCAATTTTAATAATCCAGGATAACTCCAATTCGGCGCTTTGATGAAAAAAATACATTCCCTTTTTTTTTTCTTGTTAGCTTCCGTCGTGTTGTGTGGCAAAACTTCAAAAGTTTCAACTTCCTGTTTAGCCACCCAAAAATCTTTGCTTCCGCTTTTTTTGTTGTTGCTGTTTTTTTTCCTCTCTTTATATTTGTTTTGTTTTTTTTTTTTTGCCTTGTATTTTTTCATCAAGATGGAGGATAGGGAACAGTCATGAAAGCGAAATGAAAACTCAGGAAACGGGAAGTAAGCTTCATGCAACAAGAAAAACTAACAATAAAAAGAAAAGTTCAGAGAAAAATCGTCGCACAATATTGTATGTAAAACGCAATTGAAATTCAAATAGATTTAATTAAATTTTTGATCTCTCTATCTCAGTTGTTCCCCCACCATCTATCTCTCTCACTCTCTCTCTCTCTCTCTCTCTCTATCTCACTCTATCTTTTGTTTGGCAAATTTAAACAAAAATCCCCAAAAATGTGTCCACAAATATGCTGAATGTTGTATAAATATTTGAAAAATCTTCACACATAAATAATTTTGTTTAAATTGCATATATAATTTTTAGTTGACAATTTAGTAAACATTTTTAAACCTTTGATTTTCGCTATCTCTCTCGCACTCCCGCACTCCCTTACTCTCTCCCTCTCTCTCACTTCTGCTTCTCTCTGAATTGCCTGGCAATTGGCAAACATTTCACAAAACATTGGATAATTCAATATTTGGCATTTTCCTGGCTTGAAAAAGGAATCAGTTTTTGTATATGCATTTGGCCAAATATTGCAGCAAGCAACAAAAATAATATAAAATTGAGACAACAAAAAAAAAAGCTATGGAAAAATTAATGTTCAAACTTTTCCATTGATGCAAAATTTCATTTTATGGCAAATAAATGTTATTTATTTGTTATTTGGTTGCATAAACTTAATTTTGAGGTATTAAATATTTTTATAAAATAAAAATGAATTTCGATATGAATCGATCTAGGAATAAAAGATACTTTTTTTTAGCTTTCAAATCTTTGAGTTGATAAAAAAACTATCGCTGATTGTTTGAAAATTGCTCTTTTTTGAAATCTTTGAAATTTATGATTGTGAAATTTAAAAAAATATATATTTTTAACTATTTATTATGAGCTCGAAATATTTTTAAACTAATTTATTGTGCTAATGTTCATTTAATAAATAATCAAACTAATTTCTAATAAAAAATTTCCTTGCCATTGCTGTTCAAATCTTTTTATTAATAACATAATAATAATTTAAATTACTTTTAACTTTTACTCCTTACATTTTCTATGGTGAAAAATTGCTATCTAAACATTTAAGCCATAATGTGTACAGTAATTTAAATGATTAATATATAACATCATTCTCTTTATTATCTAACTTAAAAATGCATTTTGATCTCAAAACGGAACTGACCAATTGCTATTGCAATATTATAAATACATATACATGCATAACTACATACATATGTTTGTGGATACATTCATACACATACTTATATATATATATTCCAGCCACGGCTCGAATATTTAATAAAAACCAATAAACGTTAAAAGCCTTTTGAGTGGGTCATGGTTTGCCATAAGCTACATTTACATACACACATACATATGTATATGTATATGTACCTGGACCAGCCTCAATGCTGACCACCATGGACTTGCACCACCAACTAGTCCCATACCATCCCATAAGGCAGAAACTGCCTTCTTCTACCACCTTTTGAATGCTGTGCGCCCGATTAAATGCATTTAAATGTGTTTTCATCATAATTATGCATATGCAAACATGACTCGACCATGTGCCAGAGAAAGAACCCCTTTTCCGTTAACCCTTGCCTCCTATCAATCTACCACACCCGACCGCTGCCATCACCATTTTCATATCTAGCCCAACGACAAGCCGAACCCGTCGTGTCATGGGTTTTCCGGCAGCTTAAGTGCTTTAATGGCTTTAATTATGTTGCATGCAATTATTGTCGATGGACTATGATGGCAATGTTGATGATGATCATCATCATCATCATCATCATCATGTGGATATTCTGGCCACACACACACACACATACATGTATAGCAAATGCAACAAAAATTATTTAATTAATAAGTGAAAAGCAAAATGAATGAAGCCTCCGTTTGATATATATATGCATATATATATATATATACATATATATGTATGCATACATACATATATGCATGACAGTTTGGATGGGTGAAGTAGAGGTGTGGGGGTAGGTATAAGGATGAGGTGCAGAGCAGCTGCTATGCCTCCGGTATGGGTATGGGTATGGTCTGGTCTGTTTTGCTTTTGAGCATAAAATTCAATCGCTAAATTATGCAAATATGCCGCAACTGCGACAATCTGGTGGGGACTTCTACGGACTTCTACGGAGTCAATATGCACAACGTTACGTATACGCAATGTTGGACTGGCAGGCCTCTGCATATGTGAGTGGGTTACTCCTCTACACTGATTCAGCCATGCCCCCCTCCAACCTCCCCTCCCCACTGCTCTTGCACACTCTTTCTTTCTATGTTTGTCTCTCTCTCTGTGTGTTTGCGTATGTGTGCGTAAAGAGGTCGCCGAGTTCATCGATGACGATTTTACTGCAATTCCGTTGCCTAGTTTTTGGCGCAAAAAAAACCTCAACTCGACAGAAAAAAAACGTCTGAAATAATGCCAACGAAGTCATGGGTTTCAGTTCCTGGTCATGGTTTCATTTCTTTCATTTGTATGTGTGTATGTTCGTTTCATTTTTTTTTTCATTTTCATTTTCATTTTTTTTTCTTTTTGTTGCTGTTGTTGCGGCTTTATTCTGGCTATATGCCTGGCCACCTTTTTTGGTTCACTTAGCCCGGCCGCCATCTGTCCCCGCGACACCCTTAACTCCATTTGGTATATCTTCTACACTTTTGGCCTTCTGTCTCGGCGAAACGCGCAATTTTATTTCAGCGACGTGACAAACGCAATCACCGTCAGTCACATGTGTAAAAATGTTTTCCGCTTTATGCTTGTGCGTGAGTGTCTTCTACATTTCTACATCACAAAAAAGGAGTACGAATGATAAAAAAAAAAAAAAAAAAGAAAAGAAAAACAAAAAGAAAGTGTCTTTTGCATGGAAATTGCTGCAGCCAGAAAGGGTAAGTTAAAAACGAATATGAAAATAGATCTGCTTACCAACACCATTTCTTTACACACTTTCAATTGAAGTTCATTTTACACCACATTTGAATACTCAAAATAAATGAAACCAACTGTGTCTTGTTTTGATTTAGATATCAGTATCAGAGTAAGCAACGAATGAGTTAACCGAAAGTGAAATGGTGCTTCCCATATTGATTTTTCTTAGCCTAGTTTTGATTAATTTAATGTAGGTGGATAGTATATGACAGTACGTTAAGTTGAGAAAACCATTTTATTGGTTATGAAATAAATATTTTTAATTGTAAACTTATGGTAAGAATTATAAAGGCAAATTTCCAAGTTTAAATCTCAACTAGGTTAAGTTGAACTTCCTTGTTGCGCGTTGGCCTTTAAATTTGAGGGTTAAAGTTAATCATTTAATGTTAGCTAAAACTTTCGATCTATTAATGTCCATAAGCCAGCTCTGATCCTAACCAACCCAAAAAGGGGATTAGAAGAGTTACTAAATATTCTATATAATAAAAATACCTACGATATCTCTAACTATCAGTGAGAAATAATTGCTATGTTTTATATTCCTAAAAACAACTCTCAATAAATATGACTCAAATCTTAAGTAAACCGAATTCTTACATTATATTAAACCTCTTAAAGAAAAACCTATCTATTCTTATACAAAATATTGGGAACTTAATTGATTAGTCAACTTTTTCCTGCATATTAAGATATATACTATGATTTTTGCAACGTATTGAAAGAAAAATAAATAATTGAAAGATTATACTAATCAAAGCACTACAAAAATCAGTTTATTGGTTAACTATTTAATTGAACAATAAATGAAAACTTTTTTCCTAAGATTTAGGGCTACTTAACCCAAACACCCTGTAAATGAAACTAAGAAATGCAACTATTCAGCTGCATTTTAAGTTATTCAATTTGTATTTCAATTAGATTTCATTTAAAAATAAAACCCATTTCACTCATTAACTCTTTCATCTGACCATGGTCTAATTTGACCATCAACACTTAACATCTGGTTTCATCTTTTGGTAGTTTTTCCTCTGTTTTTTCTTTTCTTTCAGGTCTTTTACATCCTCTCTATTTCTTTTTCTATACAATTTTCTTTTGCAACTACTTTCAATCTTGATGTTCATTTTTACCCACAGGCTTCGCACGTTGACTTAATTAAAGTTGTACATGGCAGGAGCAAAAAAAAAATATATATAGCACAAAAAAAAAAAACAAAAAAAAGTGTAAGCCAAAGCCCACACACAACCGGACGTGTGTGTGTGCGAGAGGGAGAGAGTGAGTATGGGGAAAATGGCAAAGGAGAGAAAAGGCCAAAACAAATTGCCAAAGTCAGTGTAGAAAGCCAAGTGTAAAAGGCAGAATTTTTCGGGGGGTTGGGCAAATGGCAATTTATAAAATCCTTTGAAGTGTCGAAAATCAGTAATTGTAGTCAAAGTGCAAATTGATTGCCCCCACTGTACCATACAGATGTTGCCTGTACATGTGATTGTGTGTATAGTTGTGTGTGTGTGTGTGTGTGTGTGCCGAAAAATCAGTGTGTGGTGCCAGTCATGTTTTATTGCCAGTAATTTGTAGTTGCAAATTAATGGCCACACTTCACTTTTAATTAAAATGCATCCAAAATCCAAAAAAAAAAAAAAAATGGAAAAGAAAAGTAAAGTAACTTTAAAGGCAATGAACATATATATATATATATATGTATATGTATATATACATATATATCCTATAGTATGATACCTGTCTATAGTTTGCTTATAGTGTTATTGTTCGTTGAAGGAATCGAAATCTATCATAGAAGAGAAGGACTTAAAAATAAATTGCTTTATGTTGGTATAAATACAAATTGAAATCCGAGACAATTATTCTGAGGCTAAACTTTTTGCCACTACTGTTATTTATTTAAAGACTTTAACAGTTGATATAGTAGTTTAATTTAGGTAAGAAAAACTTCTTTAACCAAATTCTGAATGTTCTTAAATTTTATAATTTCCTAATTTCACTATTCTTAACTTTAGTTCTTCTTACAGGGTATTCACAGTCGACTCAAATTTTGTTGTATGAAATGTTAAAACACAACATTTGATACTTCTCAATTTAGGCTGTTTTTTGGACATTCAAGAAACTTTTGGATTGCAAAATTTCAATTGTCGTCTCTAGCCCTTTATTTTTGCCCATCTTCATTCTTTTTCCCCCTTTCTTTTTTTTTTAGACCACTTTTTAGGCGAGCTTGAGAAACTCTCGAATCTCTGAAGTAAGTAAATTGCTGCTTCTGCATGTGGAAGTTTCTAGTTTTTACTTCACTTGTCGTCTCTTAGCTATTCCTTTGACTGCATTAACTTGGTTTTTCCACATTCCTTTTACTCTGTTGGACTCCTTTTACTAGCCATTCTGTCTGCCTTTGTCTGGTTCTTTTTAGCCAGTGGCAGTGACACGTTTGCTTTTGCCTTGCCTAAATAACTTTATAGCATCGCAAGTGGCTGGACAACATACGGTTGGTCGGTTTGTCTGTCAGTTTGTCTGTTTGTCTGATGGTTGGTCTGTTTATCCTGTTTGTCTCAGGTGCCAAAACAAAGTTTGCCTTTAATATTTAGTTTTTCTTCAACAGTCTGTTATGCCTGTTGCTTGTTAAATTCAACGGTTGTTGCACATTTGTTCAAAGTTTTGAATAAATTTGCACCATTTGCTTTATCTGTTGTTGTTGCTGTTGTTGTTGCTTGTTGTTGCTGTTATAGCAACACTTCAGCTATAAGATGCCAGTATACCAGGATACCAGGACATGGCATGGCATCATCAATTTTGGTTTGAGAAACTCATCAATAAACCATAACAGCAGCCAAATGGAGACACATGCGACAATTCGCAATGCATACGCGTCTGAAAAGGATATGGATGCGAATACATCAAGGACTCAACTTGCAGGAGATAAGCCACGCAGATAAAGCAAACTAATTTTGTGAAAATAAAAACTTTGCCTTCAAACGAGACCTTAGGGTAAATGGAAAAATATGTTGAAAACTATTGAACAAAAGATTTACAATAACAAAATCAATTCATACATTTTATTATTAATTTGAACACTTTAAATGAAATGTATCGGTTGTTATTGGTTAAAATCAATTAAGTAGAGTTTTAAGACTATAATTGAAGAATTCAATTAAAGCTAAACATATTTAAAATATTTGGCAATTTAATTAATATCTATCAAACAGTTTTTGTTACTACTTTATGGAAATCAAACCAAAAATGTTAAAAGATTATTGTCTTTATCTATTGCTTTTCGTTATGTTATTGAGTTATGGAAATATATAGTGTCTAAGCAATGAATATCAAAAAATAAGCTATAATGCTATGTTAATTTAAAGTTTTATCAATTACAAAATCAAAGCAAATTTTACAGTATAAGAAAATTAAAAATAAAAACGAAATGTAAAATATCTATTTCATTCTAATAACCTCACTGAAAATATAGATATGTATATATGGAGAGTATAGATAGATAAAAGGATTAAAGCATAGTAGATACAGCTTATGTATGGGTTAAATCCAATTGTATTTGCTTTCAATTATAGTCAACATAACTAAGTAAATATATTCAATATGTTTTAAAAGATGTCAAACTCAAATTAAAAGAAAAATAAAATAAATGCTATCTAGTTTAAACCACAAGCAGATCATAAATAGCTTTAACTAAAATCAAACTAAGTTCCTTAGTTATAAAAGTTAAAGACTATTTCAAATAAAATCAAACTATTATAAACAATTTAAGGAATTCATATTTCAATTTAATGA
This sequence comes from Drosophila sturtevanti, assembly GCA_018150375.1. Taxonomy (NCBI): domain Eukaryota; kingdom Metazoa; phylum Arthropoda; class Insecta; order Diptera; family Drosophilidae; genus Drosophila; species Drosophila sturtevanti. Next base: position 129,889 of record JAECWJ010000317.1, read on the forward strand.
AACTTTACTAACATTAAGATTAACTTGTTTTTTCTTCTCCTTAGCCTGGCTAAGAGTTAAGAGTTGCTGTTCATATAAGCAACTGGCAATGCTTTTCTTTGCCTGATACGCCGCCACCACTTGAGTTTTCCCCGTGCATATTTCTTTAATTCGATTGTATTCACACAGACATCCGACAGTTTTGTGGGTTTGGCAACGGCAAATGTTTTTCCTGTAAAGTGCACAGCCAAATATTCTTGTCAACACTTGCTGCCGCCAACGCCTTCTTCACCCCCCCTTTTCAACAACCAAAGGGCTAAGGGGTCAGGTCAACTAGCAGCCAGTCAAGCAACCAAACAACCAAACATAGCCAAGGAACTAGCAGCTTGGCTTTGTTATGGCTGCTTTTGTATACTTTGGCTCATGGCCAAAAAGAAAAGAAAAGGAAAAAAAAAAGAAATAAAAATATAAACTTTTATCGCTTTCTTTTTCTGGTACAGTGTCAATTGAATTTGAAAGTTTATTTCTGTCTAACCCATAATACAATTATTGATGGGTATGTGAATTAACTTAACTATAAAACCAATAGACCCCATGATAAGAAAACCGATTGCAATGGCCAAAGTTGAACGTTGATATTCATACTGATCGGGTTTATTGCAGTGTATTAGAAACCTCACGGTATCCCTCAACAAAAAATTGTTAAACAGCATACGATATAACTTGGAGGAGATATTCTTATTCAGCCAGATTCTAAATTTAGTAAGTTATATAAAAAGATAATGTTAGAGTAGAGTATATGATATATTGTCTATACAAATTTTTACCCTTTGGTGAACTTTTTCTTACAGCGACGTTCCGTAATCTCTTGATCAATCTTTTGATAGAAAACATCAAAAGTCATTATTATAAAATATAATAAATATATCAAACTCTAATATATATTTAGTTCTTTTAAAAACTGACAAATTTCTAACCTACTTGGATATACATATATCGAAATGTTTCATTATAATTTTTGCTGCGTTATTTATTTCTAAGTTAAAAAAAAAAAAAGTACAGTCCATTAAAAAATATTGCCAAGGATTTGTTGTAGACATATAGCATTGCCAACATTTAGTATATAACACGCACATTTTAGGGCATTGCCCGATGGCAAAATGGCATAGACTCAACCGGCTTACACACTTAATCAAACTTTATGCAAACTGTTTGACCAGCCTTCTCCACTTCTCTGCGATTGTGTTCTCTCTCATATGTGCCGACAAAATTTACCAAAATTTTTGCTAAGCAATGCAATTTTATGCCAACAGGAAAAACAGACAGACGAAAATAAAAGAGAGAGAGAGAAAGGGATATAAAAAGTCAGAGTATGAGAGGGAGAGAGAGAGAGAGAGATAGCAAGAGGTAGCAAGTGTGTGCCAGGACATGGGACTTAAATGCAGCAATTTGTTTTGCTGCCGAATCGTTGCTGTCTTCACTTGAAGCTTAACTAAATGCACACAGAATGCTCTTCCCTTCTTACCCCACACCCCACAATTACTTGATTCCATCTACCCCCTCTCTCTCTTGCCATCCAGAGACAGACCGGAGAGACATAGACTAAGCCAAAAATTGCTCTTTGTGCGTACGAAGGCAAGGACTACTACTACTACTACGATGATGCTACGATTTGACAGCCTTGAATGAGACTCTGCTTGCATCCCAGGACAATTCACTGCAAAATTGGGCTGAGCCTTCGTTCATTCTTTGTGTTTCTATATGTATATATGAGTGTATATGTGTGTGTATGTGTGTGTGTGTGTGTGTGTGTATTTGTATGGTGTTTGTGTGTATGTAGTTATGATTGTGTGCGTGCTTGGCGTTTCAGCCATTGCCATTGAGATTGAAAAATGTTAAAGAATTGCTTTTAAATGCCGCAAAATACAATTTATTATTCAACAGAGGCAAACGCCAAACACTGTGAGCACAATGTGTGTCCTGGGAGTGGGTGGCAAAAAAGGAGTATTGCCATTCGAATAAAGGAGGAGTGGCATCAGGCATGACCAGTGTGCGTAACAAAGCTCAACAGTGACTGCCTGCCTCCTGCTTGGTTGTAAATTTAAATAAAGCCAACAGACACACACACACACACACACACACACAGATACAAGAGAACGATTGTATTGTAGCTGCAGTTGTTTTGTTTATTACGCATACGCACTGTGTGCCATGGCCTGAAGTTGAACATGGATTGCAGCAGCTGTAAACAGTTCTTAAAGCCACAGAAGATAATTACAAAAACAAAAATCGCTACATACATACATATATATACATCTATGGATCTTCTGATAAACACCGCAGCAACAGATTGAAGATTGAAGAAAATTATTAAACAAAAGTCATTCAATGAAATTTTTCCCTTTGTTGATTTAACTTAAAATTTAAAAAAAATAACTTTAAAGATTCTTCTCTTCATTTATAATAAATCAAATAATTCTTATTATAATTATTATTAATACGTATATATATATATATTACATACATATATTCCGAATATTTTGCCTAAGTAAAGTAATGTTTACCCACACCATCTGAACTACATACTAATTAGAAGGACAGGACTAATTCCATTCCTAGAAAATAAAACACACAACTATCCCAGTCCAATTCCCGAAGGCTGATATCAGGAGACGACGTTTCATCCTTAAGAAGCTTTTCAACGCAGATGATCTGATAAAAAAAATTTATTTCCTTAATGCTCTATTCTCTCATATTTGGTAATCTCTATAATCTCTAGACATATATATAAGTATATATAGTACACAAAGTTATTCAAATCAAATTCCTTAGATGTCATTCTATCTTTGGTTATTCCACCTCAGCATCTTTTGGTAAAAAATTTGTCAACATTTTGTTTTACAATATTTTATTATATATAATTTGTCAAGTCTTGGCCTAGGCTAATTGCAGACCAAAAGCTTGGACTATTTTTCAGAGAGAAATAATTTTTATTTTACTTTTTTTTTCAAATTTCTTCTTTTTTTTGGCCTTTTACTTTTTGTGGCACTTGAACAATTTTCCATGTGCTTCAAAAAACTTTGGCAATAAAATTTGTTTCAAATTGCTTTTCAAAAGTGAAGCGAGAGAAGAGCAGCTCCTCCCTCTCCCACTCTCTCCTTTCTCTTTCTACTTCTATCTCTCTCATCCTTTTATTCTATCTCTCTATAGTTTAAAAGTTGTCAGCGGGTTTACCAAACACCCCTGCCCCTTAACCCCACCCATCCCACGACTAGGATAAAGTGCCCCCAGAGGGGCAAATAAATATCAAATATATTGAGAGAAAAACAGAAACAAGAGAAAAATAGAGAGAGAAACAGAGAGAAGGAGAGGGGAGAATGAGTGAAAATGAGACTAAAAGGCAGTCGCGCAAAAGTTAATTACATTGTGTTAACTGAGCGGGGGGGTGAGGTAACGGGGGGGAGGGGTTGGGCAACCAGGCCAGGCCTAATTTTGTAATTCTCTTTCTGAATCATTTAACCATGAAATTGGCTGCCCCCAAGCCCCGCCCACAGATATACGCCTTCTTTAGCAGACAGTTACTAAATGATAACCCACAAAAAGCAAGGATGAGTTTTTCGAAATTCAAATTCAAATTCAAAATGTGAAAATTAGCCTTTCAACTGCCTGCCGAATGACACGCCTACTTTTACAGAAACCCCTCACCACTAATTCATCTTCCCCTTTCTCGCTCTCTCTCTCCCTCCCTCTCTGCCTTGTTTACCACCCCCAGGGGGTCATCCTGTGTGTTGACAGCAGCAGCTGACGCTCAAAATTTATATTATACTTTCAGGCGCAAAAGTTGTTTTTCCTTTTTTTTTGTTGTTGTTGTTTTTGCGGTGGTACGGTCGCCAAGGGGGGGGGGCTTGGTAGATTTTTGATAATTCCCCGATTATAATTATTTGTATTTATTTGCAATTTCTATGGCTTTTACGCATAAATTAATGCAATTACATTGTGTGTGTGTGGGGTCTAAAATGAGTTACGGCGTTTTGAATTCTATGTCTGATTAATTTCCATGCTCTTTTGATGTTCATTTCTCCCTGCCGCCCTTGGCCATATGAACCACAAAACAAACCAAAAATAAATTTAATGAAATAATTTAAATAGAAACAATTTCAATTGGTAGATTCAAGTGAACAAAATGCCCAAATAAATGAGTAAATGATAAGGTGAGCGAACTAGTTATACATAAATGTATTGGGTTAATCAAGTATATAGGTATACATACATACAGATATTCATATATAGAGATATGTAGGTACATACAAATAACAACCACAATTCTGGTATGGGGGAATCCATTTCAACTAACTACATGACATTGCATTTGTCTTTGCCATTTTTCTGGCAAACGAAATAAAAAATGAAAAACAAGAAAAACTTTCGAAAAACCTGCACAATGATTGCCAAAAAAAAATAAAAATGCAAAAATAATATTGAATCGACTTGGAATTACTTATCAAATCCCCGCTTTCATAGGATATTAAACAAATCTGCAATTTCTTTGAAATTTGTTTGAAATAGGAAATATTTGATTCAATATGAACTATGTGAAACTATATAAAAGACATCAATTTCAATGAAGAAAAATTTTAAAAATTCCACTCAAGACAAAGGAAAGAAAAAATCAATGATGAAGAAAATTTAATATCAAATTCTATTACCGATATATATTGATCCAAAAAAAAAAAAAAAAAAAAAACAAGGAATAATGTACCTTAAAATTATCAATGAGAATTAATCAAAATGTTAAATTTGAACAAGATAATCTTATAAGCATTTAATTTACAATTGTTTTTATATATCAAAATTAAATAAATAATTAATCAAACACGGGAAATTCTATTAAAACATAGTTAACATAATAATCAAATAATTCTTTCAGATTCCAAAGAAACCTTAGAGAAGATATTTAAAGAGAATTATTCGCAAATTTAAGATTGAAGATTTTTTTCCATCCGAGAAGAAAGAAAAAAATATAAAGAACTACTTTCTTCTTAATAGGGCTTTAGATATACAATGATTCTGAATCAATTTAGAATTTAGAATTTGGTCAGTACGGGATCTTAAAGCATGCAATATGCTATTTCTATTTCGAATTTCAAAACCTATAATTTATTTTGTCTTTCAGTTTTTGGATTGATATAACCACTTGGGGCACCTTTTACCAAATCTCAATAAATTTACAGATTCAAATCTGATTGCTGAACTTCTATGTATTATAAAGAGCCACATGCTTTCAATAAGATATATTGCTTTATTTTATGTCTATTATTCTCTTCAATTAAAGAGGTATCAAAAAGGAGAAAAACTATTGCCCAGCCACTGCCATTACCAATTTTTGTGCTTAACGCTTCAGTGCACAAATCACTGAGATACAGAGACATATAAAAAGAAAGACAGAGAGAGAGAGAGAGAAAGAGAGGGAGAGAGAGGGAGGGGGAGAGTTAGTGAGATGAAGATGAAGCAGAGAATCGGTAGGAATTGGAGTCGAAGTTCCGTTTGCCGTCTCTGCTTATGCCATCAGCATGTCATCATGGCAAAATCAGACGACATGCAACATTGCATAAAGATTTGTCACAGCTAAAGCCTTGCAACACCAATTCCCCGCATTACGTCTCCTGCTACATCAGTCCATCTACAGAAAGAAAAAAACAAAAAACAACCTGCTAGACGAGACGAGAAGAACTTTTCAGTAGAGAAGCAAGCTCAAATCGCATTTTCGCATGTTGCAATTCGACAAACAGCAGCAGCAGCAGCAACATAAAATGAGGAGTGAACCCAATGACAGGGTTTGAAAGGGACAGGAAACAGTAACAGAGAGTGGTATAAGGGCATGGGGAAGAGGGATGGGGTGGTGGGGAGGGAGTGTAAAGGATGGGTATTGAAAAATCCTCGGCAACTTGCAACAAATTCAATTTTTGTCTGGCTCGATTGCATTGCGGCACATTGGCTTGCAACTGACGATAGAGATCTGAGGGAAACTGCTCATCGATTCGCATTGCATTTCAATATATAAATATTTATATACAAGTAAATTTGGTGCTCAGCTGAAAGTTGAAATTACACTGTAAGAAAATTTTTTGGCAAAGCATAAACAAGCTTTGGATTAACCACCTATGATATGCTCCAAGAATTCACAAGTAAACGTTTTAAAATTTAAATTTAACAATGTCAAACAATCATTCATAATATATATCCAAGAGCATCGTAGCTATTATCTTATTTTGAATGGGATTCTATCTTTAATTTTGAAATCTTAGTAAGAAAACTTCTCATGTCATGGGACAAATCTATATATTATATGCCAAATATGTTTTCAAGTTTCAGTTTCAAATTAAAAATATGTAAAAATTTTCTTTTTAAATTTAATCCATATCAATTTAACATTTTTTTTGACTTTGTTCAAGTTGGATACGAGAAATTGTTATCATTATCATTAAATTAATGACTAGTGGCATTGTCTACATTCACATTTATAGATTTACCTGTTCGATTAACTAAATCTTAACCACACTTAAGATAAATGCTTAATATTAACAACCATTAACTACAAATTATTCTCGGTGTAGACGACATTGACAAACTAAAAATTAAGATATATGCGATGGCAAGAATCTTTGTTGAGAAATAATGGTCATGTCGCTGTCTCTGGCTACGTAAATCGTTTAGTTTCTCATTTGTTATTTCGTTCTTTTTTCACGTTTTCTTTGTTCTACTTTTTCTTTTTTCTTTTTTTATTTTTTGTTTCACTTTACCTAATTCCTTTTTATTACCGAAAAGTCTGCCTGTCTGCACATATTTATAAATCATGGCTAAGCCTTTATGACATATGCTAAAATTTAATACCATGAGGCCAGGCCAGGCCGAAGCAGACCCCAGAACCAGCCTGAATCCGGAACCGGCAAGAAGAAAAGGGAACAAAGGGGAATTCATATGAAGCGCGACCCCAAAAACGCGTGACAAAATGATTAAACGGCTAGAATGGCAAGGACCGAGACCGTGTCTATCCTAAAAACCCCTATCAACTCTTCTTTCATGGAAGTGCCATCACACAGGTTTGGCGACGCGACGCCATTGTTTGCCTTTCACCATCCGTCGTTCAACGTTTTGGCCTTCCGTTGAATGACAGTGCAAAATTGTTAATGTTGATAATGATGATGATGTGATTAGATGAGTGGTTATTTGGCAGTCTGAAAATGCTGTCAAAACGCTGGCATACAGAAGAGAGTTGGCCAAAACAGAATAGGGTAGATACATAGCTGTCTGAAAGCTACTAAGTAGTACATTGAACATTGTCAAGTGTCTAATGGTAAAAAAAAAAGGGTATTTTCTTTACAAATATTTTTTTGGGCTTAATTTATATTTAGATCCATGCCCTTGAGAGTATGATAAGCACAATCAGAAAGTATATTTCAAAAATCATTGGAATTATAGAATTTACCAGATCATACACAACATAATAGAAATAAAATTAATTGTCTAATATTTAATTTAAATATTTTTTCTTCGAGAAACATAAGTTAAGCGATTTTTTGAATGACCTTGTTTAATTCTTTTTAATTTTGACTTTTACTGATTTTTAATAAAGAAGCAGTCATTATAATTTCAATTAAAACTATCTTGATATCTCGATTTATTTAATGGCATCTATTTACTATTAAATTAATTGATTTAGATCAAATTTGAGAAAAGGTAATTAAATTAAGGTAATTATTAGTTTTTATTTATTTATTTATACGGCAATATGGATGTGGTTAATTACTTTTAACCTTCTTAGTAGCAACAACTAGCAGGGTCTTAAAGTGCCTGCCTTTTGGTCTCCATGTATCTCTATCTCACTTCTCCTTTGTCCTCTCTGTCTCTCTATGTCCCTGCTTTTCTGCCTCTACATTTCTCAGACTAACTGCCTCTCTCAGTCATCTGGACTCTCTGTATCTCTTTCTCCCTGCTCCTTTGTCTCGCTCTCTATCCCTGTCTCCCAGCAACCCTCTCTTCCAGACTCTCAGTCTCAGTGCCTCCTTGTGTCCCTATCTCTCTGTCTCCCTGTTTCACAGCCTCTCTCTCTCTCTCTCTCTCTCTATCTATCTTTCTCTCACTCTAACTGTCTCTCTGCCTCTCAGTCATCCTGCCTTTCTGTCCTTCTATCTCTCTGTCTCTCTATATCTCAGTCTCTCTGTCTCTGACTTTCAGCCTCTTTGTCTCTCAATCATCATATCTTTACCTAATATCCCAGTTATCTTGCCTATCCCTTTTACTTGTCTGCCTCCTGTCTAACTGCCTCCTGTCTTCTATGTATTTTCTCGTGTCTCCTGTCTACTTTCCCTGCCTGCTGTCTCCTGTCGATCAGTCTCCCTGTTTTAAATAAGTACCACACTCTAAATGATTCACTAACAATTGAAAGTACGTAGCTTTGATTCAGAAATTCTGTGATTAACAACACACAAAGTATCTAAATCCAAGGAATTATTCAAATTAAATGATTGTTAACCTAATACCTAATGACAGCTTATCCGCAGTTACTTCTTATTAACTTACTAAATTAAGTTCATTTCCCTTTCTTTTCAATTCAAATTGTTTTAAATCTCAATTCCCAATTTGACATAAACACGCCTCAGGGTAATCATTGTAAATTGCGAACAGACACATTTCATATTTCTAATTATGAGCGATAAATTTCAGAGATAAAACAATAAATCGTTCAACTTTGCTTCCACATTACACGTTTCGTGGGACTATAAAAACAAATATACACAGTTCCTCCACGTGACATGGAACACAGGGACCGAAAGGTACATGACTTCATGCGGTGCCTTATTAGCAAAGTTTCTGATGGCGCCTTGAACCTGAGCTGATCCTGAAACTAAGGATGAGACGACGGCAATGGCAGATACTTTGGTTTCTTCACCACCAGCTCGCTTGCTTCTCCGCTTTTACTGTTAGAGCTAAAACTATAGACAGACAATTTCCTTATGAAATGAAAATAAACATGACATTTCTAGGTTTATGTACTTTTGCAGCTGTGTCTTGGTATCTTTCTCGTTCTGTTTAGAACGAAAGCCCCAAACCGCTGAGATGTTGCCTTTGGGTTTCTGAGCCACCAAAAACCCACTCTTCTCTCTCCTATTTTCATCTCCGTTTGCCCACAAACTTGTTGGCTGCTATAAAATGTCATCTTTTATTATGGCAAAGGCTCAACTGGCTGGCTGGATGGCTGGATGGCTGCTTGGCTGACTAGACTTTTGAGGCAAGAAGGCATAGTGGCAAACAATGCTATTGCCACGCCTTGCCTAGCCCCTTTTTATACCCCAGTTTATACGCTTGGCTACACAAACTTTCTTCACTCTGCACCTCCTTCTTTCTATACAAAAGGAGCCACAGAGATAGAGAGAAAGAGGGAGAAAGAGAGAAAGAGAGAGACTAAGAGAGAGAAAGTGGGAATAGGGGACTGACTACATGCTGTGAGTTTCATTTCCGGTGCGACATTTTGTTACAAAACTTTATTTTCAATTTGTGCACATATTACACACAAGTTGCCACGCCCCCAGTCAGTGTACCCCTACCCCTAGATCCTCCCTTGCCCTTTATTTGCCAGTCGTCCGTCCAGCCGTCGGTTACGCCCCTGTGTCCCACTTATCTGGCTTTTGTTTTTATTTTTAGTGTAATTGTTCTATTTTTGCCATGGCAATTGCTTCTCAACGAACCAACGCTGCATGTGTCCATGTCTACTTATCATCTTTTGGATGCCCAGAGAGAATCGGACTCGGGTCCGACTCATTGTGCTCCTCTTGGTTTATACAGAAAAAGGTTTGGTTCAGTGATGGTGGCTGTTGATTATTATTACAAGCATTATGACCGGATTTTGAGATGGCAACATGGTGAGATGGAGTAGTAGTACTACTGGACGCCAGCTGCTCGTAATGAAATTAGTTTGCTACCCCACCCCCTCCCCCCTCTCCAACACACAACCCTCAAGTTTTAACTGCAGGAAAGTTGGTGGCCATGGTGGAGTTGGGTGGTTGGGAGTTAAAACATCTTCATAGCTAGCAGAAGCAACAGCAACAGCGGCAGACTGGCTTCCTGTTTTGATTGCTCCTCCTTCCACATGGCAAACAGGCTTTTCAGGTCAAGTGCGATTACCAACTCCCCCGACTTCCTATTACTCCGCCTCCTTTATGCTGTTGTTTTATTGAATTTCATTTTAATGTGGTTTTTATTGTTTCGACATTGCACTTCAAAAATGATTCACTTAGTTTGATTTACTTTCAGTTGGAAACTCGGCATGAGTTTTTCCGCCTGAGATTTGCATGTAAATTGATTTGCTAGACAACAGCAATTTGTTTTTAAAATGTTGAAAGAACATTTTACGATATGTTCGAGATGATTTATTGTTATTTGAGACTAATTTTTTTTGCAACTATCATGTGAGTACAAGGATCTAAATAAATTCTACTAGAAAGGGGGGCAAAGATGGTTTGAGCAACTAAACTGTAAGTTAAAAAGTATTGCAAACTGTAATAGTAAGCAGTTAAGTGTTGGTAAACAGTTTGAAAAAATATACAAAGGCCAATTCCGGGACAAAATGGATAATGATAAATCAAAAGAAATTGCTTTAAAGTGAATACCTATACAACAAAGTATTTAATTTACAAATATTTTTTTGAACATTGACAAAACTCTTTTTATTGTCATATTTAAATGTGTTGGAAAATGCAAGAAAATAAGCAATGAATACACCAAAAATTTTAAATTCCCATCTCAAATGCATGGATAAAATTAACTAGAACTTTGCTTAAAACAAGTTTTTAGTTATAAACAAATATCAACCTTTAGTACGCTTCTTAATTAAAGTGTTGAAAAACGCATTGCACTTTGTTTTTGCTTTAGACATAAATGAAAATAAGTTCAGCTATCTTAATAGTAAAAAACAAAAAAAAGAAATTCTTTAAATTTTTATGAAATATTCGAAATTCTTGTATATTTCAATGTCCGTTTACATTTCATTTTTTTTTTTAATCAACTAAAAACTAATTTAATTCGATTTTGTCTCTGTACAAAATTGGTTGGAAAACATTTTTCAGGCTGTTGGTCAGCCCACTCCACAGTTGGTGGTGGGTATCTGTTGTTGGCCATCCATTTGTTGGTCAGTCATTTGACAGCTAACTTAATTAAATTCCATGGCACACCTTTTTTGGACATTGTTGGCCATTTTACTTGCTATTTGCTATTGCCTTTTTGGTAACTTTTAACTTTTGAGGCTTTTTCACATACATTGAAATAGATGCAGCAGAGTGAGAGATAGAGAACGGCAACTTTTTCCAGATTCCGCCTTTACCTTCTCCTTTTTTTTTTTTTGTATTTTTCACTTTTTTTTGCCATTTTCATTGGTAATTTTCTTCTACACATGGCCAACGTGTGATAAAAATGCCTTTGTCTTGGCTCCTGTTGATGCCACAATGAGGTTTTTTTTTTCTCAACTTCCTATTTTGTTGTCGCTATTTCTTTTTTGTTGATTTTTTTTTTTTTTTTTTTTTTTTTTTTTTTTTTTTTTTTGCTTTTTGTTTTTGGTTTTTGTGGCATTTTTGGTTTAAAGGAAACAATGTTGAAACCTAAGAAATAGGTGGCACTGCGTGTTAGAGGCTAAGCTGCTTAGCTTTCTTTTAGGGGAAGCATGCCAAAGACGGGAAAGGGCAGAGGATCATGCGGTTTAGCCTCCACCTCTGACAGTGATTGGTGCCTGTGTCAGGGATTTATTTATCTTTTAAAAGTATTTATTGCCTGGCATTAAAGTCAAACAAAAAAAAAAGAAAAAAAAAAAAAAAAAAGAAACCCCGAAAGAATACGAAGATGAAAAAAAAGAAAGTAACTCCTCTTAAAGGGAATGGAAAAGAAACAAGTGTACTCCTATTTTGCTCCTCCTACATCGTTTTGTGAATTTGCAAGCAAATGCCTAGATATTTATCACTATTTTTAGCCTATCATATATCTTCACATTTCATTCTCGTCTTCTGTTTGGATATATCCTGGTCATTTGACACTTTCACTTTACGAGCCATACTATTTATTTCACTTTTATCAAACATCAAGACATATTGATTTTTCTTGTCTTTTGGTCAGCAAAAAGAAAAATCGCCAGCAAGACTATAATCTGGCTCATTTCCAACAACCAAACAAAAAAAAAAAATCCAAAAAAAAGGGTCCTAGGTCCTGTTTGACTGTAATCAAAGTTGATTGATTACGTGAAGCTCATCAGTAAGTTGAGTGGACGGATTTTTTTCTTTATTTTTTTTTTTTTTTGCATTTTATTTTGGGTGGTCTTGTCTTGTCGCCTGCTTTGCTACCACAAATTAGGTTTTTGACATTTTCGTTCATATTTGATGTGGGTGGAAGCAAAAATCTATATAAATTTTAATTAATTCATTTTTGCCAGGTAAATCGGCTTAACGAAACCCCCCAACCAAAAAAATAGAAGAAAATAGAGATGGCCATGGAGATGGACATGGTCATAGGCATAGATGAAGGCCAATAACTGAATATGAATTTTCGGACAAAACAAAAAAAGTTTTGGAATAATAATTTTAATATCTAGAAATTCAGAATAAGAGTATTAAGTTTTTATTGCAAATATATCAAACTATTCCAAAACTAATTTTCAATTATCGGAATGAATTCTACAAACAATTTATAGTATTTCTGTGTTTCATTGTTATATAAAATACATGTAAATTAATTTACTGTTTCATTTTATTTTATTTGATTACATTCCATTCCATTTTATTTTATTTCATTTTATTTTATTTCATTTTATTATTTTAGTTTATCTTAATTTATTTTATTATTATCTTATTTTATTTAATTTTTCCTTTTTCCATCTTATTTCACTTAACAAAATTTATATTTTATTTTATTAAACTGAGTAAAAATGAAAGTCGCATTGAACCACTTAAAATAAAATCGTCGCCTTTTCCCTTATTAAAATTAGATTAGCAACAATATGTAGAAAATTTGTTTCGAGCAATTGTCACAAACGAAATTATATAACAATTATTGATAATAATATGGTTTTTAGATAAATCTCTTTATAATATATTTTTGTATAAGATTTTTTTTTTTTTGTTGTATAAGAATTTATAAAACACTTCCCATACTTGAACTATACACAATTTTCTTTAGCAAAACTTCCTGTCTACGCCCATGACAGAAGGTCAATGTAAACCAATTTCTGGGAATATTTTTCTATTGTTTCTTTTTATCCCTTTTTGAAACTGTGACAATTTGTGATAAAGGCTTAAAATTAATCGAATGGCAGGCAATTAAGTTACTTTCGGTGCTGGGTCTGGGTCTTAATATTATTAAAAAAAATTTTCTCCGACGCATGGGCAATGTATGCCCATATATCTTTTACTCTGGCTAGGCCCTTTCCATGCCTTTCGTTTCTCTGTTACACACATTCTGTTTATTTTTCCACAATGAAAGTCAGTTTTAAGGTCCATTTCATCATGTCGCGAACTTTTATTAACTTGGCCTTTGTTTGCTTTGCCGCTTTTATTGCGAAAAAGGCCGACAGGCTTTTTATTACAGCCTCGGGTTAAGGGTAAGGATGCCAGTGGCAATAGTTGCTGCAGTTGCTCATTAAATTTGGCTCTGTGCTCTCGATGATGTGCAGATATATGTATATATATATATATATACAGATGAGTGTGTGTGTGTGTGTGTGTATAGATGCATACAATTGAAAAACAAAAATCTCATTTTGTATGCAATCGAGCGATATATACGATTTAACATGAAGATGTAGACCAGCTTATCAACACGATGTTCAAACAAAAAGCCTTCATTAAAACGTAAATATCGAATTTGCAACATTTGTGTGTGTCTGTGGGTATGTATGTATGTACATATGTGTGTATGTATGTGTGTATGGATGTATGTGAATGATTGCATTGTGCTTTCCCAATCAAGTGGCGGTTTCAATTGCAGCCGCAATTACGCTAAACAAAATTACGTATTTGTAAAATAACCAAATGAAGAGTCAAAATCAGTCAAATAAATGCATATAATTCTTTACATGTATGGGTTTCAGTGTGTTGAGTTTTTGTGTGTGTGTGTGTGTGTTTGTTAACAACCACAGGATATATAAATTTGACTGATTTAGTTCTGCATTGTGCATAAAAATAAACGCACACATTCGTACACACACACACACACACACAAACAAACTGCAATCCAAATTGATATAAAAACCGAAGCCTAACAAAACATAAAATATATGTTTGTGTGTGTGTGTGTGGATTTTTCATTGCCTACTTTTTGGCTGGCATTGATAAAATTCATTTACTGGATTTTCTGTTTGAGAGGTTTTTTGATATGATAATTTAGGCAAATAAGCGGCAATTTGCACAGCATTTAATGAACATAACAGACAAAAAAAAAAAAAACATAAAAATCGTTTTACTGAATGAAAATTGTATAACGTGTTTGTGTAAATGAAATACAGAATTGAATATGAAAAATGTGAACACAAAACTGAAGTCAGAATTTTTAAAGAAATAAACTAAAACAAAAATCGATTCATTTGATTTACAGAAAAAAAAGGCATTAAATTCCAAGTAGATGAAATGAATCAACATTTTAGGCAGTCAAGAGTTAACTACTGGTATTAACCATCTTCCATACTTGCACACACACTCACAGACACACACACACAGATCCTAGACAATGTATCCGCATCTCCATTTGCATTGGCATCGACATGGTCATCTACTTTGTACTTGTTCAATTCATGCTTAACAGCCACCATTAGCAGCTTGCCAAGGGGAACAATGTTCGAAAATTCAAGGAGAGTGGAACGGGGGGGGGAGGGAGGGAAAGTGGTATAAAAGAGAAAGAGAGAAATGCGCCTTCCAACAACAACAACATCCTCTGAAAATCGGTAGTGTCCAAATGTCCAACAATGGCAAGTTTCCATTTTTATTTGTTGTTGTTGTCGTTGGTATTTTGAGCGCAGTTTATGAGTGGCGGAGCGAATGCATAAAGTACCCGAAGCCCCTAAGCAACCAAGTCCCCTACGGTTTAAAAACCACGCCCAGTACACCGCAGGCGGGCATAAACCAACGCTTTTCCAATTTCCGGCAATGAGACCAGCCAGGAGAACTGGCCCAACAACAACAACAACAACCAAGAGGCAAGAGGCAATGGCCAAGAAACAGTAGAGCAAACTCCAGCCAGCAGTAACGAATGCCCATTTTGGTGTGGAATCCATTGTATGTAGTAGTATTCATGCTAGGGATGAGGCCAAAGCCGATGAATCAGCTTAAGGTGAATCTCTAAAAGTAACAATAAATAAACAGTGTGTAAGAGAGGGAGAGAGACTGAAACTTGAAATATCTGAAACCAGAAATCTATATCTAAAAAGTATCTTCAAGCAAATTATCCAAATCTAACCTCTATATAGATAGTCGAACAATAAGATGATTAACAGAAAAAATGATCATTGATAATAATTTATAACTTTTTTTTATTGTATTGATTTATCTACAAGGTAGGCTGGAGGTTTTTTTTTGTTATTAATAGTTAGTTTAACATCATGGCTATTAAGTCTAACTAAGTATCTGTAACTAAGCCTATATATTTTCTTATTGACAGTTATTGACAGTTCATTTATACATAGATACATATAGATATCGAAATGTTTATCGTTTTAAGAGATTTGAGAAGGAGTTAACAATTAACAAAGTTTATCCATATTTGATTAATTCAATTTATTTTATGTGATAGACCCCTAACTTATACTAACTAAATGAAGAAATCTAAAGATATCTTAGATTAACAATTGCAACCATAAAATTTAACACATAAATTTTATTCGAATTTTTACATTTCCATTATCCTCTCTAGCTACAGTAGTCTACATATGTTCAGCCATTTAGCTTCATGTTCATGCCAAAAGTCTGACCAAAGTAAAGGAGCATAACTCACCACACACACACACACACACACACACACTCACACATGTACAAATGCATATGCATATATAGAGAGAAAATCGCATCAGAAGCGCATTAATAATGTGCTCAGGAATCGAAAATGCAATGGCAGTGTGTGTGTGTGTGTGTGTGCGGACTGTGCTATGCTGTGGGTTCTTTTTCTGGCCAGGATGTGGATGTGAATGCTGGTCATGATGATACTCACTATGATGACGATGTAAAAACACAATATGCGGCAATCTAATGAGCAACTGCTTTAGTACAAGAAAACCGCGTTTGGCAAGAAGGACAAAAAGATAGTGGCAGAAGGAGAAGGGAGAAAAAGGGATGGGTAGTAAAGTTGTCAAGTAATTAATTTGTTCAATGGCATACTCTCAGGGTGTAAGCGAAACCATTTAAAGTTGACGACGCAACGCACCAGATACTTGAAAATTCAAAAGTAACTACAACAAAGTGACAAAAGTCCTTGAAATGGCAGAGCTAAAGAGAGGGTGAGAGTCCCAGGAAGGATGCCTGGGGTTGGCATGGAGTAAAGGACTCTGCATGAAGGCAGGTATGTGATGTTAGGTCCGAAGGAACTCCGTTCTCGTGTATGTATCCGGCAATGGATGCCAAGACAAATCGCACGCACCCAAGAATCAAACTCGAATTGCGAGGGTTGACCAAAGAGTTTACATATTCTAATTTATCATAAAAATATACATATTGATAAGGATTAACCATTATTATAACGAACTTTTTAAACAGCTCTTGCTCATATCATTACACCTACTCAAAGTATCTCTTGCCTCTTGTGCCTAGGCGTGTGAAATCGGAAGTAGCTGACTGTCTTGTATCCAGTCTTCTACCTCCTACCCAACACCCCACACTTCTATCCACCAACAGCCGCATTGCCTTTGCCTGACTGCCTGTTATACTCATTGGTTGTCTAACCATGGTCTCTTAGAGTTGTCTACGGTTAGGGGGAAAGAGAGAGTGAGAGAGAGAGAGAGAGGGGTAGTGACAACATGGGCGGCATGTGCTTCCGCATTTGAATGTCAACGGAAACCGCAACGGTACAACTTAGATAAACGTTTGCTCTTTAAATATGTGCACTGTCTGTCTGTACTCTAACTTTCTAGCTGGATACGAAATGCAGGCAAAGAAGGCCAACATTATTGAGCAGGAGTTACCATATTTGAGCAACTGAACTTATGTGTAAGGCAAGCGTTACCTGTGAAGTGCTTGTGGTTTACAGAGACTAAGTCTACTGTGTGTGCATGTGTCTTCATGTGTGTGTGTGTGTGTGTGTAAATGGATAGATCTTGGATTTTGCTTATTGCTTGCCTTCTATCTATGTATATCTACATATATGCTTGAGAGTGTGTGTGTGTGTGTGTGTGTGTGTGGATAGATGTCAAGATGTTTACTTTGGGGAACAGCAAAACGAAAATTGATTATATGGCCAAGATATTGAAGAAACTAAAATTAAAGCAACTATTTTTAGTGCAATAAAAATAATCATATATATTATGTTTAGATAAATAATTTTATAAGCATCACAAGCAAAAAATACTCACAGTCAGCGCTTAAAATTTAAATAATAAAAAAAAATCAAAAAAGGTATACAAAAGAATGTCTTTGATTTCACTAAATAAAAATGATTAGCTTTAAAAAATTTTTTAACTTAGACTAAAGTTATTTCTAATATCTTACCAACTCATTTTTTCTTAATATTTATATGTATTAACTTTAATCTGTTACCAAGTCAACTTCCCATAATAATTATATATATATTTACAAAGCGATTTGAATCCTATCACATATACGAATGAAGGTGGATACACTAGACCACTAGGCATGTGATATAACCAACAAAATGTTATACATTATATACTTTAATATTTCTGATATAGGTTTGTAATATTATACAAAGTATATAAACTACATATGTGCATATATTATACATATACATAATGGCAGGATAATTGTAAATACTATTTACATGTTTACTAACACTGGAACTTAAAAGAATGTAGCGAGCTAACATGGATTATATATATGACAAAGATTCAAGACTCACTCTAAAAGCGACCATCAACGAGAAGAGATATATGTATATACGAGTGAAAATAATTAGTATATAATAAGTGCAAAATAAATATATACAGTGACTAACTTACTACAATAGCAACTAGAAATAAATAAAAATTAGGCTCAAAATCCAAAAGGGTCAGACTAAAGTACGATATCAAATGAAGCATTAACAATTTAGAAAAATATCTTAACTCTTAAAAAAGAAAACTGGCGGTCGCTTTTGGAGATAGTTTATCAACTAAGAGTACATAAAAACAATTTAATTATATAGTAATATTTAATAATTTGTTTCAATATTAAAGTAAGATTTCACCTACATTATTTTAGAACCAAAGAAAAATAAATATTTCTCAGGCCTGAATAATTTGATTCATTTTTGGTTTGATATATTTTTTCCGAATTATTTTCTAGCTTTTGGCAATGGAATTTTTTATTTACCAATGAAATGTTAAATTTACGATTTATTTTCAAATTTTCCATTATATGTACGAGTATGTAATTTTTTTATATATGTTATATATTAAATATATATAATATATGTACGTAACATCATTCTTTGATTGAATAATGCCCATTGGGCTAATCAAGTGAATTTTCCGCTTAAATCCCTTTCTTCTTTTGTTCAGAAAAATAACGATTGAAATTCAATTAAATTTGAAAATCAATTTTTATTCAATCTAGGCAAAATGCCAAACAAATTAAAATATGCTCGAATAAAGCTGCAAGCACCTGTCCAAAAATTTCTAAAGAGTAGAAGAGAGGTTTCTGAGAGGAAGGAGGAGGGAGTTGTGTGGTATTGCATTTCATTTGAAATGCTAAAATTGTTAAAAATAAAATCAATTAACAATAAATGCAAGCAATTAAATTGCAAATGTTAAGAGAGAACACATTTTTACTAACTAAAAATCCTGGCCACTTAATTAAGTTGGCCAAAAAACAAAAATAATCACAAAAAAAAAAAGAGGAAAAAGAGATCTAAAGAGAGACTGAGTGAGTTAGCATTTACACTGGACAACATGTTTAAGTGCAAAACAATGTAATTTCATGGTAATCAGTCTGCGGACTTTTGGTTTTTTTTTTTGCGATTTCCAGAATTGTTTACACAAATGACTCAAGTGGGGTAAAAGGAGGCGTGGTATCTGTGGATTGCAATTTCCAATTTTCTATGCCATTTAAAATGGTTTCATGCACGCGTGTGCCTATGTGTGTATGTAGCATACTTTTAGGCGCGCGTTAACGTAAATAAATTACCTACACAACAGCAAAGTTACTAGCTCACACACACACGCACACTCATACACATACAAAAGAGGCATGCTTCCTACAACTACAACTACAACTACAACTACAGAACAATCAAGTGGTCAGTGTCCATGCAGCTTATAAATCAGGACATACAACCAAAATGTAGCTGCCTTTTGGGCACATTCTGATAGATAGATGGATGACCTCAGCAATGCGGGTCGCGATTCTCTGCGATTCGTTGCGATGGATGAACGAACTAACGATTGACCGACCGAATGAATGAATAAATGACTAAATGAATGAATGAATGGTTTAGATGGTTAGATTGCTTGTATAAATGTTCAGCTATTTAGTTTTTCGGTTTGACTTTTCTTCCTTGTTCCGTATTTTTCGTATTCTGGGACAATTGTCGATGCCAAGTTTAGTGAGTTTAGTTTAACAAATTGTTGTACAATTAAGAATTAACTAGCCATCTGGTTAGAGACGAGTGAAACTAACTAAAGCAAACAATTTGGGTCAATTGCACGACAGGGTAATGAAGATGAAACGATTTAAAAATGAACTCATTGAAACTTTACAAACTAAGTAAGCATTTGAAAATGAATGAGAAAATGCATTCATTAGTATTAAATTTCATATTTTTCAGAGGCTTTTCGCTTAGATTTTGCAAATTGAAACTTTATAAAATATCCTCTGTATTTTACAATTTAGTTATAATTTTAATTAAATTCATTAAAAGAAATATGTATTAAAATTCACTTATGAACTACTAACTAAAGCAATTTTAATATATGTGTATATATGCTATATGCAATTATAATCAGCTTACCACAAAATATTTCTCTCATATAAGGGCATTTTACAGTTATTTATAATATGTCTTGTATTCCTTTCTGTTTTCAACCATTTACCACCACCTGACATATTCAAAATTCTTTCTCTATCTTAACTAAAGTTTACAGTATTTAAGTATGTAACCAGCCACAGTTGAACGTCGTCCGAGATCGGTGTGGAATGTTATGTGAATATTTGCAACTCTAAAAGAGAAGCAACAAACCGAATTCTGCAACTATGCGCCATAGATTGTTGTGGTAAGTGGGAGACAAGTGAATATAATGGGGAAAAGGGGGGAGGGGCAAAAAGGAGGAGCAAGAGGAGTCAATGCAACACAAAGGAGCACACAAAAACCGCATCCATGTGTTAGTGTGTGTGTGTGTGTGTGAAGTTAGACTATTGTTAAAGCTTTAAGCTCTTTCTTTTTTTTTGCTTTGCTTCTCAGTTAAAATATGACTATGTAAATATTTCTATAGCATACTTTTGGGTAGAAAGTGAAAAATAAAAAAAAACAAAAACTTAGCCTGAATGGGGGATAAACACCAAGTATGAAAAAATCAAATAAAAAAAAACATTGCGATTATTCCACATATATAGTATATAGTCTATATTTCAACATATGAAATTCCCGCTTTTGGAGATAAGCTCATCCAATAAGCTACAAAAGGAACTTGTCAGACCCGAAATGAACTTAGTTGAAATAATGAAGTCACTACTGTTGCCACTACTCCTCCACTGGCTGGTCTTCTTGGGCATATGCCATGCCTATAATGTACCTGAGGCAACTATTAAAGTACATAACCCAGTAGGTTTTGAGGTATCAATACCCCAAGATCATGGCACCTCTCTATTTGCCTTCCATGGCAAAGTGAATGCACCCATGGCAGATCTAAGGGATCAAACATGGGCCGCTGATGTAACGGAGGCACGTAATGGACGTTGGACCTATTACAATCGTGATGTTCGTTTAAATCCCGGTGATGTGCTATATTATTGGACTACAGTAAGATATCATGGTGTGGATCATCATAATTACAATAGACGTCATGTAGTTGGTCGAGGTGATACTCTTCGCATCGATGTTCAAGGAAACGATGGTTCAAATCGACCTATATATGTTAGTGGACAGCCTACAATTAATATATATAACAATTAAACTAAATGACTATAAAAATAATAAAAATTCAGACTATGTTATCTCCAGGGTCAAGACAAAGTGTATTGATGTATGGCAACAATGTGAAACTAATGAAAATAATATGATAATGTACATATATATAAATATTAAAGTAAATAAAAACAACTTGTGATTTTTCTATTTTCATTGCTATATATATGTACAATAGAAAGTAAATTTTAGGCAAACTTCAACTCTTGCTTTCTCAGCACAAATCTGCGCTAAACAAACATAAGTTGAATATTTTTATAAAATATAAAATCTATTTGTATTTGAATTTTAAGAAATATCGAAATAAGTTAATGTTAAGAGCAATATTAAGTATACAGACATTATACATTAAAACTTGTACAGAACCTTTAACTTCATGGCGAGCAAAAATCAGGGTTCTACTGCATATATATACATATGTATATGTATATGGAACCAGATTTATAAAACGAAAATAAAACGAAACAAGGCCATGTCCAAAAATAACTTATCTTGATCTCAATCATTTTATTTTGGCAAAAATCAATTGCGGGAATAATTTAATTCGATTCGAATTTTAAATTAAAACAACTTAATTTATATTTATTTGCTACACTTTGAATATAAGTATGAACATATATACATATATATGTATATACATATTTATATATAGCATATACAATCGCAATCTTTCAACAACAAATCTATTTCCGCATTTGTCAAACTCATTGCAACGTTTTGCATTGTTTTTTGCACAGTAAATGGCTATAAATCAAATAAGCACTTTGTCACAGATATGCAAGTAAGTATCCGGACCGTATAAATCATCATCATTTTTGATGCGAAAAAAAAAAATTATACCCTCACCCTAAACTGTGAGCAAAGTATAGAGAAAGAAACTAACCATATGACGACACACACCCGCACACACTTTCTCTCCCACCTACCCATTCTCCCCTCATGATCAGAGGGACACCGAAAAACGAGACAACACTTAAGTAAAGCCCGTAAACAACGTGCATAAAAGGTTACTTTTGGCCCATTTAACTTTCACTTGAAGCTAACAGAAAGCAGATAAAACTTTTTTTCCTTTATTTTTTCCTTCCTTTTTTTTGGCATTTCAATTTTCCAAGTCAAGCGCATGAGAGGAAAAGCAGACCCCAAGACTTTAGTTAGTTAGTTTGATAGTTAGTTACCAAAATGTTTAGAAAAAAAATTCTAAAACATAAAAAGAAAATTGTCAGGGTTAACCAGAAAGAAAAGTTTTGAAAATTTTATGATCTTTATTCTATGGTTGGGAGGGTATAGTAAAGTCGGTTCTAAAAATTAGTTTGCATATATATATTTTTTTTTTCAGTAGCGTTTCTAATGGAAAGTAAAAATATATAAAAGCAGGGGAGGATTTAAAGGGGGAAAATATCATAAACTATAAATAGTTATAAGCACATTATTTAATTAATTATTATTTAAAGGGGGAAAATGTCATAAACTATAAATAGTTATAAGCACATTATTTAATTAATTATTATTTAATTTAATTATTTAAACTTTGATATGATTTCATTAAGCGTTCTGACTCATATTTAAATATAATATTGGGTGGCATTTATTAAATTTTGATTAATTGAATTAAAATTTAATCTTAAGAAGTCAAATTTAATGAATTTCAGTCAATTTTGTGGAAAAGTTTATTAAATTAAAATTAAGATATAAATTTTTTTGATAAATAATTCGATTTACTTTTCATTTAAAAGAAGTGAATCAATTTTTTTTTTGTGTATTAAACTAATATATTAGTTAATACTATTGAAGCTTGATTATGATAATTTATATGATATTTCTATCTGATAATTGTCATTTCTTTCTGATAGTTTAGATGATATTTTTGTTAATAATAGATGTGAAATTTACGGAAAATATTTGTGTTTTAATTTCTATAAGGAAAAATGATTGAGTACTCGAATCAAATTTCGAAATCATCAATGATGATTGACAAAAACCAAAGCTTTTGAATTAGATCTCACTCTTTTTATATGGAAGTTTTCTATATTATATTTCAGAAAATATGCTACACTTAAGACAATAAGGTAATGATTAAGAGAAAAGAAATATATTAAACCAGTTTTAAAATATTATGTGGCACAATTTGGACATTACTAAGGAATTATGAAAAATGTTTAAAGAAATTCCCCTACTAACTAACAATAATCAGTAATTTAAGCCCAACATATTTGGTAGCTAATCCGCACCTGACATTATCTCTGTTTTATATTAGAAATAAGTGCAATTTCTGTCGACTTTGCTATGCCTTGCGCTTGACCTGCAACGTTGACCGCTTTTAGTACAATTTGAGTGTAAACAGAACACAGCCTTTGCCTCATATTCCTCTCCTCCCATCTCCACCCATCCCTTTAAAATAGCCTAGTACAGGTACAGAGAAAGGTATACGTGGTAGTCATGGTTCCCTTCAATAATTTTAAAAGTGTGGACTATATAGATATGGAAATGCATATTATATGTCCATTTGTCACAACTCATTTGCAGCAAATTAAGCATTTATGCCGTAAGGTAAAACTGCTGCACTTGTTCACACACATTCAAATGTATATATACAAAGATATATATATATATATATATAAATATATATATATATTTATGTGAAAAGGAGGTACATGTCAAGCGGATGGCTGGATGTGGGGTTTATATGGAGACTAAGCGATGCTGTCAGCAACATTTGCCAACTGCTCGCATTTTCTCATTTCGTTTCGTGGAAAATGCAAGCTAGCGGCAAGTTTGTGGCAGTTGATGTTGCGCTTGTCTCTCTTTCACCCCTCTCTGTCTCACTCTCCCTCTCTCTCTCTCTCTCTTCTTTCCGTTAAAGCCCCTAGTCAGTCCACACACACACACACACACCCATATACACAAACACATTCACATACACACCCACACATGCACATTGGCCACCATTTTTCACATGGCAAGGCGCTAAAATGACTTGTGACGACAACTTTATGAGCAAAAAAAAAAATAGAGAAAAAAAAATTATACATATATATGTACATACATATATCATTTTGATAAAAACTTTAAGCAAACTTTAATAAGCAACTAAAACTTTTTAAACGTATTTTATTTCAACTTTTCAGTTTCAAAAAAATAATTTGGGAAAATATATTTTCCATCCATGTTAATACATAATTAACGACCATTGCCAGAAATTAAATCATTTCCTTTGTCATTATTATGAAATGGTACTAAAAATGGTAAATCAAACCTTTGTGGAATTTTTTACCATCATTGGCAAAAGGTCCTCCATTCTTGCCACCACTGATCAAACCGGAATGCAGATGATCTTCACCATTCTTGCCACCACTGATTAGTTTTTGACCATCATTGGAAAAAGGTCCTCCATTGATGCCACCACTGATCAAACCAGTACGTGCACTTCTCCCTTTTATAAAACCGGATTCCTGCTGATCTTCACCATTCTTGCCACCACTGATCAATTTTTGACCATTGTTGGCAAAAGGTCCTCCATTGATACCACCACTGATCAAACCACTTTCAAGTTGTTGACCAGTACGTGCACTTCTCCCTATTATAAGACCGGATTGCTGCTGATCTTCATCTTTGAATGGTCCTCCATTCTTGCCACCGATAATTAAGCCATCAGAAATCTGATGATCTCCATTGCCATAAGCCAATCCACCACTGATTCCCCTTATTGAGGATAACACTGAAACCAGACACAAAGTAAAAACTTCCAACAATCTCATCTCAAAGCTTGACAAAAATGTACTGATGCCAAATCAAATTTAAAGATTAGTTAACTATGAAAAAAAATGAAAAATGGGAGTGTGGAAAATCTTATACTCTTCGATTTTTTCAAAATTTATGTTGGAATGCTTCAAAATTGAGGTTTATATGAATCACATAGTAGCAGAAAGAAGGTTAAATGTCACATAAATTTTTAAACCACATTTTAAATATCAATGCCGAAGACTATATAACTTATTCGTATTATCATTATTTAGACATATAAAGTTATTTATTATTAACATTTCTTTTACAAACTTTTGACAAAATTGTATATGCTCTTTGTGAAAGGGTATAAGCAAATAACATAATTTATCTTAACAAAATAGAAAATCCATTAGTCACATGTTGGCGTAATATAGAAAGAGAAGAACAGACAGAGAGAGAGAGAGAGAGAGAGAGAGAGAGATAGAGAAAAAAAGAAATAGCGACAGAGAGTACTATGGGTAGTAGAACCATCTTATCTGTTCTGATTTTGCCAAACCTATTAAAATATTTTACTACAAATTTATTTATAGCTTACTTAAGCTCTGTTGCATATTTTAAACCAAGCTTTAAAAAGCTTTTTTCTTTGTGAAAGATCGTAAAAATTGAAAAAGTTTATTTTAAAGCTAATTTTCAGTGATTTGAAAAATATGTGGAACGAAATTTGGTAGAACTTTAGGCACCTACTGCCTAAAGACTTCTGTTCGTGACCCTCTTTGGATAGCAATTATTTTGAAATGAAACACTGGCCAATAAACACTCCGATCGCTGATAGCTATTTTAGTCTCGAAATTAATTCTTACACATAGTAACAGTTGTCCGTAATATCTACTATTTATTTCAAGAAATAGAATAAAGAACGAGTTTAGAATTTATTTAATCGATCCCGAAGGTTACTTGACACAATAAGTATACAATTTGTATATAAATGGAGTTCCAATCAACAAAAATCTTGTCATCTATATATGTTATATATTCATGTACATATTATTCCTACAACATTTCTATATATTATGAGCAAAATTACTACGTCCAAATTCATTTTCTTTTTCACTTTTTTTGTGTATGAAAACAAACATTTGAGAAATTTTACTTAATACCCTCTCCAAAGGGTACCATAAAAATTAATTATATAAAAATTCCGCTACCAGAGACAAGTTGAATAATTTCTCCAGCTTTAGTTGAAACCACCTTCTTTTTTTCCATCATAAAGATGTATGTGGCGGAAGAAGGGGGAGAGGCGAAAATAAGTTGCCAGTAACTTGACGCACATTTGTCACACGCATCCCGCCAAGTCCAACGAAAAGCATAAAATGGGTTTAAGGTTAGTTCTCTCTATGTGTGCGGGTGCGTGAGTGTGTATGTGAGTGTGTGTGGGAACTTGTCAGCAGGTGGCGAAGGTAGCGCATTTTGTCAGTTTGTGGAATTTTTATACCTTTAAGGAGATGCGGGCTGTGAGGGGGCTTTGATATATGGCACTTTGAAATTAGTCCAAGTGCAGAATGGAATACTCAAGAGCAACGAAAATAAAAATTAACATAATGCGTATAAATTATAGCAACAATTTTAGAACAAGCAAAAGTTATTGAAAAAGAAAAGAACATAAGATTTGCAGTTACCATATATGTATGTATGTATAAAGGAAGAGGTCAAAAAAGGGTAGAAATATGTACAGAAGAAGGTGTATACACTATAATTTCAATTACAAAATCATAGATATATATATTTATTTATATACATACATATAAAGATATATGTATAAACAAGATAGATATAGTATTTAGCTACTATATTAAAATTGTATAATCAAACATATTTTAAATATATTATCGACAAAACTATAGTCAATTTCTCTCTTTTTAAAAATATAGAATATATATCTTTAACGTACTAAAATTGTGTAGAAAAATTATATTTTCAATAATCAAGAATAGATATAGTATTTAAGCACTATATTAATATTGATTATAATATTAAATATATTATCGATAATCTTATAGTCAATTTTTTCTCTTTTAATATATATATATATACTATATATACTATAACTTTCTAAATTGTATAGAAAAATTATATATTGAATTATCGATAGTCAAACGAGAATAGTTTTAAATTCTACAACCTAATTTTTGTTAAATTTTTGAAACATTCTTAAACCTATAGTTAATAATAAGTAAAACAGCTTTATGCAATCATCAGTATTATTATTTTTACCCAAAATCCTGTAGAAGATTATATTTATATGCATATAATGATTCACGCAAAGTGGATTTAAAATGACAGTCGATATTTGCGAAGCTATTGGCTAATTAACATTAATGAATCTGCACACTCTGCACTCTCTCTCTCGTATATATATATATAAATTGTAAACACCTTCATCATAATTGAATTAATCAAGCTTGAATGGCATCTCAAAATGCCTGTGTTTGCTTATTAGGTTAATTACCTCGGTTATTTGGCAGACATTTTGGTTGTCATAAAAAGTCTCTCGTAGTCTCCTTAATATATCTTAAATTTGATGTCTTAATCATTTTTGTTGCTTATTTCACAGGTCATACTAAAGAAGAAAGAAAAACTAACTGCAATTCATTTTTTTCCACTCTAACCTCAGCTAACAGAGAAAGAGAGGGAGAGAGAAAAGGAGAGGGAGATACATACTATATATGTATGTATATATATCTAAAGCTAAGCTAACATTTTTGTGCTTGTGCAGTCAGCCGTTGATAGAGACATAGAACACTAGTTTGGCTTTTGTTATTGTTGCTCCCTATTGCTGTTATATTTAGCATCGCAGACGCAATTTATATAAAGTTTAATTGATTGGAAAATCAAATCGATTCGATTCCATGCCCAACAGCAAAAGCAAAGCTTTCTATGTGGTGCGGTAGATGCGGATGGCTTTTGGCTAGACTAAAAGACGGTGGCTCTTGCAAATGGTCAGGAGACATCAGCAGTTTACAAACTGCATTAATGTTACTTCCCTTTTGTTTTGTTTTTCATCTCTTCTTTTTGTTCTTTATGCGGTTTTGTACATCAGACATTATTTCTATTGGTAGTGACAAACTAACGAGTAAACAAATTAAGGAGTAGCGAGTGAAAGCAAGTAAAAACTTTAATATGAAAAAAAAGGAATGAGAAAAAGAATAAGTTCTTTATTTACCTAAAGTCCATAAACTTTTATATACGTTAGTTCATTTAATCAACTTACTAAAGTTTAATCTTTTATATTTAAACTAAACTAATTTACAATCATCGTCTTAATCGTTACTTTAAAAACGAACTGTGGCTTACAGCGAGAATAAAGTTCTCAATATATTTTAAGAAATATGCCTTTTTTGGAAAGCTACGTTTGGGTAGAAAATGAGCAGAATCGGATGAGCGAAAACAAGGAAATCTGATAGAGAAAGGAATTCTAAAAGGGCTGGGAGATCATAAACTAATCATTAAAATGTTTTACGTGTCAAGAAACATCTCTCGTTAATATGAAGTAAGAATAAGTCTTAAAAAGCATAAAGTTTCTCGTTATTCTTTCA
This sequence comes from Drosophila sturtevanti, assembly GCA_018150375.1. Classification (NCBI taxonomy): domain Eukaryota; kingdom Metazoa; phylum Arthropoda; class Insecta; order Diptera; family Drosophilidae; genus Drosophila; species Drosophila sturtevanti. The sequence goes on from JAECWJ010000317.1 coordinate 158,535, forward strand.
AAACCGAATAATAAAAATTAACAAGGATAAAATACTTGTTTGATAAATACGTTACAATAATAATAAGTTAAAAATACCAACTTCTCTGATGCAGAAGAAGCCAAAGCACCTTCTTAATTCTTAAGAATTCAAGTAGCGAGCAAATTTGTAGTTGCTTTTAGTAGTCTAACACTTAAAAAACGCCACAAATAAACTACTTAAGCTACTAGAGGTACTAGCATAAAATCAACGAGTCGGTTAAGAAACTTCAGTGATAATTTAGCTCAATTTATTAATGCATTTTTATTTGATTAAGCAACTTAGCTATTAGAACTCAAGCAACTACACTTTGGAACGTACTCTTTGCTTACTTTGTCCATGCATTTCGCTTTTAAACATTTTTCCACTCAAACTCACAAATGTTTTGCAATTGAGAAACTATTCTTCTATCATTAACAACATGGCGATACCTGTTTAAATTTTATTGTTAAACTTGCCCACACACAAGCAACAAAATAAAAGAGAATGAAAACTTCATTCAACTTGGTGGCTAATGTCAATGAACAGAGCGCTCAACGATATGTTTAATGGCAAGCAATAGAAAAGTTTTTTTTTTCATACATATATATATATATAAGTATGTATGTATATATGTTCGTCGAGTCTGTGAAAGCAATTCAATTGAAAATAATTAGAAACGTAGCCGCATAGAGAAACTTCTTAATTGCCTGACTATTGTCGAGCAGTGCATGGTCTTTGGGGTGCAAGGAGGGAGGGTGGAGGTGAGTTTCGGGGGCAAAACTCACAACTTGGGTAAATGCACTCGAGAGTGCAAAAAGACAGCAAATTGCATTATGCATAAGGCTGGGCCAAAGCCGATGCCAAAGCCATTATCAGGCCCCTCACGTACCATATCATCGGTATATATCTAGAGAGCCATAAGGAGAGAATGAGTAATTGAGAACGAGAGAGAGAGAGAGAGAGAGCATAAATTTGTAAAGAGAAAAAGAGCGAGCGGATATTGTATATTTATATAAAAACGCGTTACGCTATTTAAAACTCAATCATTTGAACTCTTCTCCTTGACCATGCTCCACTGTAAACACATCGGTCTTTTGTTGTGGATCTGTTTCACCTTAATCAGTGCCGGTAAGTTAACAATCTGTTATACACACACACACACACACATATATATATATATGTGTATCCATATGTATGCATCTAATTTTAATTTTTCAATTTTTCAAGTTTTTGGTTTTCCCTCTTGGTTTCATTGGGGACCATCGGCAAACAGGGGTCCCATAGGCGGACCCTCTTGGAATGGTGGACCCGATCAATCGACCGATAATATAATTCTACACTCAAATGGCAATAAAGGCAATTGGCATTATTAAACCACGAAATATGAAGAAAATTACAAATAAATCATGAACATTTTACTTATTCAATATTCATATAAATATATTTGAAACAAATATTTTGTTAATCAATGCAAATACATACTTGTTTTTCAAGACTTACATACTTATACCTGTTTTTCTAGTATAACAACTGATAAGCTATCTTTCACATTAATGGTTAAAATCTCATCTGTTTTTCTGAATCGATAATCTTTTAACCTGTATATATATTTGTAATTCTATGGGGAATTCCTTATATTAATTGGCAAATAATCAATAAAAATGCAGTGCAAATTTTATATTTGAATTCAATTAAAACAAAACAATAACAGGGCAATTGAAAGTGAAAAATATACCAAAATATATCTGTTAAAACTGAATAAAAGCAGTTAAAATTTCTTTATAATGGAAAAAGTATATAAAGAACAGCTTGGAAAACCAGAAGACATTATTTTTAGTTTTTTAATTAAGCAAAAAAAAAAAAAAGTAATAAAAAGATGATTGATAAGCACTGAAAAAATCGAATAAATTAATCAATTTAAAAATTCTGATTGATTCCCTACACAAAGAAAACAAAGAATCAAGAAACAACAAAGCAAGGCAAACAAAACAAAACTCTGTCATAGTATAAAGGCTAAAATTGTAATCTCTACAGTTTATATATATACATATATGTTATATTAAGTATCAGTAATTAAATATATAACAAAAGTCGAAAAAAAATTCAAAAAATTTTTAGATACATTTTCCTCTGAAATAAATGTTTTGAATATATTATTCCATTGAAACATTTTAAACTAGGAATCGATTTTTATCAGTACTAATTAAAAATTTTTCTTGGAATGAAATAAAAAAATTATGTATATTATAACTTGACTAATCTAATGCTTTTTTAAATTCTTTTCTCTCTCTCTCTCTCTCTCTGTCTGTCTTTCTCTCTCTCTCTCTGTCTGTCTTTCTCTCTCTCTCTCTCTCTCTCTCTCTCAGAGCTGAAACAACAAAAGCTTTTAATTTTTTACATTTAAAATAAAGCTTTAAAATTGCGATCACTATTGCGACTGAGTCAGATACCGAACCGCAAATCGTGTAGAACCCTAGCTTTGGTAATTCCCGCTCGATTGCTCCGCTGACCTCTACAATATTATCTCATTTCTTGAGTATAGAGTATAAGGCGAGACAATTTGGAATCGTCTGGTAAGGTATAAATAGCGCATCTCTCAGATTGCATTGTCAAGTAGTAAAATGGGCTTGGGTAGCACTCTGATTATACTAGGGCTAATCGCCAGCGCAGTATATGGTAAATATGAAATCTATATATAGTATGTAAAAATATTTAAATTTTCTTCTTTTTAATTCAGCGCAAAATCAAGAAAATTTGCAAGTAAATGAAGGTGGGATTATTCGAGAAAAAGATGGCGAAACTTATTTGGCAAACGGAGCTGGTCAGATCATAAAACGTCCTGATGGTAAAGTTGTTCTGATTGGAGCCAATGGCCAACAAATTATCACTGATGCTGATGATAGCAGCGAAGAGGATCCAGATGATCATTCTAATGGCTTTAACAATGTTGTCATCAATGGTCAAAATCTTAATGGAGGAGATAGTTATTATCAGAATGGAGGCAAAAACTATATGTTTGTGACAGTACACGAAAATTCTTATCTCAATAGTAATGGACATGCAGTGAAAATTGTTAATGGAGGACTTCAATTGTCCGAAGGTGGCCAAGAATATACATTCCTACCCCGTCCGGCCGATGTTAACCAAATCAAAAAAGTGGATATTAATGGACAACAAGCTACTGTGGAATTTAGCGGTGGAAATGTAATATTAGAACTTGCTGATGGAACCCTAATTGCAAAATTGGGTGATCGTGTCTTCATGGGCGATCGAGAAGGTTTTAATAATCGTGAACAATTGGCATTAGAGGCTAATCAACGAGCTGCAGAAGCCGCTGCCTATGCTGCCCAATTACAAAAAAAAATATCAGAGGATATAAGCAAAACTATGGAAAATCTTCATAGAGATCTACAGCAATCGTTGGGAAATCTGCGTTTCTAAAAATCTATATGTGAATATATACTTATATGTATAAATACACCTAAATATTATACACACATATGTATGTACATATATATATTCATTAACACAACTCGAATAAAGCTTTAAAACAAAATACAATTTGAAATATTTTAATCTAAAACGTAATTTAATTTCTCTGTACAAAAACAAGTATGACGGCGTAAAACAAAAAATGCAAATTATTTTTGCAATTCTAGCACGTGAATTGGACTTAATAATAAAGACTCACGACCTGCCATAATTCTATATGTATGTATGTACATATATTATAATCGTATGTAGATGAGGTAAAGCGGAGCACATTTAGTGAGAATCGCCTCAGAGCTTAGGTTATACCTTCAAATGATTGATTAGCTGGAAATTCACTGTGGCTGTATAATGCCTCACATAATAGACAGTGGTTAAGGTGTCTTATGGGTGTGTATGTGAGTGTGTGTTTGTGTGTGCTTAGATGTGGGTACAAGTTGGGGAATAACGTATTGGTCTGCAGTTACTTAGTAACATAATTAGTTATATGAATATGTAAACGAAAGAAAACCATAATTTTACTGTGAAGAAATATCAACAGAAACTTTTTATTGAAATGATAAAAATAATTAATAATTTAATCTAAATAAAAGTTATTCTGATTATTCCCTCTTCTAACACAACCTTCACTAAATTCAGAATAATTCAATTCGCTACTTTTAAAGCCAGAGTAATCCTCTAAAAGATATAAAAAACCCATTAAAATCAGAGTTAAACCTGCCTTATTTCCGTTTCCTTGTCACATTTGAAATACTCAGCGATAGGCAATCGCATTGTCACAAAAATAAAAAAAAACTATCGAAACTATCGATAGCGCATAGACAGATCTATTAAGAGCAATTGAGAACATATCCCAAATTTCATTTGTATATTTAAAATTTTTTGTATAGTACTAGTATTTTTGCTAATCCGCCAAGTAGGTCACGCTATTTTTATAATTCTAACATAAAATGAGCGCTGAACGCAATGGTATAAGTTTTGCACTTACCCCTGAACAATTGTCCGCATGGCATTCTCAGTTTTATCAGACACCTTTAAATTGTATGGCCCAAAATATATGTAGTGGCCGAGATCCCGTCAATGTTTGTCTACAATCTCTGGCCGAACTTTCAACAGTGACTCAATCAAGAAGTGAGTGTTATGAGGTCACAAACACTACTGTTGCGAAGCCAACTACTGGCGGACCCAGTTGGATACGTACAGGATTGGATATGCTTCGTTTGTCGATTGATAAAAAGATTTCATTACCGGATTTTGAACTATCACCAGGCTATATAATGTATTGGCATAAACTTGAGCGATGTAACTATTTTCTGCATACGGTAGCAGGATTTTTGGAGCGTTGTGAACCGTTGGATAGTAGAAGCTTTCGTTATTTAATGAAACATCCAGTCCCCGATACTGGTAATTGGCATATGTTTGTCAATCTTGTCAAGAAATATGGTGTTATGCCCAAAAAATGTTACTTAACGAGTACGGCCTTGAATTTGCGTCAATTGAATAAAATACTGCGAAGTAAGGTTAGTTAAATAAGTGTAAATAAGTTTTGAATGATGTCATTTGGAATATACCTTCTATTGATTCCTTTCAGCTACGAGAATATGTTAGCCTGATGCATGCACAATTCACATTTGACGGTGATGGCAGTAATCTTTTGATCTTAATTGAGAAAATGCTACCAAAGCTGTATACGGTGATTAATATATGTTTAGGAGAACCCCCTGGTGAGTTCAGTTGGTCGTTCTATGATCAAAAGAAGCGCTATCAATGTATGGAAAATATCACCGCTTTGGGTTTCTATCGTACACTGATAAAGCCCAGCTTTGACTTCAATTCATATGTGTGTTTGGCCCACGATCCGCGTCTCTCATCGTCGTATCAGATGAACTATCACATAGCTTGCAGTTCCAATATGGTCCACGGTCTCATGCAGAGTTATAATAACCAACCAATGGATCAGTTAATTGAAATGATTATAAAATCATTGGCAGCTGGCCAGGCTGTTTGGTTGGCATGTGATCTGCAAAGCAGATTTAGTGCCAAAAATGATGTGCTCAGTCTTAGGGCACACAATTTCGAGCAAGTTTTTGGCCTAAAAGTGCGCACAGTTCTAGACAAAACTGAACGCATACTGTACAGAGAGACACGACGCGATGCAGCGCTTCTATTGACAGCAGTCAGTTTGGATGCACTACATCAACCAATAGAATTTCGCACTATAAGCACAACAACAGGAACGCCAAACATATCGAATATTAGCCTGCAGGCGTCAGAGGCACCAGCGGAGGCGCTGGCCAAATTGAAAATGTCGAAGAGCAAGGTTGCAATAATTCAAGCGGATTGGCTACGAGAATATGCATTTGAGATTGTGGTTTCGTCACAATTTGTTCCTTCATCGGTGATGTACGCGATCGAAAATATGAACAGTAAAGAGCTACCCAGTTGGGATGCAATGGGCGCGTTTCTTCGTTAATTCCTTAAAACTTTCGCGGCGTTATAAGTAAACAACTGGCACCTTAGTGTTAGAAAATAACTAAACTTTAAAATTAGTGCTGGACATTAATGCATAATTTATCGATAAGTTGACCAGCTGTTAATATTTGAAAATTATCTGAGCTATTAAACGCGATGATATCTTAACGTACATATTAATTATTTGTTTATTTAGTTTGAGGACAGTGAATACCCTATATTTTTATTAAATCCAGTAATTTTCTGCTTTAATTTATGAAAAATGATTGAATGAAAATTCTCTTCGACAATCTTCCTCAATACTTACGTACCTACGTCATAGTCAACCAGGCGCGACCTTCACTAAGTTTTTTGGGGAATTCAACTTACGTGCCTGGCATGCCTAATTAGGCATTAGAGGAAGAGAGAGTGAGAGCTCTCGCCAGAAAGTCGGCAACTGTTTTAGACTTAAGGGATTTACGCCAAAGGAATTTGACTTTGCATAAAACGAAACAAAAAGCGAACAAGAAAAAAACACACAACATGATGTATATATGTATGTATGTACTTTGTTTAAAGCATGATTCTTTATTGTAAAATTTTTTGCTACAATTTAAACACAATACTAATAACGTCGTCCATAGCCCTGATACTGATTACCATAAACAGGATAGGAATAAACTGGATTTTGCGGTACATAGACTTTTTCCACAACGACCACACGTTCAGGATATCCAAAGACTTTATTTAACAAACCACGAGTTTCACGTATATTCTCATCAGTCTGGGTAGCCGAAGAACTGGATCCTCCATTATCGGCAGCGGATATTGAGTTAACATTGTGGCTAAGAGTTGGCAGATTAGCATTTGCAGTGTAACGATCAGGAAATGCCACAACCATTAAAATGGTGAGACTGCTCAGCAAAAGAAACGTAACGAATTTCATTATATTGAAGATAGAAAAAATTGTGTGTATGAACGACAAGAAATGTTTCGATACTGATATTCAGTTTGTAATGCATTCACTTTATATAGAGTTTTCATCACAAGGCAGGTAGAAATTTTCGTCTACCTGCGCAAGTGGCACCTGCCTAAGGATTTCCACAAACTGGTTTGTTTCTAATGACTTAAATGGAAAAAGGATCTCTGACAACATATGTGTAATTATTTTTGGAATGCTGAGAAATTTTATTGCTTGTATTTACTTAATCTGCTTCATTTCTTTTGGTGTGGTTCCCCATTTTGACAGCGCTACAATAACTAATTTATTTTTGTCCCATTTATGATTTAAAATAGCATGGGTGGTGGTGGCATACCCTCTGGAGGTGGTGGCATACCATCTGGGGGTGGCGGCAAACCCGGCGGAGCCTGACGGCGTTCCTATGATTTAAAAAAAACACAAAATAATTGACTCACTGTCTGATTAAATTACCATGATTTTACTTAACTAACCCTAAATTGTTTTGGTGGTGGCGGTGGTTGATCATTGGCCACTTCCATGACATTTCGACGAGACTGTTGTGGAGCATACGATTTCAAGGAATAGCTTAAAATGTTTAAATATCGTTACTTACCCTAAATTTGGGTGGTGGTGGCGGCTCATTGGTCAATTTCGGTGCCTTCGGCTCGTTGTTGCTCATTACGGGGACATGGCGCCTTGCCTAGAAGTAGGCATTTAACGAATCGTTGAAGTAACATTGCAAAACCGGTTAAACGTCGCCAAGACAATGCCTCTTCCGGTGATAATAGAGCCAACTGTTGTGGCGTCTATTGATTTTGGATTTCAGATTTCTGTTACTTAAAAATAATTTCTACTTACTCTTTGAAAGTATGCTAATGGGCCTTCCTGTGCAATCATAAGAAAGATTCAAATGTTTAGTAGCCAAGGATATTCACCATGATATAGTCCATGCTCACCTCAAGTCCATTGGTTGTCCCTCCACCACGAGCACTGACACCAATAATCACAATATATATAATCCAAACCACAAAAAATAATAGTTTCATTTCCATGCTGCCGCGTTCGACGGGTCACAAAGAGAAGCTCCCGACTTTACTTTTTGTCTAACAATTTAAAAATATTAGCTTCCTATATATACATATGTAGCCAAGGCCTGGGATATGGTTGGGTCATATAATTGCCTTGTTCAATTGTTATCCAAAATCTTGTAAAATGTTAAATTTATCATATAATTAGACAATGATACATATCGTGCGATAGAGATGTACAATTTTTATTGTTTCTAAAATCTTTATAATTAACAGCTTTGGGATGACATAATTCATAGATCTGGTTAGATATTGATAGCTATTTACATTCGAAGCATGAATGCCATGTTGTAAATTTGGAGTAATATATATTCTCATGTTCAGATACTTGTTAATATAACACTTAATGCCATGGGCGCGGTAAAAACATGAAAATGTTATATTAATAAGTACTCCCCGTACTGATTTCAGTTGTAAATATAAAACTAATTTAAAGTAGTATATTATTAGTGTAAATATATTAAGATTTAAAGATATATAAAGATTTTGAGTGAGAATTTAGAAACCACATTCATCCATCAACTTTTAGAAGATATTCTATATTGTTTCTTAATTTTTTTTGGGATTGGGAATCTAATAGTAGAATTATATTTTTAATTAGAAATAAACATTTCGATCTAGCATAGAAATATATTGAAATTCTTAATCAAAATTGCTTTTTTAGGAAAAACTTAGATCGAAAGTTTTTACTTTAATGTATAAACAAAATATATATGAAAACCTAAGCAAATCCCAATTATTATGAAATTCCAAGCCAAATTCCTTATCTTTTTGGAAAAAAGAATCTTATATTTCAATATATGTTTTTAAACTAAATCTGTTATTAATGTGTAATTAGTCTGTTAATCTTTTGATCTGTTACTCTTTCATGTAGGTAAGTTAAAAATATTGCTATAACTGATTTGTTAACTCTTCTCTCTGGACACTCAATTCTCCTATAAAATAACTAAAATGTTATTTATAATATTGCACAATTTTTTGAGGCAAGATCCCCCCTAAACTACTTCCATGTACAGTCTTAAAGGTTACCTTAAAACTTACATAACCATAAAGCAATATGCTATTATTGTGTTTATTTCTAATATAGTGAATATATCATAAAATTGTAAAATTTCATTGGTTAATATCAGATGGAGTATAATAGACGGATGGTTTCCAACATTACTGTTTCTGTTGGCATGATTCCTTCCATTTTTAAGAAATTACCACGCTCCTTCAACACTTCCGCTTGTAAGCGCCACAATGCTCTCACGTTTGGAAAAGCTTTTGCATAATTTTGAAATTATAACACTCTTTTGATGTTGCCCTAGCCACGAAGGAGAAAGGCGTAAGTCAAATAGAAAGAAAAACGGCAACAACATGGAAATTGTCAAAAAAAATAAAGAAGCACAAAAATTGTATGTAGTATATACATAATGCCAACAAGCAACCCAAAAGAAAGTAAAGAAATGAAAGTAGGAAAATAAATAAGCGCACTTTTTTCTCATTTCCGTTGCTTACTTTGTGACGTGTTTAGTTTTTGATGTGCACATTCGGAAGGAGCAAAAGAAGAGCCATGGCAAATGATTAAATTCGTCGCCAGCGTGGACAACGGGAACAGATGAAATTGGAGGGAATAGAGTTAAGGATAGAGATGAGAATGAGGTTGAGTAAGATTTTCAAGGGGGTGAAGGGGGGGGGTCAGAGTTCAGGCTTGATTCTAACTCGAAGCTTGGCTTGTTGTCATCTTACAGGCGACTGTCTCCAGCTCTCTCCCTCTTACGCTTTCTGGTTGTCTCTCTTTCTATATTTCTCTCTCTCTCTCTCTCTCTGTGAGGAAACTTTTCTCATTAGAAAACTTTTACTATTTCCGCTACTCAACGCCAAACGCAAACAACAAACGACGACGACAGTATTTTTTATTTTTTATTTTAGAGAAAGAAAAATATAAAGACAACAAAATCCCTGAATGTGTTGTAAATATATATATATATATATAAATAAAAAAAGGGGAGGCAAAATCCATCTGCCGCTATTATGATACCCTGTAAACAAAAATGAAATATTGGAAAAGAAACAATCAAGATATTAAATTCAAATTAAACGAAGGCCTTCGACGAAACGTAAATACAAATTCCATTCATAAAAGACTAGTTAAAAGAGATTACTTTTATCTGGCCTCCTTTTAATATAAAAAGTTTAAAACGAATTATAGTAATATTAAATACAGTTAAAGAGTGACTAAGTGATTTCGCTTAATTAATAAAATTAACAATTTTAAATCCTTAAAACAATCTCTTATGAACTGTTATTTACACTGTTTATTAAGATGATAATTTGATGTGATTTAAACTTAAGGAAACGGTATGAACCTAGATTAACTATATATATCTGTACTAAATTTATGTAAAATATCGTCATAAATATGTTCTTTTTAAGCGACTGCATGTAAAAAATAAAGTGTATATAACTTATACAAAGTATTAATAAAAAGACTTTAATTAAACATATAGACTTTGAATTTGACACAATAAGCTTCAAAAGGAAATGATTAGTTCAGTCATGACATGTCTAGATAGACTAAACTATTCACTATTCTGATCACAAAACAGAGATCCTGCATTTTCCTGAAGATTTATATAAAAATAAATCATTAGTAAAAGAAAATATGTATGTATATAGAAGAATATATTCTTGTAGAAGAACGTATAAAGAACACATTTAGAAGAATATATAAATATATATATAATCTTCCTTTTTCGAATCGTAGAGATTATTCTTTCTAAAGGCAGATGTGTGCTGCTGTGTATATCTAACTTTGCTTCCGCCTCTTCAATCCAATACGAAGCTCTATAAGTACATCTATCTCCATAGATTATTAACAAAATTTATTGAAATTATTTGATAAATTTACATGTATAGATAATATAAATTATAGTTTTTTTATCACTTTTAGATAATTAGTAATAGCATTAAAGGAAATGGCTCTGTCAACCAATTTTAAGATGATTCAGTTTATTATCAAATGTACAATTGGTGGCTATATCCGTATAAAATCTGGCTATATTTATGGATCTAGCTTAATCCCAAGCTAGTCTATTATAAACAAGCATATATACTTCAAATCGTTTAAAATTTTCTATGATTTGACAGCATTAAAATACTCTTATCCTTTATGATTTTAGGGTATTTGAATTGTCCTTTCCTTTGTGCTAAGCTTAAGTGAAAGGAATTGATTTTGTCAAGTGTTGCATTGTTGCAGAATATCTGCGATGAGAATATTTCGTCTGATATACTTAAATGTTCTTGGTGCCAAGAATCAATAAATCGGAATCAGTATCAGAGTACACACACTTTACCTCAGTTTCGAATTCAATCAGATTTTGTTATTGGATTTTGTCTTTTGGCTCTGTCTAGAACTCTGGCACTCTGATGCTGGCAAAGCAAGTTCTTCCTGTTTCCTGCGCTTGCAGGCGCATTTCCTTCAAGTACCTTGAATTTGCTCTAATTTGATTTTGAACGGCGAATGATGGCAGTGGCTTTGCCTCTCGCTGATTTCAACTCCTGCTGCTCCTGCTGCTGCTGATTCTGCTGCTCCTTCAGTTACCTACTTGGTTCTCATACTTGGACCAGGGATTCTTGGCTGCGGGTTGAGTGCTGTCAACTGTCAGCTGCTGAAACTGAAATGTGTCATATTTTTTTCATTTTTTTTTTTTTTTTTGTTGTATTTTTCTTCATTTTTGATTTTGGTTGTTGTAAATATTGATTTCATATGGCATCGCTGCCAGTTTCCACGGAAAGAGTTGAAAATTTACTTGAAATTTCTTTACAATTATGATAAATACAGAAAGTCGCTCAATATATGTATATAAATATATGCATATTCGTTTATATATATGTATATATTTTTATTTTTTTTTTGAAGCTTTCATAATGTAATTAATTCAATTGATATTTAAATCAAAGAAGGAAAAATGCCTTTATGCCCATGCATTTATAATGCATATGGGAGGGATAATTGATAAGTTTATAGTGTATATTATGTGATCTTCTCAATAAAAGTAACATTATTCCAGATATAGCCACTTCATGAACGCTGGTTTTGATTTGTTTAGGTAGATTTGATTTAAAAATACAATCTTTTAGATTGTAAATTTGAAATAAATATTTCTCATACTTAATTTAATGCTAACAATTAACCGAATTTTTATGTTTTCCACTATATATAGTGGTATATAAACATTAAAACTATTTAATAATTAAATGGCCCAAATTACTGCACTTTTTTTTGTAACTTTTAGGTATTTTTGGTATTTTTAATGAACTATTTTCTTTTCCTTTTAGGAACTAGATACAAGAACTAGGAATCCTGATCATCCTCACTCTTCTTTCTTGAAACATACAAAAACTGTTTCTTATTTAACGATAGACTATAAATTAGCATTAAATTTATAAAATAAAATGACAAATATTGATTAACGACTCCTACCACATCATGTTCATAAACATCTTGTACTGCCCTCGTTCATATATGTATGTAGCTCTATGCATATATCACTCTGCCTTTTGTTAATAAAATTTGCAATGCATATTTATGCGCTTTTAAACGTTGTAATTAATCATAAATAAAGCGCACGGCCTTAATGGCCAATGGAAGGAATGGAGGCAACGTCAAATGAGGCAAAAATTAAGTTGAATCTCCACGTCCAGTCGTACAATTCACCAGTGCCAGACCGCAGGAAACCACCTACCATCATTGGGCACTCCACTGACCATTGCCCATTGCTTTTGCCGCCATTTCGCTGCACTTCACTCACTGACTCACACACACGCACAGACACACACGCACAGACACACACGCACGCACTGGGAAAAGTTATGTACGAAGGCTTCGTAAGGCAAATTGATGAAGTTTTAGTTGCGGCAACTTTGCTACGTGATGTGTGCGTTGCCCAGACAGTGTACGCAAAATGCCACGCCCACTTTTTTATGTCATCGCTTTTGCTGGTCTTGTCGATGTCGCTGGCTCTTTGTGCTACGTTCGTTAAGGTTTCCCCCGTCCCCCTATCCCTTCCTTTTTTTGCTTTCTTTGGCCTCATTTCTCCACTCCATTTGGAGGTTTTTCTCTTCTCGTAAGCAACAACAAAGCAAATGCAATTACAACGCAACGTGCACAATTTTTTTCCTCTTCTTTTTCTTTTTTTTTTTGCACTCACTGTGTCTGTGTATGCGCTTGAGAAATTTTTTGGGGAACCACGTTAAATTGGTCTGGCGAATGCAATTTTTTGCTTAGCCCTCTGTCTTTCCTGTTCTGTTTTCTTTTTTTTTTCGTTTCTCTTGTAATACTTCCAACTTGCGGTAGTTTTTCTATAATTTTTTGGTATTTTTGTGCATTGCGTAGTTGCTGTGCCATCGTTAAACGCTTCATTGCCACCTAGGTTTTACCCTCCACTCCTCATACGCCAATTGCCGAAACTAAAAAAGGAAAAATAACAAAAAGGTAGGCAACAAGAAAAATAAAATAACGATTGCAAAGTAATGCAGTTAGGATCAGAAAAGAAAAAAGAGCAATTGCATGAACTTGACACAGACTATTAAATGCTCTCTTTCGACAGTGATTTGATAGCATATAAGCCTTTCCATTAACTTTTACGATATGTAACTTTATGATATTACGATCACTTTATGAAAATTTATTACTTTTTATATATTAATTATTTAATATATAGCATTAAGCTATTCGTAGTAAACATAACTTTTTAATAGCCCCTCCGGAGCCGTGAGTTAAGTTTGAACAGAGCTACGATCGAGTTAATTCTCATTTACTAAACTTACGATTAGTGCTAGGGTCTCATGCAACCTAACCAAAAATAATTTACGATATTCGTATTTTTCGTATTTCATGTACTTACTCATTGAAATATGAGTATATGTAAAATATTGATCATTATTATCCTAATTAATCAATCGTATTTATTTATTGATACATCTATATTATTTTTTAATTATTTCACCGACTCTGGAAACTCATGCAATCTAAGCAAAATAAATTACGATATTCGAATGAATGTACCTTTTCATTCTTTTTTCAATTATCTCACCCACTTAACAACCTTTCTATTGAGATATGTATAGATCATTCTATAGAAACTCACACAACGTAACTAAACCAATTTACGATATTCAAATTGATCATATTTCAAGTTATTATTGATATAGTATTTTAGTTAGTTACTATTAAATAACAACAACAACAACTCAATCAAATTGAATGATTATATACATACATGGAATATTCATGTCTATAGTCCCTGAATTGTCTATAGACTTTCTTGATCCTGCCAGATACGCGCAGAAATATCAAGCTTGCCAACAAAATCGTTTTAACCGTTTGCCCATGGCTGGAAAAAGAAGCCTGTTACACACGTTCAAACGCTTAATGCACAACACGTCTCGAGCCTTGGGGTCGTGCCTAGACCCCTTCCGGCCCCAACCCATCATTGGCAGTATAAGATGGTATTTTCCAGCACCACCGCTGACTGTGAGACGAATCGCAGTCAAAGACGGCGGAGGGTTATGGCAAGTGTCATAAATATTCTTTTGCCGCTGCTTTATTTCTTGGCGACGATGACGACGACAACGACAACGACAACGTCGATGTCGAAGAGAAGCAGTTTATCAATAATGCAAAACATTCGAACGAAGGGTGTTTACCGTCTTTCTTTTTGTGCCACACGATGGCAGTAGAGCGGCATAAGCTGCTTGGGCCACATCCTATAGCCCTCCTGACACGGCTATGGCACTCGTTTTCGATTCCCAAATGACAGGCATTGGAGCCAGGCTCCTTGCAGACATTGCACTTTGTATCTGTGTGTGTGTCTTTGTGTGTGTGTGACTGTGTGTATGTGTTTGTCGATTTGACTACGATTGCGGAAACGTATACAGTTCGTTGATCATTATCCGGTTCGTGATGCTCTCGGTTGCCCATGAACGTGATGTGATGTAGTACAGGATTGAACTTATTACCAAAGAGGGAAGAGACCAGAAACCGGTCTCTCGGTATAAAGTGTAAAGAAAGGAGTGAAAGGCCTTGGGTATTTACACACAGCTTAGAGGCATTTGGACATTGCCTCTGGCAAATGGTTTAGTTATGTTTTGCATTAGCGCAATGTATAGAAATTGCATTGGCCAACCAACAACTAACAGCCAACCAGCAACAACCACTTTGGCAATTGGAAATTTTGGCAATCGACAGCATTGGCATTAATTTCTATTGCCTACTTATGGGAGCATTAAAATGTTTCAACTTAAGTCCCATTTTGAACGAACTGCTAATGGTTGTCGGTACATAATAAATGCGTTTTCTATCATTTCGTTTCAATTCAATAAAATACCATGGAAATGGTCAGAAATTGGCATGTTCGCACAATTTAAAATGTTTCAAACTTTTAATGTAGATAAAATTTATATTATTAATACAATGAACGAGTGTAAAATAATCCCTGGGAAAAAACAGTATATTACCCAAAAAAAAAACTCGCTAAGGCAATATCTATTGATTAAAATAACGAAATTAATCTATTTTTGTTACTACTTCGGTAGCCTGATAAGTAAGTGAATAAAAGCTTCAACAAATTCGGAATTCACACAAAAAACTTGGTTCTAAGCTCGTCTGACAAATCTAATTTTAAAACAAAATTTTAGCTTCAGAAAAGAAACCAATGGGAAATTTTGATAATTAAATTACAAATTCCCAAACTATTTCGAGTTTTCTTAAGCTAGAAACAGAGTTATTGAGGCTAAACCTTATTCGTGACCGATCGTTTCTATGGGAGCTATATGGTCCGATCGGGATGATTCCGAGATATACAGACAGACCGACAGGGTTATATCGTATTGTCTATTCATGTTGATCATGAATATATATAATTGATATAGTTGGAGAAGCTTCCTTCTATGCGTTGCAAACTGCTGACCAAAATAAATATACCCCCTGCAAGGGTATAAAGAGCTTATAAAGAGCTTTAAAAGACTCTTTTAGATGTAAAGAAATTTAAATAACAAAATCGTTAAACTTGTTTCAGATTTCTTGAAGTACTTAAGCACAACCCAAACGAAAAAAATATTTATATAAATAACTTCCAACGACACTTTTGAATTTGATGCTTTCGATAAAACTTGTAAAACTTCTTCATTCTTTAATTCTGAACCAAATGTAATGTACATTATTAAAACACGCGACATTTTCCTTTTAATCATTTATGGCTTGTCATATTCGTTCACCACAAAAGCTCCATCATCCTGACGATAGCCAAGACCATTGTATATAACATAGGTCCAAAAGTACAGGGTGTCACCCAAGTTTAATACAGTTTCCCGATCCCGGAATGTCCAACGTCCTCGTTTTGCCGTTGGTATATCCCTGGCCCAACGTCCAGCCTCCAAGCCATCAAACTCTTCATTCAATTTGCCATGAAAAGCAAACAAAGAAATGCCCGGTTCATGCGGAATGGATACTTCAAAACCTTTGGGATAAAACACTCTAACTCTGGCGTTCGGCACATCGTAAGCGCCAATCAACACAGCGAATAATAAAACAAGAAACAAAGTCCAATTTACGCTCATTTCAAGCTAAAGACAAATCACAACTAAATATTTAATCAAATGTTTACCGCCTCATATATGAATATATATACACATATTCATTCGGTTTGTTGATCTTAAAGACAAAACAAAGCTTTCTTATCAAAACACAAACCGAATGTTACAAAAAGCTCGCTCTCTCTCATATTTCAAAATCCAGCTTGCAATTCCATCATACAGTAATACATGCCAAAGGCATATTCACATGGATCCGATAGACTTGCCTGACTTGTGCGGCAATTTGAGAGACCATCTCGCATAGATTCATCCAGAAATTCAAATGACATATATTTATCCAAATCAACTTGTCCAGTGGTATCAATTATATCTAAACCCTGAAGAATGCAATCTAGATAACATTTGATGCGACGATCTACAGTTGAAGCTTTCATTTGTTCATGCCAATCATTTTCCAAGCCAGAATTTTCAGCTTCCGTTATATTTTGCTCGATACGGCAACTTTCCATTACCTCTTTAATAACAGAGTTTTCACTCTGTAAATAACAAAAAAATTTAATAACGAAAATAAAGTAAATGAAACACAAGAAAATCCAATTGAAAGCTAAACTTTGGAAGCCTCTAGTATACTATAGTATCCATTGCATTATCCTTTTTATCCTGCTTAAAAAGCATAGCTTACCTCAGCAAGAGTTCCCAATACCACAAGAACTACGAAAATGCAAAGTTTACGAAACATTGTGTTTTAAACTAATGTAAACCTAAACAAATACTCACCGACTTTTTATACAAAAATCATATTTAATTGCAAATAATTTTAAACAAAAGTTCTTTTTATAAAAATTGAAATTAAACTAGAACAAAAAGAGCAATTGAAAT
Source organism: Drosophila sturtevanti (assembly GCA_018150375.1). Taxonomy (NCBI): domain Eukaryota; kingdom Metazoa; phylum Arthropoda; class Insecta; order Diptera; family Drosophilidae; genus Drosophila; species Drosophila sturtevanti. Next base: position 175,983 of record JAECWJ010000317.1, read on the forward strand.
CATTATTCAAGCTAATCTATAATAAAAATCACATCTAACTTCCGTTGCAGTAATATTTTATTTGTATAATACACATTGTTAATGACTTCACTCTAATGTTAGACATTGTAATATATAAACTGAATAATCACAACTACCGGCAGCCACCACATTATCATATTTCTTCTTACAGTATAACATTCTTGAGCTATCATGACCTTGGTGATTATTACCCAAACGTTTTGGATCAATTTTACCATCATCACCCAAATAGGGTAATAGCAGGCATTTGGCATAACATCTTTTTTTTAATGGTATAAAAGGGATTGTAGTATTTCCGTTTATATCATCCAATTCCGAATCAGATATATTATGATTGATTTGACAATCATCCAAGCAAAGGCAATTGGTGAGCTAAACAAAACAAAACAAAATAATAATAAGAGGAAGTCACTGGCATTTATCGTTCTAAAACTCACCATTAAAACTAATGAAACTAGCGGAAAAACAAGCTTTAACATATTATTTTTTAAACTTCCAGTGACAAATTGAAATGATTATTAGTCCAACACTGATTCACTATTTATAGTAAAATTAATAAACTAAATATAATCACGAACAAATTGATACAAAATCAGTTCATTTTTTTTTGTCGGAATTGGTGACACCGACGTTTATTGCTTATCTATATCAATTAAAAAAATTCTCTTCTTAAGGATGATATTGGCCATCTTCAACTTCACCGTGAGGTGATTGAGCAGCCAAAGCCAAACGTTGTGCCTCCTGTTGGGCTCCAATGGCAGCATGTTCAGCAGCAATCCGTTCAAATGCATTCAAATGTTTCTTTGTGGCATAAGCCACTGCAGCACTGGTATTTGGAGCTGCTGCCAGTGACTGAAAATACAAAAATACCAAAGGTTCATTCATGCCTTCATTAAAATTCACTAGCATTTGATTATACTCACTGCTTGGCCAGGCGTTTGGCTGGCATGCTCTTGCGCAATCCGATTGTAGGTCTCAAAGTGTTTACGCTTAGCTGCTTTGACTGCTGCACTGTCTTCCAACTCATGACTCAATTGTGGATGGAAACCATGCTCATCGGCCACATATTGTACAGTGCGCACCTGATTTTTGGGATCCACATAGGAGAAGGCACCACGTATAACACCAGAACCATCTGATACTTCAGTATGCTGACGATCTACATGACCGGGAGCACGTCCAGCCTGATAGCTGAAAACATAAGGATTGGCTGGAGCATGTGGCTCGGGTGTAACTCCTGCCAAATGGGATACATCTGGCCTGGCCCAGACAAGACCGAACAGACAAACACCAATGACCTTGTCAAGCATACAGATCAGGAAATGGCAAATTATTTAAAATGATTTACGATATCCAATTTCAAGACTTACCAAAATAATTGACTGCTTCATTGTTTAAGTTGCGATTGGTAACTGAAATGGAAGAAGCTCGAATGATCGCTTGTTGTATATTCCGAAAAAAAAAACTGGTCTTGGTTTAGCTTTTTGTTTTTTATTGGTATTTCGCGAGATGCGTCAATCGAAGCTTTTCGAAAACTTGTTTTATTTACAAAAACATTTTTATTTTTTTTTATTTTTGCATTCAACAACAAGGCAATTGGTTAATAAAATTGAAAATATAAATTAAAATTTTGTCAGTCGGATTACAAATTTGAACTTGAAATTTGCATAACATTTTTTTGTTTTTAATTGTGAAAGTTAGAAAAAACATTTTCTCAGATTTCTGACTTATTATTATTCTATGTAAGCAAATTTCTTTATTTATACAGTTTGGTAAAGTTTTTATAACTTGAATCGAATTAGTAATATACTATCTATATGTTAGTGTCAAAGGATTTTTTAGGATATTTTTTAGAAAGCTTTGAATATATTCTTTTGAAGTTCAAAATGCCAAAGCGAAGGTCATGCCATGAATTTAAATAATATTTAAATATCTATAAGTAAATTCTTTTAAATCAAAACAGTTTATAATAAGAATTTGGATCAAAAATACATTGACTTAATAAAAATGGCTGTATAGGATATCATTTTCTATAGTTCAAAACTATTAAAACGTATTATAAACAATTTTATTTTAAGAATTGCTTATACAGTTTTATTCTTAACCAAAAAAGGTTAAAATTAAAATACGTTTTTAGGATAGGAGCTATAAAAACAGATATTCTATAGTTACATACTATCTAGTAATAAGAGTCCTTCCTTCAAGCTATAAAAACAGATATTCCATAATGATCGATCTACTTTCTATACATAAACAACTTAACATATATTAAATCTTAAAGACTAGTTGAGTAAATTAAGTGTTTCGGCTATCCAATCGGTATATTCGGCCACTCGTGTATAGACTCCCGGATAGAGGGCATTGGCACAACCCAAACCCCATGATACTATGCCATAGAGTTTAAGTCGTCCATCTACACTGGTTATCAATGGTCCACCCGAATCCCCTTGACAACTGTCACGTCCGCCAAATCGACTGCCAGCACAGAACATTGTTGATGTCACGGTGCCGGCTCCTTCATAGCTACGCTTACATTGAGCCTGATCCTGCTGCGTAAGAGCTGTATAACGTAGACGCTTCTCCGGTTGCAGTTGTGGCAGGGCCTTTGAACCCCAACCACTGACAAAGAGTTGGGCTGAGGAGGGGACGATGTCCTGTTTGGTGGCCAGAGCTATGGGTTGTATATTTTTACTGTATGCCAGTGGCTTCTCCAGTTGAATCAAGGCTATGTCATTGTTCATCGGTGTCGGTTCATTGAATCTTTGATGCGGTATAATGCGACGGATTTTTATGTGACTGCCACCGGTTGCCCATTCACTGGTACCAGCACGAATTGAATAATATTGCGGCTTACTGTACTCCAGGACACAATGGGCAGCAGTAAGGATTAGAGAGGGAGCCAAAATGGCACCACCACAAGCATGTCGTGTGCCCATCTGCAGTGAGATCTGATGAGGAAAGTAGTTAATAGTTGTCTCCCAACCGCCAACAATGCGTCCATCTCTATCTGGTTGCTCCTGAGTGTTGTTCAATCCTTTGCATGTGCAAATGAGGATCAGGATTAGGCCAAATTGTAGGTGATACATGCTGATGCAAAGATACTGAAGATAACTAATGGATATGACTCGGAATTGTGGGCCCTTTTATACACAGTCCAATCTTTTCTTATCTTATCTGGTCATTAGCCTCGCTCTGACCCTCAATACGAACTAGCAGATCTTAACCCCATGCGAGGCCATCTTTTTTGGTATTTATGATTGACTAGATGTTTATATATAGACATAATGTAATGATAAAAATGCTATGGGGTTATCTCTGTGTTCTAATGTCTCGGCCTTTGCTCTTCCAATCATCTTTCCATGGCCGTCACTTGCTCCTTGAGATAATCCAAATGATTAACACTATCCTGCATAACATCATATTGATAGCCAACATGTTGCAAGATTAATGTCATTTTCTGCAAATTCTGTTGACTATAATCCGAAACTACATCTACTTGAGTGAAATTCTTCAATGTTTGATGCATAATCTAGAGCAAGGAATGTATATATATATTAGCAAGATTAATAAATTTATATAACTAAATATATAGCTTACCTCATTTGTCTTGGAGGATCTAACCATTTGACGGGCCACAGATCCTATAAATGAAAAAAACATTTAAGAATTTTATAAATATTTTCAAATTTTTTAACGGTTTTTAGCTTTTTTCATTTAGCCTCTTTAATAACTGTGTAACTTCTGGCAACGCGGCTGTTTATGTTATCTTGCTTTTGACACTATGCTGTTTTGTTACTTACCCAAATTGTTGACATTAATACCCACACGGGCACACAAACGCTTTTTCGAATCATCGAAAAGATGACGGGCACTTGAACTAGATGCAGAAGCCATTTGTTTTCAATAATTATTTGCTTATTGAGTTATTTAGCAATTTATTTAGTCGCAGCAAAACAAAAACCACAACAATGCAAAACGATAACGATTGTTTGCTTTAGGCATCGATAGTTTGGAATATGTACTCGATTCATTGTTTCGTTGCTGTTTCTGGCAGCTCCACGGGGCTACCTCTCTCTACGAATAGTAACGGCTAAATTTAAAAGGATTTTAAAAAATTTAACCAAAACTATTTATTTGTATACACTTATTTAAATACTGAATACATTTATTTGTTATTTACTCAATATCACATTAACTTGTTAGCCCGAATTCCTATAACGTCTTCTGAAACAATGCCTTACATTTGGTTTAACACCCTGACAACGATTATTCCAAGCCACCCAAGCAGAGAATCCTTGCTGTTTCCTTATATATTTGGCACAGGCAATGGAATATCTTATATCATCGCTTAAAAGCAGCCGGCAAGGTAAGCGACACAAATCCGACGAAGGGCGTCCATCTGCGGGCTTGCACCAATATCTATCGTTAATCTGGAATAGTCCCCAATCCACAGAACCATCCACATTAGAGGGATTTATGGCTTTGCTATTAAATGAACTTTCACCCTCGACCAGGCACATCCAATCTGGTAGCTCACGATAGGGTACACCATAGCGATAGAGTTGGCGAACCAGACTGCATCTACCCACTTGGCGACCACAAGAATCCGGTACCCAAAAGAAGAGGAGCAAAGTTAGGCAAATCCACAACATGATGATCTTCTGCTTAAACAACAATGAGATGCGTTTGATTTCGGATCAGGCTTTTATAGTCGAAATTAGAGTTAAGTACCAATGCTGAATAACCAATCTAATTCTTCGTTCTTTTTTTTTACAAGCACTCACTTAGACAACTCTGAAGTGTTGGCCCACACTTGAGCATAAATTATGTTACACTAGGCAACAAAATATTGAAAACTCGAAAAGTTTCTTAAATTTTATAATAAAGAATTATAATTTATTTCTTGTTTATCTGCAGAAAATCCTTAAATAATGAAATAAAACCAATTAAAAATGAAAGTAAATGGAATTAAATTAGACAAGTCTAAGTATCTCTAATTTATTGACCGGATCCAATTGTTATGTTGTATGGTGCCATTTAAGACAGACTTTCAATTCTTAAGCACTCGATAGATCATTGATGTCGGCAATCGATGCCGATCTGGCCAGTTTCGTTAATATATGGAGTGGGAATTGTTAGCCATTTAAATGCGGCTGCCCAGTTTCACTTTCAATCGATTCTTTTGTCCCTAAAAACAGTTGTTTTGTATTATATAATCAATCCCCCATAAACAAGCAATCTGAAAACACTTGATAGCTGTCGCGTGTATTCCAAAAATGGCAACAATTGTAAATGTCGTTCAACTTTTAGAACAAGTTTTGCTTTTGTTCTTTAATTTTTTTGTTGTTTTCGTCAATAAGCAATATAAAAAATAAAAAGTACGTATAAAAATAATTTAACAATAAAACGTTTCTTAAATTTAAATATTTAATCTAAGATTTTTGTTCTCCCATTTCCTTAAGTTCCTGTGGTGGTGGATATTTGATATCCTCCTGATCATTAGGCACTTGATAACCACTTTTCGGTAAAAACTGACGCTTACGAGATGTGGGCCGTATCAGAATATGGGCAACACAAGTGCATATGGCAACTATGGCAAAATATTTGAAACTCTGTCGACCACCCAAATGCTTAAACATTAGGCCACCAATTAGTGAACCAATCGAAAAGCCCAAACCATCATCCATTCCAGCCATCAAACCCTGTACTGTTGCCGAAGTTCCAGGCGGTGCCACAGCTGAGGCATAGGCCACAATGCAGGTATAGCATAGGGCATAGGTAATGCCCTGGAAAAAGAGTTCCACACCAACCAAATACCATGGATTTGGTATCCAAGCGATGAGTGATAGGCGGACGGCATAAAAGAAAAAGCACATGCTCATGCAATGGACATAACCTGAAGAAGGAATGAAGAAGAAAGTTGAAAAGGAAATGGTTTTAGTTAGATAAAATGATGTGAAATAAAGTTAATAGCTATGATTAGATTTAAGTGATTGGATCCTACTATCTTTAAGCCTTAGTATGATTAGTAAAATTAAAAAATTTATGTATAAAATATCGTTTAAATTGAATTTAAGGTTTACTTGAAAATTTTTAATAGACATTAGATTAACTCTTTAGTTTAGTGTAATAAAATATTAATAAATTTCCATTATCGGTTAAAAAATGTGTTAAAGTTGGATGAAATGATTCTAAATTTTAGTAAGTGTAATATATGAACGATTTGTAATTTGGCAAGAATAAGAATCCTAACAAATTCTTAAAAGTTTTTAGTAATACAATTAAATGACAAGTAAAATGGTTCCATATATGATATAATAAAATGTTTGGTTTATAAATTTTAAGCCAGACTTAAATGTAACTAAGTGACCACCAAAATGTAATATGTTTTGAATGATAATGATAATTACCCAATTTCTTAATGATCTTTCCGCTGTAGAAAAAGAATGGCACTTCACCGGCCAAGCATTCAGCAGCCACCACCAAACCCTCGATTAGCTTGATCTGATCCATATATCCCGTCTCAGCGGCTACCTGTTCCACATGCCAAAACATAAAATAAATGATGAAGGAATCGATAATACCGGCTATGCAGGCAAAGATCAAAAAGACAACTATCGGTGGCTGTTGTACTAATTGCCAGACATCTGTCCATATGGACTCGGAACCACCCAATTTGGGTAATTTCAATTTGGACACACTTAACAAATCCATGGCACTAAACACACACATAATTAAAATTGCTGGAGTAAAACTTTTTACTGCATCCTCGGTCCAGAGATTAACCACAATGCCAGCCAACAGGGCTGTGACACCAAATCCAATTGTACCCCAAACACGTTGAGCACCATATTTGTCCTGTTCCTCATCGCCAAGTAAATCAAAGCAACAGGCATCCGATATTGAATTGGTGACATTAAAACCAATTGTTCCAATAAAAAGTAGGCAAACAAATAGCCAAAATTTACCATTACCATAGACACAACTATCGATATGTTTAATTTGGCAATTGGCCGTGTCACTTAGCCAATCACTGGATACATTTTGTGTAAGACAAATATGATAGCTTTCATTATCATACTGAAGATTCTGATTGAGATTAAGAGAAGATATGTTACTGCTAGCCACAATTAAAGCTTCGTAATTGAAATTGATTTCTCCCATTTGACTGCACGAAGCCTGATGAGCTGCCTCACAAAGGCTGTCAGATGCATAAATCTCCTGAGAGCAGATCGTGGGTGAACTAACTAATGTTATATTCCATTGATCATTATTTTCATCTAACTGAATGGCATGAGAATTAGTGGGCAGGAAATAGAAACCACCATAGGCCAAAGTCATTATTAATATTAAGCTCATAAAAATGAATTTACGAAGACTCTGAAAGATAAAAAAGAATTTAAATATCTTGGAAAAAGGATTTCATTTGCAAAGATTAACTCACTGTAAAGTAATCAGCTAAAAAACCCACAAGAGGCTTGGCTAAAACATATAGTATAGGAAGAACAGCGGTTATATAGCCCATAACATCGGGTGGCACACCTATTTGTTTACCGATCACTGAAAGTTGCGGCAATATGGGACCCATGGCTGTAATAAAATTGTTCAATATATATGTATATATATGTGTATATTTATTATATTTCGATTCTTACCCGCCATAAAGAAGAAGAAGTGAGCCTTGATGGGCAAAAGGTGTCGGTTAAGTCGCCCCATCTTCTGGATTCCAAAATGATTTTAATTTAAAGAAATATCACATTAAAAATTTGTTGCAGCCATGCAATTTGGCCTGGTCCTAAGTTTTGTTTAATATTTAAATTTTTTTTATTTGCACTTCACTTGATAAGATCATAATTTTTGCATTAAATTTGGTATTGCTTCCTTTGCGGCCTGATTGTATCTGATAATCTGAAAGCAACAAGATAAGTAGATGTAAATTAAAATGTTGCTAAGCAATATCTTATCTTTTATTTATTTCTTTTTTTTTTTTTGTCTTTATGAATGTCTGGCGACCGATAAGAATAAGGGCAACAACAATTACAAGACTCTAATCGACAGCATAAAAGATGATAAGCGAACTCACTTAACGGTTCAGTTAACAAAACTAAAAACTGGCTTATGTGCAAGTTGGTTAAGTGAGGTAGGGACACATCTATAAAACAAAGGCCATATGTATATATATAGTGGTATATACATATTATTAATATGTCTACTATATCTCCATGCATGATGTGCAAATCTTATCTAAGCTAATTAAAGCCAATATATACGAGTATAGATTGTACATTAATATGGTTTAACTATAAAAGTAAATGGCCTTCACAAGACAAAACACTTTTGTTTACGATATTTACTATAATAACTTTCCATATAAGAAAACATTTAACACTCAATTTCACAGAATTTTATTGCGAACTTTTTTAAGTATAATTGGTCTGATGAATTCTGAAGAAATCCATTAAAATTTGTATTAATAATTTGGTTATCTAATTTCACAATGTACTTGAAAATAAGTTTTTTTATCCCTTTAGTCAATCTTAAAGGATTGTTTTAGATTCTTTATGAATTTAGATCCATATAAGAAATTAGAATCTATTCTCCAAAAATATTATAAATTTCATAATTTTCTGTATCACAATATATTTTTCTACGATATTTTTGAACTTCAATTTATGTTTTAGATACTTAAAGAAATTTCCTAGGTTAATATTATAAATTTCATAATTTTCTGTATTACAATATATTTTTCTGCGATATTTTTGCACTTTTATTTATTTTTTAAGCCGTCACGCATTGGGAGTAAAACTTTTAAATTTTTACACCAAATTAATAAAATATTTCAAAATGTTTAAAAGTTGAAAACATGGAATACCCAATTGAAATCAATTTCTAACCAATACTTTATCTAATTTATTTCTTCTATTTATACGAAGATCAATTATAAGTCGAAGAGTCCTAAATTTATGGCTGCCACTGTATATAACTTATCTTTTAAACTGGACAATCTATATATGTATACATGTTTGTTAAAGGTCAAGTTCAAGGCAAGTCTGCAAATATTCCACTCGATTCTGTTTGATTAAAAACATAGTTAATGGGGCCCATACATACATGTATCTAAAGTAAAGAGTTATTACCAAACAAGTTTATAAACAGACCTTCAATAAATTACATAAGCTGATCGAAGTAAAAATAAACCACAAATTGGCAAAACAAGCCCTAAATTATTCTTCTTAATTATTCTTTATGCCATGAGCCCCAAAAATTGGGTTGAAATTAATCATTTGGATGAACTTGATTACATTTCTCTAAGAGAGAATCTCTTTATGACTTTAAAACATTAAGCTTATAGTAGACAATAACCGGTTTCGATATATATACTACGTATATATACGCGTAATTGTGTATATATTAATAGCAAACTTGGCACAAAAAATTCACAAACAATTTCAACACCGAAAAGATAATCGTTTAAGCAAAATACAAAAACTTTCCCACAAACATCATTTATCATTACAAATTAACAAAATCATCAACTCGCGTATATAACAGATAAATATGAACTGATCCATCAGTTATACATATATATACATATAAGGAAACCCTAGAAATGCTAAGACAAGTTACGCCTTTTTCACTTTGATTAAGCCATCAAAATCAATTGTAAATAAAGATTTACATACAATGAGTCAAAACTAATTCACAGTCACAATCAATTAACAATTAATAACAAATAACAAGCATATATATGTAAATATATATATGTATATACATGTATCGAGATCGAATTGAAGGGAGAACAAAGCGAATAGATGCAAGTTTAATAACTGACTGAACGATATTATTGTAAGAAATAAAGCGAAAATGCCTTAGGGTCTGTGGGTCTGGCATCTCACTCTCCGTTTGCAATCGTGTTTTACTGATAAGACACCTCGGAACTGATAAGGATAATCACTCAATACAACAATAATTGATAAAAAAATATCCAAATATAGATTATAGACTATGTTAAAGCTAATTAAATGTATAAATCTTGAAAAGAAAAGGTATACCATAATGTAGTCTTGTATTTCCCCGGTTTACGGCTAATCAATCAGTTATCTGAGATTCCCAAAAACCCAAAAGAGCTTGACTCATTCTGTCTAAAAAAACAAGTTTTTACTAAACGCCTTCACTGAGATACTGAAATTGTAAGTCTCAGTTGCCGCTGATCGTTCGTCGTGAGTGGTTGAAGTGGGCTCAAGCCGCAGATCGGAATTATAATAATAATCATACATATATGTATGTATGTATATGTGTGCACATATAAACATATATATATGTGATATATATTCAAGTATTTAATATTTAGGGGGCGTTTCTCAGCGTGTGTGCAAGTGATTAACTAAAAACTTAACAAATTTCAAGTGCATTTCAAAAAAAATATGAAGTCACAAATAAATAAATTAATCTTCTTATGCTTCTTATCAATTTCTGTGGCTATCGAACCTCCCGATGATGGCAAATGTAAGTAAAAGTGTGTCGAAGAAGGGGGAGGGAGGGGGAATTTCTTCATTACATTATGTAAATTGTGCAATTTACTGATAATCAACCAAAAAAGAAAAATATAAAATTTTAATTTATAGCATTTAATTTTCAACATAAAAAATATAAAATTGCAAAAGAAGCGGCTATAAAAAGTGTGAATATTTACTGTTTGTCATTGTCATTAGAGAAATTTTTTACTAAAATATAATTGAAAAGACATTTTAAGACTTTTTAAAATCTCTAAATTACTTCTACTACAAAAGTGAATAAAATAAAACATTAATTTGTTATTATCTTTAGAACTTTTAAGTTTCATATTTTCATAGAATTTTGCACAAATTTGAGTTTAATTGTTATTGAAGTCATATTTTTATAACATATATATTTATATATATATTAATATATTTTTATATATTTTTATAACAAAACATTTAAGTGAAGATTTTGTAGTTTTTCTATATGTATCAATATATTTTTGTCTTTTTGAAATATGGTAAAATTGAACTTTCTTTTTAGATCATATTCAAAAATAAAAAACTTTTTATGCTACAAGTTTGGCAGACACCTAAAATTACTAACTTATATTAAACAATGGTTTTTAAAATAGATTTCAGGTCATAAAAAAGGAAAGAATTCTCCTTTCCGGACATATAACAAAATAAAGAATTATCAGAAGTGAAAGAAGTTGTTGGAACATTTAATTTAATTGGTGTATAAGAATATATATTTCAGGAAGATTTAGAATTTGATATATTAGTGGCTAAAATAGAGTTAATCTATATCGAATCCTAAATTCCTCTTTCCACTTATGCTTTTAGAATACTCTTATACATAAATGAAATAGTTTTCTACCCTAAATAGGGTGAACACTTCAAATCGATTTCAATTTGAAGAGAATCCGTAATTAAAAATAAGCCGAATATCCTGGCTTGGATATCACAATATTTAGAACATAAAAGAACATAAATTAATGGAAGTTTTTTTTTAAATAATCTAGGAACTCAACAAAGACAAAAAAGATTATGCATTTAGATAGAATAGAAGATAATTTTAAAATCTTAAAAGCATTAAATTGCTTTGTTTTATAAAAAGAAATTACTTCATCTTTACTTTAGCTCTGTTTACTGAATAAATTTATTAAAATTACGTCAGCATTTACCGCTCACTTCCTTCACAAATTGCAAATTGAAACTGAGCTCCTTTTCCCCAAAAAAAATAAAACCGAAAACAAAAACTGCATTAAACCAGTGGATAACCTTCAGATAGAGATGCCTGCATACAATACGTGTATTAAATGAAACAGAAACCCGCTAGCCGCTTTTTATTGTATAATTTTACAACCTGCCGCTAGTATTCCCATCAAAAACCTGTCTTTCAATTTAATCACACACTTGATGACCTTGAATTGCCTACTACATTTGCTCTACTGGCCAAAAAAAAAAAAAAAAAACAAAGCAGAGAACTCCCTTGACATCAGTTAACATGTCCATGTCAATTCTTCTGAAATGCGTTTAGAATTTCCCCCAGTTCTCTGGTAATGACGTAGAATGCAAATGGAAACCGGTTCAAAAACCTGAGCGGGGAATTTTTAGGTAGTTTCCAAAAAAAGAAAGAAAAAAACAAATGAAATAAAAACTGCATAATCATAATTAATGAAAAACGATAAATATATAACCGTGTTTTTTTTCTGTTTTAGTGCGCGTTTGTGTGGTGGAGGGTCGTGGCGTTTATCGTAAAACCCCAAAATTTTGTCCCATCCTGGAGGCAACTAGTAATATTGAGTGTGTAATTGGTGTGGATCGTTTGGATTGTGTCCGTCGCATACACAAGGGTACAGCACATTTTGGTGTTTTAACATCCGAGGATTTGGTTGCAGCACGTTGGGCTAGCGTTGAGATATTGGTGGCCAGTGAACTGAGATCACACGAATCACCATTCGAATATGAAGTTGTGGCTGTAGTTGATAATCAGGCAAATATCCATACAGTTCATGATTTACGTGGAGCTAAATTATGTCATCCAGGCTATGGTTTGGGTAATCATTGGACCGATGTCTTGGCAAATGTAAGTAAGGAGATTTAATCACCTTATATATATATTAATTTCCTTTTCTAATTCTCTTTCAGTACTTTGAGGCCGCCTTGGTGTCCAAATCTTGTAATCCAGAGCTTACACTTACTGAGGATCGTATCGCAGCTTCGGCAAAATATTTTGGACCCAGTTGTAAGGCTGGTCCCTGGGTACCAGATCCGAAACAGGATCGTATATTAAAGAATCGTTATCCATCGTTGTGCCAAATGTGCTATGATCCATATAGTTGTGATAATAGTGATAAGCATTGGGGGCGACGTGGTGCCCTCTATTGCCTAACAAGTGGTGGAGGTAGTGTGGCCTGGGCACGACTTGACGATGTCAAGAGTCACTTTGGCGTAAGTAAATATAATGATGAGGAAATTGAAAAAGAATCATCTAATATTATTTTTATATTTTTAGCTATCTGGCATAGCCGCCCAGGCGAATGCAGCGGAATACAGTTTCCTTTGTCCCAATGGCCATTTGCAGCCCATTAATGCCACACAGCCGTGTGTGTGGGTTGCTAAGCCATGGCCAGTGGTGGCTGCCCGTCGCACTCATGCCGCCCAAATCCAACGTCTAACAACTGGACTTAATCATGATGAACCCAATAGTTGGCAGAATGCCTTGCTTAGTCTTTTGGAGACATATCATGTTTATACAGTTCCCTTGGATAATGTAATCTCAATTGATGATTATCTGGATCAGGCAACGGCATTTCAATCGGCTTATAGTTTCCCCGAATGTAATCCACCGAGATCGATAGTTTTTTGCACCACATCGATTATGCAGCACATTAAATGCAGTTGGCTTCAGGAGGCCTCCCAAGTCTATGGTATTGAACCAAATATCCAATGCGTGAGATCTATGAATGTGGAGAAATGTATGGAGGATACTCAATATAAGGCCACCGATGTTGTATTAGTCGATCAGGAAGAGCGTGTTAAGGCCCAAAGGGATTATAATCTGATGCCATTGCTTTATGAGTTCTCCATGAATATGCATGAACGATATGTGACCATTGCTTTAGTTCACAAGGAATCAGAGTATTTACATTTCAAGGATTTGAAGAAAGCTAGAGCCTGTTTGCCCTCTTATGAAGGAGCTGCACATCTTGCGGTACAAGAGACCATTGTGAATGTAACTGGGAAAGTTCATTCCCTACACAATTATTTTCATCGTGATTCCTGCCTGTGGCATCCGCAACTAGGACGACAGTGTCCTTTGCATTATAAAGGCGATGAGGGTGCTCTACGTTGTCTGGCCGAGGGAGCAGATGTGGCCTTTATTAGCTCAGATGTTTATAAGAAATATGTCAGTGGGAATCTAACTGCATCTTGGTTAAAACCTGGTCATTTGAAGTCCTATCGTGTCCTTTGCCCATATGGTGGCATCGAGAAATATTCGAATTTCGAGTATTGCTATCTGCATTGGACCACACGTGGTCATCTGATGACCCATAATTCCTCATTGACGCGTCACAATGAAATCTACAATTCTCTAAGAGATATGGATCAACTTTTTGGGCGGAAATATAAAAGCGAGACGCGAACTTTTACCCTATATGGCATATTTGATAAAAGAAATAACATAATGTTCCACGATAATACCGATGGTTTGCTAGGCCTACAGGAATTGCATCGTGATGATGCCAAGCGGGTGATGGAGCATATATACGATCGGTATGCCAATACTCAGTACTATCATTCCAAAGAGATCGAGAATTCCGGTCTCACACTCAGAGATATTACTAATTTTAAGCTATCTGTGTTCCTGGCCATTGTAACACTGTGGTCATATACATATTAATCTCTTCAAGACACACATCTAATCTAATTTATTGTGATATTATTTTAAATGAGCACACAAGTTGCAATGACAAAATGAATGAAAACTATTTTAAGAATAAAAGCATTTGAATTTGTATTTGAAGTCGATATTTAATAAATATATCGGTACACACTGCGCTGCTTAGCAACACTAGAACTAAAAATAACCCTTAATACAGGGCAGTTGTCCGTTAATAGGGGGACGTGTCCTTGGAGGAGAAAATCCGTCAATAAATAACAAAGTTAAGTCAAATTTTGCAAGCTAATTTCCAAAGAAATAATGTCAAAAAATCGTCTCAAATCAAATGTAAATCAAGTAAGTAAAAGCCACTGCTTACATATATACATAGAACAAAGCACAGAGCACTGTTATATTTAAATATTTACAGCTTATATGTACATATATGGCACTTGAATTATTCACACGGCACTTGTACAGAGACCAGAGGCACATCAGTCTTCACCTGCCACTGTCGGCATTTTTTGTTATAGTAGGCGCACCTAATCGGACATTGTTAAAAATGCAAATAATATTAATTGAAGCTAATAAACAACACAAATACACACATACATACATATAAACATACATTCACGCACTTTCTTTTGTTCATCAATAAAACAATCGGAATAACAGTTATCGTTATCGTTCGAATAGCGATGGTCAATTGATTGTTCTTTACAGTGGGGTTATTTCAGATTAATTAAATGTACCATATTTTTCAGACTTTTACAAATTAACTACTACGCATTAAGTAGAATTAAAAAAAAAGACTTTAAATAATTGTTTATCATTTAATTGTTAAACTATTTATATCCAGTTCGTCACAGTGCACATCACTAAGCAAACTTTATGTAGTGTTATAAAATGAACAATAGTAACGTAAATTTCAAATGTTCAATTTGATTTCAGGCTAAAAATGAATTACCCAGAAAGACCACAAAATCGCCGGCAACAAGTGGCACCGGCGCAATCACTAAAGACAAAGAACGCAAACAGTTGTTGGTTAAGCAACAGGATAGCTTGGAGGGTAAGAAAACCACAAAACCAATAACGTCAACAACTGCCACAAGCAAGAAGCCGTCCCCATCTCTGCCCAGTGCAAACAAAATTAAAGAAAGTACCAGGACAACCCCATCACCTAGTGTGCAATTGCGTGCTCGTGGCGGAAAATCAACCCCCGAAGTGGTCAAGGCGAAATCAAAAGCCAAGCCAAATGCCGTAATGGACGGTTATCATAATGTAACGGTCACATCGCCACCGCAAAAGCGCAGAGTTCAGGGAAAACAAACAAGGGAAGAGCAACCAAAGAAGCCATCGCCATCACCATCACCATCACCACCCCCAGTACCAAGGTCACGGACTTTAACACGCACATTGGAGCCAGAGGAAGTGCTAGTGCTTAATAAGAGTGAGCCACAAGTGAAAGCATCTTTGCCAGAACCCATACAGAAACCTGTGGCTTTTGAAGTAAATTTCGAAAGTAAAAAGACAAAAGAAAATGAGTCGGATAACTATTCGGATGATTTTGAATCCTATGAATCTGATTTCGAAGCAAGCACTCCGGAAGAGGAAGAAGACGAAGATGATATGGAGGATAAAAAGTCAGAGTCGGAAGATGAAGATGAGGTGGTGGAAAATGTAGACTTAGAGGCTAGAGAAGAAGAAGACATTAATAAATTTAAGGAGAATGATAAAGATGAGAGAGAAATAGAAGAAGAAGAAGATGACTCAGAACTTACTCAGAATCCCATTACGGTTATTCATCGAGATAAGGAACAGGAACGTAAATTGGATTCGGGACATTTTGACATGAATATGCGCCGCCAAGCCCCTATTCTCAGTTCCCAATCGACGCTCCATAGTTTTGACACCAGCTCAATGGGCAATTCGGAGCAACTAGACTCGGGCATAAGCACTACAGGATTGACCCCACCCACCGCCATTGGCCAGTTTAAGGTATATTATGGCGGCTACAAAGATTTCGCCAATCAACCCATCTCAACCAACCGTGGACGAGAGTTAATGAAAAAACTACGTTTGGATCAATTGGATTTCCAACATTTTGAGATGAAACCACTGAGCTATGAGGCTTATATGCAAAGCTATGGCAAACTGAATACTAGTCAAGTAGCAAGTCAAACTCAATCCCAGCACATGGAGAGCGAGTGCCAGACTATGGAAATAAGCAAATGTCATAGTTGGACACAGCATCCACCACATTATGGCAAACAAATTGTGATTACCTGCAGTGGTGATGGAGGAGATGAGGAATCATCCACTCAACAGTCACCCAGAGATTCGTATGAAAAGAGTTTATATCGATTGGAGCAACTGCATCAAAGGGAACAACAACGGTCCCTAGAACAGCACCGACAGCGTTTAACAAAACCCACAGATTGGGAACGTCTCAGCAGTTTCTTAATAAGATCATCCCAACTAATGGTCAAAGTGTTAAACGAGACGGGGGGATCTAAGATGAGAACTCCACGAAGTTGCCTTTTACAGACGGGAATACTAAATGCCCTACGTGTGCGACGCATCTTTGGCAATGGTGATCATCTGGTCATCACCGTACACGAGTGCCCGCCTCAAAGTAATGTGTATAGCGAGGATTTCGCCAATCTTTTGATGGTTTGGTCCCTTAACGAACCCACAAAACCTTTGCGTTTGCTCTCCACCTGGGCGGAAGTATGTCGTGTGGCCTTCGCTCAGCAAGCTCCTGATATTATTGTGGCCGGCTTACGAGATGGTAGTGTGGCTATGTGGGATTTACGTGAGACTTACAGTTACTGTTCGAAATTGGATGGACACCTTAACCATTTTGCAGCCACGCAATCGGTAGTGCCCAGTGTAGTAGAATCACCCACATGGGATTTGGGAGCTGTGGTGGATGTGCGCAGCTTTCGTGGACGCTTAAGCAAGGATATACAGGTACCAATGCTCGGTTTAATTTCATGTTAGACTCTAATCCTTTCTTTATTATTTTTAGTATGCCTCATTGAACGATTCAGGATTACTTACTGTTTGGTCATTGGTGGAAAGCGATGCCTCATCGGCAACATCTAATGAGTATAGCTCACCCTGGGCTAGGGTAAAGCTTTTACAGAGTGCATGTTGCAATTTAAGGATTTACCTAGAGCAGCGCATACTCAAGAATCAGCAAAGTTCATTTGATAAAACCAAGTCAATGTTCCAGGGTAATATCTATGTTGATAATTTACTTAAGGAACTCAACGAAACTCAGACTCTATCATCTGGTGAAGGACTTCAGGGTCTACGCTTTACCAGTATCGATACGGGTAGTGATCTCATCTACGTGTGCACCAAT
Source organism: Drosophila sturtevanti (assembly GCA_018150375.1). NCBI lineage: Eukaryota > Metazoa > Arthropoda > Insecta > Diptera > Drosophilidae > Drosophila > Drosophila sturtevanti. Next base: position 193,762 of record JAECWJ010000317.1, read on the forward strand.
CGAAATTTTGTGCTCTGCTGCACGCGAAGTCTTAAAACGGAACGCTTCTCCCGCATCACCGTTAATGAGAGTCGCTTTCTATTTCCCACCGCTTTATGTGTGCTCTCCAACGAGAGTTTTGTGGCTGTGGGTTTGTCCAATGGTTCTGTTGTGATTGTCAACTGTAATCAAAGACATCGTCCGCGGCCCATAACAACTGCATTAAGGCCTCCACCTACTGCAAGTGCTGCAAATGCTACAGATATAGGCAAATCCTGTGCCATTCAAAATATCATACTCAATGAGAAGCGGCATTCCTTCGATAAGGAAGAGGAGAAAGAAGAAATGCGTCCCAATACCGCTTTGGAATTATTGCATCAACCCCGTCGCTCTTACGAAATGCGCATCTTTGATCAACAACTTTTACTAAGCGGTTGTTCACTACGAGAGCATCTTGTCCAGGCTTTAATTCTTTCAAGTGATGGTTGGAGAATTTTTGCTTTGGCTAATGGCAGTCTACGGAGTTATGATTTCTATTTGGATAGGGAAGTGATTGAAGAACCTCACCTGACAACGAATGGCTCACGAATATTGGATATAACCGCCGGACGCAGCTCTCAAAATGAACAACATTTATTGAGCCTGAATCAAGAAGGATTAGTGCAAATGCATTCGCTTAGCTTGTAAATCTATTTATAAAATAAAGTTTTTAATAAAGTTTTCAAATTAAATACTAAACTTTCTTCTTACATCAAAATTTATTAATTAACAAAAAATGCACAAGACTACAAATCCTAAATCACTGATAATACATTCCATAATCTATATACACTGTTCACATGGATGTTATTACATTTGCCTGGATATGCCCAACATTCCGCCGGCTGTTGTGGCACCCAATAGTTGCCTCACTGTCTGCAATTCATCACGCAGCGCCAATATCTGAGCTCTCAGAATGGAGTTCTCCTGTTCAAGTAGGGCGGCACGAAATGCTATACGATCTTCACGAATTTTACGTGCATCCCGTGACTTTTTTGCCGCCTCATTATTCCGCTTGCGTCGCTCATAATACTTTTCATCCTTTTGAGCATCTGGAATTGGACGTTTCTCTCCACGGACACGACGATGCATGAAACCCGGAAACATGCCCACACCCATACGATTTAATTCTATCAATGGGAATTCCAGACTCGGTAGTCCATGATTCGTTGGGGCTATATACTCAAAGGCGGGTAATGTTGATCCACCGACGGAACTCGATTTGGCTGACATCAGAGAGGGAAAACTTAGACCAGGAACTCGTATATTCGGTGGCGATGCATTAAAAGAATAAACTTTATTTACTGGCTCCACTTCCGACATTTCAAGATCACTGTGGAGTGATAACGTTTCGGTCACATCCAATATGGGCGATTTGGCCGGCGAATGCATACTGATACTCGGAATTAGGATAACTATCTATCCGAGTATGGAACTTGGGACCTCTGAACGCGCCAACTAACGTTTGATATCTGAGCCTTAAACACACACGGTGACAATGGCGACCACCTGGGCCGCTCTATGTAATTATAGGTTGCTTGTTGTCACAACCCGCAACTAGGAACTATCGAAGCAGGGAATACCCCACCGCCATCTATACTTTTTCCAACTGATTCAACCAATCACGCAATGTTGACGGTAATTATTCGTCAAATACATGACACTTTTTCATGTTGAATGACATTTATTTTTGCCTGCCCGGTTATAAGGACTTCATATAACTGGTTAGCCATATTACATACACCCACTCTTTCCACATGCCATACAATAGTGTTCTGATTTTCTATTGAATACCCTTATGGGGGGTGTTGACCGTTCATAGGTCCGATATGTGGAGGGTTATAAAAGTTGACCAACTATTATGCAGCCATAGGTAGATAGCTGTGGTTGCAGCTCTAAAGTCCTTGTCTTGCTGTTGGCCAATAAGAATGTCGACCACTACATATATCGATTAGACATTTTGTCTGGTAATTAGCTTTCATTCCGATAACATAGCGTAGGCGTGTTCTAAAGTATTTCATTGATTTTTTTATTTCTTTTTTTTAATATTATGCTTCGATTAAGAAAATCAAGACATCCCCAAAATAAACTGCAATGTCAGACCCCAAATTAGCAAAAACCCTCAGTTAGCATATAAAGCCATCACAATCCATGACTATCCAAAATATAGAAAAAATAATACATATATAATATATATATATTTATTTGCATGTCGATTTAACTTAACCTGTCTCTATACCCCATCCCTATCCATACAGACATATATGCCTAAATATTCCAGTGTCTTTTCTAACCCGTTCTTTGAATGTTTATTGTATGTGTGGTTGGGAAAGTGTCACCTGTTTTATTGTGGTAAATTGCCTGGTTCATGGGGGAACCGGAAGTTATGGGCGCATCCTAATAAAATTTCATAATGTATGCGCTAATTTATTATCTGTTGGCAAAAGTTTAACCCTTTTTGGGTCTTCAATTATAGAGTGCTCCGCACAGTTGGAAAATAACACGAGTATAAGTGAATAGAAGAATAAAAGTTTATTAAACTTGAACTAAACTAGTAAATCTATGAAACTTTCTGAATTGATATTACTTTAATTAAAACAATTTGTATCCTTGTGTCATTATACATGATGATTAATTTTGGAGAAATGTTCCAAAAAGAAATTATATAAAAAGCGTAAGTATTTAATGTTTAAACTTGAAACAAAAAAAACCAGCCACGTAAGCAAAAAATGGAAGTAATTATTTCAGCATTTTTCTTAAAATTTAGCAGCATTTAAATAAAGGTAAATGATCGTGAAGTTCTAAACAATTTTCAAAGAATTGTCATAAAATCCAAAAAGTTCTTCATATACTGGTATTTTACAACTTGATTTGGCCTAAAGAAATTGATTTATTTTAAAAATTTCAGATAATAATATAATTTAAAAAATAATGGCCGTTGTAAACATTTATCATTTCCGATCTTTAAGGTAAAGAAATTCCTGTTTTCCAGTTTTCATTTTTTTTAAATGAAAATAAATTTAAATAAATTTAAGCGTTTTTTGATACCTTATTCTATATATTAGTTAAAACGTTTTACATAGTGAAATATTTTACGTGTTAAAAGGTCAAAGTCTGGGCTTTAAAGCAGAAGAGAAGTTAGGCAATTTAAAAGAAATTTCGATTTAACTATTCACTATTTTTTACGGACCAAACTTTAAAATACTGAAATACTCTTAGTTACTATATTCTTTTTCCCCACAAATATTTTAAAGAACGATTTAAAAATTATTTATATTTGTATTATTTATATTTAACTTTATAAAAGATTAACTTTTTAGCTTTATAAAGACTTACGTTGTAAATTCATAATTGTCACTTCAAAATTATGAGGGAAAATGCATTACAATAAAAAATAGAGTATTTTTTAGGTCCTTGAAGAAACGAACGAATCTTCAAATTCTAATTTTTCCAAACTGTAGAAAACAAAGTACAACAATTGGGTAACCTAGTAAATTTTAGAACCATTAATTTCCTAAATCTGTGTGTCAAGTTTACTCTTTCTTATACAATTATAACCCCATGATGACCATCAAGCGAAACCTTTTGTCTAATGCATTGGGAGTTTCTCTTATTGTTACTTGGGACAAGGGCTATTTATATATTAGGCAAATTACCAGGTAATAAAGTATAGAGCAAACATGTAAGTAATTGTACAATATTTGTACAGCTCTGGGTCTAGTTTCGATAATTGAAGAGTAAACCCACAAAAAGGACCTTCAAATAGACAAACTGTTAATGACACCTATAATTGGATGACATTAGTGCATAGAATGTGTGTGTGTACATGTATGTGGAAAGGGTATTAAGATAGGGCATTAGGGTTATCTGTTTTCAACAACTTCCCCAAGTAGACATAGACTTTGCTTGCTAGTTAACCGATACAGATATTGCATATAAAATATATAATATTTGAAATAGTTTTATCAAAATGTGCGAGGAAGGACCCATAACCGACTGTGAACCGACCACATTGAGCCTGAACTTTAATTCCTATCATATACATATGCCATTATATATAATGGATATGGTACGCATTTTTCAGGATCATCCAAAATATGCCAATGGCATTCAGGAAGAACATATCCTAGAAATGCTGGAAAAGGAGTAAGTTCTTTTTACTTACATTTCCTTAATTTGTTACCTTATCTTTCCAATAGATCTTTTGCCTGTGGCGATCTGGAGGCTCAAGTGAAGACAGCTCTCTTGGATTTAACGGCCAAGGGTTTCATACGTTATGTTGGGAATGGCTATCGTACCCTGGGACCCATTGCTAAACTGGCTAATGCTCGTTCAGTCCGTCACTTCAATTTGACCTGGCAGCGTATTGCTGAATCCCAAAAGGTCAATTGTCCCAGTCTGGAGGGCTGTGCACCCACTACCAATTGCAATCCACGTGGTTCCAACTGAAAGAAAACTAAAAATGATTCGTTTGTCGAGTTCCTTTTTTTGTACTGTTTTCGTTTCTTTTGTTAAGAGTTATGATTTCTGGGGTAAATCTACATTTTTACTCACCCAAGCACACACGAAAAACACTTCAAAATTATTTAGTAAATGGAAATCCTTTTGTCCAACAAAATTACTGCCGACAATTGTAATAAAATTGTTTTAGCGATTTCTAATTTATGGGGTGTCCTTTTTTTTCTATTTTGGGTAACCACTCATCATTACCATCATTATTATGTTGGAGAAACATATGTCACCCCGGGGTAATGGGGTCTTCTCGACATACACACTCACCCACGGATACAACACTTTTGACACTTGAACTGTTGGTAAATTTTAGGGGTGTGCGATGAACTTTTATCCAGGTTATTGAGCAGGTGGACTATGAAATAGTTTTAAGATTTCCATCATATTGATATATTTTTATGTAATATCTAAATTTAAAAAGAAAATACTATCACTTGAGGTGAAGTAATTAGTTTTCATCAGCTCGTCGGTAATCTGACTGAATTTAGATTAGATAATTCATATATTTAAAAATAATTCCTAAATTTTGTAGTAATATTTTTAACTTATTCAATGAATTTTATTTATTTTCTTTAATTTGATCAGAATTTCAGGACTCCTTTTACATACAGATTTTAAACTCTAATTAATCACTAATTAATCCCATTCCAGATGGAATATGTGTTAAAGTTTTTTTATTACAATTTATGTACATTGATCAGTAAATTAAACATTTATTTATTTACATTCTGTTCGGTTACAATGTAAAATGTCCAAACGAACTTTACTTAAGCTATCGCATTTATAAAGTATCAGATTTCATCATATGTACATTCATATATACTATATAGTAGTTACCCCTTCGGAATGATATACAGATTTAGTATAGTTTAATTTAGAGTTAGAAGTCTAGTTAGAGTTATGATTATTTTATGTCAAGTTAAAGAGCTTCCGTAGCAGTTGTTGGAGTTCACAAAACTCTTTTAGAGGAACTACTGCATACAAGTATATGCTTGATGTGTCCCGTGTGATGACCCTTTGCTATTGTTTGGTCCGTTTACCCTTTTGGCCGAAACATTTAGATTGTCAACACCCAGAAAAGGACGACAGAGACCAGAATACCTGTCGTCGTCGTCATCATACACTGAGGGACATGTAATGCTCGAATATGTGAGTGTAGAACTCCCTCCCGTTGGTATAGCACGCATGTGACTTCAGCCAGGTGTTATTTATGGCTCTTTCTAATCGTTGCGGCATAATCTATTAGCACCAGGACTAGACATGGAATTTTCTTCTTTTTTAACTGGATTCGGTATCTACTATTTGTTGAATACTCTTGTAAAAATATCATATATATAATAATTACATTCACCATTTATTACATTTCCATTTTTTTAGTTATCCAAACTATTAACATACTATTAATATTTTCTTTACTTTGTTAAAAAAATTTTTTTGTATCTATTTAACATTTACATCAAAGAATTAAAAATTTTGCTGAAAATTCTCTTAGCTTTTATAGCAACTTATAGAGCATAGAAACTTCGGTGCATATACATACATACTTGTTCTTTGATGATATTTTCTTGTTCCTTCTTTTGCACATTAGAGGCAATTATTATGATTATTATTGTTTTAGTTTTTATGTTGATGGTTATGTTTATGTTTTAATGGTCTATAATTGTCGAAACTCAAAACATTAATCAAAACCAAGACTTTTGGCAAAACTTAAATACGAAGAATTGAAATGATAAATTTATGAAAATATATATATTAGAAATAAACTAAATTTGATATAAGTATATAAAACTTTTTATATTTTGTCCAGGTAACTTATCCATAAAGTGAAGTCTTTGTCATCAACAAATTCAGCATCATTATCCATTCGATTGGTAAGCAAAATTCATATATGTGATGTATCTCTTAAGAATAGATGATATACAATACGATCCCTAATCCAATCAACGCGCTTATTATGAAAAATATTGAACGGTATATAAAAGATCGATTGATCCGAGTTGTTTGCCATCGCGGAATTCCGTCTTCTGTCTGCTGCATATTTTATTAAAAAAGTTTTTCCGATATATGAAAAGTATGAGTATACATATAATTCGAAAAACTTTTTTGACAATAATGACAAATTCATTTACATTTAGAAATCACTGCAAGTGGAGCCGTCTTTATCATTATAATCAAAAAGACCACATCCATCACGTGTTAATCCTTCACTGGGTAAGACATAGCCACGCTTTACCAATTGATTGGGCACATCGGCATATTCATCTAGGAATCGTATAACCCATGCATCAGGCAATTCATTTGTTATCTTTACCTCAATTTGCATATTTAGAATTTTACTCTTTAAATATTCAATACATTCGGATGCCTTTTCAATTGACAACATTGGATTACGCACCACATTCTCAATGTGAAAATTGATGGCACGATATGGCTTAAGGCTATCTTCTGTGCCGCATGGTGCCAACGAATTGATGGATACAAATTCCGTATTACCATAATCTACATAGAAAATTTTATATTCCCCTTCACCGAAATCATCTACGATCTGTGCCCGATAATAACAATTGTCGCTATAGCAAGCTAAAACCAAATCGAGAAGGCACGGTTTCCTCGTGAATTTTCGATTTGCCTCGTTTACTTCCTTTTCGGACCATATCAAGGCTGGAGAATCAGTCATAATTTGAGCATAGATCTGATTGGGACCGTTTATAAATGTGACTTCGATGTTAACTACAGTTCCCATCTCAAAATATTGGATTGGTAGCGAGGTGGTAAAAGTACTTTCCAGAAGTGGTGGTACCAGTTCCGCATCTTTAGTACCGCCAAACGGAGCTGGCGGTTCATGTACCAGGCGACAGTTATTTCCTGAAAATGGTATACATTTTATTGTCATTATACTTTTTGTAACTTTACCTACCCTTAAAGCACCCATTAAGTTTCGGATCATAGTGCCGACATAGACGCTGATCATCTTTTGGCTTAAAGCCAAGTACCGCCTTGACAGCATCAGTAGTCCCGTCATCAATCTCCTCTAACATTTTCATTTCTTCTTCAGTTAACTCATCAACTGGTGACGCCTTCGAGGGTGAAGTTTTTGTTTCCAGTTCTGTTTGCTTTTCACTGGTTAGATCATCCTGATCGTTTATTAGTTCAACTCTTAAATTGTTGCCATCGTTATCAATTATACGTAAAACCACATTTTTGTAGGTAAAAATACTCATTTTGGCCACATCCCCATTGGTTAGATAGCATTTAATAGCTTCCGCCGGCAATTGTTTAATCTCTTCCGGCAAATCAAAGATAATCTCTTGACCATTTAGGTGGATATGTTCACCATAGTCCAACAAATAGGCCTCATAACCGCCGCCTTCTGTATATGAATTGATTATCACACGTGGAATGATATTCTCCTGGCTATCATAGATGGCAAACATTTCACCAAAATTTGGCAACTGATCCAATTCCCTCAATGGTAATTCACCTGCCAATAGCTTTTGCAGGAGCTGAGAACTACTGCCCCATAAGGCCACATAGAAACAATTATCAGCTATATTTAGATGCATCATAGTGGCTTGACAAACGTTTCCCATAGGAAATGCATCGATGTTTTTCTTTACGTTATTATAAACATCAATGGCAGAGATTTCTGTGCCTCCTCTCGGCTTTAGCAGTATGCGTTGTCGCTGCTTAAGTGGTAGCTGAGGAAGTTCGCCCAATGGGGCGGAAGGTGAAATGGGTGTAGATGGAGGAGTTGCCAACTCGTTCATTATGGGTAAAGATGTTGTATTTGATAGATCCTCTTTTTGTGGCATTGTTATCAGGTTTTCCTCTGGAGTAGGTGCAGAAGTTACTTTTGTCACAGGTGAAAGTATTTTATCTGCTACATCCTTCTCATTTGGTATGGTTTCCGGGTTTTGCACTGTAGCATGCGAGTTGGTTTCCACAGACTTTTCTTGATACGATGGTTTTTGAGTTGTTATAACATTCCCCTGAGACATCGTTTCAGGCATTAAATTCTCTGGAGGATCTAAAGACATTGGCAGGAACAGGGGCTCTGTAACCGTAGTTTTGTTTCTTGAATTGGGTGATGAACAGACTGAATCAGACTGCTTCAAATTGGGCTTAATCGAGGGCAGTGGAAAGCTTTTCATCGCGTCGTCCATATCCAGCTGGACTTCAATGCCATCTTTATTTGTATGCTTCACATATTCCACTCCGTCCAAAGATGGTATCATTCTACCCGAAGAATGGAGATTAACATGCAAAATCAGCTTTATTACATACTCATTGACATCGCTCAGACTGGACAGCAGGCGGTCATGTAAAGTTATCAGACGCCCATCTACGCAATCCATTTTAACCCATCTTTGATTTAAAGTTTGACTCACTGCGTCCACGTCCCGTTCATATGATACTAGTTTACTTTGCAGTTTGTGAATATTACGATAGCATAGCTTCATCATGTCTGCAAGGTCACTCAATTCCATTTTTATTTTGAGATCAACAACTTATTTGCCGGAAATTCGAAGAGTTAGGCGGTGAAAAGAAATTAGGTGGCAACATCACATCGGGGAACTTTAATTCTCATTTAGGGCTGCATAAAAAAGGTTAAGTCAATGTAGTCTCGAAGAAATAATTACAAAAAATCTTTAAATAGCTAATAATGTTAGTTAGCATTGTCTATAATTTGTAAAACATTGTTTCAAATCTAGAAATCAAAAATTGATTTACATATATATAATATAATAATATATATTTAAAATAAGGCTATTTTAAAAAAGGCTGTTCTAAAACATTGCGCAACACTGTAAACAAATTACATAGCTTGTCAACACTTGTTGCCTCCGCGCTTCTTTTTCTTGTGTGAATTTGTTTTCTTTATAGTTAAAGCATCGAAAGGAAAAATGGAAGACGACGTGCCCGCATTTGTAAGTGCAATTGATATCTGGATTACTTAATTAAACTACATTTGACTAAATATTACAGGAACTTGGTGACAAGTTAGCGATGCGGTGTGGCAACACTTTGACCGGCGTGTTTGTACCCGGCTCAAAAATTGCTCTTAGTGCTTTTCATCCAGTTAAATGGAATTCACAAGATGTTCCCACTGATGCAGCTGGCCAAGATCCTGTTATGCTCTATATGGCCGAAGAGGCGTCCCTTTCGGATGAACCGTTACTGCGTAGCTTGTTAGCCGAGGCCAATTGCACTTTCAGTACATTGAAACAATTGGGTCATATGAAGGCCGCCAATTCTGAATATTTAAAAATCTCTTTAACCTATCGCAGTATAATCAGAGCATTCTTGGAAAAAGTGGAGCAGGCGAAAGCATCACCTGATGTAAAACCGGCACAAATGGACCGATATAATGAAGCGATAATGGTCTTCTATGCAGTTGAATGTTTATGGCATCTCTTTGAGATTTTGTATATGGAACAACATCAGCATAATCAATTAGTGGTAAACAAATTGCTACAATGGGCACGTTTCCATTTCCCTCAAACCGAAGATCGAGCCGCTGATCTATTGCTAATGGCTGATGACGCGAGTGATTGTGATGAATATTGGTCAATACTTCGTACCTTAATAATGTTTGGCGAATTGGATGTTACACGTGCAATTCTCTGCCAGAGTCGCAAGGCCCGTGATCCAGTATATCAGGCTGCCGATCTAATACTTAAATCCATGCCTGTTTATCAGGATGGCTATGCCTTACAGAAATTTCGCACACAATGGGAGGTTTGGCATTTAGATTTGGAACGCAAACTCCAGGCCAATATATTTGCACCAGAACCAGAATTGGAATGGTTATTGCAATTGGTTCGAGGCAATAATGAACAATGGAATGCTGGCATTAAAAATTCCCAAGATTGGTATGAATTTTTGCCTGGTTATTTGCTCTATACCAAGCCAGCCTGCAAACCATTTGAGTTAAGAATTGCGGCCACCAGTTGGTTAAATCGCTGGTCACAATTGAAGCCAGACTGGCAAATGACTAACATGAGCCGCATGGTTATGCAATTGATGGAACATGATATTAAAGTTTTCATCTACGATTCACAGAAACTCAATGATACCCATTGGTTCTCCACACATCTTATAGATCTGGTATATCAATCCGGACAACTGAAGTCCTATTTTGAACAGAATGCCATGTAGGTATCGGATCCAACTTTATAGATAATAGCTTGATTCATCCTTTTTTCCTTTGCAGAGATTTGCCAGCTTTGCGTCATTCTATGATCTATGAGTATGGCAGCTTTCTAATGACTTCCCATAATCTATGGCAATTTGGCGTGGACTATCTCGACTGTTGCCAAGCAGAGGGACAAACTGCCATTGAGTTGTTATTACCACGCATACCATTGAAAAATGAACGTCAGGCTTTGAAAATCATATCCGTGGCCAGGCAGCGAGGTCTAGCTGATGTTGAACAGGAGATTTGTAAAGTTCTCTCCAAACGATCATCACAGGAGGCACGACATGGCAATGCTTTAGAGTGGGCCATACGCTCCAAAGATGTTGTACTTGTCTCTGCCATAGCTGATTTCATATTGAAGGCAAGTATTTCCGCAATCATTCTGATTCCAAAAGCTAATTGCTATCATATCTTTTTAGAACTATTCCAGTACGGGCACTATGCTGTGTCCAGATGTATTGGGAAGCATTGGTGCCCGCATGTTTATCTCTCCACGCTTGGTTTTTCTGGCCAAATATTTTGAATTTTATGAACTATATTTAAAACGCGATTTTGTCCCTGCTGCTGAACTTTTGGTTAATCTTCTGGATTCCAAAATCACCCCAAATTAGTGAGTGGAAACAAATTAATTTATATATCCAATCTATTATATTTCCCTTTAATAATCTGCACAGTTTCTGGCCTTCTTTACTGCTTGATGCCCTGCCTATGCTGGAGTCAAAAGATCCCAAAATTTTCTCCCAAGAGACTATAGCCATTTTGCGACACTTGGAAACCGAATTGGTGCCACTTTTAGATCGTAATAAACGTCAAACGGCTAAATTTCCAAATGTAAGGTCATTTCTTTTGTTTTTTGATTCGCATTAAACAAATTTTCACTTTTCCCTTTTTAGCAATGTTCAAAAATTGTCTTCAAGGATTATCGCTTGGAGAATTTTGAGAAATTGATCAATTTGATGCGTTTGGCCTGTGCCCGGAATCTATCCCGATCTCTGATCATAGAGAAATCATTATCACTGTGATCAGTTTTTTGTTTCCATTAAGTGTAATTTATTTTTGTAAATCTTTTTTGCTTTCCAATACAATTCTAATTTTGTTTATAAACGGATTTTAGTTTTCTTTTATTTAAATTACTAATTGTTTCATTAATATTCTCTTTGTTGTTCTGTTTGTGCCTCTTTTTTTTTGTCTGCTATTAATATCATTATTTTATTATCTTTATCTTTTATCATACCAACAATGCTACACATGTTTGACTTTTGACTACAAAAAATAGAAGAAAGAAAAATCTAAAATAACTAGTGGCAAAATTAGGAAATTTCTTTCTTTGATTTTTCATCTAGGAGGCAAAACAATTATAACTTTACTCTTAAAATAATAATAAATTTTACATTTAAAAGAAAAAGTTACTAAGTAGATTTTGTATATATATATTTATACATATATTATGTATAAACAGCTGCACATAAAGGTCATATTTCACGTCTAAACGCACCTAAAACCTAACAAACAACGCACAGAGCACAAAGGTTAGTTTATATATATATATATAGGGGTTACATAAGTATATAATTTCTATATATATATATATATATATATATATATGGTTTTATCATTATGAGAATCGCACGGCCTTATACAAATGTTCGATTACTCTACGCACAAAAGAACGAACGAAAAACAAAAAAAAAGGTAAAAAACTAAAACTAGACATTTAGTTATAAAGGAGCTAATTGGGGAAATGGTATAGGGGTAAATAGAAACTTGAAAACTTTCTCGTTTTATAACCATGATTAAATATGAAAACATATTGTTATAAACTAAAGACAAATCACACTAGCCAGGCACAATCGATGCCATTTCTGAACTATTTACCAAATCAAAAATTAGATAAATGTTTAAATTAAAATTGTTGATATTTGATATTTTTAGATGCATACTAATAGTTCATATTAGATCGGTGGTTTTAAGACCCAAAAACTGATTTTGGGTTACCATATGAATGTATGTACAAAACCTGCGCAAATTTCGAAATCTTTTGAAAAATGGTTCTATAAAAGAATATATCATAAACTGATTACTTCTAAAATTCCAAGACGTTAATATTTGTTTTTTTTTTTCTATAAATGTCTTTGGGTTTTTTTTAAATATCAAATTAAATAACTAATAGAACTAGCTTAATTTATAGCAATGCCAATTTATGATTTGATCTATAGGATACAAACTCGCAGAGAAGCTTTGGAACGGGAAGATACTCTTTCGCATCATTCCAGGCATTAAGTTGTCTACGTCACTTAGACATATGTTTTAAAGTGTTAAAATATAGACGAAGAAATCTTTTCTTTATATTAAACAATTGGCATATTTTTATGCATAGTAATTATCATTTTTCAGATCCTTTTCATGTTAAATCAACATTTCTATTTCTTCTAGTACTTTTTAAATCAAAATGAAATTAATTTGTTTAGGTTTCGGAATGATTTTCCGATTGTTTCAAATATCAACAATTCAAATTTAAACTTTTGAACATCTATAGAAATATACAAATCTAAATTGTTTAAAAGTTTTCTCATTTTTCCTAAACTTCCATAGATTCTGTCATTGACAGATTTAGTTTCGAATATGGCATGGTTTGTAGGGTATTAAGGTATTTTCGGGGGAATCTTTGAGTATTTTGGCTTAATATAAAAAAATTGTTTATAATGCGCATATATGTCAAGAGTAGACATTTGGATTGGACTAAAAGGGCGTGTCCTAGGAGAATGATGTTTGTTGTATGTCTAATTATGTTTAGCCGTTGTCACTGTTGCAGCAGCTGCTGTTGCCGTTGGCCCAGCTGATGTGGCTACCACTGATGCTGTTGTTGGTGCTACCGCTGCTCCTGCTACGGCTGCTACTGCCGCTGGTGGCGGGCCACTGCTACTGCCGCTAATGGAGCCCAGTCGAGAGAGTGAGGGCTCCCGTTTGGGTGGAACAATCGGTTTGGTCGGTATAGGTGGCGGGGCACCACGTGCTCCAGCCGGTGGCACTGTTACAGGGGGCACGGCTATGGGCACAGGGTGTGGATGCGGTGGTGTAGCTGTTTGGCTATCCAATGCAGCAGCTGCAGCCAGTGCTGCATATTTGCCACCCGGTGCACGTTGTATAGTTGCTGTGGGTTGCATTTTGGCTGGCGATGGAGATGGTGGTGCAGCTGCCATTGTTGTCGGTGGTGTCACAGCTGCACCAGCATCTGTAATGGAAGTAACTTGTGGTCCAGTTGCTGTTCCACTAGCATTAACGCTACCGCCGCCGATGTTGCTGCTGCTGCTATTGGTTGTGGTAGTGGATATATTGGTATGATTGACAGCCACTTGTCCAGGTGCTGTGGCCACACCCGTTGGTTGCTGGGCAACACTTCGTATATTCTGGCCAGGGACTATGGATCGTGCAATTCCGGTTTGTGGACCCGATACTGGCATACTTGTTACTGTGGCTGTTGGTTGCACTATTTTGGCTATATTCACCTTAGAGGGCGTGGCACAGGCATCATCTATACAAGAAATACAATCCAAATTATTAATTGAATGAACAAAATTGGTAAGAATTAAAGCAATTTTTTGACCAACGCCAAAGTTGAAATAAAACTAAATCCCTGCAGAAGTGTTACAAAGATTTTGAATGGATTTAAATTTAAAAATTAACGATTTAAAAATCGTTTTTATATAAAGAAACTTCAAGCGTAAAGTTAACAAAAGGGTTTGTATTAAATAAATTTTTTAAATTGATATTAAAGTTTTAAATGGCAATAATTGGTCAATTAAATCGATATCAAAATGTTAATCTATAAATACAGAATTTTAATTAATTAAACTCATAATTGAAATAAATATAAAAAAATAATCATAATGGAAAAAAAAATATAAGTTGGTTAACAACTTATATTAATTTAGATTTTACTATTAAATATGGAAATATAGATTTAATAATCCAACGAATTGTGAATATAAATATTATTTTAAAAACGTTTTCATTCTGATTCTGTATCTACTTAGTTCGCTAAACTTTCACATAAATATAAGGAGAAACTTTTGTGAAATTGTATTATTAATTACCATAAGTTTTTCGGATATAGTATCAAAAACCTGATAATTTAAATCTAAATAAACTTTTTTAACATCCACACTTATTTTTCAAAAAACGTAGAGATATACATACATATACATATACTATATCTGCTCAGAAATTTCAATTAAAAGATCTCTAACTTCTGCAGGGAAAACTTTTACAAATTTTTTGGTGGCAATGATAAACATTTACATATTATAATTAAATGGGGGCGTGACAATTTATAGACTTTTAATCAACTAGCTAATAGTGTGAGCTGTGTGTGTGGCTGTGTGTGTGTGTGTGCAAGCGAATGTTCTGTTGTTGTTTTTTTCTCTGGTGTTTCGAAAGAAAATTATGTGCGAGTGCTGTTCTCATTGAGTTGTGAATCACAAAAAAACTTGAAATGGACAAACAAAAATCAAAAAAATCACCTTGCATAATTGCGTAACAATTATTATTATTTATCTAACAAAATATTTCAGCTTTTGAGAGGTAAAGAGAAAGAGGAAATTATAAGATAAATTGAAAATCAAACTAAAATAATTGTTGTTGGGGGAAATTAAAAATTTCATTCATCATCTAATTGAGTCCTTTCACTTACCGCTAAACTGACGAGTCTTGGTGGCACCACCAGGAACAGAGGATGATCCAGGGGCAGTTAGTTGCTGTTTCTTCAGTGTCTCATGTTCGGCTCGCAAGGCATTTAGCTCCTGCTCCAAGTCCTTGACTCTAGAAAATTAATGAAAAAGAATTTTGTTAAAATTTTTTTTCATATTATTCGAAATAAAATTTATTTCTCTACAAACCGCATTTCCTCTTTGGCCAATTTGGCTAGAAGAGATTTACGTTCTAGTTCTGTGGCCTGTGACTGTTTTTCCAGTTCCTCCTCCATTCTTAGGGATTTTTTGCTTTCCTCCTCTAGACCCTCGGCTATGGTATCCGAGCGTTGTTTCTCTTCGGCAAGTATTTGGGCCAAATCTTCAGATCGTTTACCTTCTTCTATATACTTCATCAAGATCTTTTTACGCTCGGCTATAAGCAAGAGGACAATTTGCTTTTGCCGATTACGTTCATATTCTAAAGTCTCCTGCAGCTTTTTGAGTTCCTTTTCCATTTTTGAGACCTGAGCTCGCTCCTCTTCCAATTGTTGATTTAATTTGGTACGTTCCATCTCTAGACCATAGGTTATATCGTCACCCTGAGCTGTATCGTGCTCATGCTTGCGCTTTTCATCCTCCAACTCCTGCAACATACGCTGATTGTTTTCCAAAGATTCGGTCAGTATAGTTACCATGCGGACATGGGTGCCCCTTTGTTTATTGACCATTTGGTATTGTTGCTCCATTTGCTGTTCAATTATCTGACGCACCTCCATTTCGGCCTGGGCCGCTTGGGTGGACGATTCCCGTGATATCAGATTGCCATTGAGGGCAATCTTATCCCGAAATATTGCTGCATACGGATCATTTGGCTGCACCCGTTTAGTTCGTAGCTGGCTAATTAATTGCTTCACCCTCTCATTACGCAAGGCAGCTATGCACACGTCCCGCGCCTGCAGCTCACCTTCTAGATAATAAAGCATCTTCACCAGCTCACTGTGCGGCAGCTCTGTCCGCAGTCGCTGTCCATTGGCTTGCTGCTGTTGTAGCTGCTTTTGGTTCATTATTACACCTGGACCTGGTTTAATGGTCTGAAATTCATGTGAGGCACTGACCGTGTCTAAGCCACAGCCGCCACTGCTACTTCCCGAAGCATTTTCCTGGCCCAGCTCAAAGGCGGGGGCGGGGCTAGAGCCCCCCTCTTCGGACGGAGCCTCCGTCGTCGCAGTTGAGGACGAATTTTGCTCCATTATTATTTGCCTTTGATAGCTAATATGTTGAAGAAGCACTTAAAATAACTTAAGTGAACTTTAATTAATCCAACACTTTGAAAAACAAAAACTTCCTTAATCAATCCATATAATTTTTTTTGTGGTGAAAAAAATTTTTTTTTAAAAGAAAACAACTCTTCTGTACTGTAAAAATGTTAAATTACTGTAAACTAATATTGTCTGTTAAAATTGAATCAGTTTCGGTTCAAACAATTTGAGTTAGTAGTAAGGCCTACGAACTTCTGTTCGTTAAAATTAACTTTGTTCTGTTAAAACTCATTGAGTCCTGTTAAAATTCATTTCTTCGTTAAATGCCCGTAAAGTTAACGACGGTCTGTTAATGTCGAGTTAGCGACGGTCGCTGTTAACGAAATGTTAACTTTTTTTTATTTTTTGTTTTCAAATATTTAGTTATTAACTAACTTTTTCGAACCAAATAAAGTTTAAATTTATAAATAATAGCATTATCTATTGTTTTCATTCATTTTTATCCAGTTTTAGTCATTGCAAATAGCATAATTTTGACCATGAAAAAATCAGCTCTCCACATTTTGGAGTATATTTTCAGTCACAGAAATTGTCAAGCAATGCACGATATCGCAGATTGTGCTCCACATATTCAAGAATAGCTCCACTAAATTTAAGCAAAATCTATAACAACGTTTTTGAGAAAATCGCTTATCAGTGGGGTCACCTATGGATTTGCCCCATACAAAAACACTCAAAAATATTGCATTGCCACTGTTAATCAAATAACTCGACTCATAGGAATTGTCAAGCAATGCTCGATATGTCAAATTAAGCCCCACATATTCAGTGATAATAATAATAATATTGAAGTAAATCTAAATACATTTAGTTGCCTGAGCTCGCTCATTTTGACCACTTTCAAAAAATTTAATTATATCAAATATATGTCAAAATTATCTTTTCACTTCAAATTTGTTAATGAAATTAAGTGGCAACTTCAACGGAAATATGATAGGTGAAGAGGTTGCCATAAAAAATTTTCCTTTGAAAATCCATTTCGCAACAAATCAGGGATAGCTTGTCACTTAGATTGCTTATAAATGGCATCTGGCCATTTAAAAAATTTTGAGAATATAAAAAATGAATTTTCTCAAAATCCCTATTATAGATTTTGCTGAAATTTTCATGGGAGATGTAGAAAATTATGCTTAATCTAATGAACTACCGTGCATTGCTTGACAATTCAAAAAAAGTTAGCGACGGTTTTTTTCCATCCCTTGCAGCATGTTTATATAAGTCGATACCTGAACTCGGTTAATTTTGATTTATTGATGTTGATTCTATTGACAAAATATGTATTGATTTTCTCAAATTCCCTATTAAAGATTTTGATCAAATTTTGTCAGAAGACATATAAAATGATGCTTAATTGAATGCTCTGCCGTGCATTTCTGGACACGAGCTTAGAGTTTTGCAATTTATATATAAATTTAGGTAGATTCCATATGGACACACGGCAGGATAGCGATTTACTATGAATTTTTAAACTTTTGAAACAATCGCTAAACTATAACGAATATATTGATAAATTAGAATTTCATTTATTTCATTATTTAATTGCAATTTGTGATATTATATG
This sequence comes from Drosophila sturtevanti, assembly GCA_018150375.1. NCBI lineage: Eukaryota > Metazoa > Arthropoda > Insecta > Diptera > Drosophilidae > Drosophila > Drosophila sturtevanti. The sequence goes on from JAECWJ010000317.1 coordinate 212,059, forward strand.
CAAAATGTTGCTTAAGTTCAAATGTTCGCGGTTGTTGGCAGAACTAATTCTGGTGACTGGTTCTCTACATTGGTTCCGATTTCGGAGTTGGCGCCTTCCTGATTTGTGATTTTTACCCAAGCAAGGCACCCATACATTTTGGGGTTTTTTTCTCCAAAACGTTTTTATAGATTTTGCTTAATTTGGCTAAGTTATCACTGAATATGTGGGGCTTAATTTGACATATCGTGCATTGCTTGACAATTCCTATGAGTCGAGTTATTTGATTAACAATGGCAATGCAATATTTTTGATACTGATACCACTGATAAGCGATTTTCTCAAAAACGTTGTTATAGATTTTGCTTAAATTTAGTGGAGCTATTCTTGAATATGTGGAGCACAATCTGAGATATCGTGCATTGCTTGACAATTTCTGTGACTGAAAATATACTCAAAAATGTGGAGAGCTGATTTTTTCATGGTCAAAATTATGCTATTTGCAATGACTGAAACTGGGTAAAAATGAATGAAAACAATAGATAATGCAATTATTTATAAATTTAAACTTTGTTTGTTTCAAAAATAGTTAGTAACTAAATATTTGAAAACAAAAAAATCAAAAAAAGTTAACATTTCGTTAACAGCGACCGTCGCTAACTCGACATTAACAGACCGTCGCTAACTTTACGGACATGATTGTTGCTGCTAAAATGTGTGACGAGTGGATGGCGCTTTATCACTAAATAGCGCGAATTTTTTAAAAATTTAAATACAGTTATGGATTTGAATCGACAGTTATTTATTGATCGAATCGACACTAATGCGAGTTTCCTGACCAGAACGTACTAGAAAATAGATTTTTCCATGGACAACATGCTCGAATATCTGGATTTATTGTTTTCTCTTATGTTATGTAAAATGTAGTTATTATATCACTCATTCATATTCCAAAACTTGAATATTGTTTTTATACATACATAGATATACATATATAAAAAAACAATAAAAATATATTATATACAAATATAAAATAATATATGTAAATATATTTCACACACATACATATATATATATATATATATATATATATATATATATATATAATAATAATCTCATTGACATTGAATATAGATGGTAAATAGTTAATATCTAACTTACTTACCTTTACATTACGATATCAAAAATATTATATGTACAAACTTTCATTTGAAAGTAAAAAAAAAGAGAAAATTAGTTAACTAAACGATTTTCATATTTAATAATTCATTTTAAACAAATTTTAATCGGAGAATATTCTTGGATATACTTTAGATGAATTAATTTATAGTTTTAAAAATCTCGATTGAATTCAAGTCTTCATTGCAGGCTACTTGAAATCCAACATTTTACATACATATTGCAGTATATTTTGAAAAAATTTCGTTTAGGAATATTTCTTTATACAAATTGATTAATAACTTATTAGTTATTCATATTATAATAAAACAAAGAAATTTATACTTAATAAACCAAGTTGTTTTTTATTCTGTTAAGTTGTTTTTGGTTCAGTTAAGTTGTTGTTGGTTCTGTAAAGTTGTTTTTGGTTCTGTTAAGTTATTTTTTGGAGTGTTGCCAGAGCGATACATTACAATACTGGCATAACAATACCGAAAAAATACCAAATGTAGGATCAGTTAACGTTTTTATTTAACGGCTCTTTTTAAAACATTGCTACAAATTTAGAATTGAATTACAAAAATGATAAGTTGCGTAATAAATTTATACGAAATGATTCTAATTTTAACTCTATTGATTAAGGCTTCACAAGAGTACCAATTCTTTACCATCGATCACCTGCTGGTTCCCAACCATAATTCTTAAATTTTGATGCACATTAAAATTTGGTAAGCCACGGAATTTTGTATTGGTTTATGTGCGGGGCTAGTTACGTTCTTTTTTGCGTTCCTTTTCATTTAAGGCGATTTCCTCCTTCACTACTTCGGCGATATCATAAATTGAGGTCTTATGCTAAAATATTAAAAGAAATTAAAGACCGCATCATTTAAATTATTTGAAAGTATACCTTCAATTGATTAATATAGGATAAATATGGTATATTTCCTGTAATTGGATCGATTGCTACTGGCCACATAGCCTTTAATTCTTCTTCATCGAATGGTTCACCTTCTTCTGACATTAATTTCTCAAAATATGGCTTTGTTAAAAATGTATGATTTTCAGGATCCAAAATCTCAAAAGCCTCCAAAATTTTCTGTGGCGAAGCTGGCTGCATTCTAAAAGAGGTTTTTATATCTTTTGAAGTATGAAAAGTGCATTTACATACTTTTTATCCATTATTAACTGGGAGACATGGGCCATAAATTTGGCTAAATATGTCTCCCCAGCCACTTCTGTTGATTCGGTGGCCTGAATGATCTCTTCCACTTCCTTCTCAGTGGGTACACATCCAAGAAAACGCAAAACATGCCCTACGTTACGTGTATCAATAAACTTATCACCATGAGTGTCAAATATACAAAATGCTTCCGAAATGAGCTTCTCAAGTTGGTTAGTTAAAGACACTTAACAAGTATTAAAAATAAATACATATATAGCACGAAAAAGCAGGCATCATCGTTTACCAACTTACCGCCAATTTCCATTTTTATAAGTACCTAAAATTTAATTTTTTTTTGTAATTTTTTTGCACTTAAAATTTAATAGTTTGTACACTTTTTGTACTTGTTAGAAATAATAATATGAGTTATGGAGTGTTAAATGAATTTGACAGGTTTTGGATAACTGCTGGGATTTAAGCATTTTGAATTTCAACTACTTTTATCACAAAGTGAACCGGAACTAGTTTTAGTACAAACATTTTGAGTTAGTTGTAAGGCTCATGAACTTCGTTCTGTTAAATCTCTTTAGTTATGTTAAAACTCATTTAGTTCTGTTAAAACTTATTTGGTTCTGTTCTATAAATTTGAATTTTAATTTAAATTTAAAATGAATTAATTGCAAGTATATTAGTTAATTTAAAAGTGAAAAGTCATTGCTTGTTATCATTAAATTAGTCCTGTGAATGTATGTATTATTTTGTTTGCAAATTCTTAAATATTCATTCTCTTCTACAAAAATGCACTCGCCGCTTGCTTGTGTGCGTGAGCGTTAATCGTATGTGTGTTTTTCTACATATGCATGTGTGTGTGTGTGAGCCAGCAACAGGTTTTTACTTGGTATCGACAGCAAAAGTACTTGGCTTGTAGTTTCAGTTATTTTGATTTGAGTTGCCGTCGGCTTCGGTTATATCAGTTTTCACGTTGCGGTCGATTTACAAATTCTCGCTTGTTAGCCTTTTGAAAAATTTTCCAGCGGGAAAATTCTAATATAAATGAAGGTGTTCGCGTGTGTGTGTTTGCGTTCGTGTGTATAAATTATTTAGCCATGGTAAATGCATTTAACATTTAATCTTTAGTGCAGACAACCTGTTTATATATATTTATTTTTTTTTTTTGGCAAAAATTGAGCCTCAGACGCAGGTGTACCCATAACAAGTTCAAATTTTTAACAAGTGTTAACTATGTATGGGTTGTGGTTTCTATAAGTGTGTGTGTGTGCATTTGTATGTGTGGATATATATGTATATGTGTGCGTGTGAAAAACGCGTTTGCGGAAAATGGAAAGTGTCCAGACACTGATCGTCATTCAATGATGATGACGCTGACGTTGATGATAATGATGATGATGGTGATCGATCTCTCCCACTCGCGCTCATTGACTTGTTTTCCAAACAAACTTGAAAAAGGTGTGAACAATGAAAGTGGTTTTTACCTTGATTTTTGTTGTTGTTGTTATTTTTTTTTATAAACTCTTGTTGACATTTTCCAAATATTTGCAAATACATATCTACGAATGAAAGTTTATAATTGATGGCCATAAATGGCAATTACCAATCACTGATACCTATATAAATAACACAGACAATTTCATAGACTTTTTAATTTACATTTAATTATACATAGTATAAAGTTATTGAACTATTGAAATTGGAATGCCTAAAATAATGATCTTAGTTGTGTTGATATAAAGATAAAAAATTTTAAAATCTCGGTGCATATTTACACATACATATGTATATTTTATAGTTGGAAATATTAGATACATAACTCTAATTTTATCACATATCTCAATTTTTAAGTTTTTTTTTGAGTAGGTTTTTATATTTTAAATGCCAAAATATGTCATATATAATATGTTGATATTGAATAATTACATATTTCTTGGAAAAATTGTATAATATTGAAATAAATTTATTTCGGTAACTGAAATTTTAGGATTTTATAAGTTTTTTCAAAAAGAGTTTCAACTAAAAATTTGTGTTTGCCATAGCCACATATATTTTCACTCAAATTAGTGATATAATCTTTATAAATTACAAGTTACTATATTCCAATGCATACTAAGTACATATTTATACTTGGTAAATTATCTAGTCACGATATATACATATGTATAATCATCAACTATATATGTATATATGTTTATGCAAATTTCCAATTCAAATATATTGGATGAAGTTGCAACTTTCATAGTTATATCCATTATTTCCGTAATTAACCAGGGTCATCTCTTGTCACACAAACACAAATTCCCACATTGTATTGTTAAAAGCGCCACCGTCCGATGGATTTCGATTGTCAACGTGCCCAAGTGGTTTTCGTTTTGTTTTGTTTTGTTTTTGGTTTTTATGCCTAAGGCACTAAACGCTGATGATGAATTTCACCCATGAAGTGAAATTATAGTTTTTTTTTTGTTGTTGTTGTTGCTGGTGGCCACTTAACAACTGCAACGAAAGTTTTCTTATGAAGTTTTCACCATTTTACTACGTGCACTTTTCGCCAATTGGCAAAGCAACAGGTGGCGGTTGCCTCACTCTACTCCCATTCCCTGTCATCTACTCCACTCCGCTCCGCTCCACTTCACCCCTCTCCACTCTTTTGTTATGGTGCTCTTACACTGCGGTAGCAGGAATTACTATACCTACTTGTAGATATTAGGAGACGATGTGCCCGCAGGTCGTGGCAAGTACCTAGTCAATGTTGTGAATGTATTTGTGTATATAGGGGTTTACCTTTTCGGTTTTGATGTACCCTATAGCCATATGGGATATATGAGGTATATAAGGGGATATAAGATATAAGAACATATTAGGGGATAGTTGGGGTTTTAGCAATTATAAGGTGATATTATCTATCAAATATAATATTTTATATATAGTCTCTTGGAATGAAGCTTATAGAACGTTTATAGTTGTTTATTTAATATGTAAATATATAAATTGTTTATATAAATATGCACAATATATGGTAGATATACATACATATATATGCACATGCATATATATGCACGAGTATATAATACCTGATTTAGATTGACTAATATATTAGATATTTATTGTTCTTTAAATTATCAATCCTTTTACTATTGTTTATATTAAATTAAATTAAGGTTCCGATAATTGATAAGAATTCTTTTAATAAAAAACAATAATTATGTATTTACATTCCTTTGATTTAAACCCTTTTTACAGGGCATTTCAAAGTCGCATTTAATGGAAATTTATTAGTTTGCGTGGAAAACTCGTTTCTCGCCTTTGTTTTCTGTTGTTGCTGTTCTCAACTTTGAATTCTTTGCTGATGATTGTTCCCTTTTTGTAGCGGAGCGAGCGGTTTTGGTCTTTTCCATCTTTATTGGAGTAAATTTTTCGCTTGAGGAATTCAACGATCTTGAATGCCGTGTTTCTTCTTCTTGTTGTTATTGTTGTTATTGCCCCTTTTTTCGCACAGTTAATTTTCGTTTCAGTTTTTTTTTTTTTTTATTCTCTACATCGTTTCATATACCTACTAAATAAAAAAATGAACACATGTATATAAAAAATGTTTTTATATTAATATTCATAACTTTTGGGTAATAAGAGAAATGAGTCAACCTTTTTAAAACGAAATGAATTTAGAAGAATTTTTCAATCAATTTTTCAATTATTTCAATTGCTTTGTGCGTTTGGTATGTGCAACAACAAGAAGTAATTACATATCTGTCATGGGAAAATCTCTTTTGGTCTGTTTGTGTCATCTGCAAAAATGCAACAAAATGAATGCTGTCAGACAAACAAAACTGACTAACTGAATGACTGACTAACTGACTAACTGACTGACTGACTGTCTGAATGTTTTGAGGAGAGTAAAATAAACAAGATAATGATTTGGAATTTAAATTTTCAGTTACTGCTGCACCTAGCCTAAAGGCTGTTGCATAACTCCATAAGTTAAAAATCGTGTTCGGATGAATATTTTTCCTTTTTTTCTATTGCCTGGTTTGACCATGAGCTATGTATAAAATTGTTTAGATAATTTAATTAAAATGACTATAAAATTTGTATTCAATGCAAGGAATTTTTATTTATGGGAATTAACGTGGAAAAATGTTTTTATATTTTTACGAGAAATACATTTAAATTCATCAAATAGAAGATAATGAATCGCATTTTTAACTAAGGATATACATATGTACATATATAGTTTTTTTATTTTAATTAAAATCGGTGGTTTTAATCATTGATGAACACTTTTAAATACAGTTTCAAATATTTCATAATTATGCTGATAGTCCTTTTACTAAATATATATAAAATGAGAAATTAAGAAACAAATTTTGTATACTTTTATTGATGCATATGTATGTAATATATATATACATATGTACATACATATATGACTTCCTAATAGCTCAAAGTCTATACAATATAAACAATATTGTACTTATTGAAATCTATTATCTCAATTTTTTAGTTTCTTACATTTTATCATAATTATATCCGTTTATAATGTATATATATTCATCCATACTTATGTTAGCAACGCATAGAAATTAACATTGCCGACACTGTAGTATATAGTGTATATTCTTGTTCAGCATCAATAGCTGAGTCGATATGACCTTGTAGGTCTGTCCGTCTGTCTGTTTCTTTGCAGCTTTTCGAAATCAAATTTTGAGCTACGTGAATGAAACTCATATGGTTCTGTTCATTGATAGAATATCCTGATCAGATTTTAGAATAAGTTGGATCGGATAACTACCAGAAAGTTTAAATCAGATCGGATAATAAATACCGACATGAACCAATAATATCAATAAATCAATTCTTAGCAATATAAAAAATTCAGTTACAATAAATATTGTTCAAATCTTTAGCCAAAAAGTAAAAAAGTGCACCAATATACATATTAGTATTTGTTCTCAATTCTAGGGTATCACTAGTTCGTTGTCCTAATGTTACAATGAAAATTCATCTTTTGTTTGTTTTAGGTCATTTCAATGCATTTCATTCATAATGTAATAAAAATACAAATTAAATTTAAACCAAAACTTAACTTTTAAACTGTCAAAGCAACCTTCTTCAGTCCAAAATTTATGGTTTCTGTTATTGTTTTTTTTTTCGTATATATATATATTTGTATATTATAGTAAATTTTCAACACTTTGCATAATGCTAATTAATGGAATTCTCTTTGTTTAATTATTCTATTTTGCAGCTCAATGACAAATGAATTAAAGTGCAAAAAGAAAAAAAACGAAGACCCCCAACGAAAACGAAAACTAAATAAAAACTGAAGACGCGTTCAAAACTTAAACAAAAAAAAAAATTAATAGCAAAAAAAAACGAAGAAATAAAATATTGGATAAACAATTAAAGTTAATTATAGCTGTGAAATGCAATGGACAGTCAACAAATGTTGTTAATATTTCAACTTTAAGCAAATAAAGTGAATAATAATAATAATGCCAATTATAACAGCAACAACAACAACAACTGGTGTTGGAGGTGGTACAGGCGGAGTTGGTGTTGGAGTAGCAGCTGGAATGGCAGCAAGAGGTTTACCTCTGGCCAAGACACCAATTCCAACAAGTGCAATTGCTAACGATTATCTAATACAACAACAGCAACAGCAACAACAGTTCCACAATCACTTCTATCAACAGCAGCAGCAGCAGCAGCAACAGCAACTACAACAACAACAGTTGGCGCCACTGAATACCGCTTCCCACCAGCATCCACATACACATCCTGTTGGTGGTGGTGGTGGTGGTGGTGGTGGTACTGGCAGTACACCGGCTTCCATAGTTGCCACTTCAACCAGTTTTGCAACATTTAACGGAAACACGAATCTAAATTCTAACCTTGCCAACGGAAGTAGCAAGAAATTCAATTCTAACAACGATGTTCAACATCATTATGTTGATGATGTTGATGATGATGATGATGGTGATGGTGACGTTAATAATGTTGATAATGATGGTGATGATAATGCCGTTGATACAGGTGCCGATGTGGCCGGTAACGGTGGCAAGATTACGTTAGCGCCACCACCACCGCCACCAATCAAGAAATCAACAGAAGATCTTGCCTCTCTAACTGGTACCACCTCATCATTGAATAGTCAAATGTCGGTGCATAATCAATTTATCAATACTGTAAACGGTGGCACAACGAATGGAGGACGAAATGGCATACAAGGACAACATCATCCTAGCAGCATATTGAAAGGAAGCAAAGGTAAAAATCAATTGAAATTCTATTTGATTTGCACAGAAGAGAAAATGTAATTAGATGAAAGTCTTATGCTAGGGGTCAAAAAATTGAATTGCAATATGAAATATTGTTTGGAGTTTATCTGAGTTTAAAAATATTTAAGCCAAGTTTTATTAGATTTTAGTTAAAATTTACAATAGGTATTATAATAGTCAAGAAAGAATCCTAGGATTTCAATATCTTGAATATGGGAGATTGAAGAGGAGTAAAGAATAAATTCTAAATAACAACTGCGTTTTATTTTAAATTCTTAAAGTCTTCTCAAATACAAACTATGATACTACCCCATGTTGGGCTCCACAAATGACCCAAAAATGTTCACTTCAATTTATTCATGTAACATATACTTAAGATAATGAAATCCAAGTGCATATTTATAGGAATTAATTAATTAATCTTAATTTCAAATCAATGATGCAATTTCCGAGAATTTGTTTACACAAATTCATTAATTTTCTATTTCCATTTACAAATTAAATATTAAAACTAATTTTGTGCTGGCTGCACAGAAACCTAAACCTAATTTAGGCCTTTCCGCAGGCAAACAGACACACACACACACGCTCTATACTCTCCTCTCCTCTCCCCCCGTCTCTCTCCCCTCTTCACAGTCGCCTGCTCTGTTATAGTCTCAAGTGATTCATTTCCGCCCACATATGACCGAGACTAAGTTGTTCAAATTTCAATTTCATTTTCGGTTTCAATTTCAAATGCACTTGCAATGCCATGAAATTAACCAACTCCAAATTGAATGGATATGGAGTGGGTGTACCTTCTCAAACTTCTCCCTTTACAATGACTCCATGTTGAGAATTATCCAAAAACAAAGGAAAAAATACAAATAAACAAACAAACAACTCTTTTACTTAAGCTTACAATTGAGTCAGTCGAAACGCAATGGGGGGGCCGGGGGTCCAATTGAGCTCAAAACATACAATTGATGAATCGGTTTATTTGTCCAAGTTAGTTACGGCACGTGCCTTATGGGGTATAAAGCGAAAGACAAAAACAAATATATGTATTTCCATGTAAAACAAAACCCATGTCGATTCATTTTTATCTTTTATTCACCATTTCTTGCTCATCTTTTGTTTTGTCCAACGTTGATGGTACTTCTTGTGGGTCTTCTTCTGTCTTAGCAAGTTCTTAGTTCACTTTCAATATAACACATGGTTTCACCTTCTAGGCATTTGCCATTCAATGTAAAGTGTCACACTATCCTATCTGCTATCTACTTACAATATATATATATATATATATACAGACACATGGCTTAGACCTTCCACTTAAAGCACTTGTCACCACTGTTTTTGTTTACTGAGCGTCTATAGATAGGTATATTCATCCATCCATTCATTCATTCATTCACAAAAATACAAAAAAAAAAAAAAAAAGTAAAAAGAGCTAGCGCAAAAATGAAACGAGTTCAAGCCATAGTTAAATTGGCTCAAGTGAGTGGGAGCAGGTGTAACCTCGTTTTTATTATGATTTTGATTGTATGAGTGTGGGTGAAGGAGGCGTTAGTTATCGCTTGTTTTTTTTTTTTTTAGATGATGTGGGAATTAAATATTTATAGACCTAGTCAAAAGACTTAATTAATATGATAGACTAAAAGCTCTATTTTACTAAGTGGGTGTCCAACTATCTTTTAGTTTACTTTAAATAGTTAAATTTTTAAAAATCGATTGACTTCCTTAAGTTTTCAGCATACAAACTTAATGACTAGATTTGGCCAGCGTTTTGAAAGCTTCTTTTATGCTATAGAAAAGATGACCAAAAATGTTAAAAGGGCTGGCTTTAAGATAGATACAAGCCTAAAAATAACATTTAAAAAACATTTGTCATGCAAATTCAAATTTGGAGGAAAAAAAAAGCAATAATAAAATTGACACCCAACGTGGCTTAATTGGAATCGTGTTCTTTCTCCTTAGTTAATGTTTGCCTATTCAACGTAAGGCTTCTTTTTAGTTGAATCGCATAGATGAGACCCCATCTTTGGTCAATCTTTGGCAATCCACTGGGTTTGCCTTTCTATCAACCAAATCCATTCTTACTTCACTCCAAAAACTATATATAACTTGAATCTCATTTGCTATGCAAATTTTTACATTTTATTTTCAGTTAATCGCTTTCGGAAGTTGAGTAAGAAAAAAAAATGAAACTTTTAAAATGGATGGTCGACTAAATTTAAGTAACTTCTGAGTCAGCAAAAGATTTGAAAAATTTTATTTCGATTTTGTTTAAAGTGATACCATTGTCTATGCGGGCGGGTTAAGTGTGTTAACCATTTTTCTTGTTATGCAACTTAATTAGCAAGACGACAACGCATGAGTGTGAATTTATTAGATAAAGTGTGTATAATAAAAACACACATCCTTTAGGGGATGATTGAGGGGTATGCCTAGATGGCAATGAACTCTAAAATCTCTCCCATTCAATTCAATTCACCCACCCACAAGGAAAATATCGCACCTTATGCCTGACTTTATACCACAATGTTGCCTTATCATTTACGCCTCACGTCAGAGGCAATTAGCAGAATCATGTGGAGTTGCTTCAATGCTCTAGCTCGCATCATATGATGCGATTATTAATTTCTTGATTACGACATAGACTGACTCTGACTCTGACTGTGACTGAACTGAACCAAGCTCTCAACTCTCTTTCCCTTGTCTCCAGAATTTATAACCATCTGTGAGTGTCTGTGTGTGTATAAAAGCCAAGTTAACGAAGCAGCAAAGCCAATTAGATGCAATCATTAAGCGGCAACGAAGGAACCTTAACTTCCAACGCCACACATCGTATGACATAGCCCTAGAGAAACATGTTTCATCTTTTTATTTTTTTCTCCTTGCCCCCTCATCCAACTGTTTTGAGAACAAAGACGTTGACTTGACAAGAACATGTTATACATACATATATATATATTCTATCGAATAAAAAGGCAACTGCAGTTGCACATGCGGGCGGAGTAATTGCTAGGAGCCATGCTCCATCCATCCAGTCCAGGCCATGAGTAAATTACAACTTCTTGTTTCAATTAATTAAAGGGGTCGCCGCTCAGTAGTATCCACCCCAGTACAGACCACTCCGAGTTCGAGTCCGAGTCCACCTCTTACTGCTAGTCCAGCCCAGTCCACTTCATGACACAAAAAAAAAAAACCATTCCTTAAGTGGACAGTTGCACAACTCGAGAGTAACAAGAACGGTTAACGGGTCTAGACGTCTAGGATGTGTGGAATACGAAATGAATTAGTAGGTACATTGAGTACAACATCTTATTATACAAATTAAACCGTTGCACAACGAACAGCAAAGAACAGTTTTTTTTACAACATTTCCAAGAAACGCAGGTAAACTCCAGAAGATCAAATCGAACTTTAATCAAACACAAAAACACAAGTTAAGCTTCGATTGTAATTTCTACTTATCGATCGTAACTATCCATCTAAGACTGTGTTCTTAACTAATTACTAACCAACCATTCACTAATATAAGCATAGTGTCTTCCCTTAGTTGAATGTTTATTTTTTTTTGCTTTCGACTAACTATGACTATTAATTACGATGAGTTTAAGTATTATTTGCGAAAAGAAAAAAAAAAAACAAAAAAATTGGCTTATGTAATCAGTTAATGATTATAGCAAAGGTTAATCTTTAGCGTTTAGTTATTAAAAGTATTGAACACTTAAGTTTTTCCATTTATTAGGTAAAATATATTTTAAACAACTCTAAGAGCAAATCCTTTCGATAAACTTCATAAAAATTTATTAGAATATAAAATTAACCATATTGAGGGAGTGAGGAGAAGTAGACAATATACAACCCCAAATGCTATGTATGTATAGGATGTAATAACGTGAACCTATAACGGTTTTGATTTTCCAAAATGTATCTTTTAGCTATTAAATTGATTATATTAAGTTAAGCAGTGATTAAAGTTTATTTGAATCTTTCTACATAGACAATACCTAACACCAAATAGTGTCATTAAAACGATCTATTTCCATACAAATGACATAAAATGAGAACAACACGAAATGAGGTGAATGAGGGTAAAAGGAAGATCTTTCATTTTTAATGATTTTTGATAACATCACGTTGAATTCTAATTCAATTAAAGAAAATTGTCCGTTTGTCGTGCTCCAATTTGTATTGTGAATCCATTAAATTGGACAGTTTACAAGCCTCTATAATGTAAATATCTACATATATACTATATACACGATTATCGTGCCTTTTGCTGCGTAACAAAAGTTAGTTAACATTTTCAAGCAATTTGGTTAAAACAAATTTTAAGAGCAACAATAATAATAATGCTCGTAATAGTGCAAAAAGTGTAGGAATACTTAAGGCCATGACTCCGTAACCGTCTTTGACCAAGTCACGCCCCTCGATTTAGTCACTCATAACCTTCGCCCGACGCGTGCGTAACTAATTTGGTTGCGTGTGGGGAAAGGGAGGGAGATGAAGGGAAAGTGTATGTACATATGTACAAGCATAAGTATTTAGGGAAAATGAAAAGCAAAAGGCGAATTACTTTGGCTTTTGTTTCGGTTTATGTTTTTTTTTTTTTTTTTTTTTGGGGGGCTGGGAAAGTCAATGAACTTACACAATATTTACTTACTACAACATGTCTGTTGTCGTTGTTGTTGTTGTTGTTGTTGGTTCTGATTTTACATAATGTGCATTGATGATCATTTCAATTGTGTGTGCGTGTGTAGATGTGTGAGTGACTCACACATGTTTCCATTTCCATTATTTATAGGCATACCAATTTTTTTTTTTTTGTTATTTTTTTGTCTGATTTTTATCGATCTCTTGAAAACTTTTTCTTCCATACTCTGCTTAAATCTCAACTGCAATTAAAGGCATAATCTTTTACAAACTATCATTTGTCAATCATCATGATTGAGCGGCAACTCTGTTATTATGAGTAATGGATATATGTTGTAAAATGGGGAAGATATTTTAAGCTTAACTCAAAGCCAGACATGAATGAATCATACATAAGTCCGGAGAAACAAATTATTTTCGTGGAAGAATCTCAACTTTGTTTAAAGAAAGAACAAAGGAATCGGCAATCAAAGAGACATGCAAACTTTTATTTTCTTGTTTTTTTCCTTATATGCATCTGTAAATGCATGTTTAGAGCAAAATTTTCTTTCATCAATTGAAAATTTGATGACCTGGAAAGAGCAAGAAAAAAACGCAATACAGGTTTTAAGTTTCCAATGGGGGAAATTAGTTTATTATCCGAAAGCACTTTAAAATAAATGTGAAATGTTTTCATTTCGATGAGTACATTTGGCCAAATCATTTAAGTTTACCAACTATCCATTAAATACTTCAAATGCAATTTCAAATATGATTTTAGTAGCAATTTGATATATCCATACGTTCGTTATCTTATGCTTAATTTGCTTCAATCTTTCTCTCTGTTAACCCAATTTAAGTTATCTGCTCCATTTTAAAGTCCAAATGTTGGCCAATCGAATCACGATAAATATGTACATATATTCAGAGAATATTCAGATATTGCAAAAAAAAAAAGTGAAAAAAAGAAGATATATAAAAATAACGATTCATTTGCATAGATAGATGAATATTTATGTCAGGCTTAGGTTTGGCTTGTCTTGGCCTGAAGCTTGAGGGGGAAAATGGCAACGTTTAAACGGTAAAAGCGCCATGGACCCACATTCGTTTTTTTTTTTTTGTTTTTTTTATTTTAGAGTTTACTTTTTCTCTTTCCATGCCCAGAAGAGAGACTCTCATCAATGGGGCGAACGCAAATAGAAGCTCGTTTGAATAACTTCAAACACCACACATACACACACACACACACACACACATACAACGTGCTAACGAAGCTAGATGTGTTGGGTCAAGAAGAGGGATGGTGGGAAAAAAGGGAGTGAGTAGGGTGGAGGGAAGTATTGGGGAGTTAGTGCTGTGGGATGCAGTACTCACATCACAGTACGGAAGTTGTTGGCGGCTGCATTTATTTAGATGCGGCACAGTTTGCCATCTTCTTTTACTTCATCATTATCATTATGCATCGGCATCATCAGCACCATCATCATCATTATCATCTGCATCTGCATCGGTTGCCCAGTCTTCACTTGTTATTCATTGTATAAATATTTGTAGAAGCAAATGAGGAGGGGCGGAGGATTGGTAGGAGGAGTGGGAGTTGAAAATGGGAATTACCAGATGTAGCACAAAATATTTAGAATGTGCACAAGCCAGCTATATATATGTACATATGTATATGTAAGTATGTATGTACATATTCATAAGTATACGATATCTTTATATTTGTGTCTTGGCATCTTGATCAAATGAAGTTTACCCAACATACATCCACCCACACAAACACACACACACAGCCATTGGGTTTATCTCTGTGTAAATTTAAGAAATTATATACATAGATAGAAAATATAAACCAGGTGACACACATAAACATACTTTTGCATATACTTATAAAGAATAAAATCTACTCATATCTATGCTAAATTTTCAAATTTTTTTTAATTTTATTTTTTTTGTTTTTGTTTGCGGCGCATTCTTATCACTGAGATAAAGAAAAAAACAAATGAGCAAATATTTATACATACTTGCTATGAATCAGTAAACGTACATATATATGTATGTATGTATATAGTTTTCCCTTCTCAGAAGGTCTCTCGAACAGGTATAAACACAAAGATGAATTCCGGAGAAATCAGTTCGTACTTTATTGTACTTAGGTATGCATCATCAATATAGGGTTCTGAGCTCATATGCGTTCCATTTGTAATTGGATTTTCATTAGTTTTGTTCTCAGAAAATATACAGATACACATACACATTTACACTTCTATAATTAAAGCCAACTTAATATATTTAATTGTTTGTTAAATGTTTAAGAATATAATCATATAACGGTTTATATGTAGAATATATGTATGTATGTACATAAGTATGTTCATTTTTATAATTTCCGCTATAAAAGACTTTTCTTTTAATCATCCACATCATATAATTTTTTTTTTTTTTTTTTTGCAAGACAATGAACTTGGTGAAATTATGCTTGTCTTCAGATATGAACATATATAATTACATAGGCCGGAACGGTGCCGTCTGGTCTGGTATGGTATGGTATGGTATGGTATGGACCATTCATTTCGCCTCTTAGTCACAATTAAAATTTCTCCATTACTCATTCAACTTGGCTCAGCTCAGCTCAGAGATCTCTCTCTCTCTCTCTATCTTCTTCTTTTTCTTGGTTAGCGGTGGTGGCACAAACAACATCTCATTGTCATAAGTCTGGAGTGTTTAGTGGTTCCCGTCACTTTTACAAAAGTAGGTCATTAGTCGACTAACTAACTGACAAACTAACTAACTAACTTACTAACTAACTGGCCTCTAATAATAATTCATGTTTGTTTTGAATATTCTAAACCATTTTACGCTTCATTCAACAAAGGCCACCAAACTGAAACTATTTTCGGCTGGCTGAGCAATCTAAGCCAACTCTTGCTCTGGCTAATTTTATTTAAAATGATGTTAGGTTCATTGATCGATTTAATATGAATTTTATTGATTACCATTTAACCATATAAATCAGGAGCGGATTGATCGATCTAAGCTCGTCAATCTTTGAATTAGTTTGATGATAACTTGAGGCTAATCCTATGGGCTTATAAAATTGTTTAACCATTTTATGCGCTTTAAATGAAAATGTTTTAAAATGTGAACAAACAAATTGAAAATTGATTAAAATTTTATGTTAATTTTATATAAAATTTATGTTTAAAGAACATTTAAATTAAAGTGATTTCTCTTTTATAAATTTTTCATGGAAAAAACCTACAAAAAAGATTTTTCTTTCTGACTGTCGAATCCAACATCCTCTATTCCTCTAATCATTGCAACTAATTTCCATTTTTTTTTATCGTTTATTCACAGAGAATCTCCTGCAGCACAGCTCCTCCTATTTGTATAATGGTGAAGGAGTTGTTGGTGGTGGCGGTGATAGTAGTTTGGGCAGTGAATGTGGTGGCTTGCCGGGACATGATGATGTTGGAGATGGTTTGGGTCCATTGCCACCCAAATGGGAAACAGCCTATACAGAGCGTGGTGAATTGTATTTTATTGAGTGAGTAATCGAATCCCAAAAATGGAAATTCTAGATGCTAATTATTACACTAAATATTATTACAGTCACAATACTGGAACATCCCATTGGTTAGATCCTCGTCTGTCTAAATATCAAAAGAAATCTCTGGAGGATTGCTGTGAAGATGAATTACCCTATGGCTGGGAAAAGATTGAGGATTCCATGTATGGCATGTATTTTATAGATCATGTTAATCGAAGGACACAATATGAGAATCCTGTACTGGAGGCTAAGCGTAGAGCAGCAGAGCAACGCCAGCAGCAACAACAACAACAGCAGCAACAGCAGCACCAGCAACAACAACAACAAGAACAACAACGTTCCAAAACTCCCATAGTGACAGCGGATGCTACAGTGGAGTTGCCTTCAATCGCAAAGTTGCCCTACAAGTTCACCCGTAATCCGGCTGAGCTACAGGGTCAACGCATCAATACGACATTAATGAAGTCCACACGTGGCCTTGGTTTTACCATTGTGGGTAGCGATGGTTTGGCTGGCGGGGATGTGGAGGAATTTCTGCAAATAAAAACAGTTGTACCCAATGGTCCAGCCTGGTTAGATGGCCAATTGCAGACCGGCGATGTGCTAGTCTATGTAAATGACACATGCGTCCTGGGTTATACCCATCACGATATGGTTAACATTTTCCAATCAATATTGCCCGGTGAGCAGGCAGCTTTGGAGGTTTGTCGTGGTTATCCATTGCCCTTTGATCCGAATGATCCTAACACAGAAGTGGTCACCACCATGGCTGTGGATAGTAGTCATAGTGCTGCCGGATCTGAGAAGCAGAGACGTCTCAATATGGATGGGAATTACAATTTCCTAGATCTATCAGGAGAAGCTGCAGGAGGTAGTGGCTTTATTTTAATGAAGAAACCAGAACTCTACACATTCTCCATTATGAAGGGATCCATGGGTTTTGGATTCACCATAGCCGATTCTGCTTGCGGGCAGATTGTGAAAAAAATTCTAGATCGGAATTGCTGTACTCAATTGGTTGAGGGTGATGTTATCCTAGAGATTAATGGAATAAATGTAAGAAATAAACCACATTTCTATGTGGTTGAACTACTTAAGGAATGTAGCCAAACCACGCCCACTAGTTTAAAGATACAACGTACGCCCCCCGAGCCAGAAACAGGAAGCACTACCTTGGGGAACGTGGCCAAATTACGTAAGAATTTTGTTGGAAATTCTGGTCTATTCCGTAGTAAAACACCCACAGCGGATTTATACAGCACCCAAGTCAAAGAGGTATTGCCAATGCGTCCCAAGACACCATTAGTGGACACACGTAGAGCCAGGGTACAAACGCCAAGCAACGAATTGGAATTAGCTGACTCTAAGCCACAGCAGTCTAAATCAAATAATAGTTTACAAGGTTTAGATGATATACCACCCTTTATGGATCCCTATCCTAAAATGGTTAGTCGATTGAGTGAGCGTCTGGCAGAGGCTTCTCTGCAGGCCGATAATGGTGGAGTTGCGAATGGTGGAGGGATTTATGGTCTACCGCCTAGTATGCAGCCTCTACCCCTGCCTTTGGCCCATCATGAGTCTTGCTATTGCTACGATTGTCAAGCACAACGTTATCGTCCTGGTCCCGGATACTATGTCCAACCCCAGGGTCAGTACTCTCCATTGCAGGCGGCGGCTCACATACAAAATGAGCGCATGCAGAGACGAGTAAATGAACTTCTCAGTGATCGTCGGAGAGTGGGTTTTGCCAATCTTGATCCACCACAGCAGCAGCAGCAGCACCAACAGCATTCGCCCAGTTGGCGTAATGGTGCCCTGCTCGATGCCTCTGAAGATGCCGATCAATGTGAGCTAACTGAAGTAACTCTAGAACGTCAGGCCTTGGGCTTTGGTTTCCGCATAGTGGGTGGAACTGAGGAGGGGTCCCAGGTTACAGTAGGACACATTGTGCCTGGCGGAGCAGCAGATCAAGATCAACGTATAGCCACTGGTGATGAGATTTTAAGCATAGATGGCATTAATGTGGTAAGTTGAATTAATTTAATCTTTTCTTTTAAAATTTCAATTCATTTTATAAATTTCTCTTTCAGCTTAACTCATCACATCATAAGGTGGTCTCATTGGTGGGTGAGTCGGCATTGCGCGGTCAGGTAACCATGATTTTGAGGCGACGACGTATACCCTTAGCCCCTCCACTTCCGCTGCCAGCCCAATTGCGTCGCTATCCTTACGATGTTATAGTCAGTCGTCATGAGAACGAAGGATTCGGTTTTGTCATCATATCATCTTCGAATCATTACTACGGTTCTACTATAGGTAAATGGATCTCTACGCTTAGATCTCTGGAACGACCTTAACTTTGTTTTTATTTACTTGCAGGAAAACTGATACCCTCCAGTCCCGCTGACCGTTGTGGTGAACTGAAAGTGGGAGATCGCATTATAGCTGTGAATCGCATCGATATTGCTGGCATGTCACATGGCGATGTTGTGAATCTCATCAAGGAATCGGGTCTACATGTACGACTTACCATCGGTTGCCCCCTTAAAGAGGGTGGTCCCAGTCCTAGTCCCGGTGGCAGTAGTGCTGGATTGGGAACTCCTCTTGGTCAGGCATCACCAAGTATGCTTAAGGCTCCCCCTCAACACCATCACCAGCAGCAGCAGCAATTGGAAATGCCCTTAGCCATGCCGATGCCTGGTCATGGCAACTATTTGGAACGTTCCAGTAATAATATTGCCGCCACTCTGGCCCTGCATCAACAACAGCCACAATTATGACTCTGAGATCTGCGCATTAGGCTCTACAAGAGCTTTCTATAGTAGTAATAGAAAATAATTATTAGTAAAGGAATCTTTCTTATTTAGTCCTAATTGTAGTCTTCTAAGCAATCCCAAAGACTGAATTTTGTAAGCTTCTGAAAACAGTTTTAATTTATGAATCTCCCAAATGAGACTCTGCTAAAATCTTTATAATACCCCAGTACCAGTTCTTTTTTATTATTTAGAACCCTTCATTTAAGCTGCTAATTTTTGTAATTGTACAAATGTAAAGGACTTCAATATTATCATTTTTTCGATAAGACCATGTTATGAATCTATTTTAGCCATAAGAAAATTGTATTAGAATCACTTAAATGTAATAAATAGTCATATGTTATATACATAGAATACACAGAAATTTATAATGCTTGAGATATAATCCAAAAATATGTTAGATTGGAGTAGGTGCATTGGAGTTTTTTGGTACTAAGTTCATCTTAAATTGGATCAGGCTCTAAACTTCATTTTAATTTGATAACATTTTTATAGGACTTGCATCTTATTTTGGAGTCTTCTTTCTTTATATGACTCTTCAACCAACTCGATGTTTATTATCAAATAAACCACCTTTTCGGGTATGATATTATACGTATATTATTTAAAAAGATATCCAAGATGTCTTATCTCATTTTTAAAATGAAGCAAATTAACAAGACATAATTTTGAAAAAACAAAACATAACAAAAACCTTTTTTTCTGCTATTTTGTTGAAGTTGTTAAAGAAAACTATGTCAATGGATTTTACATTTTAAAACGGAAACTGATTTAGTCCAATTAAAGCAAAAATCGGCAAACTTAAAGCAACTATAAGACAACATCAAATGTCTCTTAGAAAATTGTGTTATTCTTGAATCATTTTGCGACGCCTGTTGTACTATCAAATTTCGCTTTCAGATTATTGAATTATAATTCACATTCTTTATATGGAAGCTAAATTTACATACATGTGCTTATACTTATAGCAAACTAATAAAGTTTTTGAATTTTCTCGAAGAATTCATTTCACGTCATCAATATTAGTCATTAGAAATCTTGTAGAAATTTCAGAAGAGGTATCGTAATGTCTATATAAAATTTGATCGAGTTTTATTTTAGAAAATGTATAATTCTGGGTTTTGTTTTATTCGTGTTGACTTCAATTCAGACATGTTTTATCATCTTGTATTACATTACACTAATACAAGTAGAAATATGATTATCATACATCCGTTTTAGGATATAGCAGGTCTGTTTGTAATAATATACGGCTTAAGCTACAATACGTGAGTGATGAAACCTCCCTATATGGGTTTGATCTTGAAATGCAATCCGATGAGGGAGAAGACCAAACATTTCAGATCCTGTACTAGATAATAGAAGCATCTCAAGCCTTCTGGGTCCTTCGATCGGTTCACATCAACTAATGAGCCAGTTTTGGAGGTGGTAAACGAGATGTGCTCATCACCAATGACAATTTCCAACTCCTAAAATATTGTTTTGATTACATGTTTGTTGTACGTGATGCCTACTGTACTTACTTGACGTCCCACGCGATCTGGTGGTGGCCAGGGCAAATCATCTTCTTGCATTATTTCCGAGTCAATAATGATGCGTTTTAACTCCTCCATTACCGACTGATGGACAAAGGCCTCCTTGCGGATCATGGTGTCATTTTTATAATTGGAATTGTTGGCATAGCGAAGTTTGCCGTCCGGCCGGAACTCAAATTCCAGAAATTCGTGACCAAATTTACCTTTATGGCCAACATAATAACGCAAATAGAAATCCTCAGTGGGCATGATGTTACAGGAGCTATAATCAAATTAAATATTCGATTTCTTTATCTGAAATGGAAATTTTCCAAAAATTTACAAACTTTTACCAGCAATAGAAATGCGGCCCGGCTGAGTTGTTGTTTTAGGGTGCCCGTTCTTCAGACGCTTGTCGGCGTGGCACCGCGAATAGAAGATATATCGTGAGCAGCTATCGTTTTGGTTACGTTATGAAAAGTCATCATGCCACCCTTCATATCAATATTTTATAACTATAAAATACTAAAGAAAATCAAATCTTTAGGCCGTCATTGATTTAAAGTATGTATACAAAAAAATAAGCCATATACACTATTTAGCTGTATATTTTATCTCAATATAAAATTAGAAACAGTTTGTCTCACGCGTGCATCTCTTGCGTGACATACAATGGTAAATTATCGAAGAAGAAGCAAATGCCGGCCTATCGATAAATTGTTATCACAACAACAAACCTGTCGTGCGGTTGACTGAGATTTGTTTTTAGCATTGTTTTTGTGTTAAAGATGTAACAAGAATACAAACACAACTACCTCAACTAAAGCAACATAACGGTAAGCAAATGCCACAATAAGATTTTCGGTTATTGTGCGATGGCAACAATGTAACAAAAATTTGCAACAAAGTCGAACAAATTTGATACGCGTTGGTGGGTGGCTGTGTCATATGATATACGTTTGTGTGTGGGCTGTAATGGCGTCTCAATTTCACATGAAGGAGAGAAAGGCTGCTCAGAGTTATAATCTCGGTCAAAGTAATTTTACAAAAACACAATCAGCCATTAAAGACTGAGAGGGAGAGAGAAAACGATAGGGTAAGTGTGTGAGTCGGAGAGTTAGAGTCCTGATACGACGATAAAGTGAGAGAGAGCGAGCGAGAGTTAGAGTCAAGTGAAAGTGCAAGGATATTTGGCTAAAAACATGCGCAGCTAATGGCGGGAAACCAACCAGCACGTGCCACTTCGTCCTTCGGGAAAAACTCGGTCGTGCAACAAAGTTGCGCTCAGCTGGAGCAGCTCCCTACGCTCTTTACAAGCGTTTACTGCGAGTTGGTTGGTGGTTGTTTGACACCAAAAAAAAAAAAAAAGAAAAAAATCGATGACATTGAGTGCAACATTGTTGCCCCGCCTAGTAATATCCTTGTTTCTCCTTCTGATGACTTCATAATATTTGCAACACAAACAAAAACAATGCGCACTAGTCAGCCTTTTCCTTTGCAGTTGGCTGCAATTTCCCAACTCGCTCATGTTCTCCTACATTTTTTTCCCTCTCACATCGCACAATGTTTTGGCATTGCCTGCTGCCGGCTTCTGACCAACGTTTTTCTGCCCCAACTTTACAACTTTGTTAACTTCGTGGCCCTTTTGTCTGGTGCAGCAACAGCAGTTGGTTGGTATCGAGGACAGTAACCGGGACGAAGTTACTTTGTTGCGCATTAATTGATTTTTTCCGTACATCATTGTTGTTGCCACTCGACTGCATTCAATTATTAAAAACTTTAGAAAAACGGTCAATTTGAAAAGTTGGCAATTAAAAGCAAATTTTTATTTAGACAATTGTCAAACAAAAGTGCAGACAATTACAAACGAAAAACTTCTAACAGTGAAAGCTTTTTGATATATCTATCTATGTATATATCTATACGTATATGTATTTATCTATATCTATATATACCAGTTTTTCCTGTATGTATTTTACTGTGCAAGTAGACGCAGTAACTCTGTAAAGGAATAAAAAATATATATATGTATATCTGACATGTAAGTTTCACAGTTAGAATGAGGTCAAATATATTACAAAAATAAGGTAGTGATATAAAAGGAGTTTAAATAATCCAGTTTTAAATTAAAATTTTGAGAATAAAGAATATGTGCTTAAACATTAACTTAAATAATTTTCTACGATATAATTATAGTATGTATATGTTTTTTTTACTTTTATATTGAATTTACAATCTGTCCTTGGACAATAAGTAAATGTAAAGATTGATAGATTTGTTAGGAATCGTTAGACGCTAGAGAGACTTTAACAGATCTTAAATTAAAATTTGAATTCTTTAAATTTATTGAAAACTTGCATATCAACATATCAGTATCTTATTCATTTCAGTTAATCCAAGTAATATTAAAAATTGGTTCTTTTTTTGCACAAAAATTTAATATCCGTATTTGTTTTATATATTGAACTTTATTTATCTACATTAAATATACAAATTAAAGTATCTTAAGTGATATAATACGTCAACCAGTTAGAGAGTAAGCCCTTTAAATCAAACAACATTTAACACTTAATCATATTAATGTATTCTTATTTATATATATCTTTTATTTCAGATCATGTAGAAATCTTTATAGGCTTTTGTAGCATACATACTATTTACATACATATATATACTTGCAACTGCAACACATTCCAGTGTCTGTTTAAATAATTATGGATACATGAAACTTTGCACTGACACGAAGTAACGCAAAACGCGAAGTCAACATGTCAACGAACTCCAGTCCGCTGTTACATCAGCAACAACAACACCAGCAACTACAGCAGCAGCAACAACAACCACATACACATACCAATGCCCGGGAGAGGAAGAGTTGTTCGAGCAGTTCACAACGTAACCTGCTTGAATTTCTTTGCCTAACGATTGCCTGCATCGTTTGCTATTACAACAGTACACGATGTGGTCTGGTGTTTGACGATATCAGTGCCATAAGGGATAACAAGGATTTGCGTCCGCATACGCCCATACGTAATGTCTTTCTTAACGACTTTTGGGGCACACCGATGCGTAAGGAGCAATCGCATAAATCGTACCGACCGTTAACAGTGCTGACATTCCGTTTCAACTACTTGCTGCATGCATTGGAACCATTTGGTTATCATTTAATCAACCTGCTGCTGCATTTATGTGTTTGCCTACTGTGGCGACGGGTGTGCCGGCTGGTACTGCGTCAATGTGCAGGCAATATTGCAGGCAGTAATGGCACATCCTCGTTTAACACATGCGCTTTTGTGGCCGCTCTTCTCTTTGCCATTCACCCGATTCATACGGAGGCCGTTACTGGTGTTGTTGGTCGTGCTGAATTGCTCTCTTCTATATGCTATTTGGCCGCCTTTCTCAGCTACGCTGATTCGGTGAATTTATCCACACGTTGCACCAATTGGTTAAAATTATTCAGTGGCTTTGGCAGTTGCCTTTTGGCCTCGATGCTGAGCAAAGAGCAGGGCATTACCATAGCTGGCATTTGTGTGGTCTATGAACTGTTTGTAGTCCAACGAATAAAACCATTGGAAATGTTTCGCTTAGTGCTGCGACTCTTTGAGGAAAATAATCATCAACAGGAGCGGCAGCAATTGTCACCAAAATCGGTTAATTCCATAAGATCACGACGCTGGTCGTCGTCGGTTTTGTGGCGGCGTTTGGTCTTTCTTGCTGGAATCACAGTAACCCTATTGGTGGGACGTGTCTATGTGATGGGTTCACAATTACCCATTTTTACACGATTCGATAATCCTGCCTCCGCAGCGGATACACCAGAGAGACAACTGACCTACGGTTACCTAATATTCTTGAATTGTTGGCTTTTGCTCTGCCCCTCGGTGCTGTGCTGTGATTGGACAATGGGTAAGTTCAATTGAACGGAAAAGTAATAATGATTCTAAAGAATAGAGTATATATAATAACCGCTTAATTTTATAGGCACTGTTCCTTTGCTGGAGGGATTCACGGATGGCCGGAATGTGGCCACTGTTTGTACTTTTGCAGCCCTTGGACTTTTGGCTGCCAAGGCTTGTTTCACCCGAAATTTGCAGCAATCTCGCACTTTAATCATGTGCCTGGGATGGATTGTTTTACCCTTTCTGCCCGCATCGAATCTCTTTTTTCCTGTTGGGTTTGTGGTGGCCGAACGTATCCTGTATATGCCCTCCATGGGTTATTGCCTACTGGTAGCTTATGGCTATGATCAGTTACAACAACGATTTAACTTAAGATGGCGATATATTGGCCAGACGACACTCTGGTTACTAATTCTTACACATGCTTTAAAGACGTATCAACGTAATTATGATTGGAGGACAGAGTATTCCCTGTTCATGTCTGGTGTCCATGTGAATCAACGTAATGCCAAACTCTATAATAATGTGGGACATGCTTTAGAGAATGAAGGACGGTATGAGGAGGCTTTACTGTACTTTCAGCAGGCTGTGCGAATACAAACCGATGATATTGGTGCCCATATCAATGTGGGACGCACTTATAATAATCTCAAACGCTACAACGAGGCCGAAGAGGCTTATGTACGAGCCAAAGCTTTATTCCCACAGGCCAAGCCTGGTGTTAGCTATCATGCACGTATAGCTCCAAATCATTTAAATGTCTTTATCAATCTGGCCAATTTAATAGCTAAGAATCAAACACGTCTTGAGGAGGCCGATCATTTATATAAACAAGCCATTAGTATGAGAAGTGACTATGTCCAGGCCTATATAAATCGTGGAGATATTCTAATGAAACTCAATCGGACAGCTCAGGCCCAGGAGGTCTATGAGCAGGCCCTGCTCTATGACAGTGAAAATGCGGATATTTATTATAATCTTGGTGTGGTCTTCTTGGAGCAAGGCAAAAGTCAGCAGGCTCAGGTGTATTTCAACAAGGCCATCGAACTATATCCGGAACACGAACAAGCTCTACTCAATTCGGCTATATTGCTGCAAGAATTGGGTGGCGAGGAAGCGCGTCAATTGTCACGTTCTCGTCTATATCAAGTTTTATCCAAGGATCAGCATAATGAAAAGGTGTATTTCAATCTTGGCATGCTGGCAATGGATGAGTCTAGCCACGATGAGGCTGAACAGTTCTTTAAAAGGGCCATTCATTTGAAATCGGATTTCCGTAGTGCTCTCTTCAATTTGGCCCTACTCTTGGCCGATACGCAGCGTCCTTTGGATGCAGTGCCATTTCTAAATCAGCTTATACGCCATCATCCCTCGCATGTGAAGGGTTTAATCCTTTTGGGTGATATCTATATTAACCATATGAAGGATTTGGATGCCGCAGAGAAATGTTATCGCAGTATTCTACATTATGATCCGCATAATACGCAGGGCATGCATAATCTTTGTGTGGTCTTTGTGGAACGAAAGCGTTTGGCCAAGGCGGCAGCATGTTTGCATTATGCCCAACGCTTGGCACCTGCAGAGGAATATATTGGACGACATTTACAGATTGTTCAGGCACGTCTGCAGAAAATCAACAAGTTACCTGAAACGGCCCTAGAAAGACAAATAGCCTATGAGGATTATGATCCATTAGAGTTTAAGCAATCGGGTGAACGCAGTGGCCAGAATAAACGCAAGCGTCTGTAGCACTAGGTACCTATATGTATAGATATATATACATATATATAAATATATATAGGAATATAGATCTATAAGAAAGTATCTCAATTTATGGTCACTTACAATCAGCAAAAGAAATATCCAAACCTAATATAACAACAACTCAGATATTGTGACTGAATCTATATCTAGATATGGATACGTTTTTTTTTTTTGTAAATACTCAATATAAATATATATATATATGTATGATTTACATTCTAGTAATTGCTGGAAATACACATGCATTTACTTACCGAAACTGTACTTAACTGTAAACATAAAGTTACTTAAGTTGAACAAAATAAAAAAAATGAAAAGAGAGTTCTATACATTTCCATAGTTTATAAATACATTCTCATGTACTTATTTGCATTTTATTTGTTGTGATATTTAAATCATATACACATTTATATATATATATATATAGTACATAAATGGAATCTTAAGTTCATCATGAAAAATCAAAGTTCAAGTTAAACATTATGCTTAAATTATGTATATAGTGAGAGCTTAGCTTAGTTAGTAATGCTTTCACTCTCTCTCTCTCTTACACTCTTAAATTCTAATAGTAATTTCCATTCATTTTTTCGATATTAATATATATACGTGTATATATAGTTTTTTCTGATTCTATTGGCTAAATGCGAATTGTTCAATTCATATTTTGACATTTGATTTAATTGATAATTTTTGGTTTTGTTTTTCTTACAAAATCGGTGAGCAGATTCTGAATAAATGTTACCTAAAACTTGTTCCCCTATCATACATACATATATATATATATATGACCGACCGATATCGTTTCGAGTGACTAGAAAAAATATTTTCATAACATTTTTCCAACAACAGATTAACCCCTTAACTCTTCATCTCTCTATATAAGGCAACGTCCGATTACTTTCCAAAATTCAAATCTATATTAGATCTCACTCACAGGCAATTTTGCCATCAAAACTGCTTAGGGCTATCGCAAAGGCTTGCATGGCACACAATGGATAACGGTAATCCATTGTAAATACATCCTCCGATGTGCGACCAAATTGCATAACAATATATTCAGGATCCGAATCGTGTACTAATTGAAAATTCTTAACCGATGCCTGAGTGACACGTCCATGAAAATTAAGGACATACGACTGAGTCTCATCATTCCATACGGGTGTCTTGTTATGCAGTTCCACTATGTTGTCCATGTTCTACAAAGGATAAGAAGATAAAGGATAAGTATATCAACTGTTTGGAAATGGAGTTAATTAATGGAATTTACCTTTAATTTCCATAAATCCAATATGCCCTGTTGCTTGGGATCTGCTGAGCTGATTTTGACACGCTGATCATCTTCAGTCATGCCTGGCAGTATCACAGTCATATTCCGTGGTCCCTTAAATCCCAATATGTTTGTATCCTTAGGCAAAAAAAAAAAAAGAATAACTAATAAAATTCCTTTTCTTTTCTTTGCAGAGTTACTTACATAGATAATGACAGCTAAATCAAGACGAGGACTCTCAGTGCTATCTTTGTTGCCATTGTCAAAGACCGTAAAGGATGTCCCAAAGACATTGGAACGCAATTTACCACAAAAACCATCGGCATTGCGTGACAAATCCGTAGGATCGCAACTGACAATATAATTGGATGTTTTGCTCTTCTTGCGTTTACGTCCTAGAATTATAATTCGATATTTTGGATAACATAGGTGATTTTTTTTAAAATTGAATATACACTTACCGCCTAGAAGAAAGATCTTCTTGCCATAATCCCTTTCCAAATGCAAATAGTAAATGGGAAATAGGCCACGATCCATGCCCTTGCGATCCCGAGTTATGCGGCATTTGTAGAGTACACCCTGTGGCGCTGGCTGCATTACGAACTGATCAATATTACCAATGACATCACCTTCGGATTCACCACCATTGGCAGTGCCATTACTACCCTCGAGATTAGCTTCTTTAAAGGGCGATGCAGCCATGCCAGCTGGACGGACAGGAGCAGCTGCTGCAATATTTCGATTGGCATAGTCATCTTCGTCCAAAGTATCGCTAAAGGATTGTTGGCGAGTTCGGGGACGCGTCGAATTGGCGCTAAGTGGCAAAGGTTTCTGTTGTTCCATTATGGGTACAGGACTGCTTTCCTCATCCTCCAGCTCATGCGATGAAATCTCCTCAATGAGATCGGCTGTAAAGGAGAAAATAAATTTAATTTAATTATCGACGATTATTGATTTAATAACTCACCTTCCTGACTGATGGTGCTCAGGGTGCGCATATTATTCGAATTGTTGCGACTTCCGCTAACCATAGGAGCAAGATTATGTCCACTTATGATAGTGCTACTACTGTTGGTCAATATTTGATCGGGATTCTGTGGTGAACTCATAAACTGCATGGGTCCATCATAGGCATGCAATTCCCGACTATTACTACGCATACCAGACATGGGTCGATT
Source organism: Drosophila sturtevanti (assembly GCA_018150375.1). Classification (NCBI taxonomy): domain Eukaryota; kingdom Metazoa; phylum Arthropoda; class Insecta; order Diptera; family Drosophilidae; genus Drosophila; species Drosophila sturtevanti. The sequence continues at coordinate 241,253 of JAECWJ010000317.1, forward strand.
AATCTGTAGATCACTAGCCTGAACCATGCCTGGCGAGGCACGTTTCTGACGAATGTATGCCTCCATCAGCTGACGCTGTAAGAAATTGAAATATTTTAAACATGAAATGGATCCTAAGTTATACAAATTAAATTAAATTTGGTTTAAAGTAAGTAAAATTTAGGTATAGATCGTGTGTATTATAGATTTCTTTTTCTAAATAGTTGTGTAAGGGATTCTATAAGCGGAATTGTTATTCTATTACATATGTAATGTAATATTACTTTAAAAAACTGGTTTAAATCTGTTACTTAATTGAATTACAATTGCGTAAAAGCGAGTTCATAAATGACTATTTATATAAAACCAGATTCAAAGCTATACTATAGTATAGCTTCTGAAGTATACCACTACAGAATTATTTTCACATCGATTTAGACATATTTAGTATCCTATAAATTATCTGCTCATAGTATATAATTTCCAAAAACTTTATCCAAATACTTTATCCCCAAGGGTAAAGAAAAAAAATGAAAGTCAAATCATATTGCCTTAAACCCGACTGGGGAACTCAATTGTCTAAATTAGAATCATAAAAACTCAAAAGTTATAACCGATTAATATTGACTTTTATTTTAAATTTTATTTTATTTCTTTTAATTTCTTTATTTTTTTTTCTTTTTATCGAAAATATATAGCGAAAACCAGAATATAGAATAACAAAACTTAAAAATTCGTTAATTGGAAACTAAAAAACTATATTTAAATTGGATTTAGTACCAGACTTAGATAATTTGGAACATTCTATATTATCTATCATTTTGCGAAACACAATCCTAAGGTAAGACCCCTTTGATTTTCACACTTTAGTTGTTGGCATGTGGTTAATAGAAAAAGATGATAAATTGCTATAAATGATTATACATATACATAGTACATATCATCATTATAAATCAAGTACTTGTAGAAAAAAATAAACAAATACTTGAAGAAGTCAGCAGGCGATATGAACAATTATAGTTTGATTTCTTATCATTTGATTTTAGATTTATAACAAACAACCTTTAGGTTCTATATTTTGGCAAGACCTTCTCATAGAAATTATTTGGATCTTTTTTGCTAATTAAATTTAATTTGTAGATAATTAGTTTGAGCTAAAAAAATAAATAAATTGAATAAGAGCTACACCCACAGATAGTTTCAAGTAATTTGTTATTGTAATAAATAAATAATGCTTTGCTTGAATACCCCTAATGGATACTGAAACGCAAATATGCAAACGATTTGCCGCTGCAGGTAATTTGCACAGTTCATAGGGGACACATCACCCTACCCCACTGCCCACCTCTGCGATCATTATAGCATTTCCCACTTGTCTGACCCGAAACCCAAGGGGGGGAACAATTGAAGGCCATGATTTCATTATATAGATTTAAATTCCAAGTTCACTGAAATCAAAACAATATAACAACAACCACAATCGAATTAGTCGGTAAATCCTTATACAGAATTTTCATTTATTTCTTCATTTCTATCTAGTAACTAGTATAGAGGCGTGGTAAATGGGGAGTGGGCACATTTTATTTAATTGATCTATAGAAAATTAACATTACTCAGAATACTCTCAATTGTGGTATTTACCACACGATCTTTGCTAGCCGGTGAACACTGTAGCTGAAAGTAATCCGGCAGATCCTGTTCAGCCTCAAAGGCACTTGTCTTATTGGCAGGCAACCAGAGATCCAAACGATCATAGATTACGCCCGTGGGTCCCTGTTTAATGAACCAATCGATGGATTCACGATCCTTGATATCCGAACCCCATAAAAGAATCAATGGGACTTGATCCTTGGCACGCTGTATAAGAGTGGGATCCGCTTTTATGAACACAGCATTGGGTACAATGCCAGCTAAATCCATAGCCTGGGCAAAATTGATACTTTGTTCCACTGTACTGGTTCGGGGATCGGCAAAGGCATTCTCCTTACTGCTGCTAAGGAATAGCACTGGATACATGTTCTGTTTGAAACGGAGCAATGTGCATAAATCCGCATCGAAACTTTTCAGTATATTGAGACGGCCACAACCATATTGTTGGACTACCTCCAGTATACGATCCACAAATAGATTCTTATCGATGGTTTGTTGGCTCTCATAGGAACCATCCGATTTCAGTTGTGGCCATTTAATTTCAATGTCAAAGCCAACACTTTGATTAACCTTCTCAAAGAATTGCTGAAGTGTGGGAAATAGACGTAGCTCCTCATTTGCGACATTATTATGGGCAGGATATTCAATAATTTTATTATTCACAATTTGATAGGTCTTTAATTCCTTCAATTGTTCATAGGTAATGTCTTTGATTAGAACTTCGGTAAGATCGGAACGACTGGTTGGTGTCTTGGAATCAATGCATACCTTTATCGAATAATCGTGATTGATAATGGGTACCAAATCGCTAGTTAATTGTACATCAAACTCAACCAGATCAGCACCCAAAGCAGCAGAGGCCAACATTGATCCTAATGTATTCTCGATCAATGGAGCAGCATTTGTAGTAACTGTAAGACTTTTGCCTAATCCCCGATGTCCAATCTCCAGAGCAGTCCAATTTGTACGCCAATAATTGACAAAACTAGTACGAAAATCGAAACTTGCATTCCCCATGGGTTGCACCAACAGATACTCCAAGTGAAGGTTACCCACCACACGCTGCCAAAGGGGTGATATCAGTTGAATGCTCAACTTCCCCTCACTTTTCTTCAAGGAATAGGGCTGCAAATGGTTATAGCCCAACAGACGGATTACACTATTCTCAGTATCCTCGGCATACACCTCTACTAGATAGGCCACATTTTGCACTTCTGCCAGTGTTATGTGATACATTAGAATGTCCTGCGGAGCATAAGGCACACCATATTCCCCCTGAGATTTCAGCTTGCTATTGCCATAGGCCATCTTAACGTATTCCACTTTCGAACGGGCACCAGTTAAAATGGGTAAAAGTGTTACAGGATCAACGGGTTGCAGGCGTAGACGTAGTTTGCCAGTTGCTTCTGGTGTCTCTTCCTCTAGATCCAGAGCCTCGCCGAATACCTTAAATTGCACAATTTGTCCAGAGGTCTGTAGCCAACCTCGTGTCATCTCCATTAAGACATCTGTGCGATTACCAGATAATTTTGTTGTATTAAAGGATCTTGCCAGGACATCCGATTCCCAGCGGCGTATTTGTACATTTCCTGCACCTTTAACGGCTGCTAAAAAATAACGATATTCCACACTACTATTCTGTGGAATTAACACCGATCCCGTCCAGACATTATGCAGTGAGGTGCTATTTAATAGCAATGCTTTATTCGCTTGCCACTGCCCCAAAACTGGCAAATTACCCACCAGAGCGGGTCGTTCATCTGCCAGAAGGTGTATGGTATCCGGAATATTTAGAGTAAAATTAAATACCAATGGAGCATTACGTTTTGGCGGTATAAAACGACGAGCTGCATAATATTTCTCATAATACGAATCACTGTCACATTGTGTTTCCACCGGCAGGAGGCAGAGTGTGCTCAGCCAGGCCACAGTAAGGGCAATGATGGTCTTACCAGCGGACATGGTCTGGACACAACAGCTGTATTCACTGAACTAAACTGATCGCCCCATGCCTAATCAGACAAACACTCAACACTGAGAGATTTATGGCAATGGTCATCTTTAGTGATAAGCGTACGCAAACTATCAAAGCGATTGCAAATCTGTGACTAAATGGCTGATTGACTGACTGACTGACTGACTAACTGACTGAATGAATGGCTGGTTGGCTGTTTGATTGAGTGAACCAAACGCACGTGTGGGCACGAGATATTGCCATTGAAAGCTTAAATATAGTTTAATGAATTAGATTTTGAGTGCGACGCAAAAGCTTCTTCACCCTCCATTAGGTACATATATATAGTTGTTCTTGTTCATAAGGTTTCCCCTTATGTGGTGCCTGACCCCCAGTTGAGAGCAATTTATATGGTGAAAGTTTGTCAACGTCCGTGTAATTCATCCGCCTTGCTCAATTACATATTTCGTAACCATCATTCATTTTGATCACCAAATATACAATCGTATTTATCATATACAAATCCACTTTGAATATGTGTACAGTTTGGATCAAAACATTTCATTATAACTTTGGACTTTTGGCCATTTGCTAAAGTTAATTTTTGAAAAACATTTTGCTTTTTGCAAATGTTGTTCAATCGATTGATTTTCCCTTCGCTTAAAGTCAAAGTTTCTAAACAAAAAGAAGAAAAAGAAGAAACTTCTCAACGGATTTAAGTTGGCTTGCCTTGAGGCACGTTTACGACAGTTTTCGTATTTTTTTATGAGCCAAACTTGATTATGTGGAAATGTGAAATCAGTTGATGGAACTAAGTGAGAGACTGCAAATCCTGAGCACGTACAACAAGACAGGAAATTGAAGCGGAAAATGAAAAAAGCAAAAAAAAAAAGAAAACCAAAAAAAAAAAAGAAAAAAAAACATTGAAACGAGGTTTAACTCACATTCGTTTAATATGCTTTTATTTTATTGGGTTACAAGATTCCAGACGATCTTAGATAATTAAATAGATGGCATTGTCGAGTTAGTTTATTCCCATTGAAACCGCAAAAGGACCTTGGCTTGCTTTCAACTTCATGAAGGTCCTTTATTTGAACTTTGGTTAGATGGTATTGGAAATACATAGAAAGAAAATATATCTAAAGAAAATTTTAATTCTTAAAGGAATTATATTTTGACTTGTTAGGGTATTGTGCTTATGAAATTTTACCTGATTTAGAAACAGATCAAATTAATAAAGAAAGTGTATCCACATTATGCATAGTAAGTAAGTATTTGCGATCGAACTGTATTCTAGTCATCAAACACAAGAACTATATGGGATTCGTAAGCTTTTGATTATGAAAATAAAAATTCTATAATTAGGAATCTTTTGTTACCGTATATATATCTATATTAATCTTCATGATACAGTAGACAAATATTGGCAATTGGATAAAAGCTGGGCATATGTTTTATCCAAGATATTTAAATGATAAGGATATATGTTCCCGGTCTTATTGAGAGTTTTATAAATCTAAGGACATTGTTTTCCTCTCGTTGATTATACCCTTTCTCGTTTGGGTCCTTTATTTCTAAGCACTCCCATGCTAGTCAGTCCGGACTCCGGAGTTATCTATCACGTACAAAGGCAAGCTTTATCTTCAAATTTAATATGTATATATATATATATACCTTGAATTTAACTTAATGTTTTTTTAAAAACGATCTAGCCAGTTGTAGGAGAAGCAACAGATATAATCTTCTTAAGGATATAGCCTATTGTTTAGACACATTTGTTTAATGTATACCCATTTTGGTTATAACCTAATCAGTTTCTAAAAAAAATTAACATAAAAGTCGACCATTAGAATGTCTGTGGCAATGTTTTTGCTTAGCTCGTTTATTTTAATTTTCCGACAAATTTGCATTTACATAATTAGGGAATGCTGCATCAAGCATACTAAAGAACAGAACATAAAACCTTTCTATATATAAAGTACTATATGATAACAACGACTTGGGGTTACCCTTCAAAGGGTAGATGCATAAGTGGGAACTAGAGGTAAATTGGAGAGTCAAGTTAGCTTCATTATTTTAGATCATATATATTTATGATTTGTTTAAGATTTATTTACAATTTTAGATAGTTTCTTTTCATTCAGGAAATCCTTAATTATCCTTAAAATATTATCAGATGAAAAACATTTTTAGTTTTCATTGAGGGTTCATATATTTAAATCAAATCTGTCTTGTCTAAGACAGATAATCGATAAGTTCCATGAAGTTAAGTCTATCGATCGTTCATATCCGATAAGATTATACTATTTATTTTGTTTATAAATTTTGGAACTAGATTTTAACCTGATTGATCTGATGATGATGATGATGATAACAAATACCACCTATTGTTAACTTATATGCCTTTTGATCCTCAACTTAGTGGGTATAAAAACACATTGGCAACATATGTGGCATACTTTCAGGGGTCGCGTAATAAAATGATTACTCATACATACATACATGACACACTCACACACACACACATACACACCCACAAACAAGAAGAGGAAATTTGAGTAAAGTCAGCAGCAGAAACAACCACAAAAACAAGTCAAAAAATGTTTTGTGAATGAGCCCTCACACCCCTAAAAACACAAAAAAAAAAAATACATACTCGCAACCAATATCTCCCCATTCCCCAAATTTTTTCCTATTCCAAAATGCTAAAGCAAGGGAGAGAAGGAAGACCATGAGAGAATAAGGGATTAAAGTCACGTATTACAGCGGATTAGGGAAAACGAGAAAGTAAGAGTGGGGATATGGAGGCCAAAAGTGTAAATCCACTTAATATTAGAATTTAAATAGAATTTGACAAATGTTTTACCCCAAAGCTAAAACCTTACGACAGGACTATTAAAGATTACATAAAATCATATGGCCGTTGGCTTGGAAAAGGACTAACCAATTTACGGCTTGGTCAACATTAACTAAAATGGATGAACGAATGTCAGACAAAGAGGGAGGGTGTGATGAATGAAGGAAATGCCAACATATTGGTAGCAGCGTGGAAACTATTATGGAGCCCTTCGCCCTTGACATCATCATTATCATCATCATCTTCCTATCATATCCTTTTGTCGTAGGGATACGTGCGTGTTTTTGGGTGTTGTTGATTTTGGTCATATTGACATTCATTTATGTCCCTCGCTTCATTAAGCCATAAGCCATGACCAGACTGAACGTGTCATGTTCACATTGTTCCCTTTTCAACATAGAATCAGTTGGAGGAGAAAGACAAGAAGAAAAAAACAAACTAAAAGGTGACCCAAAGGCAATGTACAATTCTGACAAGGTAAACGCCAAAAAAAAAGAAAACCTCAACGATTTGTAGCCAACGAAATTGTTTAACAATCTCTAAAAATGGTCTTATTTAAAGATGAGCCAATTGGAAAATGTTTGCCAAAATTGGTAAATTGATTAGTTATAACATTTTGTTGATAATATCAGCTACAAATAGGTTGTAGGAGCAGATTAGTTAAGGATAAAGGTTTTTGTGGACAGTCAATATATTTTTAGGTAACTAAAAGGATATATAACAATGTTTAAAGAGACATTAAAATGCTTTACCATAAAGGAGGAAATATTGTAATGAAATCCTTAAAGAAAATTTTTTAATTGGGAATTGAATGTATTTAAAAGCTTTTAGTGAGATGCAATTGTTTGTCCATAAGATAAATATAGTTTATCATAATATATCAAATATTCCCTGATATATACGTAGTTCTTTAGAAAATATGTATTGTTCTATATATTTCTCGAATTTTCGCTCAAAAGAATTTAAAACTTGCTATAGCTGACAATGAGCATTAAAATAACTTTCTATCGTTATACATCAGTTGATTCTTATTTGACCTGACATCGTACTATATACTTTACTACTTTATTACATTTACTATGTAAATAATCAATTAGCTGTACATATACATATATAATTCTAAACCTATGAAACAGATATATAGAGGCCTATTCAAAATTAAAGATCCATTAGTCCTATAAGTATAAAAACGAATTAGATTAAATTCTCTATATGATTCTTTAATTTAATTTCGAGATATATCTCTATACATATATATTCGTTTGCCCATATTGCAATGTCAATTTTTTATTTAAATTCTTAGCATTTCATTTAATATTTGCAATGTTAAAATTTAAATAAAATACTTTTGCATTTTCACATGTAATTTCCTTAGGGACATCACCGTTGCTGGTAATTAAACTTTTATGCAGTTTTTTTTTTTTTTTTTTTTGCTTTGTTTCATCAAAACGACTTTTCCTCCCATGTGTGTATGTGTGTGGAAATGACTTCAATTTCCGGTTTGCAAGCGATAACATTTTACCATGCCAACAATTGAACGACATGTTTAGACATGAAAAAAGGGAAGAAAGGGTTCAGAGCAAAAGATCAAGTTAAAAGGGCTGGAAAACTGAAACAATTTCCACTTACTAGGCAGACATTTGTGGTTATTCTGCATATAGCTGTCCTCATGCCTCATATTTATTTTCATCTGCAACAAATGACAGCAAAATTTTACTTTGGCTCCCAAAGTTTTCTTATGCTCGGTTTACAGCTTTTTTTTTCTTTATTTTTATTTTGTTTTCGAGAAGAAGAAAATTCCTTCAATGCTGGCAAAGTTTTGTAGCAACCACCAGCATAGTTGACATTGCCCTAAAACAGCAAAAACAAAGAAAACGAAAAACATAAAAACAAAAAAAAAAAAAGTGAAAAGGAAAACGCAGTGAGAACAAAACCCACTTAGTCGGTGATGTTGTTGAGACTTCTAACAGATCCTCAGGCGGAAATTAGTTAGGTAGACTTTAAGTGTTGCAATTCCAATAACAAAAAGGTATAACAACAAAAGCCAAATAAACAAAAACAGAAGAAGAAAAAAAAGCAACAAACGACATTGACTGCGACACTAACACCCCCTCTAATCTGCCTCTGCCCCCGCCCCCACCCACAACCACACTATGGTGTTTGTGCGTGTGAGTGCCAGAAAGTATGCAGTGAAATGTGACGAGTGGCAAGTGACTGAGCCGAGGATGTGTGACGAAGAGAAATAGAAAACAATCGCGCTACATAAATCCAAAGTCTTTGTACAGTGGGCATGGATTAGAGAAAAACCCCATGCAAATACTATGAGCATAAAACAGGAGCGGTTTACATGAAATAAAGGTACATAAATCTGAAAAGAAATTTGTGTTGTGTTAAGAAAATGATCAATGATTGATAATTTAAATGATTTCCTATTGAATCCAAAGAATATTTATATCCTAGCATAAGGAAAAAATTCAAGATAGTAAATTTAGACATTCAAACTGCATTTCTTAATTCTTAAAATTTCTTTTTAGAGTAAAGAAAATGTTTCAGAGGCAATAATGTTTAAAATACATCCTCTAAATAATTAAATAAAGGTTTTCAAGTTGTTATCCATCTTCATCAAGGAAGTCAAGTTTAAGTCATTAAAAATACAACTTATTTAAAGAATAAGTAGAACATAGTTTTGCTTAATATATAGATAAAGAACATATGTATATAGAACAATCTTCATAATTCTTAAAGTAATTCTCAGTTTAAGCATCAGATAGAATCTTTATTCAGTTATACCTTATCGATCATAGCATCGACTGAAAATGAAAAGCACATTTTCTTTTTCCCTGTTGGTTGGCTATTTCTTTTTCGGACTTGGTATTTTGGCTTCGGTCCTTGATATATTGTATTTCCCACTTTGTCCATACAATCTTCAATCAACATCAAGCTATAGTCGCTTTTGCTTTTAACAAAGCGTATGAAGAGCCAAAGTAATATAGCTTCAGGCGAATCGCCAGCCTTTGTGCGATGACAGACAAAGATAGAGCAAGAGATAAAGTGGGAAATGGGACGGGGAGAGAAAGTGGAAGTGGAAGTGGGAGTGACAGTGGTAGAGTCCCTGAGAATTCGACTCGTTAGCACTTTGGCACACTGCAGCAGCAATAACCAGTAAACAGCAGCAGCAGCAGCAACCAGGAGTTGACGTTATATGTTTCCTGCACAAAGGTCAAATCAGTTTCAACTGTTTCCATCGGTTGCTTGTTGGCATGGTGTTTGGCATATCCTTTGGTCTGGTTTACTGGTTTACTCGTCTCCTTTTGCCTAGACGGACCCCAAATGGGTGCCAAATGGGTGAGCTTGGCTCACATGTTTGTGTTGAGCAAACAAAAAAAGAGTTTCTGCCAGGTGCCAGGTCCTCGATGGCAGGTGCCGACGAGTAAATTTTCTCTTGTGTTATTGTTGCTTCTATTGTTGGTGTTGTTGTTGTTGCTGTTGTTATTATATGATGTTGCGTGGCTTCATTGTTCCCACACAGGAATATTGATATTTGGTGCTATTATTCCATGTTGTTTTTCTTCTATGTATACGTTATACATAGCTTTCGGCAGAATGGCCCCCAAGGTGCTGCCATTCCAAATATTAATGGACTTTGTTTCTATATTTGAACAAGCTCGCGGTGTGGCAATTTTCAACATATTTATGATATATATTCACCAGATCCCATGTGTGCATCCATCAATGGGATGTGAAACATCTGATTATTGCTACTTAAAGCCATTATGTTATGTACAGAAATGCTCGTATCAAGGATACAATATAAGTATATTTAGTTCTCATTTATGGAAATATCACAGTTTAAATAATGATTTAAATTTCTAATATGAAAAGGTAAGTGATAATAAAGTAAGCAAGTCGTCCCTGCCGACTTGGAGTATATCCTGTACCAATAAGACATTTTTCATAAAATCACACTTCGTCGAAATTAATTTTTTTTATATTAAATTAATTTTCTTATATAAAAATGGCGATTTTAAAAAGCAAATAAAGACATAGTTTTTCAAAATCAGATTTGATTTGAATGAATTGGAGACTTCTGAAGTAGAGGTTCCTTCGAAGGATTTGTCCGTTGTCCTACTTTTGAAGGATTTTACCTATGTTCCGTAAGCTCTAAGTTGGCCATCTTTTGACCGATTTGGAAAAGTTTTACATCAATCTTCTGGATAATTTCCATATTAAAAAACTGCATAAAAAGTTGAAAAAAGTTGGGAAAAAAATTTTGACCGGGTTTTCGTCAATTTTTGCAGTGTAACCATCGTTAAAATTTGCGAAAATTGAGTTGAAAATTAGTTTTCCAGATTTTTATCCTAATTAAAAATGTCGATTCTAAAAAGCAAATAAAGACATAGTTTTTCAAAATCGGATGAGATTCGACTGAATTGGAGCCCTCTGAAGTAGAGATTCCTTCGAAGGATTTTTCCGTTGTCCTTCTTTAAAAGGATTTTAAACGGATGTTGACACCAAGTTTGGTTACTCCAGCTCTTATAGTTTCTGAGATCTAGGTATTCATACAAACGGACAGTCGGACATGGCTATATCGACTCGGCTGTCGATGCTGATCAATTCCTTCTACGTGTTACATTCATTTTAGCGACTTTAATATACCCTTTTACCCTATGGGTACAGGGTATAATTAAGTCAACAAACCTAACCTTCTAACATTAAATATCACAAGAATCGTACATTTATTTGGATGCGTTAGAAATCCAAGAAATCAAGGTATCCAAAACTAACGAATAAAAAAAACAGACGGTTTATTTTTACTCAATTGAATTGTAAAAATAATCCCTGGCAAGCAGGATATCAAGTTATTCGATGCAATTTTCTCACCCTCCCCCCTACCGTACTTACCAAATAAAAGAAGAAAAAAGAAACGAAAATCATGCATTCCTATTATGAATTTAATATACTTGATCCCCAATGGTTATCCCCTTAAAATTACCTTATTTATAACGCTCATTGTTTCACATTATTTACTTCCCCGCACGTGTCACATGGACCCTTTCCCTTAATTTAAAGTTATGTGACTTCAGTTCACATACGCTCAGTGAACTGTGGCATAAATTTCTCTTGGGATAAGAGCAACACATATTTGTGGTAAATAAAATATATACACATATACATATATGTATACATATATAGTATATATTTTTTTTTTGTAAAAATAAAAATTTGTCGAACAATTCCTTGCATAGAAATCTGTGAATGATCATAAATAAATCCATAAATAAATGCCATGCAAAACTTATAAAACAATATTCAATTTTAACAATTTTGTGTAAATTTTTTTCATACAAAATAAATAAATAAATAAAATGTGAAAACAATGGCAGCAGCTGCCACTAAACTGAACTAAAAATATTTTCTTTATGAAAGAAAAGAAGGAAAAACTTTTGTATTGAAAGCAACTTATAACTAGAATAAGAAATAAAAGTTTTTTTGTTTCGGTTTAACGTTTCGACAAGTATTTTAATTAATGCCTGGCATTATAATTCTTGGCGAGGGAAAAAAGAAAAACAAAAAAGACGTGCCTGAATTACCTGGTTAAAAAAAGAATTCTTGGCCAATTTTGGCCAAGGCCTTTTTAAGCCATTTTCTCTCTCTCTTTCAGATGCTTAAAGTGGAATTGCATTTGTCGGTAGTTGCGTTGCGTTTTAAAGTAGTATGAAAATTGCCGTAGTTTAAGGACTTGCCACATTACGAGCACATCACATACGCATTCGCTTACACACACACACACAAATTCAGATATCCTTGTGTGTATGTGTACCTGCAACTTCCACAATCCTTGCTGGGATTCTTCATTTTATCATGCTATTGGCAAGAGTTTTTATCTGTTTTTTTTTCTTGGGTTTTATCCACCCCAAAAAAAAATGGAAATTTTATTTTTTCCCTATGTGAAGAAGCATCCACACACTGACTTTTTCCCCAACCTTCGCCGTTTGGCCGCCCCTCCTTTTGCCTTTTATATATATATATATATATATATATATATATATATATATATGTATTTCTCTATCTCTATGTGTGTTATTCCAACATATTTATTCGCTACTTAGAAAATATTACGTTTTTTCTTGGCATCATAAAAAAAACGGCAACGAAATCCGCTCAGAAAAATATTCCCATTGCTATGCCAAGTTAGCAAAAAAAAAAAAAAAGAATGAAAAGGGGTAGAAAATATCTCTGGGGAAAAATTCTGGCTTTTGGCTTGAAGAGGTGAGAAAATTTGTTAGCAAATCCCAGCTTTAGGTGAAGAAAATTGTAGTTGAATAACACTAAAATTGACAGTCTCTAGATGTAAATTATTTTGGCATTATTTAAAAGAAGAAATATCTCATTTGGTTATCATTATTTTCTTCTTTAATATTGGTAATAATTCTTTTGATTTACTACATGAAAATAATGTCATATTGGCCATAGTCATTATACTTTTCTGCCAAATAATTCCTTGAAATATTGTTCAACTGTTCGGTTTTTCTTTTGACCTGACCTAATCGGCTTTTGGTCCAAAAAGCTTAACAAATTGTTACATTTTATTTCTGGGAGAAAAACTGCTGAAAAGAGTTTTCTGTCGAATTTCCGGACAGTTGGTCCAAAATGCTTTTATACCTTTTTTTCCTTTTTTTTATTTTTTGCCAATGTGAGGCGAAAAGTGGGCGGCATTGAAGCTGCTTTTGGCATTCTACGGCCAATTGGGTTTACATTTTAATATAAAATGCTTTCGTTACAACTTTGATTGTGGTAACTGGGTAACAAAACCGAATAAAGAAATGAAAAAATATAACAAGAAGAACTGGGTAAACCGGCAATGTGCATTGGCATGTGAATGAGACCCTTTAACGTTACTAAGGGTAAGCAATAAGGCACAAGGGAATCGAATTTGAGGAAGTTTTTCATCCGTCAATCTGTCTGTCATCGGCCACATGAAACGATTGAATATTTATGCAGCCAGTGACAGAACGAAGGCCCCTTTGCCAATCCTATTGTCCTTTTACCCCCAAGAGTGACATTTGGTTAATTTACATGCAATTATGATACGGTTAGGGATGTGCAGCAGTAGGAACAAATGGCTTTTAGTTTTTCTTTCGTGCTGAAATGATATTGACCCTAAAAAGGAAAACAAGACAAATAAAATCAATCAACCTAGGAAATGAAATGTTTGTTGTACCCAATTTGGACTTATCTATGGAATAGAAAATGTTTGGCAATAGAATAATAAATGTAATGGGCATAGTATCTTTGAAAATTATATTAAATAGCTCATACGCCACATTGATCGCAATTTATTTACTTGTAGTGTAACAAAAGGAAGATTTTTAATGAAAGTACCTACATTATTGGTTTTATTTTATTTTATTTTTATATTTCATGATCCATTTGTTAGTATAATTTCATATTCTCGCTCTCATCTCTAAGGCAAGCCGATCTGGCGCATTGTTGAGGAATTTGGTATTGGCCATTTAACTTGATTTGCCCAATTATTATTTAATTAGTACAAGAAAACGGATGAAATTCCCATTGCATGTAATTGTATTTGCATTTATGAACATTCAGCTTAACTTGTTTCAAAATCTCTCTCTATGTCTCTTTAATTCTCTTGGTGACTGCAGCTGCTGCCTCTTTATATTATTGCTTAACTTTTCTATAGCATACTTTGCTACGTCTCAGTGTTAAGGACCTTTGTAAAAGGAACAAGTTTTCGCTTTATAATCCTACCTTGCTCTACCTTCTCTTACAGCTCTTCAAGTAGACCGACTGAGCCCAGTTGCATTGAAAGTTGTCACTGTGGCATTCATTAAGTGACGAGAACAGTTTTTGAATTTAAATCCAGACAGTAATTATTTTAACAACATCAACTGACATCCGCAAATGTAATGGTGTTACTATGGTAACTTTGTGTGGGTGATTGTGTGTGTGCGTGTGTAGGTGTATACATATATATATATATGTGTATAAGTTGATTCATTAGTAGTTAGTTGTTGCTGCAAAACGTGACAAGTTTCTGATATAAGCTAATTAGTTCATCGAGTGTTAAAAAGGACAAATTAAAATAAGAAAAACAGCGCACAAAATACATACAAATTTCATTTTCATATTTCCATTGCTGCTATGCACTTCACTAACATACTCATACATACATGTGTACATTTTTTTTCAAATATTTTTAAAGTATAATTAATTTAATTAAAATTTTATCTTTTTACTCAACCTTAAATTAAAATGAAAAATTCATTTGCACATTTTTTGTTTAATTGGATTGGTTAATCCAATTAATCGATTCACCAATAAATTTAATTTCGATTACTTTTGGAATCGAAATTGCCACCATATAATAGACAAAGGTGGCATCCCCGTCTTCCAAGAATTGGCAAAACAAAGAATTGGGAAAAACGGGTATTTAAGTTCAAAGTACCTGAAAATAATATTCTCAATCTTTCCCTTTTCAATGCAATCGTAATCTTGCTTTAGTGATACCTTATCTCTATTATTAATTGATTGGATGGAATTTAATTTAGTCATTTCTCACAAGTTGTCAGAGACTTGATTCAAGTCCTGGCATTTGTTATTTAATTTAGATAATGAAATGGATGTGTCGCATTTTCCAGACAAAATTTCCCATAAATCATGCAGGTGGCAGTCAAATATGAATTCTGGTAAAAAAGAAAGGGTTAATGTGATTGATGTGCCCAAGGATGTGCTTACCAAGAAATTAAGCACTCTAAGCACCCCCCCAGCCGTTCTCTTTCTCTCTCCCTCTTTCATTTTCCATATGTATGTATGCATGTATATCTCTTCATGTCTAACACACACTCAGTCATATGCAAATATGGACACAGGACATCAACAACAACAGCAACAAGGATGGCAATGCCGTCGCCTTGGCACAGTGAATCGTCATAAAGAAAAGTTTTATCAATAAAAAAACTTCTCAAATTTTGTTGTTGCTGACTGCAGCACATCATGCAAGTGGCAAGAGGCACGCCTTTTAGGGCATCCAAGGGGCAAAAGTTGTCGGGACAAACAAGAGGAAGGAATTTCCTTGACGCGTTGTCATGGCATTTGTTGGCTATAAATGTTTGCTGTTCTCATTCTCCTTTGCTTTTTTTTTTGTTATCGGTATTAAAATTGAATTCAATATGCAATTGCATTTGCAGAACAAGGTGCAAAAGGGAATATTGGGTGGCACAGCGGGTGATGCGATAAAGGGCGGATAAGCATAACAATGCGCGAACATGGCCATCTGTATAAAATGTGTGTGTGTATGCGGGACGAAGGGTGGTAAATTCCTTTGCGCTATCACATTTTTTGAATTGTTTCCAATCGACAATTCTGTCCTTGGAGGTGGAAACCTAGTTTCTCTTTCAGTCAGTTACCCGCACCGCAATAAAGGACTCGCTGAAGGGCATAGATCTCGATTAAAAGATGCAAATGTGACGGGATATTGTCCTAAAAGTACGAAATTCCACAAGTCCACTTTAAAGACGAGAGTGTTCCCCCTACCATTTCAGTTCCGAATGAAACCACATGTTAGCAACGTGGAATACCTTCTGTCCGCAAAGAAAAATAAGAAGTATTCAATTTTCAAAAGATGTTCTGCCCTGACATTTTTATTTTTATGTAGAATCAGACTCGTAATTCAGATTCCCCGCAGTTGTATTAATGGATGCAGTTTGAGTGGTGGTTGCATTAGTTTTCTCATTTTCCACAGGCTTGGGGAAATCTGTTGGGTCATGGAAAGTTTCCATTAAGGAAAGGTAAACCTTTTGCATGAAATTCAACCTTTGTCGTGAATTCATTTTCTTCATCTCCATCTCTATCATCTCTGAAATTGGTGATGTTCCTTCAGACATTCTTCCTATTGTAGTTGTTTTCTATAAAATTTGAATTTGTTTTTTATTTGTATAATATGTACATATGTATATATGATATGTGTAATACCAATTAAAAACCAATTAAAACCGGACTTCACTTTCAAAAGAAATCGACTAAGTAAATCTAAACTTCCGTTTCCAACCACTACTCTCACTCGTAGTTTCAACTGTGGCGTGAAGTACCAACTTTCAAGTAAAAGAAATTTCTAAGAAATCATTTTATTCAAAAAAGTTGGTTGAATTTCTGTTCTGCTAAACAACATTGTTCTGTTAAATCTCATGAGGTTCTGTTAAAACTCATCTGTTCTTATGTTTCGAAGATCTTTAAAAAATACCATTCGCACTCTGGCAGCACTATTAAATACAGAGCTTACAACACTGGCACAAAGTTAATAATTCAATTGCGAAACTTGTATTAAATGGTTTAGTTGTTTGACAAAATTAATTACAGAAGAATTTGATTGCTTAGGGGTTAGTAGAGAATTAGAATTAGGGTCAAGTCGATTTTGGTGGCAGTTACTAAACAACTCTATCAGCAACTTGAGCCGAGGAAGAGATGCGGTGATAACAGTTTTCGTTACGTGGTACCAATGTCACCGCTCTATCAGGGATCGACCTCATCTGGATAGTTGTGGACACAGTTGTACAAAATGTTCCGCATAGCTTATCAATAATTTAATACATAAAGTATAATGGATCTGAGATCTTGAATCTGGGAATCTTATTACTGAATAATTCTTAGAAATTCAATAGTTGTTAAGTTCTTTTATTGAAATCGGATGAGTTACTTACAGTAAGGATAAAGAAATTATCCCTTTTAACTAGAACCAACTTGATTTTGACCGATTCAAAAGGTTCATATAAATTGAATGACTCATGAACCTTATAAATTTTTAATAATTAGCTTTGTGTGAACTTTGATTTATACTTATATACTGGTATAATTAAGTCCAGTTCAAAACTTAATTTACTTTATCAATATATCATTAATTTCGATTGATAAGACATCAGCAAGCTAATGGACAATGGAGAAAATATATAGAAATAGTTGCTAACAAATGTCAATAGTTAAACAAATAATGTAGATTAAAGAATGCAATAAAACAAGTTGTATGAAAAGTGGTGGGGGGGGGAGTGAGAGCAAAGGGCTATATAAACAACAGTTCAGTGTCAAAACAGAATGCGAGGCATAAATCAATAACAAAAACACACAGGTGCAAATGTAAGGGCGGGCCAAGTGGTGAATGGTTAGGCGGAGGCGGCGGGTTGATGGGGAAAAATGGTTACTGGGTTGTTAGTCTAACGATAAACAAAGCTAAGCCAACAACATCTAGGACATGCATGAATGGCCAAACAAACGAATGAAAGACTGAACGAGTGAATACCTAAATGAATGACGAGGACAAAGTTGTGGTTTCCGCGGAAGGACTCGTTTTCCATAGAACAAGAATACGATTTTTTTTTTTTTTTTTTTTTAACCTGTTCGACAGACGCGTGTCAATTTATGAGCCTTTGTCCTTCATACCATCTCCACTTTGGCGTAATTAAGGTAAAAGTTAAGGACTTGCCTTGACCGTTTATACATAGTTTTACACTGCCACGATTCGGGTTACGATTTTTAAGGACCATGAGTTGTATTATAGTATATTTTACTTCTATCGCAAAATGACTTATTATAATGGCTTATTTAATAATGCGTATATAAATCGTCATATGGCGTAAATGCCATCAGCCAGCCACTGTCTGTACTTAACTTTATTACAAAATCACCTTCTTTTTATTCGCCTTATGCTTGGTTCCTGTCATGCACTTCTCTACTTCTCTTTGCTGTCAGTCTGTCAAGTGGACAGTGAGCCAAAGAGCTGAAATGAGATGAAGGAGCGAACAGTATTAAGGAGACACCATCTGCCTGCCTTCATCGCTCACTGAGATTTGCGCACTTTTACTCGCTTGTGTCTCATCTTGCGATTTTCACAGAATTTCCTTTTCATTTTGTCATTTGAGTATATCAAAAAAAAAAAAAAAAAAAAGAAAACGTTGCATTAAAATGAATGAAATTGTCCCAGAGGAAAACGATGAATAGAGAGACAGATAGAGTCCAACCAGATTATGTCTTGGCCGGATTTATGACACTTTTTTTTTTTTTTTTTTTTGGTAAATTGTCAGAGATAAGAATTTTCTCAAACAAATGAAAATGAAATTGCCAGTTAACTTTCAACTTGTTGACATTCTAAAGTAAAAATTCATTTGCATTTGCATTTAAATGATGACGACAAAATGAAACGAAATTCAATTTATTTGCTACGGCTGTTTGCCATATCTTTTGCAATATTTATGTGGTCTGACAAAATGCCTCAGGATTGTTTTTATTTATACGATATATACATATATATTTCAATTTTCAGTTTGTCAACTGCAAATGATTTACCTTCAATTGTACCTGGAGGCAAAGAGTGTTTTTCCCTTATTAATCCAAAGTTGAGAGCTTTAACGATTTTCTTTTCTTTTTTTGGTCAATTTTTGTTTAAGTGGCTTTTCCCATTTTCATTCTCTTTCCCCTTGCCTGCCCCTATAACCATTCAGAAGTTGTAAGCTAATTAAATGTTCATTATACGCCACGTTGCCCATGAAGTGCTCTAATTAGGAATTAAATTAAAAAGAGGAAATATGAAAATGCCATAAAAATGTTGTCAGAATAAAAAGAAATATAAAAATATACATAAATACATATATAGTATATGCATAAATATCTGTATATATTTATTTACATTGTAACAATTCAATTTCACTTGAGCAAGTCAATTGCCCATTTAGCCAAGTCAAGTTAAGAGAAAGAAATTTAAGCGATAAAATGAAACCGATTTATTCAAGCGTAACAGACAAAATGAAGCAAAAGATTTAACAAATCAAATCGATAAGAACTAAACATGAATTTTAGTTCTATATACCAAATGATGTCCTTCTTTGGCTTTCTTTTTATGATTCGCACTTCTGCTAGTCGTAAAATGTTCCTGAATTTTAATTATAGCCATTTCAATAAACCATTTTTAAATTAAATTAAAAGCTATTCTCTGGCATCGAAAGTTCATATCGATAGAAAAGAAAATATTATCTACATAAAGATGAAGCAGGCGGTATATTATATGAATCAAGCTAATCATTATCAATAGTCTTGCGAAGGATGCAGATCATTATAAACGAATCATTTATGATTTATGGAACTTTTACCTTTTGACTAGACTTTTATAAAAGTCGTTAACACAATATTATATATATATATATATATGGTTCTGGGTTGCTTATCGTCGCCCTTTTGCTTAAGTTGTCTCATTTCAATTAATTTTCCATCAATAGCTGACAAATTTCCCTAGAGAGTTTGAATTTTCTTTATATTAAATGGCTAAAATTTGATTGAATTTAATTAATTTTCAACTCAAACACTGGTTTAAAATGGAAGTCCTTTTGAATTCATTGAATATGCTGCAAATCCTTTAAATGCCTTTGATTGATATCAAGTCAAGTCAATGGCATAATTTTTCCCTTATGTAAATATTTAATTTTATATCAACTTTCTTTGATTTATGTAAATTGTTGTAAGCCAAAGTGAGACATTTGAGCCGAACAAAGGCCATCCTGCCAACCACCATTCATTTTTTTTTATTCTATGGAATTGTTAAGTATATTGCCCATCATAAAAATCAAAAGCATGACAATAAAACATTTATTGCTGTCGACTTTTTGGCGCTTCAACAAAAAATGTCAATCTCCATTCAAAGCTGAAAGGATCGTCTAGGCTAGGCCAGAAGTGTTTATAAAAAAAAAGAAAGGAAAAGCATAAAAAAAAGGAGGAAAATCATTCGACATCTGTGGGACGGCAACTGTCAATGTATTGTCAGCCTCAGGCTGAGGTATCGCGGTTATGTCTCTATTTTCTCGTTTATTCGCTGCATTTCGCTTTTAAGCTTTTCTTAATTACGCTTTCAGCGTCATTTATGTCCTGGCTACCGTCAAGGGATTCTGGAAAAATGGCTGCCCAGATGAGCTGCCAACAATTTTTAATGGACTTTCACAATAAGCCACAACGACAAGGGAAAAAAGCGAACCTGTTAAAATGCAATAAATTTTTATAATTTTATTTCAGCACTGGTTTTCCGTTTCCGGTCAAAATCAATTAATTCCTTTTCTGAGCAAAACGCTTTTATCAGTGGGGATGGTTGGGACTAACACGTTTCTTTTGATTGATTTGACGCCTTTTTTTTGCCCTTTTTCAGTTATTGCGTGCCTGATTGAGATGCTGAATCTGTTTTTGGTAACTCACAACCCTTCCTTTGGAGCCTTCTCTTTGCTAATTGCGGTTAACCTTAAAGCGTTTGTATAAGCTACCATCTCATTTTTCGCTCCCGGTTTGGCTCAACTCGGCCCACTCGTTGGCCAATTCCCCAGCCTAATTAGTGGTAGTGCTTACAAAGACTGTGCGGGCACACAATGGTGCTAAATGTTGGTTAACTTGCCTTTTGTTAACTTTTGGGTAGTATGTGCAAAGAGCAAGCATTGGAATTTATATTGATAGAGAATTGGGTACGTATATTTGAGAGTAAGGACACTTATAGTAAATGATTTAAATTTTTGTTTATCGTTATTCCAGAAACTTCAAGTTTAAACTTTTTTTCCTTAAAATATGGCAGATCGGTGTAGAAACAAACTAAACCCTTAACTTCTCTTTCTATATCATCTTGCGATATTAAAAGCAGTCAAATTAAATTTAAAAGGCCGTTAAAAATACGTTACAACTGCAACGTATTTTAAAGTTCATTTTTTAGAGTTCATTGTTCTCTGGTTCTTTTTTCCTTTTTTCTGGCATCTTCAATTTTTCAGATCTGGTCACTTTGTAATTTTCATTTTTCTGTTTACCGCGTTCGTTTGCAAGTTAAAAGTTTTGTTTTGTTTTTCACCATTTGAAAACATAAAATATTACAAAATAGTGCGATCGTGGTAAAGTTTAGACAGTTATCATCTGAATTATTGTGTTCGCATACAAATCGGTTAGTGGATTGCGGAATTTTTATTAAAATTGTATGACTGAGTATTTGAAGCTTGGGAAGATGAAGACTGTAAAGAAGACAAAAAATGGTGTCGGCAACAGCGCTGTCGCTGTCTCTGCCGCAGTCGACGAAAAGCATAACTTCAGCGCGAGGAATAAAGTGTGAGTGCGAGTGAGCCAGAATTGATAACGGTTAGACTATGCACTTTTTTTTTGATTTTTTTTACTGTGTGTGTGAGTTTGTGTAAGAGCATGGATATTATACAAGGTTGCATTAATTTAAACGGTAAGTAGGTTTTTAACTGTTTTATATTAGTTTGAGGATATATGAGGAAAAGCAAAATAAACTTTGTTCACAAAATTAAATTTGTTTTTATGCTTCAACTATTTACATACATCGTTTTTCTTTTGCTTTAACATACTCATGATTTTTCTTTTACTTGTAGGAAAATGTCAGTACCATGGCAACATCTTGCAGTCAAAGTTACACTCTGTCTCACTTTCTCCTGCTGCGTTCCATCCATCATTCTGAGTTCAAAGTTTTGTAACAAACAAAAATTGTTTGACTCTATACTAGATAAATCTACATATGGTGTCTTCTTAGTTGTGAAAGTCACCAAAAGTGTCGGTTTTTGATGAACGACGCGATTGTTAAATATATATAGAAATGTATATATACATACCTACATATATGTATAAAATTCAATTTGGAACGTATTACGATATATTTATTTGGATAGGTTCATATGTATTACTCATTGGATATACCTTTCTGTATTCCGCAACATTTATTTTTCGCGATAATTGTCATAATTTTTAATTCAAATGCATTTTAAAAGGGCTTATTGAAATGCATTTCCCAATTGTCCATGCAAATCTATGTACACCTTTCTACATTTAAATTAGCACTGGTCTGCTTACTAACCAAATGTCTCTAATGAGTACCCAATCCCGGCACCGAATTTCATTAATATTAAATCATTGAATTGGTGGTATATAAATATTTGAACAAGGTGACACCGAGAATTGGAAAAACAAATGATATAGCAAATACAAAATATCAACATTTTGGCTAAAAGCAATGCGTGTCCTGCACATTAATGGATTATAATTCGTTTCAATGAAGGCCACCACTGGACACTGACTAATGGCTTGGGTGATTAGTGGACAAGAATCTATGTATGAACGTTATTCATATTGACAATGCACTGGTTGGCTGATGGTCGATGGTTGATGGTTGATGGTGGTGGAACCTCAAAAACCTCCAACTTAATCAGTGATGTGAAAACTGTCATTTGTGGCATTTTTTTTTAACCCAGATGAACCGCAGTTGAACCAAATCGAATGAAATGAAATGTCAGTTAACCACACCAAAGCAAAGGAAAGAATCCACATTTTCCAGTCCCAATTTTTCCTCGCAACATTGTTTTTGTTTTCATTGCGAGAGTTGTATGACAAATATCGTACATGAATGTTAATTTATATTGGCTTTAACTGAAGAGACATTTAAAGTCTCCAAACATTAAAAGTATTAATTTATAGAATTCTTAACTTTAAACTTAAGCAATAATTGGGAAGAAATAGTTGGAAATATTTCCCACTCGAATCATATTAAGCGATTTCAAGTGAACATTTCAAAAACTTTATTTCATCCAGTAGATACATATATCCCACTATTGAAGTTATTAGTCCAAGTTTCTCACGAATAGACAATTATTTATTGTTTTTCACTCGCTTTATTTATTTCGTTTAATTTGTATTGCAATTTCATGGATAACTTTGTTGTTTGCCAAATTAATTATGGAAAATTATTACGCATTTAATCAAACACCAAAAAAAAAAGAAGAAAACTTGCAAAGTTTATAATCAAAATTAATTGCCTTGCACTTTTTGTTTTGCGTCCTAGAAAATTTTCGTAGAAATATTTGCTGTGGCAAGCGCTAAAAAACTTTTACCAATTCACACCGAGAACTCAAAGCCATCCCACAACCTACCACCAAAGTCCCCTGATTGTAATTAATTTGCAACTCGGTGGCAGTTTAAGTATCAAGTTTTTTTATTTTTTTTTGTTCGGATTTTTGCTATATACATATCTACATATGTATGTACATATATATTCATACGTATGCAAAGTTTTTGGCCAACAGCCTGATAAATTGAATTGAGTTGGCAGCCCGCACAGTTGCAATTAATGAAATCTGCAATTGAAATAAAATGGCCAAAAATTCTCCCTTTTAGCTGGCACTCGTTTCCATTGTATAAATTTCAAATTAGGACACACACACACACACACATTACATGCCAGGCCACAATCTCTTAGTCCGTCAGAATGTAAGCCAAATAGAACCAAAGAGAACCAAAAGATACGAAAACAGTCTGTGATGAGTTTGGGGTTGAAGCTACACGGCCGGACTGCATTAGATGAAAAGTCCTTATCCACAAAAAAAAACAAGTTTGTTTTAGTTTTCCAGGGCTTTTTCCAGTATTTTTCTTCTTTTTTTGTGTTTTTTTTTTTTGTATGTCCTGTTTAGTGAGCAACGTTTGGATAAAGTTTGCAATTTGTTTTTGTTGACTTTTTAGGTGGATTTCGAAATGTGAGATGATGTCCACTGGTGTTAAGACCATGTGAAAATCCACTGAAAATACGTGGCAAAAATACATGAAATGGAATTTCCCCCCATCCTTGCACGACACACGATTCAACAACATCCATCCGGTGACTAATGAGTGTTTACTGAATCATAAAATGGATAAAAAAAAAAATTACGCGAACCATGTACCATCATATTGAATTTCCGTAGTTGGTGAACCAAAACCAGTTGCTTTTTGCCTGTTGCCGCCGCCTATGCGAGGATAAAAGGATTATAGCATCAGCGCGCTTAGGTGCCAACGGATGCAAAAAATAAACAAACAACAACAAAAAAAAAGAAGCATAAAATGTTATCCATAAATTATGTAAGCTTCGCTCTACAGTAAGCCAAGTTAAACTCTTGCCTCTTTGAACTGTTGCTGTCAGTTATTGGAGGGGGAGCCGCCGGGATTGGGTGAGGGGGAGGGGTAGGGGAGAGGTTCTTCGTGCCGACGGCGACCGAGTGTCAGCCTGACACATTGATGGCAGCATAAAAAGGAGATTGTCTAACAATGTTGAGGAGCACAAAAAAAAAAATAATAAAGACCTCGGGTATCCCTAAAAACTATTTAACTATGGGAGGAATAAAAAAACATTCTTCAAATACTCTTACTAAGTTGAGTGTGTGTGTGTGTGTGTGCGTTTGTATGTATTCCAGACAAAGGGCATATCAAAATAGTTGGCCAAAATGTATTAAAGCTTTTTATCGCCGCTCTAATATTTGCTTTTATCTCACTGTTTTAGAACAAAGAACTAATTTACTTTTAAGATTAGAGATTAAATGAAAAATTTAACCACAAATTGCAGAATTGTTGCCTACTCTTATATGAAATAGAGAGAAAGAGTGTACATATGTATATGCTTTACAATGTTCTATATATTTTCCTTATTATACATACATATATCGAAAAAACTATAATATTAATTATTATTAAAGTTTCTTTTTATATTGTTCCTTTAAAATTTATCTGACTTTTGGTTTTAAATAGATTTTTACTATATAGACCTATATCAGTTTTTAAATTTTCGGCCATTGCAAGAGTATTAATATTTCGTTTCATTCAGAAGTAAAGCTTTCAATGTCTTTTTTTCCTGTCCAGTCAATCAATCAATCAATCAATATTTAATAGTCTATTGAAGTCAGCTTTCACTGATGCTCTGCACTTGGCCATTGTCTTTATTAAATATTGACGCCTTTTTATCAGCAAAAAAGAAGAAGCAGCATAAGAAAAGAAGTTAACTTTGTTTGACTCTTAGAAACATTTCATTTTGCATTTGAATTTCAATTATTTTGTCATGTTGTTGACGTAAGGTCAAGAACCTAAAAAGCTGGCTAAAAGCAACAGAGTACTTACTAAATTTGTGGGGCGTTAAAAGGCAAATGTGAGGCGTGAGGCGGCGGATCAACACAAGCCGAAACAAAAGCAATACTAAGAAACGATGCGTCATTTCCCTTTTCAAGTTGGGTATGCGACAATAGGGGCGAGCGGGGGGGGCTAAGGAAATGAAAAGGCCATTTAGGCCAAAAAAAAAAAGAAGAGGAAGAATCTGCCATTAGTGTTGGGTGGGCTCAATATATTTACTCGTATGTGTGGGCCATAACTCATGAGTTTTAATGTTTGAGCCTGGCAAACAATTGACTGGCTGACTGACTAACCGACTTATTGGCTTTTATTTCTTATTTTTTTTTTGTTTTGTTCTTTTATTTCGTTACGGTTGTTTGGGGATATTCTGGATAACTTAATTGCACTGGTAATACAATCAAATCGATTTCATACTCGAAGTTTCTGGCGGTTAATGACATTTTCGTGGGTGGAAAAAAAAAGAAAAAGTAAATATGGCTCATATTTCCATCAATTTGTCTGTCTATGTATGGGTGTGTATGTATGTGTATGTGTGTGTGTGTTTGTCGGCTTGTGTGTTGCCCTTAGTTACCCAGGACATCAACAACAATGAGTTTGGACATTTTATTTTACTAAGGGTCGCTTCCATGTTCCTTCTTCCTTGGCTTTTTGTGTCGTTTTGTTGTTTTTTTTGTTTCTCTTATTTTATTTTTGTATTATTTTTATTAATCCTTTGTGTATTTTTAGCGGCAACAGTTTTTACGAGTTGATTGCCATAAATTTTCGTCCTGAATTTTTGTTGATTTATGCCACAAGTGCAAATTGCTGAATTGTAGATTTACACACTTACAATTTACATTTTATTTTAATTGCATTAGACCATAAACATTGTGCCTTTTGTTTGAGCTTTTAACAAGGATTTATATCCTTACTGGCATAGCCATGAGTCATAGTTTATCTTATAAGGGGAGAAACACTTCAATTAGAAAATGGACAAAATTTATTGAAAATCGATCTATTAAGAGGATTCAAGTTTCGAACCCATACAATAAATAATAAACGACTGTGAAAATGGAGCATTTGAAGTTGCCTTTTTTTGGGAAGAAATGCATTAAAATTTGATTTGATTTATTGTTGTGGTACCCTGTGACCATAGTGTTGGTAAACGTATTCAGAGCACCATAAAATTTATGCTACAAATGAAAACAATGGCAACAATTTCTGTTGATCGTTATACATATATCCTTTCTCTAAGCAATTCTCTATTAAGAATTGCTACCAACAACTCATAATATGTACTATATATTTCGATGAAAATTCTATACAATATTTGTAAAATATCTTTAATCCTTTTATCATAAGTATACATAAGTTTTTACTTTGATTACAAAGTCAGATGATATCCGTCATTTAAAAGTTACGGGCATTAGCAAGGCAGGTAAATATTTTTTCATACTTTGCTTTGAACACCCTTAGTAATACCTGCCAAGTTCCTGTTTGTCAAAAGGTTTAATTTAACTCGGAGGAGTTAAGAACGTTTTTCTAAACAAAGAAAAATGAATTTTTGGATATTAACGGTAACGATATTTCAATATTTCGATATTATCAGTGATTTTGTTGCGCCATCTCATATTAAATTGGTTCTTCTTATTGGCATAAAAAAAAGCAGGATTCCTATCCGTTCTTAACCACAGAATTGGCCTGATTTGTCTCTATGGCTATTCAGCCAACTCAAAAATAAGCTACGAGGACAATGTTTTGACACGATTAAGGAAGTTACATACCCAAATCAAAACTATACCGAAAAAGGACTTTTTAGACTTTTTCGAGGTGCTTTTTATTGGATGGGGATTACATTGACTTATACATTAACTTACTTTTTAATCAGTTTAGTATACAAAGGTTAGAAAGAAACCAGTCATAATATAAGATATACATATAGTTATATCTATCAATCAAAGTAGTAACACTCTATAATAATAAAGAATTGTAAACAAAAATATCTTCTTTAAAAACCCATTATAACTTTTTCCTTACCTTCACCATATATATATGTATATATAATTGGATTAAAGGGTATTCACAATGTCAATATCCTTGAAATTTAATGTCGTATTAACTTTTCCAATCGGCGGTTGCCAAGGCGACAAGCAATGGTCAGGTGTTTGCCATTGGGGGACACAACAAAACCTGAAATCATTTCTCGTTTGCGTCGTCTTGATTAAAGTTTTTGCTTTCAACTGGATAATCGTTGTCTACTCTCAGTTCGGTGACCACCAATGAATTTAGGTAGGTGACAAAACCAAGAATTGTGGTCCTTTTTTTCTTCTTCTTCTTTCCTCTCTCTTTCTCCCTTGGATACTTCCGTTTCCGTACGTTTCCTGACCATTTGCGGTAATTGCAATGTGTGATTTGTCGTTGATTTGTCGTTTAAATTGAAGCCAATGAAATCCAAGATGGTTTTATTGCTCACACTATATCTATCTATATTCTTCTTTGAGTTTTCCAATTTAATTAGAAATTTGATAAAGGCAGAGACAATGGCCAATTAGATTTCCTAATTGCAGTTGAAAAGTCCATGGGCACTTGTATTGATTGTGCACAGCTGCTAAAGTTTTTGGTTTTTTTTTTTTTGACCAAGTGATTGGTTTCCAAACAACAAGAGGATTCACTTCAATTGTTAATTTATTTTTGGGTAATTTAATATGTATTTGTTTGTAAATTAATAATTTCTTTGGCAAGTGCTACTAATTGGACTTGACTAAGGACCTTAATTGTCGATTTAACTATTGCAATATTTGTAAGAAATAAAGAAGACAGCCTGAGCGATAATTTAAAGGATTAAACAATATTAAATAGATAATTAATTACATATGGATGTGTACATATGTGTTTCGAGGGAATGGTTCATAGAGTTCTTTTCGTATTTAATTTTTTTAGTATTTCTCTTTAATATTTTTTAAATTTTAAGAAGAGAAAATAAAAGATATCTAGAAGACCTTAGTAGAATTCCTATTAACCGTATTCCGATTTTTTTTAATAGGAGCTGGCTAAGAAAAAACATATATTTTCCGATAATTAACCATTTCACAGATTGAAATGTTTAAATAAAATTGTTTTTATCAAAAAAAGTTAAAAGTTTCATTAAAGTTAATTGTTTTTGAATCATATGAGAGATAATCCTATTTAAATTATCTTCGTTCTATATCTCACACTGATTATCTAGAATCAGATAGAATGTAGTCTAGTTTAAATTGATTTGAATTATTTAAATTGTTCCGATTTCATCCAACTGATATTCCGTAACAGATAAACTCATTTTACTATGTACAGTGAAACCACCCATTATGGACCCATCCTTTAGACGAACGATTTCTTGTGGCCTATTATTTTATATTATAATTATAATACATAATTATATCTCTCAATGGGCAAACAAAAAATCGGAGATACTTAGTCTGTTAAATTGTATTCATTGTATAAGCAGGCAGGCTTAGGGAGCGTCCGGCCACGTGAACGGATTTTGTATGAAAATCATGCTAAAAATCTTGGGACTTTAAAATTTGTCCTGCTAGGAGAGATATCCGCCTGCGGGCGCTGTCCGCGACTAGAGCTTTCACTGTATATACATATATATATTTTTCACCATTTTCTTATTTCGTTTGTGCTTATTGAACGTTTAGAAAGTAAAAAAAAAAGTTAGACGACCCTCAACAAAGAATTTTTAATTTCGGCGATTAAATTTCAATGCAAAAAGTTGATAAATTATTTTCAATTTTTATTGCTTTTGCAAATATTTTGCAAGCTATAATATGTAGTATGCATAAAGTCAGACATTATATTGAATCAAATTACAGTGTGAATGTTTCCACTTGAAATTAGTAAACATTTTTTTTTTTGTTATCATTGTTGGTGTTTAATTTTGTTGTTTTTTCTTTTTGCAATTATTGACACCTACCTGTTGTTCCATTTTTTGATTACGACTGCTAATTGCGGACATTTTTGCTGTTGTTCTTCTTGTTGGATGTTTCTTTCTTCTTCAATTAGATAAAACAAAGTACTATCTAGCTAGAGAGAACTGCTAATTTGCAGCCTTTGTTTGTAGGCGACTTTTGTTAGTTGTTGTGATTGTTCTTGTATTTTTTTTTGCACTCGATGAACAAAACATAAAATGTATGCAAAAAAAAAAAAATGATGTTGGCATCTGCAGCGGCAACTGTGCAATGTTTTTTTCTTTTTCTTTTTTTGATAGTTTTTCGTTTTTATATTCAAATTGTTTGTAGGAAATTTATGTGAAAGGAAAATAAAATGAAAGAACGCGAAACGAGAGCCACAACGGAATGCATCTGCAGGGGTGAGGGGCGGGAGAAGGAAAAGGAACACACCTGGGGTATGGGATCAGAGATCTGGTGGTAAAACAGTAACAACAACAACAACAACACCACGCGTCAGCAGCACAGGCCACAGGGCAAGGGAGAGAAAGATAAACTGTGAGAGGGAGAGAGAATAATAATAATAATAAGGGAGAGAGGGTGCGCCGACTACGACTGGTTCTTCTTCTTTACTCGATCAATTTGCTATCGGCGAATTGTTCTCTCGTATCTGCTGGCGAATTTCTGTTGATTTTTTCACTATATCTATATATATATATACATATATGATATTCTTGAATAGTTTCAACTGTTTATTGCACAAGAGTTTTTGACATATGTTTGTTTTTAGATTTATTATGAGTCAACACTTTGGTTTATTGAATTTTTAAATAAAGAATATTTGGCGCGTCTTTTTTGTTCCCCGTTGTACTTAAGCGAAATATATTTGCCGGGGCATGTCCATAGGCACGCGTTTCAAAACAAGAACTGAATTGAAATGATGAAGAAGGGTAACAACCAACCATTGGATGAAACATTATTGGAAATGGAACACCAAAAAATACACGAAGTAGTTGTTGGGTTGTCATTTGTCGAGTAGTCGTCCTTAAAGAGCAAACGAATGCATGAAACGGCGGGCTCACTCTCTCTTTTACTCTCTCTCTCTCTCTCTCTCGTTTGTCCTCAGTAAATAGCATTTACTGTGGCAAGGAAGAGGGAGTAAAATGTTCTCTTTGTTCGTTCCGTTACCGTTTTGTTTCCTATATGCATAGTCCTGACAGATGTGCAGCTGGCCTGTTGGCAATGGTTGAGTTTTGGATTCGAATTTGGATTTATTTTTATGTTTTTTTCTTTCTTTTTTTTTTTTTTTTTGGGTGCCATGAGGATATTTTTGGGATACAGCTCAAAAGAGGAGAATCAAGATAGTGAAATTTTCCTCTCAATTGTTTATTAAAATTACCTTTATTAAACTTAAACTTAAACTACAAATTAAATAACAAATAAATACAATGAAGGAAGATCAAAGTTTCCTCAATCAATTACACTACACTACAAATAATTGATTTAAAAAAAGCAAACAAAAGCCAGTGAAGCTTGATATTAGCTCATAATTTGTAACTGTTATTTTGATATAGAAAAAATTAATTTTTTTTACTGTCCTTTTTACGTTAGATTTTGTTGTTGCAATTTAAATATCCTGACGATGCGTTAAATTGGAACTTTTGATCAACCTTTTTGAATTATGTATACTTAGTATTTAGTCGTAAATTCGATTTTGAAAAATGTCTCTTGTCATTTATAAAATTTCCTTATGCTATATATGATCAGGTTTAAAAGGACTCTCACAAAATCCTGCTTTTTCCCCAAATTAGAAGAAACGATGTTTCTTTTTCTTCTTTTCCACTTCTACTGGAGGATCTGGTGTACGTCTGGGCAATAAAGGCGGAGGATTTGTGTTTTCAAATTGACCAGCATTGGTGGTATCTGCTGGCGATGGTCGAGGTGATCTTAAAATAGATGGTGGTGGGGGCAATGGTGAGGATGTTGGTCCACCATTTAATTCATGACCATCCTCCTCGATGGGTCCGAGACGTGAACCATGGACGGAAGCCATCTCTGATGGCGTTTTCACCTGAGAGCCTACCTCATCACCAAGTTCACTGGCCATATTCATGCCAATGGTGGCTCCCACTTTAGCACTGGCACGTTTAAAGTGATCGCTCAGTTTAATTTGGACCACATTAATGAACATAGAAGTCAGAGCCAAGCCAAAGATTAAATAGATCATGCTGACCATTACATAGAACGGATTACTGGGCACCAGATCACCAAAGCCAATTGTGGACATGGATATAAAGACATAGTAGAATGCATCCAAAGAGCTCCAATCGGGCTCCACCATTATATATCCCATTGTCCCAAGCAGAATATATGAGATGAGCAGCAGCGATGCAACCGAAACGGGTAAATTGAATTCATCGTCCACTTCAAAAGTTTCCGGATACGGTGAGGTGGGCGTCTCTGGATGTGAAGTTCCCATTGATTTATTGGCATCCTGTTGTGATTCGACATCAGTAGAATCTTCTGGGTTATTGCTAAAGAACATGCTTGGTCGTCGTATGGCCATGTCATACACTGTATTGAATCCTGTCATGGCATCACGAATTTGCTGCTGCTTCCTAATCTTACGACAGGATCGAGTGTAATAAACACGTCTCACATAGGCCCAAAGGAATTTAACGCAGCGTGTAAACAATTTACCCAAATCGGCCAAAACAATTAAAAACATGGGTATACCAATGATGGCATAGATAACAGTCAAGGATCGACCCAGATTCGTTTTTGGAGTAATGTGACCGTAACCTAAAAGAAGAAGAAATGAAAAAAGAAACATGAGAGATTTGTATTATTATTTTTTTTTCTTTAAAAGTATAACTTAAATTCTACCTATTGTTGTGATCACAGTCCAACAGAAGATAAAACAATTAACAAAATTCCATGACTTTTGACCCGGAAATCTTCTTAAACCCAATTCGGCCAAAGTGTTGAGTTCATCCTCAAATTTACGCAATTTCTGACGTGCCAATGACTTCCAGTCGTCCTCTCTAACAAAAACGAATCAATCTTTAGCTTTACATAAAAATAAATGCGACAAATGTAACACAATGCAGAAGACATTATAGATAAATATCAATCTCTTTCTGTATCATGCTCCTCACTCACTCACTACCTCATATTATGACTGACATCCCATAGATTATCAATAAAGTCACGTTTCACTTTTCGCACTTCACACTTGTAGATATTCTCGGACATTCCTTCAGTATAGCGGAATATAAGGCCACCGAAACCCAAAAGTAATGCCAAGCAAATGCAATGGGCAATACATTTATTGCGTATATATCTCATTTCCTCCATTCTATCTGGATAATCCAATTTCAAGCGTCGCCACTCATGACGAGCTTCCAGTCGAAATTGATAGAAGAAAACTCTTGATAAAATTCTGTCGGGTTCAGTTTCTAGCATCAATATAGTTGGGATAGGTTTCGATTCCGAAGTTTCCATACTCTTCTTTTTCAACCTAAAGAACTGCTTGAAACGTTGGAAAAACGTGATCTTAGGAGGATCTTCTGCAACTTCTGATACAGGCAAATCTTCTTCTTCTTTTGGTTGCTCCTCTGTTACAGATTGATTTTCAGCTACCAATGCTTGATCCTTTTCCTTTTTCTTATCGAGGAACTTTTTCTCTAAGCTGCTTGAACGTTTGGTTTTATGGGGTCGCTCGAGACTGGAGCTACGCTTTGTTTCCATCACCACCTGTTTGTTGGCCTTCTCCATTTCGGCCAGACGCAAACTATTACTACGCCTTAAACCCTCCACGTTCAGACTTTGGGCTGCTAGGGCTGCCTCTGCTTTGGCAGCTCTTGCAGCTGCTTCCATATACTTTAACATTAGTTCCTCCCGTTGCTGGGCCTCAGTGGAACGCGGTTTTGGGGTAGACTCTTGAGTTTCCCCAATTTCTACATATTCATGCTTACGACTAATTGGTGGGTTCGGACGTTGCTCTGGGGTCTTGGAGCGCCTCTGAGGGCGTACCGGCGATAGGGAATTGTTACGACTCACTGAACTACGTTCGGGAGCTTTGGGAGTAATTTGAATTGGTGTTGGTGGTGGCGGCGGTGGTGCAGCTGCTAATGCAGCTTGTGGTGGTGGTGGAGGTGGAGCACCACGTATGGGAGCTGCAACATAACGTTTTGAATGATATTCCTCGTTTGTATCTGCATCGGAGGAGCTAAATTGTGTGGATGATTCATCATAGCCACTGCTACGATTTCGATTACGAATTTTGGGAGCTTCATGTCGATGTAAACGCAAACTATGTACCAAACGGCGTCGTTCTTCATCGTCCTGTGGCAATTGAATGCGATCACTTAATTTACGATAGTTCTGGAGCAATCGTTTCCGTTCCTCATGATCCAATTGCTGGCGATGACGAAGCTTGTGTTCTCGTTTCTCTTTCTCAAAGAGACGTTTCTCGTTCTCGAATCGCCGACGTTCATCCTCAAAACGTTGCAGATTCTGTTCCAAGCGATTTAAAGGATCCCCTCCTCTCACATGCTGATTGTTATCTGTGGCAGCGGCATAGCTGCTGCCAGTGGTAAGTTCACTCTCACTGGACTCATCCTTATGCCGTGGCGATGACAAACTGCGATGTTTGATCAACTGATGGGCATCCGGACTACTTAGTTTCTCAGCCTCTCGTGGCTGGGATTGACTTCGAGCCGATGATGTGGCAAAACTTTTATCACGACGTCGCAGGATTTTACTCTCATGGGCAGTCAATGTGCCCGGTGGACGTATCTGCATGCGTATCATTTGTGGTGAGGGATCTGGATCGGGACGAATACTATGATCCACCTCATCCACATTGCTAACTGGGGTCTGTTCACGCTGATGACGTGCTATGCGGCGTCTATGTCGCTGATGTTGATGGGGCTGTTGGGGCTGCTGTGGGTCCATTCTGTCCAGTTTGTTTAGTATTTATTTTTTCTTCTTCTATATCTGTCGTATTCTTTGGTACGATTTGGTTTGCTTTGCTTTCGTCTGCTCGTGGCATCTATTTATAACAAGGCATTCATATTTTTTCTTTTTTTTTCACCAAAAATTGAAAAAAATGTAATTATATCACTTTTTTTTGAGTGCAATTTTCTTTTTATAGTTTCAATTTGAGAATTATTTCATTCTAATTTTTTTTTTGGGCTAATTGAAATAATCCCTAGAGAAAACTATTCAATTTTATATGGAATTGGGTTAATTTCTTTTGTAATTTGAGGTGTCTCTGCCTAGAGAGAGAGAGAGAGACAAAGAGAGTATATGTATCTATATAGATATATGGCTATATGTATGTCCAGATCACGAATAGAATTTTATCTGCTTTTTCACTGCTCGTCGTCTAGTTGCGAACTGAGCATTTTCTAATGAGAGACTAAAAATGTGAAATATAAAAAAATTCAACAAAAATATATATTTTTGTTGTCTATAATTTTGAAACAGCTGTTTTTCTCATCTTGTTGCTCATCTCTTGCATCTGTATTTTCGTGTGATCTAGAGACATTAATTATATTGAATTTTCTCAATTTCAGTGTTTAGAAAATTTGAAAAAAAAAAAGTCAAACGTTATTTTTTTTTAGTTGGGGTTAATTTTAACAGACGCCACTGTAGACAATGAGCTTTATTTAGAACTTGTAAAGCTTTGTCGAGCTTTATTTGAAATGAAAAGACGTTAAAGTGAAGTTCAAATGTTGTAACTGTTGGTTAATATTAATAATTATCTTTTGGCACTTTTCATGAGGATTGGATTTAAGTCTGATATATATAGTTACGATTCTATTTGATTCGAAATTCCAATTAAGAGAAACTTTTGAACCGGAAGAGGATATTTATAGAAAAAAACATAATTAAAAAACATTTTATCCTGCTTAGAAACTTTAATAAATAAAGAAACAATAAGTTGAGACATATATGTATGTAAAGATTTGAATAAAATGTAATGTAGTGGAAAACTGTGGTAATGATAAGGAAAAAAGAAAATATAGCGAAAAATGTAAAGAAAATGTACTTATTACTTAAATGGAGTACTAAAATTTTTATCGGGTACAATAATTGACCACTCCCCTCGGCCAACCGCCCAACTGGTCGCAAGCCGCATAACGTACGTCACGAATCGTGGAGAACACAAACAAGCAGACAAGAAAATTAAAACTACACCTACTTACGAGCCAAGGGGATAAGAATGAATAGAAGCTTTCAATGTGATATCTGAACTGATCAATCGGTAAAGTCGATTGTAGTCAGAACAAAGGACTTGAAAGGGTTAATGCGAGGCATAGTTAGTAGTCCCCAGGTACTAAAAAGATACTACAAATTCTATTTGGTTTTATAGCTCCATTTAGAAGCTTGTGCATATATGTAAGTTACACCAAGCGCTATTCTAGGGTTAAGAAGGGAAAGGGGAGGGTAATCAAAAATAGCCTACTGGTGTAAGAGGGAAACTTCACGTTGTTATCCCCGTTGAGACCACGAAAATCAAAAGGTTAGAATTGCTTTTGCAGATTCTTTTTTTATTTGTTATGATTCATATTGAGGTGACCAATGACAAAATGATATACTATTGAAATTAACCTATATTTGATGCAATGATTCATATACCAAATGTATGTCTGCATATACAAAGTAAAGTCAAGGCTTTTCAATGCAATTTCATTAATTAAATAAAAAAAATGCATCCCATTTTATTGTGTCTGCAATAAGGATAAATGTCCAAAGAGTTATATATCTTAATCCTGTTGGAAACCTATTTATTTATTCCAAATCAATTAAAAAAAATTTCTTGGTATGCAAGTTGTGTATATCTTTTGTTGTTTATAGAAGAAAAGAGTATAGAGGATCTAAATTGTCTATCTTTTTTTTTTTATCAATGACAAATATCAAAGCATTAATCTGATTAATCAGTTTTCAAATATTGCAACCTTAATCTTAAGTGTTGGGACTTTAACAACTTTATTTAGATATGGATCCAGCAGTTTGTACTGAGTTTTTATTCTCTATGCGAATAAGTGGCATTTTATGCTTAAATGTTAAATGTTTTATATACATTTTCTTTATTTTGTTTGAATTTGTTGAAATTCAGAGAATTGTTTATACTGCATGAAAAGGTTGACTTAAATTTCCTTCCGTTCATTTCTTCGATTTTTCATGAAATATTTGGAAATAAAAATTCGATTTCAATTTTATAGTATCGCAAATTTTTTTTTGTTTTTGTTGTTTTTAAAATTTATTTTTAATGACGTCATGAAGCATGATTTTCACCACTTGAATATTTTCAAATAAATTGAATTTTCTGCTAATTTCAGCACATTCACTTCTTCTCTTCCCCCCCCCCACTAGATCCTCTGATGACGATATCGTATTCAGTTTTATGGAATTTCGTAGTGATTCCCATATTTGTTTACAATTTTAAAACGAAAATTTCATTCAACATTCGGAAAATTGCTCGATTTTGTTATTTTCACCCGGGGGGCATGTACAATACAATAATTGGTTAACATTAACAGTAAATTGATATTATTATGGCTATAATTTTGTCGGATACAACAAAATCAACCGAAAGATCTACGAAATTTTTGATTTTAACGTGTGCCACGGGGCGTATGAAAAGAAACATCATTCAAATTTCGCACTTTATCTTTTTTACGACTTGACGAACGCAAAATGAAATGAAATGAAAATTTTACTGCCTGGCATTTAATTGGTATCAATGGTCTGAGAATTTTTGATGAAAAAAAAAAAAAATCGTTGTGCCAAGATTTTAATGTATATATACACATACATTGATACGAGTATATATATTATATAGAAGAAATGAAAGTGCGAGTACGGATGTGAATGCGGCTACGGCTATGGGTACTTATATTTCTATTTATATATTTTTCATTTTTAAAACTAAATATATATTTGTTCCAATTTTTGACAACTTGATTAGATGCTCGGAAAATCGACACACACACTCCGAGACACTCCTCCTCACTCAATGTCGTACAGTCACTCTGATGTGTGTGTAAACAATTTATGAATCTGTTTACATGATTTTGTGATCAAATATTGTTGTGTCTGAGTATATGAATATGTCTATGACTATGAGTATTCATTTACTTTTCAAATTTCCACTGTCATTTTTGTGTGTATGAAAACTGTGTTAATTGCTTTTGCAGAGGTAAATTGCAAATTTTTACTTTTAGTATTTATTTTTGGAAAATTGTCAAAAGTGAAATGCAAAATTTTCATATATTGAAATAGATACCAACATTGAGATACTCTTTTCTTTTATTATTGGAAATTGTTTTTTCATTCTAATTTCAATTATGAAAAACTAGCAGATATCTAACGATTTGAGTCACATTATTAGATTATAAAAATACTTTTAATACTATCTTTTAATCAATTAAAGTGAAGTTTTGGTTCAAATGAGTGTCAATTGAGGGGAATAATAATTAAAGAATCTCCACTAAATATCATTTAGGTATAGTTACCACCCACATATTAAAGATTATAACATAAATTTCCCCAAATTTAAATTATAATATTTAAGTATTATAATCTTAATAATTGTTCGTAAAATAATTACAACCTTCAAATTCTTCTTTCCTTCTTGCTTATATTTTGAACGACTTTCTTAGCTTGAGTGTTCCAATTAGGAAATCTATATTCAAAGTATCTCTAGACTCTTTAAAAATAAATTATTAATTTTTAACATTTTTAGATCAAATGAGTCAGTCTATATAGGCCTAACCTCAGTCTATCCATAAACACCTGTAGATTATATAGAAGAGATATACAAACTATATGCAGTTTTGCATTGGTATTTATATTAAATACAAAAAAATATATATTCGAAAGGTAGATGAATCGAATGAAATGATGAAAGTTCTATTCTTATTATATATATTAGTCAGTCAGTTTATCAGTCATTAGCCAACAAACCTCAACACACGAAAATAAAAAAAGAAATCATATAAATCTCATAAGTAAAATATCTATAAAATGATTTGTAAAGAAATTTATAAGATTTTATGTCTGGTCTCGGTTAAAATTTCTGTCATTTTCGTGGCATATTTATATGTCACGAATTAAGAATGTTATTAATAAGACAATTTTCATTAAGAGCGTTGAATTTTTAAGAATTGCGTAGAATTCTTTTTACCTCCTGTGTGCTATTTATTTTTTATTGTAAAAAAAAAACACATATATATAGATACATATTTGTTTGTGAAATTTTCCAAAAAAGAAATAGAGAAGAAATTTTTTTAACAATTCCGCCCGCAACACGCACATTTTTTACTTCATAAAATGTCAACGACACACAAAAAAAAAAAAGAAAAAAAATAGAAGAAAACCAGCTGAGAGACAACTATTTCCAACTTTTGTGTCAGAGATATATAATTATATATATATATATATACATATATATAAATAGTTGTCTCCGAGTGTGGGTGTTTTTGCACTAAAATGAACCCCACTGAATGCCACTTACCAATCGTTGTATAGATGGTACAACTATAGACCATAGCATTCCAAAATGACCAGGGATTCTTTTTCAATAGATCCTCCTCTTCGGTTGTACCTGAACGTAATAATGATTCCACTGTCGATTGATGGCTATTCATAATACGTAGAATTCGGCTATCAAAATCTGTGTGCGATAACTGAAAGAATAATTTATTATATATATATATATATATATATCAAAAGAGACGCGATCAAAATAGCTTACCGTATTCAGGAGAGGATCCTTTGTCATTTCCTGCATTTCCCTAAAGAATTGTTTTTGTTTCATCTGTAGATCCATTAGTTCTAAGGCACCTTTACGACCTATATATAGTTAAAAATAAATCATCATTTGTCAACTGATTTTAAGAAAAAGGGAAATTAATTACACATCAATTTTCTGTTATCATTAACAAGGTGAAATAGATAATACAGATTCTGATTTGCTGCTCAATTTGTTTTGGTTTATCTAAAAATTTGTACGCAAAGTTTCAATACTCTATAATATTTTTTTGTGCAATGTCGAATAGAGATTTAATTTGTATTTAAACAAATTGTTTAGGTGAATGATTGAACAATTTGATTAATAAAAGTTATGCAATTCAGTTCAGACTTTAGGCTCACCTACTTACATGGAACTGGCCGTGGTTAATTGAATCTCTGAATCCTCTTCACCTTTTTTTTTTTAAAGTGATTAATCTTATTCACAAAATCATATCATTGTGATCTTAGATACAGGTCATAGATCAGAGATCAAAAGATCATAGATTATAGATCATAAATTATAGATCACAGAAAAGACTGACTATACTAAATAGAATATTATATATATTTTATAAATAATCTTGAAATTTCTTGGAAAATTTAATTTAGCTTGATAAAAGTTGGCGCAAATGGGGGGGGAAAATAAATTCTTATTAAATAATTAAGACACAAGATTTGTTAAGACTTTTTTTTTTTAGATATCTATTCGAATAGACTTTTCTTTATTTATATTTATTTTAAATTTAAGTAGAAATTTATTTTATTTTAGCCTTGACCCGAACTTATGCAATTAGCACAGTATGTGGCAAAAAATTGGCATTTGGTAGCCAAAAATAAAATTTCCAGTATTTTCGTTTAGGCCATAAATCATAAGGATATATGTATGTATGTACATATATACCACTTTGTTTTGGGGGTGAGAAAAGGAAACATCTTAGCATTTCATAATAAACAGTTTAATGTGTGATTCTTAACCGATTCAAGCGAACAACGATGATGATAATGATGATGATGATGATGATGATGATGATGATGATGGCCTCTTTCCTTTTCAAACATGTTAATCATCATCATGTCATATGTCTAAATTGTTTATACTCTTCACATCTCTGAATCATTCAATTCATTCATCTGTGCGTTCACCTGTTCAACCAACAAAACACTGACTGGAAGCTTGATGAGAGGGAGGGAGAGAGGGGGTTAGGGATTGGGGTCGTCATCTCTGCCAGAAGACATTAAATTGACTTTAATTCCGGGCGCATGTTCATAGACTGAGATACTAGACAGATGTACGTATTTATCTATATCTTTTGTTAATTTGTTTCTGTTTGGCAGATTTTTTTTTTTTTTTTTTTTACTGTTTTCCAAACAAATTTACCAAAGAGCAACAAATACTTGCAACGTTTTTTTATATCTTTTTTTTATGACTTTTATAACTTCCGGGGGATCGCCAAATTCACCCACCCACTCAATCTCTTGAGTGGAAATCCTCACCTTCGACTGCACGAAAAACCAATGCACCGCCAACACTATAAAGTCCCAGGACAAAGATCAGGAACATATGTGTAAACCATCTTTTTGACCATTTACCAATTTTATTATACAGTCCATAGGTAAATTTTTCACCAAAACTCATACCAGTTTTGGTAAGATCAAGAAATCCTTCATAACCTTTGGTCATGAAATTGCCAGAACCAAATGGATTGGCAACTGGGGGCCAATAGGGACCCTGATTGTGTTGCTGTGAGCTAGTATAGTTTGTCTGGGCTGTATATGGTGGTTGGGCACTCGGTGGCATCGATGAACCACCCCCACCACCCATTGGTGATATATTGTGTATATTAATCCGTGGTGGTCGATTCGCTCTCCGTGATGGAGGCGGTGTACTTGTCGTGGGTGTTTGATTTAAAGACATGGCTTAAATTTATACATATAACTATCTCCTCCAATCTGATAGAATTGCTATCTATACATTTATGTATATATGTATATATCTGTTTTTTAATATATCTTTTTTAATTTGTTTAAGCACTACAGACGCCAGTTGGCATTCATATTGAAAGATTTGTTTAAATTGCTTTGGACACTTTCTGTTTTTCTCACTTGAACATAAGTTCTACATACATAAGTTTCACGCAATTCTTTTTTATTTGTATTATTTTTAAAATTATCATAAGTATTTTTTTCCCGTTGCCGAGTAGTTTATCTTTTTTGTATTCGTATTTATATATTTTTGTTTTTTTTAGCTTCCGTCCGTCGCCTTCTTGATTTCGATGCGAACTGAACCGGCGCAGGCATTTGGCCAACATCAGCGGGCGGCAGTGTCGCTCTGTCCACATAGACGAATCTCCGGGAAACAGAGAACAAGAATCAGCAGCAGAAGCAGCAGCAGCAGCAGCAGCTGCTGAACGAACGCCACCGACAATGACGACATCGACAACTCATGACCTCACACATTTTGCCAAAAGACTTCTCTTCTCGATATACATATAGTAGTAGTCTGGTATGTAGAATATATATACATATTTATATACATATAATATACATGTTTAACTGAAGGAAATTCTTACTTAGCATTAGACAATGACTCTGATCTCAGTTTTCGGTTTTTGCTTTGCTTTTTTTTTTTTTTTGTTCTAATCCCAATTAAAAGTTAATTACAAAATGAGGTAGTCCCAGCTAACTTTTTTTCTCTTCTCTTTTTATTGTTAACACGCATTTAAATAATTTTCTATCTTTATTTTGTTGGTATATAACAATTTATTGTTATTTATACAAATGTTTTCTCATTCTTCTAACCCGGTTCGCATTTCTAGTGTCTAGTGTGTGTGTCTTGACACTAATGAATTTCAAATTTATCTCTAAAATAATTTATCATTTTTATTATTTTTTCATTATTGTTGTTGCTATTGCTTTTTCGAAAATCCCAAAACAAGTTTTTTTTTTTTTTTTTTTGAAAAATTGTGAACTGGTGGTGGACCTGGTCATGGACCCTTCTTTTCGCTTTCGCAGAAATTTTTATTTGCTCATCGACCCGACCAAATCATAAAAATTTATGAAGAATTTTGGCCACAAATTTTTGTCTGGTTGTAAAATTTGTTAAGTTAATTGGTAAAGATTTTTTTTTAGATTGTGAATTGAGCTATAAAATCCTAGTCAAATAAATTGATTCCGGTTTCTTTTTTTTTTGAATATTTATACTACAGATCTGGATTTCGTTTAGTTTACAGTTACGAAAATAAAACTTAAAATAACAATCGAATTTTTGTTTTCATATTTTAATAAGGGGCGCTAAGAGGAACTTGTTTTAGTTTTGATTTCATTTCAAATTCTATCAATTTTGGTTTAATTTGATTAAAGTAGAAAAAAGAAACAATCATGAGTGTTAAAAGTTCTTTCATTAATGTTTTTTGTAATATTTTGTATACCCTGTAACTAGGGGGTAAAGGGGTGTATTATAGAGCCCAGTCAAAGTTAGGTAGAGGCCTGGGGTAATTTCATTTCTGTCATTGAAATTAAAATCGAAATTGTTCGCAATTTTCTTAGATTAAAGTAAAGAGACTTAAGACTAATTTTGAAATGTTTTAAAAAAGTTTTAATAATATAAGAAACCGCATTTTAGATGTTTTAAAAATTCAAAAATTGTGTAAAAGTTTATTTTCCAAATTTTTATGCCAATTAAAAAATGCGATTGTAAGAAGTAAACGAAGATATAGATTTTAAAATCGGCTTAAATTGTATTATATTATAATACAATCTTGTGGTGTCCGTCTTGAGAAGGCTGTGTCCTACATACATACATATATTCTTTGGCCATCATTAACCAATTTCTATAGGTTTTTGAACTACTTCAAACGTAAAGTAAAAAACAAAATAATTGAAAACTATGAAATCTAAAAGAAAAAATTAAAACTAATTTCGAAAAGTTTTTTTTAAAGAAAATCTACATTGCTGAAAATAGCAAAAATCATGTTGAAAAATTTGTTTACCCAGTCAAGTCATATTTGATGGATTGCCGTATAATGAGTGAGATCAGTGGATCAAGAGAAGGGGGGAAAGGGCATCATGGGAAGTGCTGAGTTTTGCTATTTCTAGTTGAGCTTGAGAACTTATTTGACAATATATTTGACGGCTGTGCGTCAGATCGTGAAGAGGGGCGCTAAAAGTAATATTCTAAAAAAAGAAAAGTCTTATCAATTTGAAAAATAAATTGTATGCATATTTATAGAAATTGTGAAATTGTCAAAACAAATGGCAATTTTGTTTTGTCTCTTCCATTTTTCCTTTTTTTTTTTTGTTCTATTTTGTTTCTTTTAGTTGGATTTGTTTTATTTAGATTTATACACTTATAATTTGCTTGT
The DNA here is from genome assembly GCA_018150375.1 of Drosophila sturtevanti. Lineage (NCBI taxonomy): Eukaryota > Metazoa > Arthropoda > Insecta > Diptera > Drosophilidae > Drosophila > Drosophila sturtevanti. The sequence goes on from JAECWJ010000317.1 coordinate 284,732, forward strand.
TATATACATATTTATTTCTGAAATGTATGAAAAATAGGAACGTTTATCAAGAACAGCTGGTCGCAATATTTGTCAGAGCTTAGGAAAATGTGTCTGTATATACATATAACTATACAAATTATATATACATATATATATCGAGTATATGGAATTAGTCATAAAGTCGAACTAAGTTGGAATGAATTTCAAATGGCTATACTTACTGTGGGATATTTGTTCCAAAATATATTTAATTTTCAAAAGAAATTGATCCAAAAGAAATGTAGGTTTTCTCGAAGGATAATAAAAAACTCAATATTTCAATAGCTTTATATATTATTTATTGATTAGTTCGTTTTTGTTGTAGTTTTTGTTTTGTTTTGTTTTTGTTTAACCTATTTACATAAACATATAGATAATCTGGTCAATCAGATATAAATTGTTGATACAAACATGGATTAATAATTTTTATAGGCGTATATTACCTCACTATATATATATATATATATCTTCTCTAGCCACTCAAAGCTCACAAATATCAACTTAATACATATATATATATATATATATTAATGTAAATCAAATTTGTTTCGAATATAAAGTATTTTAAATTAATTTTACTCACACAGTCCTTAAATCTTTTTTGTTTTTTTTTTTTTTTTTTCCCCCTTTTTTTTTTTGTTTGTTTTCTTGTCTAACAATATTTTTTATTATTTATTTATTTTGTTTCTCATTTTCGTTTATTTCCGTATAAGACATGCACAAAACAATTAACTAAACATTTAATTAAAATTTTGTTATCAAACAAAAGCGGTACACAAAAGAAAGGGGGTTGGGGCGGGGGTTTCGGGAAGGGGGGTTGGGGGCGACTAAATACAGATTTACATATCAAGTAATAGGCTATAGATCCAGTTCCAATACACATGTGTATATATATCTATCGTATGCATATACATAAATATATATATATATATATATTTATATATATATATAAATATCCCTTTAATTGGGATTCTCATATCATCTCATCTCTGGGTGCAACTATTTTCTTTGGAAGATTTGTGTACACACACACAGACACACACATATTATTATTATATAGAATGATGATCCAATGATATTGGCATTATTATAATTCTGTATTTTTAGTTTCCGATATATACTATATAGGTTTAGATATAACGAAAATTTGTCAAGTTTTTCTGTTTTTCTTATTTGCCTAGGCGCGCAGGACAAATTCATAATAATAAAAAAAAGGAAAGCACTTTTTTTCTTTAATTGCAGGCGAGGGGGGGGAAGGGGGAAAGGGGGAAGTGGAAAGTGGCTAGGTACAGTCATCAGCACACTAACTAAGTAAATTCACTGTAGATTAGGATTATGATTCAATAATATCATTATTTTAAAGCTTCCTTAGCCCTTTGTTCCCATTCGGCACGTCGCTGATGTATGCCCTTAAATTCACCCACTGTGGCTGATCTTTCTATCGCCTTATTAACAGATCCTTCAGCTGCTGATGGAGCACTAGATGCCAATGTAATTGGATTTGATGTCATGGGAGCCATGATCTTACCAGCAGCAGCAGTAGCACCTGCTCCTGCCGGTTTTAATTGCAATGAATAACGCTCCGTTGAGGTTCGAATGTGGCCATTAGTATTTGTATTTGTATTATTATTATTGTTGTTGTTGTTGTTATTATTGTTGGTAATATTTCCATTTCGTCCTGTTTGGCTAATTTTAATTGGTGGCAGATAGGAGATGACTTTTTGCTGCTGTTGTTGTTGTTGTTGCTGCTGCTGCTGCTGCTGCTGTCCCTGTTGGCCAACATTTTGACTTTTCGCTTGATTATGGTTGTTATTGTTGTTGTTATTGTTGTTGAGATTTCGAAAATCGGCCACCGAATTACGATTATTTGTGGCATTATGATTATGATGATGATGATGATTGTGATGATGATGAAGATGATTATGATGATTAGCAGTCCTGGACGACTCACTACTGACCTGCGTCTCATATTTGGGCGTTAATTTATCCAATTTCTCTTCACTATTTGATTGATTCTCCTTATCGCTATCCACATTCTGACTAACCAATTTCTTAGAAGTTGGAGGAGCTGGAGCTGGAGTTTGTATTGGGAGGACGGGTGAGGGAAGGGGTAAGGATGCTGGTGTCACCACCGCCACCACCTCTTCGTCCTTCACTTTGAGAGAACGGCGTGCAAAGACCTTCATCAGTTCTGGTGTGGCATCCTCCTTGCTCACTGGAGCATTACCATTAGAGCTGGCAAAGGACTTTTTACGCAGAACCACAGGTGCAGGATTTATTGATGGTGAACTGTTGCCGTCACTCAAATTTGGTGATGTGGGTGAACTGGGCACGGTGGGAATAGTTATTGATGGACTCGTTATCGTCTCCCCTTTTCCTATCGATTTTTTACGCTGTTCGACTGGAGCCACTAATTTGGCAGTATCCTCATTGAGGAACAATCTCTTTCGCTCCTCCAATGATAGTCGATTGTTTTTTGTTGTTGTTGTTGTTGTTGTTGTTGGTGTTGTTGTCGCCGGAATCGTTTCCGGTTTACTCTTTGGTGTTTTTGTTGCTTTTGTGTGTGCGGCAGGAGACGACTCCGTCGTAGTGATGACAGATGATGGCGCCACACTATTGGCACTAACAGCCCGTTGTCCCATATTAACGACAGGTCGTTCTACAATCTCTATAGTGGCCTCCACTTCACCACTATTCCGTCGTCGGCTTAAATCATCTGTGCTCTGACTCCGTTCCGCTGTTGCCCCTGAAGGAGGAGGATTCGATGTCACCACCTTGACATTCTTGGCCAAAACTAAATGATTGGTCTTGTTATACAAACGGGCCTGATCCACACGATTCAATTGAATCTTCATGAATTCGGGTTCAGTTGGACATTGATTATTATTTGGTGTTGGATCCACATTGGCGGAATTGCGTCGACTATTTGTAGACTTTGTGGGCGTTGGAGGCGGTGAATTGTTGGCCAATTTAGCATTCTTGGCCAAAGGACTTGCCGGACTGGGACTAGTCAAAGCTGCTGTTGGCGCCTGTTTCAGTTCCAAGACTTTTGGTCGTTGCGGTTGTTGCTGCTGCTGCTGATCCAATGTCAAATGTTCACCCACTGTAGCCGATTTTCTTAGAACATTGACCAGCGGTGATTTGACTATCATATCGATATTCTGTTCGATCTGTGAGATATTTGCTGTTCCACTGGTCACCAGAAGTTTGGTACTATGTTGAGGTGAAGTTTTTGTTGGCAAATGTCCCGAGGATTCGGCACGACTTTGCAGCAATTTGTTGTCATTAATCTCAAAGCCCAGAGACACACATTTGGCTGTGGGGGATTGTGGTGATTGTGGTGACTGTTGCAGCTGATGGTGTTTGTAATAGGATGGGACACGAAAACTTATTGATAAATCTGGCAAACTGGGCATAGTTGAGATCTCTGATGAAGTGGGACCTCCACTTTCCCTTTCATCTTGATAATTGCGGAAACTGCGTGATTTCTCAACTGTTTTTCGCTGTTTCTCCTCATAGTAGAGCGGTGATGGTTCATCTGTGCTCGTCTCCAATGAATTGGATGAGCTCGAGTGCTGACCAACTGAATCATTTGAACGAGATAGCTTCTGTTGGAAAGCACTTAAGCCCACAATGCGTGCCGTTGTTTTACGTTCCGATTTGAATTGTTGCTCCCTCACCAGAGTTGTAGATTGGAAAGTATCTGATCCCCGTGAGCTTTTGGATAGTAAATTAGTTACATCGTTAGTGCTCGGTTTCTCCAGATTGGAGCTTAACTCCTGGGGAATATAACGCTGACGAGCCGCTGGTCCGGATTTTGGTTTAATGGCTGTCGGCGGTTGCGGATGTACTCCATAATTACTAACCATGGCATTGAGACCATGTCGTCCCTCATTCTGTATCTCACGCTTAATAGTCTGTCGCGTTTCTTGAATGTGCTGGTCATGGGAGGTGGCACTCTTCGATTTGTCGGGCAGCACCAATGGCTCTCGCGAAGTGGCCTCCAGACAGGAAGTGGATATCTGTAATTTCTTGGCCACACTCTGACTGGAGTCGACATCCTCGAGACCATCGTTGGCACGAGCAATGCTACGCTTCGAATTGCGATGAATCAGACGACTAAGGAAGCCATTACTATCACTGGAATCGGCTTGGGTTGTTACATCATCACCATCGGTGGAAGATTCGCCCCGTGACTCGAATAATGCATTCACCTTCGAACGAAGGCCAAAGATTTGCGAGGATGTTGTCGATGATCCATTAATAATGGTAGTAGAAGTATTTATGGTTGTCTGGTTCTGGTTCTGGGATTGCTCGATTGTCTTGGTGGTACGTTTGCTTGTTACCAAAGAGTTGCCAGTTGGAGGAGCTATAGCAGTTAGAGTCTTTGGAGGCAAAGAGCGAGTCTTGGTTTTGACTTGTTCATTATCTAGAGGAGAGGATATGGGGGGAGAAAGGGGATTATTAAAATCATCTTCAAAAGAAAATTCATTACTAATCCACACTCACCTTTAATTGCTCTCATGCTTGGACTCATCTTTAATAGCTCTTCATTGGCCTCGGGTATGGAGGTCTGTATCGGAGAGATTAATTTGAATTGGTTGCAATTTTTAAAGAAAATTCCATTTTTGAACTTACCTCTAGGGTTCGTCTATGCTGACGACTTGGTCCCTTCTTTTTGGCCGGCCTTATGGCCATCTTATGTTTGGCCGCTGCATGTGATAATCTGTGACGTTCGCCACCAACTGCATCTGTCTCATCATCGAGATGGGAACGTAGTATATCCGATCCCATTGAGATGGAGGAGCTAGTGGATATACGTGAATGCTGATTATGATGTCTATCCTCGCTGCCATCGTTACTGTTCACACTCAACAGACTCAATGATGACACTTCACTGTGACTGTGACTAACACTACTGTGATTGTGATGGCCTTGAGATGACAATGCAGCATTACCACCACCACCGCTCCGTGATGTCAAATAGGCGGCTGTACTACTGCGACCCTGTCCGGCGGCAGCACGTCTCTGTGGTGAGGCTGGACTACGTGGTAGTCCCAAATCCTCATCGGAGGCATCGGGCCGATTGCGTCGTTTACGCAAAACATCCGTAAGCTCCGCCTGGAATGAGAAAGCAAAAAAATATACAAATATAAGTATATTGTTATTGACAGAGTTCACTCTCAATATATGGATGTATGTACAACAGGGGTAGGGGTAGAGGTAGGGGGGGTTGGCATGGATATGTTTGCGGATTTACCCAGCTTTTCCAGCGGAATACAAAACGAGCACGTAAACAACTGCGTCCCAGGCGGCTATCACCGCTACCGCCGTTCAATTTCATTTTAAAGGGATTCTGCTTGAAATCAATCATTTCAAAGGGCTCGAAAAAAAATAAGGAAAATAACTCGAGGCCAACAAATGATTGATATCCAGCGAGAGACCTGATATGATTGTTATTGTTTTTGTTATTGTTCTTGTTGTTGTTGTTGTTGACTTTTTAAAGGATTCACATTAATTGTGTGTTTACCTAACCCCACATATGCCAAAGTCTTACCGTAAACGAAAGTTTAAATGGTTGCAAATTTGCATTGCCCGCATTTCCGGCTACCATTTTTATATTTATTTTCTTCTTCTATTTTTGTATTTTTATAGCTAATTAACTAACTAACAAACTAATAAGGGCTATTGTTGTTAGCGATCGCGTGATCTGAACGATTTCACTTTCCACCTAATATAGCCGAGCGAGCAGCAACAGCAGTCAACAGTTGTTGGCGCAACCAAGTTCCAAGTGCAACTGGCACATTCAGCCGAAGGGCAGGGCAGAGCAGAGCAGAGCAGCCAAAGCCGGCGCGGTGCATCTGCTTGGCAAGACGCGTCAGGGGTTAGTTAAATGAGGAGTGAAATGGAAAATAATGAAAATGAAATCGAAAAATGGAAATGGAAATGGGAAATGGCGGTCTCAAGTAGTTTTTTTTTTTACCTAGACCTCAGATAAGTGTAGACATCGACAGGCAGACGGACGAAATATTGGAAATCTGTTTATTGTCAGTTGAGATAGCAATTCAAGGGTAACACACACTTGGTCACACACACACACACACACAGACACAGACAAAACGCACCTTGGCACGTAGTAATACATTTTAGGGAACGCAGGGACTAATACACACTGGTAGAAAAAATGATGACGTTTCGCTTTTCTGTTTGATCTCTTTGGATTAAATCAAAAAGATTTCTTTATCCAGGTTTGAGACGATTGGTGGGTGGGTAGTAATGGATTTCCCCAGCCTGGGAAAATCTTAATCTATCAAACGAGTTTTCCGCTCCAAGACTTGGGTTTTTTCTTTCATCATATGAACTGGAGATTCTATTAGATTATTCTTAAAATTATCATAATATTAGATTATTCTTAAGAACTATCTCTTTATAGTACCCAAAAAATCTTTTAATTAATCTCAAATGATATATATAATTATAAATTGAATTTTAATTGTTTCAAATTTTTGCCACGCCCATTCACTGATGTGAGTGAGCTTTCAACTCTTTTCAACTTTTAATGCAAATACGGCAATTATCCAAAAGATTGATGTAAAACTTTTCCAAATCGGCCTAAAGATGGCCAACTTAGAGCCTTTAGAACATTGGTAAAATCCTTCAAAAGGACAACGCACAAATCCTTCAAAGGAATCCCTACTTCAGAGGGCTCCAATTCGGTCAAATCTCGTCCGATTTTAAAAAACTATGTCTTTATTTGTTTTTTAGAATCACAATTTTTAATTAGCATAAAAATCTGAAAAACTAATTTTCGACTCGATTTTCGCAAGTTTTAACGATGGTTACACTGCAAAAATTTACGAAAATCCGATCAAAATTTTTTTTCCAATTTTTTTCAACTTTTAATGCAGTTTTTTAATGCGGAGATTATCCAGAAGATTGATGTAAAACTTTTCCAAATCGGTCAAAAGATGGCCAACTTAGAGCTTAATCATTCAATTAATGAGGATTTCGACAGAGTCTGATTTTATGAAATATCTCTTATTGGTACAGGGTATCCAAGTCGGCAGGGACGACGTGCTTAATGGTTTTGTTATTAATGGTTAAGTTAAAAAAAATTACTTAATCTACTCCTGGCTAATAACTGTTAATTAGAGAAATTTCTTGAACAGAAAGATTAAATTTTTTACTGCTGGAATTGAATTAATTTATTATTCGTAGGATTCATAATAATTATAATTTCTCTCAGTGTAGGCAAATACGAAAAAATGTCTTATATAAACACAATGCAACTGAAAGATGCACTTTTCTTCCTCTTCTACGTAAACACCCAACACTCTTCCTCTCTCTCTCTCTCTCTCCATCTCTCTCTCTCCAACGCTCGTATCCTCTTTAGTTGCTCTTTCCCTAGCTCAAACTCAATCGGATCTGTTTATCCCTCTATCTCTCTCTCTCTGTCTCTCTTTCTCTGAGCTGTGTTTCCTCCTTGTGTAGTATTCGTTGTAATCTCATTTTTCAGTTGCCTTGACGCGTGACGTCGCCATCTGTTGTAGCTCCTCTTTCTCTCTCTCTCTCTCTCTCTCCCTCTGTCTTTCTCTAGTCAAAGTCTATTTTTGGTTAATTTCGAGGATTTAGTATTAATCTGAGGCAGGTTAAAGACCTTGGCCATTAATTATCAACAAATATCTGTGAAACGTAATTACACCGACTAACTAAATGGATAAACACAAATTTAAAGAAAACAAAAAAGTTCACTGAACTTTAACTAAGAATTCAATGTAAATGCTCTTTAGCCAAGAAATCTCTTACATAATCTTGCATAAAACCATTTTCCAAGTATTCTTAGGTAAAATATGTATACAGACAGGCAAATGTCACAGCAAAAAAAAAAGAAAAGAAAAATCCCAAAATCCGTGGAAAACCTTTAACCCTTTAGTATTTTAGTTAGGTACCTGCAAAAAACAAATCTTTACATTGAAACTGCACCCACTACCCAACTACCTGCTGATTGTGCTGCTGTTGCTGTTGTTGTTGTTGCTGCTGCTGCTGCTGCTGCTGCCTGTCTGCCTACCTAGAAATGGCCTGGTCTAAACCTGTCTAAATCGCCAAAGCACATGAGCAAATCCCCCTACAGCCCCGTCACATTCACTGATTTATTGGCACACTTGCCGTGAGTGGAGTGGGCCAACGGCTACTACAAGGCAGCGGCCTACACGCCATTGTTGATTACCGCAAATCCACATGTAACGGATAGAGCCATAGGCGTAGGAGTCATGGGGTTTTTTGCAAGCCAACCCAAAAAGATAAACCAAATGTTTTTATATAAGCCATTTCAATTACAATTACATTGCTGATTATGCATAATGGGCAAGTGCAAGGCCATAGAAGTCTATAAATCCCAAAGCTCTAATCCTCATTTCTTAGAGTTGAAGCTTCTGAAACCTTGAGGGCGTTTATTTAGTTAGGTTTACAAAAAAAATTGTAGAAGTGACTTAATTGAATATAGGATGAGGCGGCGGCTAGTTAAATATTGAAATATTTTTACAAATTTTAAGGGAATTCTTAAGCAATTGTTTTTCAATGATAATTTTCCCATTTATGGTAATTTGTTACTAAATCTTATTAGGCATTCGAACTACGGGACACTTTATTTTATTTAGCTGTGCATTCCAATTTCATAGAGCTAAGTTAACTTGGCCAATACCATATTTTAAAGTTTTTTCAAAATTATTATTCCATTTGTTGAATTTTTTTTAAGTGTAAAAGCTTTTCAAAAATCAATTTTTAAAATGAAAATTTAACCAAATAGCACAGCAAATATATTCCAAAAATGCAGTCCTCGTAGCCCAGTCATTTAGGCAACTAAACAACGAGGATCCGGGTTCGAATCCCAGGCTAGTGTATGGATGTAGTTTTCGTCTAAGCTGAAGGCCTTAGTTGCCAGTGCTTGTAAAATATAGTTAGGTTGATAGTTATATATCCTATACTTTAATAATGATAAATAATAATATTCCAAAAAGTTGTGTTAATAACACGAATTGGTTAACAAAACGTAGTTTCTAACACCATTCATTTGAAAAGACATTCTGAAAAACACTTTCCCTTAAAATCCAACGAAAAAAAAAGACCATTAAAATGATCTCAAAGTTCTTATCAGAGCTCTCGACCGAAAAACCTTAAAGAATGATGTGAACCTTCTAATAAGGAAGGAATCCTTCTTCATCCCAACAGTTTCCCCCCACAATTTCATTTTATTTTTTTTAATCCCTGCTAACACGGACACCCATGTCATTTTAACGGTTATGTGCTTAACAACTATCCACCAACAGTTGGTCAAGTGGGCGGCAAAACTATCGTGTCAAATTAAATGCACAATTGCATCATTTCACTTGCATCGTCCCCGTCCGCGAGTTGTTGCAACGCAAATAACAGATGCTTATTTAATGCCGCTCATTACAGAGTAGTGGGGAAGGGGGAGGGGGGAAATGATGGCTCTAGAATTCTCAATTCTCAAACTCATTTATCAGTACTACCTCAATCTATGTATATATGTATATTACATCCCTGTCCTATCTAAATGTCGTTTAAACTCGTTATCAATTGAATTCAATTTCACCTCAACTCTGTCATCGTCATCGTCATCGTTGTCGTCGTCTGTCACCCATGAGACAAAGTGGGTCAAATATCAGCAAAGATCTATGTACATATATATATATATACATACATACACATATATGGTCAATGGCATTATATATACTTACGAATGTGAGAAGTTATGCTAAAAGTAAATTGAACTCAAAATTTAATGCGGATGCAACTAAGAGATCCAGCTGATTCAGGAAACATTTTCAAATTCACCCCCCCACCCAAAAAAAAAAAACTAATGGACAAGGAAATATAATGTGATATATGTATATATGTAGGTTTTGTGCCTTTATGCAATTGGCAAGTCAAACAGTTTTCCAGTTGAAAGCAGACGGGAAGTCTCTTGCCAAAAAAAAAAAAAAAAAAACAACAACACATAACATTACTCTAATGTAGGCCGAAATATTTTGGACACCTCCAAAAACTTCAATTTACATGGCCAGGAAATAATCATATTAGAGTTGTCCGTCCCAGTCATCGTCGTCAGTTGGTCAACATGTTTAAGTTTTAAGTTGATTTCAGTTCCTTGACAACACAATTTGATAAAGTGCAACTCCAACTCCATCTCCAACTCATTGGACATGGACACAAGGAATAGCGTGTGAAATGCCTTCGCATGTTGTCCCCATGCGGCTGATGATTTGTCTGCCTGATTGCTTGCTCCTGACTAAGTTAGAGGAGGAGGAGGTGGCTAAAGAGACTAGAGATGACTCTACATTTCCTCTCTCTCTCTCTCTCTCTCTCCCCCCTCCACTCTTTACCCAGTATAGTTTCAGCATTTTACAGTCATTGTCAATGCGTGTTACCGTGTTACCATATCACCGATGTCATTTCAAGTTGTTCAAGTTAATGGTGAATGCACTTAATATATATCCCACCCCCCTCCACACACACATCATCTCCCCTCTCCCCATTCTCTGTGTGCATTATTCCCAGGCAGAGAAAATTGCCCCCATCTGTCTGTCTATCTGTCTGTCTGTCTATCTGTCTGCATTGTCATTTATTTTTCCATTATGGTCATCATCAACTAGATTTTTTTCTCTTTCTTTCAACAATTAATTCATCAAACTGGTTAAATGTTTTCAAAGAGAGCCTGTCGCCTGCCTCTCCTTCTCCTCCTCCTTCTTCTTCTCCTTCTCCACGATTTTAGTTTCTTTTAACAAGAATTTCAAGATTTACAATAGGATCGTTAATTTATAGTTAAAGGGAAAACATCAATGGAAAGTACAATGACACGGATTAAGTACTGGATTGCTAGTATAATTAACAATTTACAAAAATTAGAAGGGAATATTTGAAAGAAGGAAGAAAATATGTGAATGGTTATCATAATTAATTTCTAAGGTTTTATCATAATTGAAATGATTAACTACTTAAAGCGATTAATCAATCCATCTCATCGATTGTTGGTTTAACAGAGCGAAGTAAAAAGAAGTTAGGTTAGGAATCCTTAGGAATCCTTCTAAAGATTTGAAAAATAATTAACAAAAATCCATGATAGTTATAAAAACGTGGAAAATCCTTTAAAAAAACGAAGGAATCATGTGGAATATATGACAAAAAAATCCTTTGGAATCCTTAAACAAAGCGAGGGAATGTTTTGAAACTTTTTTCTTTCGCTTTTTTAAAGGATTCTCGAGACTTTTTATTATATACCCCCCATAATTCCTCTTTAATTTATTTGGGTGATTTTTGTCTAACTTCCCTAAGGAATGATTCCTCGATCATAGAAACATAATAATTGAAGTTGCTTAAAAGATCTAAAATCGAGGTTAATCGAATCAATCGATATAACAATTATATTTTTTATATGATATAGACTGCTTAAAAATAGGAAGTTTAAGGAATAACATGGATAGAAGCTAAATAGCAGCTAAATTTCTTAAATTATTAAAAAAAAATCGGTAACTTGTAGCGATTTATCGAGATATAACAATAATGAATTGAGCGGGTAAATTAAAACGTAATCATTTGCCTCAAACAAACTAAATAAAAATTTTTAATATTTAAAGACCAAAATGAATATGAATATAATGTATAATATATAGAATCCGCCTTTAGGCTAATACAGAAACTTCTTATAACAATTCCATTACAAATCGTTCCAATTACATAACGATAATTCGATTTCACAAATATATTCGATTTACTATATAGCGTAAGCACAATTCTTTTAACATCTGCTTGACTAATTGGGTTTTTTTTTTTTTTAATTGAAATTATATTAAACCGTTTCATTGGACTTTGGCATAATGGGTTAAACAAATGTTTATCCAAAAAAATTGCACAACTTCACCCACAATAAATTATTTAGTTTTGAATGTTTCTTATGTTCTAAAAATAATATATCGTTGAGGTATTATTATAAAGACGCGATGTTCACTACCAAGTGACTCGAGGCGAACTGATTTAGCGGAAAACTCTGCAGGAGTTCAATAGCATAGAAAAAAAAAAATAAAAAAAATAGAAAGAAATGCGATTTATTTGCTAACCAGGTTGGCAAATAAGCTGCAGCCAAAGCAGAAGGAAAATAAAGAAGGGGAGGAATGAATAGGTGAGGCAGAGGCACAGCCAAGTGGAAAAAAGTGGAATAGCAAGAAGCGGTTAGCAACTCGTTTGGCCAGAAACCAAACCGAACAAAGCCAATAGAAGAAGAAGTAACAGCAAAACTAACTAATACTATGCGAGGAGAAGAGAAGACAACAACAACTACAACTACGAGGAAGAAGCCGCAAATTGCCACGCGCTCTGGCAATATATGGGTTAGAGAGGGGTATATTTTGGGGTGGGAAAAAAGAGGGAAGAGATCAGGTCGTATGTTGCTAGATGGAGGATATAAAAGGTGAGGTGAAGTGGGGTAAGAGGGGGGAGAGCCGACGACTTACTGGCCACTGCAACTGGCTTCAAGTTTCCAGTTGCTCTATGACGCGTGCGGTTGTTCCTTTTTTTTTTTTTGCTTTTTAATTTCTTGCTTCTATTGCTTTTCTTTCTTTTCACTTACAACCGAAAATCCACTTAAGACTTGGCTTGATTATGCAGGCAACAACAACAACTATAACAATAACAACGATGACGAAGATGCTGACGATCCACACAGACACTTATTAGATAACTTTTCTATAATTCATTATAAATAACTTTCATTGCTTGAAAATTGGGCAAAAAAGTTTTTTAATTTTGATTTGTAATTAAATTGCGAGAAAATAAGAAAGAGTGTGGCAAAGGGTCAGTCACTCACTTGCTGATAAAATTTAAACAAACATCTATATCTATTAAGTGAAGAAAGTAATTTAAAGATGCAATGCAAGAAATAATTTATTAACTCGTATTAAATAATGGAAAAAAATTACAATTAGATAGATAAGAGAAATAATTTTAAAAGAGCAGAACTAAACTAATATGAAAGAATTAAATTGAGTTCCAAATAAGCTCTTAGTAGTTAATACTAAGCTAAACTATTTAAGTATATGTTATATACAGTCAGTAGTTAAAGCGATTGGAAAACTAGAAAAACATTCTTCCCCCTTTGGGGATTATAGATTATAGATTTCGTTCTATAATCATAATATATAATCAAACATGAGAGAGAACATACAGAAAAAATGTAACCAAATGACTAATTTACAGATATAGATAATTTCAATTACTCTCCACCCCCACCTACCCCTCAGGGATAGCTTATACAGCAATTACTCTCTATTCCGTCTGTGCTCGGTTCATTCAACTTTCATTTAAAATTCTTTTAATTTATCAAAATGGAAATGACAATTGTTTTGATTGCATGATAAAAAGTTGGTAAATCAATATAACAAAAAAAAAAACAAACACCCTTTGAATAAACTCTGGAAAATGCAACAACATGAAAAATGAGAATGAGTCAATGGGGAATTTAAATTGAATTAAATTGACTAAACAGAGGGAGGGAGGGAATGGCGGGTGAATAATGTTGACTAATTATTAAATTAAATTCCTTTTCAATTCTTACCTTTAATACAATCGATAGACTACTGGCTGTGGCCGATTCCGAGAAGACACTGTCATGTGATTGCGAAAGAGTTTCTCGTGTATAATCCCTGAGAGAAGAAAAGGATTATATAGAAATGAGATCATTATTTTCTATATGTTTATCTTTACACTCACCCATCCACATCCAGTAGACGACCTTCGCTGAGACTACGCTGACTGTCGGACATGTCGGCACTAGTGCCACCCATTGCTGCACCACTACTACTACTTTCCCTGCTCTCGCCCATAATCAGTTCCTGTGACGAATCGCCAACACTGCGAAGATGGCGATGTCTTTGCTGTTGCTGTTGCTGATGCTGATGCCTTGGATCGGCATAGTAACCGCTATTCCTGCTCAGATTTAGAGAGTCGGGAAAAACAGCCACACCCAATTGTTGTCGCTGTGTTTGATACATGGCTTCCGTTTGTTGTGTGCTATGAGGCGACAGTGAGTTTTCTATATATTGTTGTTGTTGCTCCTGTTCTTTACGTTGATGTTTACTCGATGTCTTCTTTTTGCCCAGCAAAACGCTTAAGAGTTCATCGCGATGCGAACCAGAACCGTGAGATTTGGATTTTGGTAGCGATTGAGTTTGATAGCTATCGCTATTATTTAGCGGAGAAGTTGGCGATGAGATGGCTGTACCGCCTACTGATGCTCCACTTGCTGTTGGATTATTTGTGACGTTACGCAGATTCTTCTCACTGGAGCTACTCGCTGGCGGTGGTAATGTATTGCAGGAACCTGGTCCTGGTCCCGATCCCGATCCTGTTGTTGTGGGACTATCTGCAGCTGTATTAATGGTTCGCCGACGAAAGATCCGACGTAAATTACGCAATGGATGAAAACGTCTGCGTTTTTGTTGCTGCTGCTGCTGCTGTTGCTGCTGTTGCTGTTGCTGTTGTTGATGATGATGATCTGCAAGAACCAAGGCAAAAAGCAAAACAGAGAATTAAATTTGGCGCCCGGAAAATGAAGAAAACATTTTTTGTTTTTATAGTTTTTGTTTCTGTATTTGGAACAACAAAACAAAAAAGAGGAACAAACACACACACAGGAGGCGGCCTGCTGTGAGCGTGAAAAAAATATATCCAAAAAACATCCAAACCGACCAAATTGTTGGCAAACACGATACATATTTTGAGGCATCGAAAATTATGATGTCAACATGCAGGACATGGACAACACGCCACAGTATTGAACATAAACATAACATTTTTATATCTATACACATATATTCATATATGGTAAGCATTGGTGGCAAATGTTTATCCATCAATCAGGGATTATAGTATCGCAAAATGTTTAATCACATTTCAATTTCATTTTCACAAAATACGAAAAGGTTTAATTAAATTATTTCCATATTTCAACACTTTTCAGATAAAATAATTATAACGTGCACCTGGTTATGGCTAAAATATGGAAAACAACTTGTGTGCGGAGCAGGAAGACGAAATTATTGATGAACCGTTGAACGTTACTTTCCCCATCAGCAGTGCCTATCTAGTGGACAAATGGAAGCTTAATTTATTAAATGAAACAGCTGTCGATAAGCTAGGACTAAAACTAAAGGATTGAAATAGTAATGGTAAATCTTTTACTTCTTCAACTCCCTATGTACACTATTGGAGGTTAAGGTTTCCCTTTTTCGTACTCAGCATAATGTATGCTACAAAGGTAAGAAGGAATATCTGTACCCCCAATATCGACATTTTAATTTATAAAACTTATAACTTCTTTTTTTTACAGTGAATATGTTACTCCGTAGGAGAAAGCATCATAAAAAAGGAATATTGCATTTGTTGAGCCCTTCAAGGACGTTTTAACTCTGCTGCATCTGCTTTAGAAGAGGACAATATTGCAACATCTTTCAAATTCCTGATCTTGATTACCTTTTCCATATCCAAAATGTGATCTATATCGTTTAGTTATAATACAATTACAAGTATAAGCAATAATATGCATATAGTCCTAAGAAATCCTTATTTTTAGTTTCTAAGAAAATCGAATAAAGAATAAAACCTAATCAATATTCAAATAAATTCTGTCGTTTCATTGATCAAATTTGGAATCGATTTCTGTTGGCCTGGCATTAAAGTTCAGTTCATTTTAATTAAATTGAGCTACTAAAAAAGTTGAGCACACAAACTATTCGCTCACCCTTGAAGTATGCAACAAAAATTGTATGTTCCCGTCGACTGCCCAAATTGAGAAACTTCTAAGCGGCCCCCACAAGTATGCAGTGGATAATTGACTTTATTTTTTGGCATAGAAAATGGACGAAAAACAAAAAATGGTAAATAACTCGGTTTCCTGCAGGACTATCCGGATGTCCTTCTCACAGATGATAGTCCTTCGTGTTAGGAATTTTTTAAGATCACTTTCGTCCTGATCCTTTAAAGGATAACCGAGTTATGAGCACTTTTTTCCTGAGAGAAAAGTCCTTTTTTCTCAGCCGTTTAAAGGATATTCCAGGATCCAACTATGCCAGACGACGTTAATTGGCAAGGGCTACAATCTGACCAAAGGACATCGCAATTGTCCTTAAAATGGCCGAGATATAAGGATATTTATGATTTTAGGTCGAATTTGACGGCTAACCCCCTTACAAAAATTCGATAAATTTTTTCACTAGAATTTGAATATTTTTTAATGTCAATCGATTAAATTGCTGGTGAAAAATCCGAAATTGACTTTTAATCCGTGATCGGATAATAAGCTGCGAAAATAAAGACTTATAAAATTTGTTCTGGTTAGTTTATTAGGCTTATAAATTTGATTATTGGCGTTAGTTAATGGTTTCGCTGGCTACGAATCAGTAGTTGGGATATATAAAATTTCACAAAAATTACGGTAATTATTTGCAATGGAAAAACATAAGCAATTTCAGTTTCCATAGCTGATTCAATTCGCATTAAAAACATAAAATTTCTCACGAATTGAAAAAATCATTTAAAAATTCTCCAAAAGAAAAAATTTATCAATATAAACAACTGTTGAGCCAATCAATTGTTAATAGAATTCTTTGTCATTTCGACAAAGAACCTACGTAAGAGAATCAATGATAAGAACAAGCAATGAAATCAAATCAAACCAAATGGAATGGTATTCGCATGGGCAAGCGTATCGTCAAAAAACATGCCCATAAATAGGCAAAAAGCGAAACTAAAGAGCGCCATGCGGGAACTCCCAAAAAAACAATAAAGCAAGATAGAGAAAGATAGATGGAGAGGGTGGGAGAGAGAGAGTGAGAGAAAGAGGAATAGTGAATACAATTGATAGAGCACAAGAGCGGAAGTACCCGAATGTATGGTGGAAGCGTGTGCAATTTTTGCAAAAATAATTTAGGAAGGTCATATCTAATCGTAATTTTATTGACCCAGTATCAGCGGCTTACACAATCCTTTTGATAGCAATTTTTTCTTTCTTTGCCGATTGGCTCCAATGAATAACATAGACTTGTAATGCAGCCCTGGTATTGTGCTTTACCTTACGCATACTCGTTTAACACAATTAGCTACAAATTGTAAATTATAATCAATTTAATTGCTTGTGTTGACTTGACGATGTTTATGGTTCATTCCCATTTTCATTTGTAGACCTCAATAATGTTTATATAGTACATATGTATGTATGTATGAACAATATGTACTTAATGCCGATAAGAGTCTTTGGTTTAATGCGTCTCATACCTTCAATTTAGATCCAGAACTCGAAATTGTAAAAGGCGTTCGGTATTCGAATTGTGAAAGTATATAAGATATTGGTACTCATATATTATGGCTCAGTTTATTATTAATTCATAAGAACTATATTGTATAATTGAAACGATAAATTTGGCTGATTAACTTTTTTTGAAAGCATTGAATATTGACTCTAATTTTAATGCAGAAAATCATACAGAAAGACAATATTTACAAAAATTCCTGTTAATATAATTGGGTAATTTATGTATTCATATATTTAAGCAATACTGATTCTGCATAAATATTAGCTTTTGATAAATTATTATATAGATTTTGTTATCAATTTATTAAACATTCTGTGGATGTAACGATCCCTATAATATAAAATTAAATAAATCGGACAATGGTTTAAATTGGATGAAAGCAGCTAAATTGGATTTAAAATAAAGACGAATAGCTTCGGAGCAAATGTATTCAATTATATTCGATTCAATTGATTTTAAGAAACTATATTTCGAATATATATAATCAAAAACAGACCAATCGCATTTAACTAGTGAAACTGAATAATTATATATACAAAATATGCAATTTATAAAACGACTTTTGACACTTGCATTTTATCAATAAAATACTCTAATAATACACAAATCTCTATCAGCCATTTTTCACTATTATTATTTAAAATTTCCACAGTTCCAGTAAACCCTTTAATTGTAAAGTATAAGAGGTATCAAATGGACTTCACTTCTAATGCTTTTTCTTTTCCCATATTTACATTGCATATCTAAAGAATATTGAGTATTGAGGTCATATGGAAGGAGTTATTTAGATGATTGATTATTAGACGATTTATTGAATATGATACGGGTATTTGATTTGATATTGGTATAAGAAATATTTCTATAATTAATAAAATGAAATATCCAAAAGACTTCGCCATGTATTCAGGTATTTAAAATTTAATTTTTGGCTAACCCAAATCACATTGAATTAAATGAAGATGAGTCAGATTGAGATGTGTCATTCGAAAAGAAATGAAAGTTAAATGCAGGTGAAATACGAGTAAATACACACACATATGCCGAGTATGCCATTCATTAACCTCATCTCTGACTAAGGTACTATCACTAACATAGAGAAAGTTCTTATGCTAAAACACCAATCCAACCGGAAGAAAATTGCACACTTTATTGGCTTCGTATACCTTCTAGGTAAGTAACTTCTATTGGCAAAATACATACAAAAAAAAAAAATAAAATAAAATAAAATGGAAAAAGAGTCACTTAGTCTAGGCCAAGTCAGGTTGATATTGATATGAAGCGATATGCCAGTCACGTGCCAATGGCAATAGCGGCCCACCACGTTTCACCCGCGGCACGCGAACTTTGTCGTACTACATCCATATACATATATGTATATACATATATGCAGACATGTTTATATTGTATATATATTTATATACATACATATTTAGCGGGGTTCTTTCTTTTTTTTTATGTTATGCTTCGTTTTTTTTTCGTTAATGATAAATTTCATATGCGTTGGGGCTGGTCATTGCTTAGTCATTCATTCGGTTGGGTCCCCAAAAATATACATTTTCTGTCTGGAATTGAGCAACTGTCTGGACACCACGGTTTTATTATATTTATCACCTCTGGGTAAAAGTGAG
This sequence comes from Drosophila sturtevanti, assembly GCA_018150375.1. Classification (NCBI taxonomy): domain Eukaryota; kingdom Metazoa; phylum Arthropoda; class Insecta; order Diptera; family Drosophilidae; genus Drosophila; species Drosophila sturtevanti. The sequence goes on from JAECWJ010000317.1 coordinate 303,762, forward strand.
TTAGGGTCGAGACGGGGTAAGTGTCGAGGGGGTAAAGGTTCTATTTTTCCCTTGTAACCTAATTGCTTAGGGACCTTTTTTGCTTCGCTTAGCGTTTGGGGCTAATGAAATTGCACACGCCCCGAACCCAAGAAGATCGAGTAGAGGGAGCGAGGGTAAACAAAAAGTATCTATAACATTTCTTTTTTTTTCCAAGAGACAAACATTGAATCAAATTAAATAAATGTATAAGTTTCAATGTGAAGAAAAGAAAATGAGAATCTCTTTTAAACTTTTATTACAACTTGCACAAAAAGATGCAATTAAATAAAGTTGAAAGAACTTTTTTTTTTCTTCTGTGCTTGAGTTTCATTTAAACAAACAAAATTTTATCTATCTTTTTCAAGTCACTTGTGAATCATATTTGTTGAGTGAATAGCATTACATCAGCTAAGCTTTGACACCAAATAAGGCGGGGGAGTATAGGAGGAGGAGGAGACTCATCAGCGGTGGCGGTAAGGGGTATTATATTTGTAATTTATCTACAACTCGATGAGGCAAGACACTTTAAATCTTCTCTGTTTATTTCTTCTTTTTGTGTTCAGTCATCACTTTAAGATTTTATTATTATTATTTTTATTTTTTTTGTTGTCTATTGAGTTTTTCTCTTTAGAATGTGTGGGCGATGATTTGATTGTTTTGTCTGCTGCTGCTTTATTATTTCTGGTTAATTTATAATAATTGTCTAAAAAGATATCCATTTAACAATACAACTATGCTTACGTTGGCTCAAGTTTATGAGCCATGGCAATAAGATAATATGGCAATACGATTTGCTTAATTGCCATACATTAAAATTATATGTATATCAGCTTCTAGGCTTTGTTTATGTTAGGTAAATTTAACAATAGGTTATACGTAAAGTCATATATCTAATCAAATTGTTGATCTAAGTTGATAATTTTGTCAATTTCTGTTGGTTGTAACCTATCTAAATGTGTCTAAAATCTTATATATATATTGTACAATTATATACATACAAACATCCCATTTTGAATCATTTACATTACTTGATATTAAAACAACTATATATTTTTTTATAGTAGACTTGATAATAGATTTAAAGCAATTAATATTTGATAGCATGGTGATTATAATAATACATGTAGTAAAATACTTTGAAATCTAATCCTTACTTCAGCAACTTATATGAATTATATATGAATCGAAATATTAGATCATTTTATTTAATTTATAAAAAAATATTTTAGACAGAATTTACTACCTTAATTTCTTTTAAAATATTTTAGCGAAAGTACTTCAATTTTTGCAAAAGTATTTTGTCAGTAAAGAACTTTAATTATTGTCAAAATACCTTTGGAAAAGTATACACATTTATACTGTAAGTATGAATGATGATAGTTATATCAACTCAGCTCGTCGTTCCTATCAAGGAACATTCCTATATTTTATATAATCAAAGATATTTCCTTCTAAGTATTGCAAAAATCATATCGAAGATATAGAAAGGAATAAGTAGGTACTCTTATAACCTTTAAATAAGGTAATAAAAAATCTGAAAGCAATTGAAAATTTAAAACAAATAAACATGAACCAAATGTGAGGGATTATTTAATTAATTTAACACATTAATTTAACAAACATTATTCAATTAATTTGAATAAGTACTCATACACAAGGTCTCAAATGTCGAATATTGTGTGTTGAGCCAAGCCCTAGCCCACGATGATCGATCATATAAATTTTATATCGAAAAATATGCAAAAGAAACAAACACCAAACTCAAAAATAAAGATTATTTTAAACTTAACTTTAAAAACTTTAGATCAAAAACGAATCATTAAGGTTTTTTGACTATATTTTAAATTGTTAATAAAATGATTTAAGGAAATATTTCGTCTAGATAAGATTTCTACTTCAAAAGAGTCTACAATCGAAGAAAAACCATTATTACATTGGTATTAAAAATAATTTATTACTTATATAAGTATTGAATATTATTTAAAAAATTTTGCTATTCCTACGTATAATAAATAGATAAAGTGTAGGCAGATCTTTTAAATCTTTACTTTGTTAGGATTTTTGTAGGTGTTGCAACTGACACCAATTTCAAATTGAATTCTCAAAAATGGAAAATATATACATATATATTAATTAATCATTGTCAACTATAAACTATAAACTACCAATCAGACAGCGAACTGAATGCAAATAAGCAAATTGGCAAATGGATAAAAAACAAAAAAAAAAAATGTCAAAATCGAAATGACAGTTAACAATTTTTTTTTTTTTTTTAGCAAAAGTTGCAGTAATTGGAGAGACTTGTTGTAACTATGTGAACGGATGTTATGTGTGTGTGTGCGAGAGTGCCTGTTTGTGTGTGTGTGTGGAAGGTCAAGTAGTGCTGCCACGCCCCTTCTTCTATTTTTGCTGTTGTTGCCCTGGTTCAGCAGTCTTGGCATTGGTTTGTGTAGGTTGTTTATCCGCTTAACAAGTGCTTAATTCATTTGTCTAGAATGGTACACAAACAATAACAACAACCAACAACAACAACAACAACCAACAACAAAAGCACCTCTAATAACAACAACAACAAGAATAAAAAAAGAAGGCAACAAAAACCAAATTGCACAATTCGCCACAATTCTGCGTTGGTTTTTGTTTTTTTTTTTTGTATTTTAGTTGTATTTGCCTCGCGAATATCTCAAGTGTTAACAACTTTTACGATTGAGCAAGTTCTGGCTGCTTTATGGCCTTCAGCAAACATATGGAATAGATGTATATACATATATACATATATATATATATACATCGAATATATACATATGTATGTGTGTATGTATGTATATAGTTACATGTCAGCTTTATTTTCTATTTTTATTTTAAGAATATCCGATTAATTAGCATTAAGGTAAGGCTATGGAATCGATATTCAAAGAGAGTCCCCCCCTTTTCCACTTTTAAATTGAACGCTAAACTGAACAATTGGAAGTGGTAGAGGGTATTCCAAAGCAACCGTTAGTATGGCCATGAATGAATAAATATCGAATGAATCGTTAGTTGGATTTATGAGTTTCTATAAACAAGATCATAAGACTCAAACAGGATATACATACATATTTATATATATGGAAAACATAATTTAAGAATAAAAAAAAAAAAGATTTCTCTAAGTTGAATTTCCAATAATATATTGTATTTTATCATAAGATAAAGTGATCTTAAAAATGACTGCAAAGAATTTTTAATGCAATTAAGAATTTCTAAATGAATAAAAAATCTATTTAAATATAGATATTAATTATATATAACACAATGCACTTCGGTAAATTAATATTAATTTGATAGATTTAAGTTAAGTTATATAAAGAGAATTAGTTTGTTAATATAATATTAAATATGGATTGGCTAATTAACTCGCTCGTTGAAAATGACTTGTTGAAATAATATCTTTCATTATATAGATAAATATAAACAATATAAAGTAAAGTACAGTGTAGAATATATACAAATATGTAGAGAGTATATAGAAATAGGTAAAGGCTATTTAATCTTAACTAATCTATATGCATAGATAGGTTAGATTAGGCTTATACATATAAATATATATATAATATATATATGATACATATCTTATATAAAAATATACATATTAGGTAAATGATCTATATTTCAGCAAACAATTTTTAACAAAGGAAATCTGATATTTATGGTTTACTATGAAAACAAATATTACTTCTATGATATTTTTATTTGATTCAGGATTCCAGATCCAAACTATTAAGAATTACATATATATAATTTTAATTGAAAACATCATAGAGAATATAATTGTATTATAAAATCAAAATCCAATTTCTCTCTACTTTTGTCCTCATTTATTAGCAATCTAATAATTTATTTTCTCCCAGTAATTCCTTAACTTCAAATATCGAAAACCTGTATATGTATATACTTTTACTTATAAATATATATGAATACAACTTTTATATGCCATTATCGCTCACGTTTCAATGATAGGAACCATGTATGTATATCTGGGAGCTTTGACTCACTAAGTTCTGGATTATATATAAATCGATTTAAATCCCGTCTGTCATGATTTTAACACTACCAGGAACCACTTGAGAATCACAAGGCTAGTAAGTTGGCCGATTTCGTATCTTTTGTTGCTATTTTTTTCCTTTCCAAACTTTCCAGTTGAGAACTAACATTGAAATGATAACTGATAAGCAAAATATAAATTGGCAGCTCTTCTAATCTGCTGCAAGACGTAACTTATCAGTTCGTATATATACATATACATATACATATATGTATATACTTAGCTTTTCACACTCATATCGTAAATCACAATAACAACAACAATAATAATAGAAAAAAATACTATGTGTATAAAATTGATTACACAATTCATGACACTTCAATTAGAGGCGTCTGCGGGCTTTGACTTCAATTGAATCTTCACAATTTCTTTTTTTTCTTTTTTCATTTTTTTTTTTTTTGGACATGTCGCAACTTTGGCGAGTGCCACATAATGACAATGAGTTCCAAAACAAGTGATAGTGACACACATTTGCTCCTATTATCCATCCCTTTCATCACCCAACCACCTCCCCCCCATCACCCATCACCCATCTATTTTCATCTTTGTGTAAATGTTAAGCTTTACATGGCTCAACAATTTTTTTTGACCACAAATCATTCATTGAAATGATAAACTACTGTAGACACATTATTTATCATGAAGTTTTAGAGGCAAGTGAATCATGAATTATATAATATACCCGCATTTATTTACGATCATTGAGCAGTTTAATTGTTGAGCTACTTTTGGATTATACAAACATACATACATATGTATACATATATATATATAGGAAGAATATTTAGTTTTCATGCGTTAAAATATATGAATTAAATTCCAAATATTTTATGTACCTACAAACCTAAAAACTTTTGCCTTTCTATATAATTCGTATATATATATATATATATATATATATATATATATATATATGTAATTACATATATACATTCGCAATCTTTATTGCACTTCAATTCTTATCGATAAGAGTTATAAAACTGTTTACAGGGTATTCCAAGAGATTGATAATTTCCATTCATATAAACAAAAACTTTCTTAGAAAATATTTTTTAAATAAATTTGATTACCTGTTGTTTAAACAAAAACACAAAAAAGAACCAATGAAAATAGATACAGATGTTTTATTATTTTTGTTTTTGTTTTTGTGAAATTCCACGAATATTTTTATATTTGTTTACTTGTTTACTCACTCTCAAATGTTGTAAACTAAACAAAGAAAATAACCAAAAATTGTTGAGAATATCATTTAAGATATATATTTTTCTTTCTTTCTTCTTGTTTTAAGTTAAATTTCACATGAGTCAAACACAATTCGGCACTTTATTTAATGGCTTGTACTTGTTTTTCCATGTATTGATTAAACAAGTTGTAAATTTTGATTTTTTTTTGTTTTGTAATTCGTAAATTGAATTTATGTTTCTCTCCTTATATTTTTTTGTTGTTTTTTTTTTTTATCAATATTTGATAAATCAATTTTAATTTCAATTTTCCATTTACACTTTAATCGGTTTGGCAATAAAACAATAATTGAATTAGTGCAAATAATAACCACGCGCGGATACCGGGTTATTCGCAGTGCTGTGAAATTATTTCACCTGTACAGGTGGAGCCGAGCAAACAGAATGAATTGAAGCAATGGAAATCGAAATAACCGACGCACACACACACACACACTTGCACACACAACCCGGCAGACAGACACACTTCCACACACACAGAGATACAAACTGAAATTGAAATTAACGAAAAATACGAAAAACGAAACGAAAAACCGAATAAACAGTCATCGACATCCATCCATAACCATCGGCAATCGGTAATCGTACAATATATGTTTATATTTCTTCTTTGCTGTTTGGCTATTGGCCTCGCTTTCTTAGCCAAGTACGCTAGTTGGCCAAATTGTAGTTGATTAGCTCATTGCATTTCCCATCTGCTTGGGCCTCAACAGAGCTCTGTTAAATGATTAACAGACATTTGGCACAGTGGTTTCGAATACCAAAAACAATCAATCAAATTTGAATATTAAAGAAAGATTCTTGAAAAGCTATAGAGTTCAGATATGTGGAATCTTATGTATATTATTTGATTAATTTTAATCATGAGTTGACCCGAAAAGCATTCTTGGTATCCAATTTTTAGTTTATACATGAAGCAGATCAGTAATTAAATGTGTGATCTATACGTCATTATAATAAATTATAAGCAATATAAACTCCTTTTTTGGACTTATATTGTTTTTTCCTCGCATAGTTTCATTTTAAACAGTGGTTTATAAAAATTTTATTGATGAAAAAATATTGAAAAAGTAGAAAATTGATTGAAAACTACAAAAAAAAAGTTTGGACTGTCAATATCTGATAAGATATTTAACGATTTAAAGATTTAAAATTCTTTTTCCCATTTTAAATTTGTTGATTCAATCATTGTAATCTGAACTTTTTTATCGGTCAATAGATTAACTTCCAGTAGACTAACTTCCCATGCATGTTGAAAGAAGAATAAGGTTATTTTTTTATAAAGACCTAATGGTGTTATTGGATAAATGATGTTTCAGTTTCAAAAACGTTTTAAAATGTTTCAAATGATATCTTGAATCTAATTCAAACTTATAACTTAGTTTGATTAAATCTTTATCGTGCATTATAATAATCCTTTTTTAATTGACTGCAGATCACTGTGCCTTTGTGGCCACCGTGAATTTGTTTGTTTAATGCACCGTTATGAGCTGGTTTTATGTGTTGTCATAACAACAATACACACACACACATATGTAGATATATACAATATATGTATATGCATGTACTTCCGTCACTCCCACCAAACTTGGTCAAAACGTCCCTAAGCCCTTGGGCTATAGAACATTAACTGGTCGATTTTGTTATTCTACATCTAAATAAATACATTGGTAGTAGGTACTAAGTTGGTTAGTAGAAAGTCGTCATCAGCGTTAATTAGCACGTGTAGAAGTCGTTGTTGTTGTTGTTGTTGTTGTTGTTGGTTTTTGTTTCTGTGTTTTTTGTTGTTTTGTTTTGTTTTTGTATTACCCACAATTACATAAACATTAAGCATAGAAATTCAGTTTGGAGTTTCGCTTTGGCGACTGCAAAACAAAGGCCAGCATCATATAGTTGCACATATATATATATATATATATATATATACGTATATATTATAAGCATATGTGTCTATGTATGTTGTATCTGTATCTAAATCTGAATATGTATTATGGCAAGTTTTATCTACCTCTCTCTTCTCCCCTTTGCATCTGTATCTGTATCTGTGTGGAGGCTTTTGTTTGCGCGTTTAAGCGAATGGGATGCGGTGGCGTTGCCTCTGTCGCTGTCGCTGTCGCTATCTCTGCCTCTGCCTCTGCCTCTAACTCTGGCTCAGTCTGGCTTTGCCATAGTCGACCCAACTAATTATGCACATATAGTAGATATAAAACCAAAAGCAAACTAACGGTCCATCATCATACATACCAATGTGTGTATGCCTTTTTGTTTTCCTATTGTTTCGGCAATACTTCACAGTTTCGCATAGTATAACAATTTTGCACAAAGACAGTAGTAAATGAGTAATAAAGTGAGAGAAAGATGCGAAAGAGAGTTACAGGGCCCAAAAACAATATACGAAATCGGTTAAAGAAAAAAAAACAACACTATAATGTTTGTTCCAGTAATCTAAAATAGGAACTATGCGATCCCAAAACTATTGCAGGTTGAAAAGTAGAAATTTGCTGAAGGAAAAAAAGGATTTTTCTATCTGAAATATCTATTAAAGATTTATTTAAACCTATCACTATTCAATATGAAACATAATTATTTTGGTTCAAAAATAACTTGTGCTAAAATTATTATTAATTTAATATATATATATATATATATATATATCTAACAAAAGTTATACAAAATCCAGGACATATTGATCCTATAAATAAACCTTGGTAAAATGAGGCAAAGGATTTATTGCTCCATCAATACTTAGGAATGATTGTAAGGAGAGTTATATAGTAATACTTATTTAGTAATATAAGTAGTTGATGGCTTATTAGTGGTTAAAAGCAAAATATATTTACGACACCTGATTAATGATTAAAAGATCAATTTAAAAATATTTGCTAATGAGACATTGCAGGAATAAATAAAATGTAGTCCTAATTGTAGGATTATTATTTCGAACTCCCAAAAATATGCTATAAATAACTTAGGTAGCTTAACAGTTGGGTCAGATGAAGCATATGGACCACAGATAAACCTGATGGAGTCCCTAAGGAGTTAAATCACTACTAAAATGATAGGCCAGTGAGGGAGTTAAATCACCTGTTGATAGGTAATCCAAAGATCGTAGAATTCAAAGAAAGAACAGTTGTTTCTAGATTTATATATCACTTACTAATATTCATCTACCTATTACATAAGATAAAATATGATTTATAAAAGATAAACAGAACTATATTTTAACATAAACTGAGAAAATTTTCAATGGAAACTCTTTTCTAGTTACCTAAAAACCGATGTATATATAGCCAACAAAATATCAAGTATATTTACTTTATTCACTAACAATTTTCAAAATATGTATATATTCATAACTATATGGAATATATAATAATACCATATAGTACTCAATTAAATCGAAATCTATACAAATACAGCTATATATATATATAAGTATAAATATATGTATATCTCGTTAAATAACTTACCGGAATTTGTGCTTTCATTTGTGTTATTTGTTGCTCCTGTTCCATTATTAGCACTTACGGGACTGGAAATGGGTGTTGATGTTGTGGCACCGGGTAAATCATGTGACGATCTGCTGCCATTCTCTGGCAATGACAATGGTCCTCTATCCCGCATTCGTTCACGTTCATGTTCCCGTTCCCGTTCCCGTTCCAATTCCAAAGGTGGCGAATTTTCTCGCACACATGACATTAAACCGGAAGACATGCTGCAAGTTAAAGAAAATGATGAGAAAATCATCAACAAAAAAAAAAAAAAAAAAACAAAATAAACAAATAACAATAACTTTAAAAATTATTAAAATTATATTGTACTAATCAAAAGATGATTAAGTTTAATTAAATATCAAAAACTATTAGCAACACGGCATCATCAGTTAGCCAGCGACTCTCTGACAGCCATTGACAGCAATCCCTAATGGAATGGCCATTATGGCCAACATGTTTTTCGCAGTATGCATTTTGTGAGTGGGGGAAGGGTAAAGGGAGGAGAAAGGAAATTGTATTTCATATTGCATTTGAGTGACACACGAAAGGAAATTCATGTTTTTCATCGATGAAAATGAGAAAAAAAATCATCTCTTAAAGACTAAGAATTTTGAAAATATATAAAAATTGTTTTACTGCAACAATTTATTGAACGTGTCAGCTGGTGATAAATCCAATTACACGAAATTTTCATTTTTCTAAACGCTAGATGCTGGAATAATGCAGGGGCACTGATTGATTTAGTATAACAAATCGAATTGTTAAAGCTTTTTAGCTTATAAATATCAAGTTTTACAATTCAAATATGTTAAAACATTTTGTTAAAAGCCATCAAAATGAAAAGTAAGTTAAGTGCTTAGTTGAAAAATTATTAAAAACTAAAAAAAACTTGTATTATTGTTGCAGTTTCTATATTATTTTCCCTGCTATTCCTGGCTTCAATTTGCGTCCAGTGTAGAAAAATTGTAAAAATAAGTGGAGAAAATTTACCACAAAATGAACTAATGTCACCATTTTCGTTATCGATTGATCTAATTGCCCTATATTTTGGTGGGAATTTTACTATAAGGGAAAAAATTAAAAAATATTTACGTTTGAGTGGTACCAATATGCAAATTGGAACACGCGTACAAGATACCCTTAAGAAATATAATTGTCGGCCAGTTACATTGATTCTAGCCTCAAGGATATATATACCGAAAAATTTTTACATAAAGATTGCGTTTACCGGCATGGTTAATAAGTATCTCAATATGCAAATATATAATATTGACCTTGATAAACCATATGATGTCGGGAGTAGCATCAATCGATGGATAAAAGACGTAACTGTCAACCACATTGACGTATTGATTGAAGATTTCAGCGAAAAAACTGCATTTATGATGCCGAATGCCGCTTTAATGATGGCAGCTTTTCGTTTTCCCTTTCCCAAAAGCTATTCCATTGTGAGACCCTTCCTCAATTGGGGATCAAAGGAAATATATACTAATACAATGAGACTTCCGATTTTGAAAACGAATTATGGCCAATTTGACAATCTGAATGCTCAGGCAATTGAATTGCCCATGGTTAACAGTACACTATCGATGATTATTATTCTACCCAATAATGGTGACTTAAAGAAACTCGAACGCAATCTAAGGAAATATGATACTTTAAAAATGGCAAACAGTTTGAAACCTCGTTATGTGGATATCACTTTACCAAAATTCCATATTACACGAAGCAAATATCTAAAGGAACATTTAGAGAAGAATGGATTGAAATCATTATTTGATATTGGTAGTTTTCCATATATTTGTCTTAAGAAAATTCAGCTATATAATATTATGCAAACGGTAACGATCGAAGTCACTGAAAATGGTATATTTACACCGGCAGCAACATGTGAGTAAAATTGAAAATTCTGTTCAATTAATTGAATCAAATTGAAATTTTGTTATTTGCAGTTCGCACGATTCAACCCAGGGATGCGGATGCAAAAGCAGATATTAAATTTGTGGTAAATCAACCATTCGCTTTCTATATACAGGACGAAGAAACTGTTTTCTTTAACGGTTTCATTTATAGTCTAAAGGAATATGAGCAAAAACATTATATTTGATTTGGTATTGTAATAATTATGTTTTATTTATTTATATTTCAACTATGATCGAACTATATTTTCGATTTTACTCAATTGTTTTGAGGTCAAAGGATATTTAAGAAGTTTTCTTTGTTCTGAAAGTGTTTTATTTTTATTGCATTTCTTTTTATTACATTCTAAAAGATCTTCTAGGCTTAAATCCCTGGTACTAAGGCATTTCATTTCCTTCCCATTTAATGGAATATTCAAATATCAAAGATAAATAAAGTTCCAAAGAGTAAAAAATTTATATATCTAAAGCAATGGATCAGCAATTTCCTTAAAAATTTTATATATATATTGTGATTTTTTTAACCTAATCTTAGATTAACTAACATTTAATCTAACATGATTTCTTTCCAACTAAACTTAAAATGCTTTCTTTCAAAGAAATGTTCTTAGTGTTAGACCTTCTAATAATTCTTCAAAATTCTGAAAAAACATATCACATTTCATTTAACATAAAAAAACAATTCTTGGCTATAAGCTTATACAAAGCTTATTTAGACCATATGTTAATGGCTTTCTGCAGAGAATATTTAAAGTTGATTATACAATTTCTTTTGAAATTTCATAAGGACTTTTAACCAAAGAACAGACAGTTATCTAAAAAAGCTCGATATCATTTTTACTGTCTGGTAAAATTTATTGAGTCATATATAGCATAAGTTGTTCAATCATAAATTTTGCTTAATACAAAAGCCATAAATAGATGGCACATTGTCTTTCACGTATGTAGCAACAAAAATGCATTTCCTTTTGCCATTGCCCTTGGTCGGGTATAAGAATGAGAATGACGCTGCTGCATTTGGTGCGGTCCAAAGGCATTTCAAGGAAAACTATTTTCAAATAGGAATTTATCTTGCAGCCGCTGCAGCGCGCTGCCGCTGCTGCTGTTGTTGAACTTTGTTCACCACATTTGATGAGGACTGAGGAAAGGATGAGGAGGGGTTTCGGGTGGCTGATGGCGAGACTGACTAATGGTGGTGATTCATGCCAATATTCCTATATCTATAGCAGACGCGAATGATTTTTATAGAGCATAATAGATTCAAAAATGTGCATTAAAGACAAAAAAAAAAAAAAGAGAAGAAGAAAACCTACCAAAAGATTCGTATGATTAAATTTCTTCTAATTTCATAAAAAAAATACCATTGCATGCTTTCAGGCGTTGCTCTTAAATTATGAAATTTGAAATGAACTCACACCTTAACGCTCCAAATAATCCGTAAAGTAAACTCATTTGCAGTCAAACATTATAATCATACGCCCAACTGGTGACATTTGACCCCCATGGGCACCCAACTGTGTGACTGAGTATGCGTGTGTATGTATGTGCATGTGCGTGTGTTTGTGTTTGTGTGTGCAGTTGTGTGTGATGTGCTAATTAGTATGTGTGTACAAAGTGCTAGTAAACCACTCCCATTACTTATTCTCCCCCCAACCTTTCATCATTCGCACAATAAGCACAAATTGCAGTTAAACATTTTTGCGCAGTGCCACAAATGAAACTGCAGCCGCAAATTTGTGGTGCAAATTGACACTTGTGGGTGCAGTCCGATGGGGATAATAACGATGTCACTACTGATGATGATAAAGAAGATGATGATGATGATGCGGACGAATGAGCAATTTCATTTCCACATTGATTAATTAAATGAAATATGTGAACAATAGATAGGGGGAGATAAAGGGGCTTATATTGAAGCATGTAGGATGCCAATTAATATGTGAAATTATTGTTTGGCATTGAACTTGTGGGAATGTCAAGGCAAAATTCATTTTGATACATAAATTAAACTGTGAACTGGCATGTCTCTCTTTTTCTTTTTCTTTTTTCACAATTCAACAAGTAATCGACAAGCCTAAAAGCAGGCAATGCTTTTTGATTTTCATATCTTTAGAGCTTATCAATTTTTGGTACTAATCAAGATGTGTTAATTTTGCTAATCTAAACCTTTAGTCGGAATATACATATATTTCCAAAAAAAGATTAAAGGAAGACATACTGAGCTTTTCCTTAAATGTACTAAGGATAAGTTTACACAAAAGGAATCTATTGGCCTGTCTTAATACGCAACGATCATTTTTTTTTTTTGATGCATTGAATCTACATTGTTCACTGGAAACGAGTTTAATTTGGTGAATTCTATAACTCATTCTGTGATTATATGATCGATTATAAGTATACATTATGATATACGACAATATTTTACTTTTCTTTTCGCAACTATACAATCTTCTGAAACCATTAGAATAAATTTATCCTTACTGAAAACTCTTTTTTAATTGTCAATAATAAAAATTTTAAACTATATTATAGTCCAAGCGAAATACCGAAAAATATGCATTTTTTGAAGGTTATCAGTATTTTATCGAATTTTAAACTCAATTAATACGTTCAAACAGTTCGGCTTCAGCTCTTTTTACTCTGAGATCTCAGCAAATAATCTAAAATATGCCTCCAACATATTATTAGATTTACAATAATCTAACTTAAAGTCAAATCACAAAAAAAAAATCATTCTAAAATGTGCATCAGAAAGCTTAAATAAATCTCAATAAAAAGAGATCGCCTAATCAAGAGAATATAACTTGCTCTCTATAGGATAGGTACGAGTATAAACCCATTTTTCATTTCTCTCTTAAGGGGTACCAAAGTCACACGCTTTACTTGTTACCAACGTGCCGCATCAGACGCAGCAGATGTATTTCTAGAGATATGAACAGCATATCTAACACTTGCCCCAACAACAACATGATGGGGCTATAACTAACTCACTACCATCAAGGCAGGGAGGGACAAGAGGCGTATGAAAGGTAGATAGATATACACATATAGATATGTTTTTTACGTAGACTATCTTCTGTTCATATCTTTGCGTGAAAATCTAACAAATTAACTTTGACTTTCAGTTGCATTTCGCAGATGAGTGCAACAACAAACAACACGAACAACATCAAGACCAAAACCAACAACAACAGCAAATCATAATTATATGCAAAATTTGCATTGCCAACTTAATTATCAAGTGTCACTATATGTATGTATATATACATGAGACTAACAAAGGCTCAGGAAGTATTACCAGTTTTAAGAAAAAGAAATGAAAAACAAAAAAAAAACTACAACAACAACAACAAGATGTTCTCTAAATAAACACATTTATCCCCTCAGTTTGCATCTCTCAGACACTAACTCAATGGCAAACTAACTAACATGATGGCTAAAATGGCATAATGAGCAGAAAAAAAAATGGCAACAACAAACAACATAAATTGAAAAGGAAAGTGCCCCTGACCGGAAAATGAAAAAAAAAAAAAAAATATAAGAAAAGTGCATGCTCATCTCGCCAAAGTCAGCAGAGTTACAGCACTACAAAACCATTGAAACCGACAACTGTTGAATGGATCTTGAATCTGGGATCTTATGTATGCTTCTTCTGGCATTTTTGCCCATTAATTTTAATGACCAACACTTTATAAATATGACTACAAAATGCACATACTTATTTGTTAGTGGATAATTTCTGAAAAAGTAAACATCAAATTGAGGGCAACATTTGGTATTTGTTAGTTTTCAAGTATGAAAATATTTTTGATTTGGACTAACATAAACGAATAGGCAAGCAAAAGGCAAATTATTGAAGGTCGGAAAATTATAGACTTAAAATTTTACTAAAACTTTGGAAATAATACACTTGAAGAAAAAGTTATGTTTATATGGAATAAAATTACGACTGCACTAAAATTATTATAAATCAATATTAAATATAAATTTCTCAAATTTTTCAATTCTCTTCTCGAGCTTTTGAATTCCACATACTATGGGAAAGGAAAGTATAATTAGTTACATATTTAGTCCATGCAGAAAGACTTTCTTCTGCGCATTTTTATTAAACTAATTCAAAACTTAACAGAATAATAAAAATTACCAACTGCTTTGCATTTAGTAATTGTTTTACTAGAACCAATGTACCATGTTTTTATAAAGAAATTTTCGTTAATAATTGCAAATTGTTAGATAATAAACTTAAGCAGAAACAAAGTATCTGCTGATAGATAGCTAATTTAATCAAATACAGCGCAGAAAAAACAATTAACATTAAAAATGATTAGTGTTTTTATAAAATTGCACTTGCAATTCCCAATTGGTTCATATTTAACATTTATCAAGTGGCAAGCTTACTCATTCCCCTAGGAACAGACAATTTCTCCAAAGTTTTAAATATGCAAATTATTCCCATTTATTGCCCTCCGATTATTATTTTTTTTTTGTTTGTTGATACAAAAATTTTATAAACTTTTTTATCCGTTTTCTTTTTTGTAGAGTTAATGGTTTATAAATTGATTAAATCTTTTCTTTTTTTAATAACAAAGAAAGGAAAAAGATTCAAAAAATGGCTTAGCTTATATTTTGGAGAAAAAAAGGCAATTTTTATAGTCTCCAATTTAAAATAATTTCCTAGGACTCATAAACATAGAAAGGAATATATATTAAGTTCAAATGTTGTTAAATTAAGCCTATCTGAACTTGGACTGTAAGTCCGCTTCAGTCAGTCTTTGCCAAATAAATCATATATTTTTTATTCAGTCACTTTGATTATTCTCCAAGTGTCTATCAAGTTTTTAATGTTTATTTTGGCAAAAAAACTTTTCTCATTTTCTATACTACATACATACATACTTACTCAGTCATACAAATATATGCCAAATGGATTTACTCAAGTCACTTTCGTATTTTAGTGTAAATATTTAGTTTGGGTGGGGTCTCCTTCAATATTAAAGATATGGCGAATTGTCTACAGATATTGAATTCAAATGCAATAACTATTGAAAATATGAGACAAGGTTTTTCGAGTCAAATAAAGAATGCGGCGTGTGACATTTTTGCTGCTGATAAGAAGCGGCAACAACTTGACAAATACATGTAGAAATGAGAATATTTCCAATACATTTAACAAAACTAAGTGCATATTGTAAAAAACAGTTGTTGAAGTATTTCAATTTGAATTACTTTGATTCTGACCTAAGAAAATGTTGTCATCGTGTGCCGAAATAAATCCCATGGCCTTGTTGACATAGCCCAGCCCTTCCCATGCATCGTTTCATCTTATCAATCAAAACTGGGGGCACAAAAGGCGAAAATCAATAAAAATATATAGAATGATAAGAGGAAGCGGCGCCATTAAGATGATAATGATTAAGATGTTGATGATGATGATGATTATGACGCAGTTTCTGCTGATTCAGAAATAAATTTCAACCATTTTTGCTGATGATGCTGCCGCTGCTGCTGCTCCTACTGCTGCCTGCTGTTGTTACTTCTGATGTTTGTTTTATTTTTGAGCCATGATAATTAAGTTCATAAACCTATTTCAGATATGACAATCTATGTATGTATATGTACAAACAGACATACCTCGAAACAGACAGTTCCCCATCGAAAGACAGATGCTCACATTGCGGGGGATCTTCGTCGTAGACGTCGTCGTCGTCGATGTTGTTGTTGTCGTTATAGCTGTTGCTGTTCATGAATACTATATAACTCTCCTTTTTTTTTTTTTTTTTTTTTTTTTTTGTATGAAATGTGTTTTACATTTGTTTGAGAACACGAAACGCAAAAGAAGAAAAATGAAACAATAAAAGAAAACCAGATGAAGAATGTATTTTTTTTGAGTGTTTATTCCGCGAAACGCTACCACAACTTGTGGCTGACGGCAAAGTGAACGAGAACTGAAAATGGAGTCCAGCATCGGCGACAGCATCGCATATGTTGCGGAATGCGAATGACACTAAGCAACATTTATATATACATACATATATATGCATATATGCATATAAATTTGTGTGTGTTTGTGTGTATGCGTCTGTGTGCGGGTGTGAGTCTCTGTTTGTATTTGGGAGCGTGTCCAAGGTCAAGGAGCGCAACTGCGACTCAATTCGCTCTCGTTCTCTCTCTCTCTACCACTCTCTCTATTTGTCTTCCTTCTGCCCTTAGCATTTTGTATCTGTATGTGCTTAAATGTTGCTAGCAACATTCTACAGTTATTATTGTCTTAAGGGGTTTTTCAAGCTTAACTAAAATCTGCTGAAATGGAAATTTAAAACGGTTATGGGCCTAACCTAGTAAATGGAATTATGGTAAGTGAAACTTGTTAAAAAATTAAAGCTGGAACAAGTTGAGAAATGAAAGTAAAAACGTCGAAGAGAAGAAACATTCAAAAGTCAAAATTAAAAGCTATCGTTAAGGAAGTTGAAAATTAAATTGGTATTATATTTTTTAAATATTCTGAACCTGTCCATAAACTTGAAGGATGGCTTTATAGCTTATTCAAATTCTCTTAGCGGTAAAGCTTCATAAGTATTGTAGGATATAAAAACTATTAGTAAACAGAGCCAACATTAATATACATATATGTATATTTATAAGTGTATATATGTATGTATGTTTGTACATATACATGTATTCAAATGCTAAAGTTCGTTTCATAGCTTAAGGCAGAGCTAAAGACAAAAGAAATGTGCTTAACCAATTGATTGGGAAATCGCATTTGACATGGGGAAACATATATGTATGTACATACGTATGATATCATAATTGGTTTCCCATCATCTATTGAGATTCAGATACGCATTTTTATGATATAATTAGTTCTGTAATTCAGATTCACATCCATAAGTATGATAAAAGAATATAATTGGGAAATAACTTCTAGTAAGTAAATTATATTAAGATCAAAATGCAGTGAAATCCCTACTGACTGATACATAACATCATATCATTATTATAATTATGATATATAACAGTATAAAAAGATTAAAAAGCTTATACTTAAATGCAATTAAATAACAATTTGTATTTAATATATTTTAGAAATTGTAGGCAAAAACTTTATTTTCCCAATCCTTCATTTTTTGCATTTCTAAAAATATTTTTCAAATCTTTCGATTAACTCAAAAATCAACAAACTCATATCTCAAAATTATAATACAAATATACCTTTTTTTTAACATACAAAGTAGGTAATTCTTTTCAATATTTGATCATCTTTTCAATTGAGTTCTCAACACAAGTTAAGGTTAATGTTAATGTGCGGCATGTTGCCAAGGACCTTTCTCACTCTTCCATTCACTCTTTCTCTTGCTCTCTCTTTCTCTCTCTCAGTATTTTGCTCTCCCTTTTTAATGCGCAGTCGTATTCCCTCTCATTCATATAACACAATATGAAAAGTGAAAACCCGCATACAGACGCTGACCTAGTCAACGAGTTTGTCCAAAAGGCATTATCCGAATACCCAAATAAGGCAATAAGGAAAGGAAATGAAAAAACTACATCCCATTTAGATGGAAGGACGAATGCTTTGGCAGCATTCAAAAGTTTGCTAAACTGTAGTAAATTTTGACAAAACTTCCCTCCAACAAAGAAAATTGAGAAACACCCTTTTTTAAGTCGTTAAGTGTTTCTCTATGGGAAAGATGAGTTATGGGCAAAAATTGGATTGAATTTTATATTAAATTATGACACCCTTAAAGAGCTTCAACTTAACAAATACTTATTCATGCCTTAGTCTCAGTAACATATTTTTATATTTTTATTTTTTTTTTGTTGTTTAATTCAAGGTCGTTTCAATTCAACTCCCTTCGAAATTAAGCAAATTCCCTCGGCGAACAATAAAATCCAAAAAAAAAAAAAAAAACAGAGAAGAAACTCTTATTGTAATAAGAATAAAAAGCCCAAACAAAGCAACTCACATTACCATAACAACAGAGTCAGAGAGTCAGTCAAGACGCCAAGACGCTATACGGCAAACAAAAGTATATATGTATGTATATATATATATACGAATATATATACATACATACAAATAAACATATTTTCATACTTTGGCACGTGTAATCTTTGTATTGCAAATTTTGTGAAAGAGCGAATCCGCAGAACCTGACACATAAACATAAATTTATTTTAATGCAACGCAACGGAAGAGATACGAGATACTCATAGCAATCCAGTGGTAACAAAAAGTGGAGGCGTTCAGCAGTCCCCCTCCCAATGAATGGTGATCATTATTAGAAAAACAAATATTCAGACAGATTTCTGCAGAAAATCGTGTAAGTCTTTAACCTTGAAACATTATGAGAGATATGGTTTATTTGCTTCTATGGCATATGATAGATATGGAAACTATAATGAAAATATACTGTAAAGATAAATTTCAAAGCTCGCCAGATCATTGTTAAAATCTTTGGATTCCAAAGTTTAATAATTCAAAAAATTGGATTAAAATTTTGTAGTTATTTGAAAGTAAAAAGTTGTTACAAAAATAAGTTTTGAAAATCTTTATATGTGTATATCTTAAACCTAGAATCTATACCTAGAATCTTAAACAATATTTTTAACTAAAAGAAACTCAAGAATTTAAAATTAAAATATCAAAAGAAAATTTAAATAAAAGAATAACTAAACTCTCAAAGATCTTTAGAATTCTATCCTAGATTAAAGCTATGTATAACATATTAGCTCGTTCGCTCACCAAATCTAAGAAACGATAAATTCAATTAAATTGATGAATGTGTCCACTATTTATTTCACTCTTCATAACTAATAAAAACTCATATTAATGTCAAAGGTGTAAGATATTTGATGAAAACATATTTAAGATCTTATGAAAATTTCAAATTTACAAATACAAATTTCAACATTTTGAATAAATCAAAGGAAATGTCTGCTAATCTTTAAACAAATTCTTTTAGCATACGAATATTACTCAACTTACCTGATTTTGTATCTGTGTTCTTGCTTTTAAAATTATATTTTCCTCTTCGATGGCTTATTGTTGTGCAAGGCATATACATACATATGTATATAAATAAATATAGCCCAGATCAAAGTTGTTTGATGGTCGAAATGCTTTAGATTGTCGTTACATGGTTTAATTAGAATTTTGTTTGTTTTTTGGTTTTCTGAAATAAAATAAAAGGCAGATGATGTAATTGAAGTTAAGTGCTTATTGAAAGGCTATACCAAAGAATTCTTAATGAATGCCTTGAAATATCCGGATTGTATATATATATAGATATATATATGTATACATATGTATGAGCAAATTCATGTTTTTCTGATATTTTGGCGAAAAGTTAAGGGGAGCTGTAGAGGTATGTATGTATATGTGATGGTGGTAAGCCAGCTGGCTTAGGCATTGACATTTTTTACGCTACCATTTTTATGCAAATCAACTGAGAACACGCACATGAATCTCCCAACCTAATGGGCGTATAAAACTCTCAATAGACCGCATGATATGCCAGCGATATAACTGATAAATATGCAAATTTTAAGTCCAAAGGCAAAAGCAATGGCATTGGCAACAACAACAACAACACTAACACCAACGACCAGGCCTAACCCAATGTGAAAATTCTTTAGGGCGAAAAAGGCTTGGCATAGTTTTCCTCCTATACGTGACAAAATGAAGTTTTTCCCTTTTGCTATACCCTTGCTAAATGAAAGATATATACAACATTCTATTTGAGCATCAAATATTGGTAAACTTTAAAGGAAGTCTTCTCGATCATATTATTGATGAGCTATCTATATATATTTCTTTATCAGTGTTTACGTCTACGTATGCTACGAATCGATATAATTCAGAATCATTCACCATGAATTCTTCACTGACTCTTCAAGGAGCAAAAAATTGAACATATCTTTGTTACTATATCTCATCGATTTATTGTTAAGAAAATTATATCCTATAAAATGTAAAATAAGAAAGAAATAAGATCCAGAGCTTACATTAGTCATAATAATTAAATTCGTTTCTCCAATTCATATCAGCAGATTAGATATAATCAAACTATAGATCAAACTAAATATATCAATAGATTTTTTAAAATAAGTAAACTAGGAGGTAATACAAATATAAAAAAAATAAGAAATATGTTTTATAGGCAGCAATTATTTATATTATACATATCTCCTTGTTTTAAATAAAAAACTCTTTGATTGTCTAAGCACTTGGTGAGAGTATTTAAACTTTGGCAAAAGCGTATATTATTTTCTTGCCCAGTAGTTGTTATTGGAATTTATAATGTTTTTTGGCCTTACGTAATGTGTTTGTATCTAAAGGATAATCAAGATTTACTGTCAATTTTGGTCTTTGTCACTTGGATAAATAGGACGCAAATGGGGCATAGATATTATTATACATACATATTATACAAGATGATCGAATTTGCAAATTTTTAAGAGATGTTTTTTTTAGGTAAAGGTTCAATGAACCCCTGAAAGATGAATAACAAATCAGAGTTAAACATATGATAGATGTTTTAGTTCCTAGAAAAATAGAAAATACCATTAACCATTGTCGATGGATAAATATATGTATATATATATATGTAAGTATAATGCACCTCAGCCCACTGCAGTTGTAGATGGTGAAATGCTCATAAGATATGCAAATTCCCGATATCATTGTGATCATCATCATCATCAGCAGCAGTCGACTGATGGCCCAGTGGCTTAGAACGAACTGTAAACGAACAAACGAACTTTCACTGCCCACACAGATACAGATACAATTACAGATACAGATACAGGTATATAGGGACACAAATATACACATACATATATAAATATACAGAGATATACTTAATGTATCTGCGGTTAAAACCTTATGGTTATCTAATTGGTTGCCCCAGCTGAAGATTAATTGCAGCTGAAAGAGTGGGTGAGGAAGTTGAGATGAGCATAAGGGGGAGAAAACATTTCTTTTCTTTTTAAGCAAAAAAAAAAAAAAAAAATACCGAGAAAAATAAAAAGAAAAGAAAAGTAAAAGTTTGTTTGGCTCCATTGAACAATGCAGTAAATTAAAAAAATAAAACAACAACAACAATAACCCCTTGAATAAATTAACCAAAATCTGTTTTTATCGACCAGAATTTGAATTCTATACAAGTTTTTTCCACTTCTTTTTTTCCAACTATATGTATATTTATGTGGCTTTTTGTTTTTAATTTGAGGTCATTAAAAGTTTGTTTTTGGTTGTTGTAGCTAATTGAAATTTCGTATTTAAATTTTAGTTTCTTCTTTCTCGTAAATGTAAACATTTTCGATTTAAGAATAAGGAATGAACAAACGAAATGGAGAGTGAAAATGAAAATGGAAAATGGAAATTTCATATTAGTTGTAAAGAGCAACAAAAGAGAGATGGAGACAAAACAAAAAATCAAACAAAAGAGGCAGAAACAAAAAAAAAAAAAAAAAAAGTAAAGTGCATTTAACACGCAAGCACAAAAAGAGATCAATGTGAAAGTTTAGGCATAGGAAATACCCTTTAAAGTACTTGTAAAATTTAGTTTTAATTAAATTTGGTAATAATAAACCCTTTTTATAAGATCACCCTCGTATCATATATCATTGTACGATCCATTTGTATTTTTATGAATGAAATTTGAGGAAATTTCAAAAATCAAATTTGCAAGGTAATCTAAAACAGAAAATGATCAAAAAGCAATAATTCGATAATGGATCTCTTTTGTGAATCAAAAATAAAATATATTCCATAGCTGATAAAGATTCATATTGGTTTTGAGAAATTGAAAATTTAAAAATTAAAATAAAAATCAAAATACAAATTGACTTATAACAATTATATTTAACTGTTATCTTTTAATTTTATCGTTTCTTTATTTTTATAATAACGAAACTAAAATGGGAAAATTCTAAAACGAGACCAAACATTTTATGAATCATATATATGTATATATATTCTTATATATTTCTTCAAATAAATATGTATGTATATTTTGTAAGAAATTACCAAAGAGTGACAAACATAATATGACTAAGTATTAAATAAGTGTACCAAGGAAATTTTAATGATTGTTATTTATAATATTTAATATCCAAGTGTTTATATATGAACAGAAAGACAGTCTTATAATGACTTAACGACAAGTTATCGCTGACTATTTCCTGTTTAGCCCAATTCATACAATATATCTACATTAATATACCTTTTTAACTCATATTTAGAGGGTATCAAAATGCTTTCTGCTGCCTGACAAATTCACCAAACGAAAGGAAAGACATAAAAATACATAAAATGAAGGAAAAAGAAAAACTTTACAGAGTCATAAATATATATAAGTATGTATCGGAATAAATGAGTTTGCTGGTGCCAGCTTCTTTCTTTTCATGCTAAAAATTTGTTTTTGCAGACATTTATAGGTCAGTCCAAAAGTCTAACTATATATATATATACATATATATATATATATATATGTATATATGTATATATCTGTGTCTGTTGGCCAAACATAAGGTTACTGAACCTTGGGTCACCAGACAAGAAATGTATACTTTTTTTATTTTTATTTTTTTTGTTGCCTTACAGATTTGTCGCTTAAACATAATGTGAATGTATGTAGAATCGGTTTTGGCTGTTGGTAATGCAACACTTCAATGCCAAAAACAGACCACAACTGACATACAGCAGAAACCGAAATGAAAACAGAAAACGAAATAAATGAAACAAAAGTAAAAAAAAAAAAAAAAAAAAAAAACTGAAAACCACAAGACCACATCGAGAGGAAAAACCCACAAACTGAACTAAAACAAGAAAAAAAGAAGGCAACAAATGTGACGCCTATCTCAGACTGATGTCAGACCAAGATACAGAGTCAGAGCCAGAAAGCCGCAACAAAAACCAACATGCTTGGTAATAACTATAATAATAATTTACCTACTTATAAGTATCTGTGAGTGTATGTATCTAAGTATATACATATACTATATATATAGATATATATCATACGTGCCTTAATTTTAACCAACTTGTACCTAATTCTGGTTATTTATTACGAAAATTGAGCAAATCTCCAACAAGTGAAGTAAGCTAAGGTAAAGGGGCTGACTTTGGTTTAGATTACCTTCAAAATTTATTCTAATCATTAATATGTGAATTAAAGTTTTCTTTTTCTTTTTTTGAAATAAATTATTTAACTAATAATTATAAAGTTTCACTAACATTTTATTACTTATTCTAATGAGTTGAAATTTTATTTCTCCTACTTAAGGTAAATTAATTATGGATCTAATTAAGAAACATGCAATATATTCGTATATCCGATTTCCATAGTCTTTTCATTTGTAAACTTTTATATTTCAAACTAAATAGCAATATTCGTGGCATCCATTAGTAAGTATATTTTAAATATTTAAAAACATAGTATTTTCGAAAATAGATAAGGTAGTTAGAATCATCTTTCCTTAACTTCTGTAAATTCTGTGGACCAATTGGTAATTAAAGATAATCTCTGAAATTGCCTGACTCAAAATAAAACAATAAATCTAGATAAAGTAGATTCCACTTAAGGTGATAATGAATTGAAACTGAGTTTAACTTATTTAGTTAACCAATCATACCTTGAACCTTTGACTTAAAGAGCGCCTTAAAAAATTAAGTAAAAGTTTGCTAATCTGTTATATAGTTGCGGTTTTTGAAAGGTCGACTTTTGTTTGACAACTCATAAAGATGACTCAAGAACTAAAAATTATAATATGCCAGAAAGCTAGTCGACATATTTGTATATATGTACTTATATAAGATGAGATGACATCAATAATTTTAACGTAGATCATATCTGTATTTCAACAAATCTGTTAATTTACCAAATTCATACAAATATTCTATTAAGTTCGATTCGTATTTTGGAGATAGAAAAAAATTAATGAGAGTTACTCGATGTATTTTTTTATCCAAACAATTTATATATTTTAGCTGACTGTTCGAAGTTGCAGGGATTACATATAACCAACTAATCGATAAATATTGTGATCTATAGTCCAAGGGTTATTTCAAAATACTTTATATATTTACCAATTGAACAAAGCAACAGCTTTTATGTATATTAAATTTATGTTCAGACTTCCTCAATAACATAATCTTGAACAAACAATACCTATTGACTATTTGACTTCTTATCGGAGTCTGTGAAGCTGGCCTCTCTTTCTCCATCTCCATCTCTTCCTCTTCCCCCTCTTTCTCTCTTTCCCTCTCTACTGCTTCTTCAACACTTTCAAGATTTGATTTATAAAAAGAAATGAAATGAAAAATTGAAGTCGTTCATTGGAGAGCCGTTGGCATAAAATTAACATTTTCCTACACTCCATCTTTATCTGTCTTTCTCTCTCTCTCTCTCTTTCTTTTCCTTTCTCTCTCTCTTTCTCTCTCTCTCTTTTGCTCCCTCTTCTTTTTCTGATGTTCATAAGAATAGCGGAGGAGCTGCATGAGGTTCGCTTGGTTGCGTTTTGATAGCCTCACTTTTTCTTGCCGGAAACTTACTTCGTCTTTATCTCCAGCTACTTCAGCGGGGGGGCAGGCAGCAAATTATTGTACAATGCGAAAGATCATTCAATACCATTATATAGAATGCCCCTTCTGCTCTCCACCTCCACCCACGTCAGCCACTTGAAAACTTGTTTCTGTTAATTGTTGCGTTAATTTATATTCTCTTTATAAAAACAAAAAAAAAATTACGAAAAAAAGGAGATGAAAAAATGGGTTCTCTTTTGCCATAGTTAATATGCTCCAATTGTGTTTTAGATCTCCATTCTTTAATTGTTATTTGTTTTGTTTTCTTATTTTTTAGAATTTCTTAAACATCCCTCGCTAGTTAGTCATCTTAGCCGTTAGTCATTCAGCTGGCCACCAATTTTTTATGATCGTCTCACAGGGGGTTCGCATAATCAATGGAACCATCAAAATGGTTTTCATATTTCACATCTATAATCAACATTTCAGAGTGATCGAATAGACAATGGAACAAGTCCAAACAAGTTGTTGAAAAATGTTTGAATCTTTTCAGGTTCAGTTTAGTTTAAATCAAGTTGATATAAGACCTGATTCCAAATGATTCTTGTTCCCCTCCAAGCGGTTACAAGTCGTGGTCAATGGGGCATGAACAAAAAGTTGTGGCAAAGAGGTAAAAGAAAAAAAAGCGGAAACCAAAATAAAAAATATAATAACAAAACGTGGAGTAGCCAGAAATCGATGGGAAGGAACTGGCGGGGGAAAACGATTGTTAAGAAAACACAGGGGGAAAAGGTCCACCACCTGTAAACATAATTAGCATGCTTTTCGTTTTCCTTCATTCACTTTGACACATTTTTATTTGCTTATCTGACATGTGTCATCAATATTATTCACCTTTCCCCTCGTTTATACTTATAAAGTCAGTGAACTTTGTCAAGGGCTACGTTATATTCTAGTATCCAATGTTAATGGCTATTTAATATTATTTAATGTGTGGTTTCATTTGAAATCAATATCTTAATTTAGTATTATTATTTAACATTTACTGAAATTTGTGACTTCAATTCGTAAGCATTTTCATTTTAAGTTCTTACAACAAATATTAAAAACAAGAACTTTTTCCATTTCTTTGATCCACCCAAGGACACAGCTGGATGCATCTGCTCATTTGCATTAATTAAATATGTATTTACAGATGCCCTTTCACATATGGCAAAACTACTTTAAGTAGGGGGGAAAAACAAGAGAAGCAATAAAAACTGAACAATAAATCGAAAAAGTAGAAAAACAAAAACGCGCAGGCTAAACTTGAAGCGCTTCAACAATTTGCAAAAATGCTGAAAATGAAATTCAATTTTCATTGAATTAAATTGAATTGAATTTAATTGTTGTAATGATCAAATCCGTGAGCAATCGACAAAACAAAGGCGGTGACTTTTAATACCCATTAAGCCATTAAGTAAAAGGGTATATGCAGAACGTACTTTAAATAAGTTCACAAAGTTAGTAGTGACTTTAAAAGATCTTCAGAACTAGATTAATGGAGCCTATTCTCTCACTTGTTAGTCTAGCCTAAAATATATACCTTTTATTTACTAAAATTAATCATATTCTTTAAAAGATTGTTGCATAAGATAAACAAAAAAAAAAACATTTGTGGAAAGAAAGTGGCGTAATAAGTCGTCAAAAAAAAAACATTTGTTAAACAAAATCTCATTCAAGTCTTTTAATTATAATGCAGTTAACTAACAAAGTTAAAACAAAATTAGAATTTGGTACATTTTTTATTAAATCCTTATTTATTTTAGGGTATTGCAAATGTCTCTCAGTTAAACAATATTTCTATTATATATATTGTTAATGAATTACACAAGCGGAGCGTGAAATTTGCCAAATGGCTACTGAACATTCCTAACTAAGTAAACTAATGCTCCTAACAGTTTTATACGGTATACATACATATATATACTATATAGTAGAGAGATTAATACGATCTTTTGTTGTTTAATTGTGGGTGGGGTCCGGATGCTGTCAAAGAGACCAAGATTAATACTAGAAATTGTTTTTGTATAAAAAGCATTATCGCTTAAGCTATACACATATATATATATATGCATCACTATATAATCAGCATATAGATAAGTAAGAACTGTACTTCTGATGTCTTTGACCCAAAAAGAGTTGCGTTAATAACTGGCAAATTGTACAAAGAAAAAAAGCATAAAATGATTGGCCAACATTAGGGGGCCTAATCGTTTTAACCTTTTGTTAACTTTACAAAACTGCAAAAAAAACCTTAAAGTAAGGAAAAAAAGTGAAATTACACGCAATGTACAATTTCGTAGTTTGTCTGTTTTTGTTGTTGTTGTTTTATTTCAGTGCCAACATCAAGAGGCGGACATAAAGCCGGACATGGTAAGTATTAGAGGGCAAAAGATGTGCTTCTCCCTTCCACCTAATGAAAGTCATCTACAGCGCTTTAACCTAAATAAAAGTAAAGCAGTCAAAAAATGGTTTAAATAAAAGAAAAGAAAGAAGACAGACCAACAGACAGACTGACTGACAGACATACAGACAAATAGAGGTCAACAAAATGTATGCTATTGTGTCGATTGAATATTTGATTATTATAAACAAAAAAACAAAAAAAAAAGCAAAAGAAACCTTGTAATTATGCACAAACTACACAACGAACGAAAGAATCCCAAAGCGAAGACCGTTAACAAATGGTCACTTTACAACACTGTACACAGAACCTGTTGCTTTCTACTTACAACTGTCAATTGCAAATTTAATTACGTTTATTTTTCCTGCTGAGTGTTTTTTTTTTTGTTTTATTTCATTTTGTTTTTGTTCTTTAACAATTTTTCGTTATTTTGTAATTTGACATGCATGGCACGTGCAATTGTTTTGCCTCCTCATCCCCACACTGTAGATTATGTCCCAATACCACCCCCTCTCCACCCTCTTTTAGGGAATGTTGTACATGTGTATGTTCATATGAAGAACATATGTGGCTATTGTCGTCTCATCGTCATCATCATCATCACTTGAAGTCTGGTTGGCTACAGTTTTGCTGTTTGCTACCGTGAAGGTCTTTTTTATGACTCGTCATCGTTCTAATATACACTGGGAAAAAATTTAGGTATATGTAGTTATTAGAAAATGAATTAAATTTGGTATTTATTTATTTTTATGTAGAAAAATTCTACTATAGTGTTCTACTATACATATGTAGGATTACTAATAAACATGCAGTGCTTAGAGATCAAATAGTACTACAGACGACAGATTTTGTACTATTTTAAATCTTTTTAACTAGTAATGAATAAAAGTCAAAGATCATTTCTAATTGATACGACTAAATGAATATCCACTAACTTAGGTAACCTTTTTTAGATCTATGTCAGCTATTTTTGGATGAAAAGTTTTCAGAATAAACCCAAAAAATAAATATCAGCTTTTAGAAATAAGAGACATTTTAGTTTCTAATTTCCAAATAGTTTTAACACAAATACAATAATTTTTTTAACTTAATAATTTTTAAATCAGAAACTATGTATATCTCAAATAAAGAAAACATGAAATTTAACAAGCGGTTGTCGCCAGTAGGTTTTCAAAATTCTAGATAAAAAAAAATCTATAGAATAGATTTTTCCACCTCACTAAAAGCATAGACCAACCACCCTACGCATTTTGCTCCCATTCCCCATTTGACAGTCATCTATAAATAAATTAACTTGTATTTAAATTTGTTTTAACAAGATTTTCTCCAAGTGTATAAATTGTATATCCATATACGTAAATACGTACGTCGTATTATAGAGGAGGCATGTATGTCAATGTGGCAATTGATTCGAATTGCGTGCATTGCAACTTGATAAAATTGTTAATGGTGTGAATATGAAATACATTTTATACATTTTCGATGTCTGTTAATATATATATATATACATATATATATATACATATATGCATATTTACATTTATTGTGAGAGTGCCACTTGTATGTTCACTGTTATGCGTACGATCGGTTGATCGATTCACAACGAGAATCACCCCCAAATATATATTTTATATGCATTTATATATTATAAACTGCTTGAGCGGGGATTAATTGATCTTCGTGTAAGCAGCTGCTTATGATATGATATGATTGTCAACATTGTGTAGAAGATAAATACTGCAAATAATAACAAAATTATAATAAGAAAGCCTTTTTTTAATTATTTCACTTACTGGTATAAAAAAAAGATCCGAATAGCGCTCTAATTGAGGTACACTTAACCCAACCACAGATTCCGACAAAACATCTTATTCCGAACATGGCAAGAATATAGGCAAATACAAAAATCAAATTTATGGTCCCGAATATAAAAGCCCAAATTAAAATTGGCATTGGTTTACGTTGAAACGCACCAATTGTACCCATAAAGGAACCAACCAAATTAACTAAATCCAATACACCCAGTATCCGTAAAATGAAAGTGCATTCGTCTTCTATATAGACCAAATAAATATTATTTGTAAGCGATTCGGTTTTTACATTTTAATTTGATACCAAGAATACCTTTATGCATCAATGAGACAGCGCTAAGAAGAGATTCAAACATCCAGGTAATACCCAAGATAATGCAACCAGTTCGTAATTTTAGGCAACAGCAACAGTAATCTAAATACATATTTCAAACTTGTAAATACAAATTTTTTTTTTAAAGGTTTCAGATGAGCAAACTTAGATATATATATATATATTTATATAGATAAATATATATGTATATCTAATAAAGTCAGGGCCCACTTTGTTTCTCCCTGAATGCAAAATTCGTTGCAAATTAAGCAAATAAGGCAAATAGTGAAACACACCCAAAAAAAAAACACACACACACACTAATTACAAAATTGTGGGTACCATAGGCACAAATATATTTACTCATAGGCGTAGTCTGGAAAAGGATGTCAAACAAATGTTTTTGATTAAAACAAACAAATGAAATAAATTTTTTATTTTCTTAATTTGGGAATTGTTTTGACATCCCCTTTTTAGGCCTTTGACAATAAGAAGTTCTGAATTTATAACTACAAAAAAATATATAAAATTAAAAGAAAAATATCAAAGAAGCTAACTTCGGCCGTGCCGAAGTTTGTATACCCTTGCAGATTAATTGATTACTTTCTCCGTCATATCGGATTCAAGATATTTTAAAAATTGGAAATATAAAATTTTAAAAAAATTTGAACCAAAAAAAGAAACAGTAAGAAAAAATTCGAGTTTGCCAACGGTCGGATTTGAACCTCCGCTCACGTCATTTCTAGAATCGATCTCTACCTATTGCGCTACTAAACTTATAATTCACTGTCTCGCTATTTCGGTATACATTGCAAGCGTCCAGCTTCTCGCTCTCTAAAGTTTCTGACGAATTCTAGAATACAACAACACAATACAAATAGTTTTTTGTCTCTTTCTGTTTCGCACTCAGCTTGTAGTTTTTTCAAGCACGTGTTCGCATATATGTATGTATGTATGTATGTATGTTTGTATGTTTCCATGTATGTTGTTTGTGTACGAATATATAAAAGCAAATATAAACGTATTTAATTGGCTACATATGCAAACATACTGATGCTGATGGGGGTTGATTCATTGATTTTATTGATTTATGTCGGTGTTTATTATCCGATCTGATTCAAACTTACTGATATGATGTAAAAGTATAATTCTCATCTGATCACCAAATTTGGTTGAGATATCTTAAAAAACAAAAAAGTTTTTCTCACAAAAACATACTTTTTCTGATGGGGGTTGATTATTGATTTTATTGATTTATGTCGGTGTTTATTATCCGATCTGAATCAAATTTGCTGGTAAGGTGTAGAAGTAGAATTGTGCCAAATTTGGTTGAGATATCTTAAAAAACAAAAAAGTTTTTCTCACAAGAACTGTTTTGAACAACTCACATTTTGACCGAGGTACCTCTGATCTTTCCTATTTTTCTATAACTTATAGTTGTCCGATCCTACCAACTCTCGAACTTAATTTGCTTGCAACATCAACGGACAGAATGATATGACTTTTATTCACGTAGCTCAAAATTTAAGATCGATTAAGTATGTAGAAACAGACAGACGGACAGACGGACAGACGGACAGACGGACATGGTCATATCGACTCGGCTTTCGATGCTGATCAAGAATATATATACTTTATGGGGTCGGAAATGATTATTTCTATGCGTTACAAACATCTGACCAATTTTATTATACCCTCTGCAAGGGTATAAATATTAAGTTATTTAAAACATATATGGAATAATTTAAATTGTACTCTACATTTCATCATCTATATAAGAAAACTGTTTAAAAATTTTAAAATATTAAAATTATTATTAAATTATTAAAAACTTTCTTATACTTTCTAGAATTGGGAAGGAATTAGCTTACAATATTTTGTGAAAAATAATTAAAAATATAAATCTTTGAAAAAAACTCGTTTCTAGAAATCCCTAGATTTCATAAGTATATATACAACGAATGATAAATAAATCAAAATTTTAACTAATTAGATGCATATTCTGCAGAATATTTTGATGTTTGATTGAAATTTTATAAGCGATTTAAGAAACTGAATAAAAAAGGTACTTGCCAACCCTCCCACTACGCTGCTGTCTATATTTATGTACATATGTGTATATACATACATATGTATGTATGTACATTATTCACAATTTGATGTTTTCAATAGCTTATGCAGCAAAATTTTTTTTCTTGCCTCCTGTTTTTAAGCTTTTTTATTGTTTCTCTCTTTTCGCCATATATGTATGTATATATACATACATGCATACATATATATACATATATCTATCATCTCTCTGCCCGTGATTAATGGTTGCGTTACAATTGGGATTTAGTGCGAGACAGACTTTAACTTTAATACAAAACTGCGACTACAACTACAATTTTGGACTACTTGGACAAAGACTTGATAGAGGCAAGCATATCATCTCTTCATGCTTTTTCAATTATCTTCTTTAATGTTTGAATTTTTGCAGCACAAATTCGTTATTTTTTTTTTCTTCTTTTTTATTTTTTTTTTGGTTAATGTTGAAACCATAAAAATGCGCTTGATGGTGGTGCAAAATGAAAAGTCCGCTTTGCCTTTATAGTTACTACAAATATAAAATTATAGTAGACTAGACTCGCTTGGCTCGTTAACAAGTGGCAAACATTTTGACTAACAACAAGGCAAGTGCAAAGAAAACTAAATTTGTTTCAAATCTTGTTCGCTTTATTTTTAATTTTTTTCCTATTTTTTTTTTTTTTTTTTTTTTTTTGGTTTTTGAAAACTCACTTTGGCATGGCGAATGGCTTAGTCACGCCAATGGGTCCAATGTATGGTATTTTGCGGGAAGGGTAAGCTTTACCATTAAGTGGATAACTAGTCACAGGTACAATAAAGTGAGGAAATCTTTGCTTTATGGTTCTCCTTCTCTTATCTAAAATAACCCATTAAGATTCCATATGACCTCCCGCATATCAAAGGCGAAGGGAACAAAGAGAAATCCACAAATTTAAACAGAGAAGAGAGGGGGGGAGAGGAACATACACTTTACATATGTATAAGCATATATCCCGTTTGTAATCTGAGACATTATCTAAGGGTTGACAATCCTCTTCCTTTTCCACTTAAATAAAATAAAATCCTAGAATTGTATCTCATGGATGCAAAAATTTACAGCTGACTCATTTGCCTGCTAGTTGACGGTGAACAGGTTGCTTGGCTTGGCTAGTTGGTGGTTTGTCACACACATTTACAACCACTACAACAACAACAACAACAACTACACTCATATGACATGGGCAACTGAAATGCACATGAGCATATACCAAAAAAAAAAGAAATAAATAAAACAAAGCAAAACAAGTGACTATGCCAAATGCACCAAATGAATGAGTCGACCGAGTTGCTACTCTGTATGTAGTTATTTTTGAGTAGAGTCCCATTCCAAAGTTTTAAATCTATTTTTGCAATAAGCTAAATAAAGCTGTAAATACTATTATATATTACATATTTAAACTCTATAATATAAACTGTAAAATATAGCTTTAATTATATTTTTTTTTAATATAGTTTATTTAAACTCTACAATATAGTTTATATATGTATATGAAATATAATTAAATGCTCAATACAGCTAATCATTATTTGGTATTTCTATCAATTATTAGAGAAACATATTCCATGCATCCCAAATCTCTTATACCCTTAACCAATAAACAATCATCCAGGGTATTTATGTATGCTAAAAGAAGAAGAAGAAGAAGAAAAAAACTAAATACAAGTAACATAAGACGGCAAAAATAACAACTACAACAGCAACAAAAACAAAAAGAAAATACACCAAACTCGAACTCTCTGACGGTTGTACCCCATTGCAATCTGGCCGGTGAGTTCGAACGAAAGGGTACTTAAAAAAGTGCAGGCGGGTTCATTTCCTGTTTGCCCCAAAGAAAGAGACAGACATTCAGAAACAGACTGAGAGTGTGTGTAAGAGAAAGAGAGAGAGAGAGAGAGAACGACACTTCTCAGAGGCTCCAAAGTCTTTGTGTATATTTCTTTGCCATTTTGCAATGTCAGTAAAAATGGAGGAAAAAATAATCGACGACAAACATGCTTAAGCAGATAGAGTGAGAGCGAGATGGGATATGTAGAGTGAGACATGCTGTAGTTTTCCTCACTCTTGGCTCTTTCCCTCCCCCCTCAACCCTCTTACCTTTTTCCTATTATTGATGACTTAAAGGTTTTGTTGAATTTCTTATTACATACTACATTGATCTAAAACTTCAACTTTTGCCTTCTTTTGGCTGCACTTTTGCTTGTGGTTTTGCCGCTCTCTAATTTGCCGCGAGCTCTCTCAATGAAGATCATTGAAAATATGCAAAAATTATATAGCAATCGATTGTCTACATCTATGTATGTATGTATGTATGTATGAATGTGTATAAGTGGTAAGCTAATTTTTTTGACACTTTGGCCGGCTTGAAACGGTTAAAACATTTCGTCAAACCGTTATTAGAGCTGCGGGGCAGGAAAGTGATTTTTTTTCTTGTTTCTTTTTTCATTTTTGCCAAAACTTCGATAATCAATTATAAATTACGAATTTCGTTTCATCGCTTCCTCGCTCCTCTCTTCCTATCTATCTCTCTCTCTCTGTCTTTGCTGATTGCCCGTTAGCGAATTGCCAATTTTATTGCGTTTTAATGCGACATTTTTTGATTTTCTCAATACTTTCAATTATTAGATAAACCAATGAAAATGTGAAATGGTGAGGTAATAGGCCCAAAGCATAGGCCAAAGTCTAAATATCATTTGATATTTTGCATATATTGTATATATATATATATATATATATATGTACATATGTATATTGCCCTACAGACATCTCCCCTATTGGCTGATTATGTGACAGCCACGATTGATTATGTGTGAGAGAAAAAATATCGCCATTAGCTAGAGATATATTAGCTATATTAGTTAGTTACCCTCAGAGTGTGTGATAGAATTTTAATGTGATTTTTCTTCTTGGTAATACTATCATCAGTCCTATAATTATATTTATTTTGCATAAATTAAGGAATTCTTTCGTTCAAAAGCTACTTTAAATTTATCATCTTGGCTATAAACAAAAAAATTTCAAGAAAACATTAATGTGAGGCTGGATATAATTCTTAAAACATTAACTGGAGGTTACCTTTTCAAGGGAATTTCAATTTGTTTTCATTTGTTCAAAAAAATTTCTTATATATAATATAAATCATGGTTTTAATTTGTTCTAATTAGATTTTATAAACGTTATTCAATTTCATAGCAATTTTCTTTATTCTATTTATTTCTATTATATTTATTCAATTATTTATTTTCTATTATACGCTTATGTATATTCATTCACATTGAAGAGAGGACTTTAGGACAAATATTTTAAACTGGTTAGGCAATTAGTTATGCTAATTAGTAATTAAAATCAAATAATGTAAATCTACAAAATAAAGAGAGAAATATTGCCAAGCTTCAGTGAACTCATAAAAGTTGGATATTTTATATATGTATTCTTTGTATTTTTATAGTCTCACCCTTACTAGATTCCCATTGGATTAACTAACTTCGTGCATGTAGTTATATATGTATGTATATAATTAATTAATTAATATATAAAACAATTGTTTCTTGCTTACCTTTCTAAAAATGCCAAAATAGATGACAAAATCTCCAATTTTTACGTTTGCTCAAATAAAGTTTCGTTATTAGTTTATTATTAGATGAGAGATTCGATTTTTGGTTTGGTGTGGAACTGTGGCAAAACATTCAAATTGGACCAATTGGATTTTGATCTTGTTAGAAGCTAAGGCCGAGCTTGTTACTTGACTTTTTCGTGTTTTATTTATTTATTTCTTCTTTTTATTTTGGTAGCGGATTGTGGAGGGGGGATGGGGTCTATAGACGAAGTTGGTAAACGTGTTGGATCTGGCTGGAGAATAGAAACGCGATTGGAGGCATAAAAAAGGGTACACAAAACAGATGCAGAGGCAGGCCAAAAACACAAACAACAAAACGAAAACAATGCC
This sequence comes from Drosophila sturtevanti, assembly GCA_018150375.1. Lineage (NCBI taxonomy): Eukaryota > Metazoa > Arthropoda > Insecta > Diptera > Drosophilidae > Drosophila > Drosophila sturtevanti. The sequence continues at coordinate 339,668 of JAECWJ010000317.1, forward strand.
AGAAATACAACAACAGCATCAACAACACCAGCAGTAACACCAACAACAAAACCATCCAACATGCACACACAGACAGACTCAACGACAATCGGACAGACAGACATGAAACCATCAAGAATATGTATCTTGAAACTGGTTTAAGATTTGTGGGGATTTGTTAACTTGGCTAGGAGCGAGACTCTGTATGCCTGTGTATGCAGAGTTGAGTATTTGGCTATGTGTGCGTGTGTGTGTGCGAGTGTGTTTGAGTTGGTACTTTCCAATAACAAATTCAACTTCTGGTTCAACTCTTTTTTTTCAATAGCACTTGGATATAATTTCCATATTTTGCTTTATATTCCTCTCTCTATCTCCTTTTCTTCTCTTCTAGTAAAAAACAACTGTTGCGCCTTGGCGGGGGGTCGCATTGCCAGAAGAGGAAAGGAAGAATTTTAGGTACATGCAAAATAGGTTTAATTAATTAATTTACACTTTAGTTGCAGCCACTAAAATTACATATTTTTCGATTTGTATATTATTGCATTTTCATTAAATTGCTACCGGCAAAAATCACACAAAGATCATTGCTTATTAATAATTAGCAGTCGCGAATATTTTGTGTGTTTGGCCAACTGAATCAATTCAATTCCACGAATTTGTTGATCCCAAACACATGCGTTCACTTTTCAAACGATTCGTATTTACCTCAATACGAATTAGGTTTCAGAATTTTTAGTTTTTTGAAAACGGCGTTCTCATCATTCGACCGACCCGCACAATCTTCCGCCATGAAAACAAAAACAACACTGAGAAAAACAAACAGGCGCTAATTTTTAAAAGAAAACCTAAAACCCCGTTATTTTAGGCCTTTCTTCCAAACCAGTATTTCGAGTGATCCACTATTTTAACATTTTGTTTGGTTGCAATTCGTATCGATATTCAAAGTTATCGTATTAATGATTTAAATAATAAATAAACAAGAAATACGGCAGACATTTGATATATTATTAAGACAATTTCAAATTAACTTAAAAAAGTAAAGGGTAATCAAACTTGCCACATTTTTTACACAATTTTATTATGTTAAGCCTAATTTATCCAACTGTTTAAATGTAAATTGAACAATGACAAATCACAAAATGTGTAATTCAATTATTTTCTTTGCCGCAACTTTTATTTTGCCATTCGCTTTCATCATAAATTCGTTGCAATGATACTAAGTGCCTCTATAGGTTGTATATCCAAAGGGATTTAGTAAAAGCGGTATATGATAATGTTGTTGATTTTCATCACAATCTACAATAATCTCAATGGCTGGGTACAAAGTTTTCACATTTTGCTCTGCAAAATAGGCACCCACATGAAAAGTCAACTTATAGATGCCCGGAGGGAAGTCATCCCCACCCTTCAATAATTGACAGCGACCATCTTGATTTGTTTTAACAGCTCGCAGTCCTTGCCATTCCTGAGTATCATCTAGCCGATACACCGTGACCTTAACATTGGCAGCCGCTTTGCCGTTGGTGGTATCCAAAATGTGTGTAGAAAACTTCCGTTCGTCCATTGTTTATGGAAGATGAGATACAACTGCATAGAAATTTTTAAGTCTGTTCTTCGGATTGCTTATCTGCATCTTCGGTGATTCATTTTCAGATAACAAATAGCTCAGATAACGATTAAATCTTCTCAACCATTCATATACTCTTGCAGAGAGTATATTAAAATAAATATAGCCCTGTCCGTGAGAAGAAATGAATATGTAAGAATATACGAACTTCAGTACAACCGACTTTAGCCCATCTTTCTTGATTTATTTGATAAATTTAAAAAATCGCGCTATATATCGATGTCACATCTGCATCCCTAGTAGAGATTTAAAACTTGAACTAGTTCAGTTCCAGTACCCAAAGCGCGGCACGTGTTGTTCTTTGCGTGTTCCTTATTTTCGTTTTATATTGAAATTACGCGTCTATTCGCTATAATCCATTTGCTTTAACATGGCTGAGGAAGGACCTCCAGAAGCCAGCATTGACTTTGTGCCAGCACTGTGCTTTGTTCCACGCGGTGTAACCAAAGAACGACCAGACAAGATTGTGCTGACCCAAGGCGAATTGGCCAGAATTATTGGAGCCACCCAGCAAGAGCTGGAGGATGAGGACAGCAATGATGATGACGAAGAAGCTGGCAATATGGATGTAGATGATGAGGATGACGACGATGAGGATGATGCCAATAGCGAGAATCGGAATCCCCAGGATGAATTCAATTTCAATAACTATGAAAACGAGGAAAACTCCACGGTAACTAGTATGGCCAACATTGTGGATGCTGATGAGCAAGTGCCCGATGAAGACGAGGATTCCGAGGCAGAGGATGAGATAATCAAGAAGAATGATAATCTGATATTGGTTGGACATGTCCAAGACGATGCCGCCTCAATGGAGGTGTGGGTATTCAATCAGGATGAAGAGTCTCTGTACACTCATCATGATTTCCTATTGCCCAGTTTCCCATTGTGCATTGAATGGATGAATCACGATGCGGGCAGCGATAAACCGGGAAATATGTGCGCCATTGGCTGCATGGATCCCATAATAACTATATGGGATCTGGATATACAAGATTCCATTGAGCCCACTTTTAAATTGGGCTCCAAGGGTAGCCGTAAGCAGCAAAAACCTCAATATGGTCACAAAGATGCCGTCCTAGATCTTTCGTGGAATCGCAATTTCGAGCACATCTTGGCTAGTGGTTCTGTAGATCAGACACTAATACTCTGGGACATGGATGAGGGGCAACCCCATACAACAATTACAGCATTCGAAGAGAAAGTACAATCATTGCAATTCCACCCAGAGGAGGCTCAAAGTATTCTTACTGGCTGTTCAGATGGCTATGTGCGTCTCTTCGATTGTCGCGATTCCGAACTTGTGAACTCTGCCTGCATTAAGTGGCATATTACTGGTGAAGTGGAAAAAGTCTTATGGCATCCAACCCAGACGGATTATTTCATCATTGGCTCCAATGATGGCAGCCTCCACTATGCCGATAAGCGTAAACCCAATGAACTTCTATGGTCCGTCAAGGCGCATAATGAGGAAATCTCTGGCGTTTGTTTCAACAGTCAAGTGCCCAATCTATTGACTTCCACCTCCACCGAGGGCACACTGAAAGTTTGGAATTTCAATACCACCGAAGCAACTCATGTCTATGAGCATGAATTCAATATGGGACGTTTGCAGTGCATGCAACAGTGTCCCGAAGATCCGTTCACATTGGCCTTTGGTGGCGAGAAACCGCCACGTTGTGCCATCTATAACATCAAGAATTCGATAGCTGTGCGTAGGACATTCGGCATTGAGGATGCCCAAGAATAGATATAACACAATTCTTTTGACTTTTAGCGATATAATGTATATACATATATATAAATGTTTTATATATAAGAATTCCTTGAAGGAGGAACAAAAAAATTGTTGTATTTTAATGGGATCTAGAATTGTTTCAATGAAGAAGATTTATATAGATTTTGATTCTCAAATAATTGCATGTTGAATACGTTTTGTACAATCATTATTTATTACAATTTGGGATAACTCTTAGATCTAAATTTGAAAAGTGGAGGAAGATTCCCAGTCAAGATCTATATCAAATGACTCAAAAGGAGACACGTTTAAAAAAAATATTGAAATAGTTTTGGACACATACACACATACATACAAAATCAACTTAATCTATCAACTAACTTAATGTTGATTTACTTAAAGCGATGAACTAATATTAATTGATATATATATATTTATATATAAGATAATCGATTCGATTAACTCTTAAAGAGACCAACGCACATCAGTAGATTCCGACGAGTGAAATGTAGGCTAACAAATGGTGAATTCTTGCTGGGGAATGTGCGTAATAGATAGACATCCTCATCGTTCTCATCCTGATGGTGGGAAACAGTGATATGATTGTTAATATAATCATCGGTGACCTTATGAAAGTCCCAAAGGGTTAGATTGTTGTCCAAACCGGCAGCGGCCAACAATGTACCATCTCGACTAAAGGTAATAGTCGACACGGTGCTCATATGTCTCAGTAATGTTGTTACCAAGGAGCCACTGGATAAATCCCAAACGATGATTTGATGATCCACAGCACCTGAGGCCAAATAACGTCCACAGGCGGAGAAGGCTAAACAACTGACAGTTCCTTTATGTCCAGTCATTAGTCGCACCGACTGCCCAGTCATATTGTCCCAGAGGCGTACTGTTCGATCACTGGAACCGGTGGCCACATAATTTGAATTCGGATGAAATTGGACACAGTCCACATCGGACAGATGTCCCACAAATACTCTTAACGCTTGATTGGAGTCTGTGGACCATAATCTGGCGGTTTTGTCGTACGAACCTGAGACAAAATAATAGCCATGGGGGGCGAAACGTACATCCCATACGGGGTACACATGTCCACGATAAGTTACTACACATGACCAGGTGAGGAGCGACCACAGGCGTATGGTGCTATCCTCTGAGCAGGAAAGCATAAGGTTCATTTCGGGAGCAAAGGCACAACGATATACTGGACCTCGATGACCGAAAAAGGAGCGGGTTGTCTCACCATTGTTGGACAGCATGCGGACATTTATATCCGCCGATTCTTTATCCAAATCTCTCAATGCCTCAGCATCCTTCAGAGCTCTCAATTTGGTCGGTGTCAAGGACCAAATCCGTATGCTGGAATCGGCAAAACCACAGGCTAACATGGTTGAATCATCTGAGATTTCGGCGCAGGTGACACCTTGCTGGGAATTTAATATTGTGTAGAAGACAGCAGAGGGCAGTTGATCTTTGCTTAATGGCAGTCGCTTGCCTGCCTCTCGCAGGGCTTTCAGCTTCAACAATTTATCCGAATCTTTAAGTTCAGGCAGTGGGATTCTATCTATTGCTGGTGCATTTGGATCCGATTTTGATTTCTTTGATAACAATGGATCTTTTTTGGGTTTCTTTTTCTTGGGGCGATCTGGAGCATCCGGATCATCATCCTCTTCTTCAGGTGCTGGTGCAGGTGTGGTTAATGTTTGGAAATCCACTTCCTTAAGTAAACCATAATAAACACGCATTTTATTATCCTGACGTTTGGCCTCGCCAATATGAGATCCAGCTGTGGCCACACATTGGATTTTGCTTCGGGCCATGCCCTCATATGTATCAAAGTGCAAATATTTGGCCACAATATCTGCTACAACCTCCTGTCGCCGATCCTGTATGTGGCGTTTGAACAAGGAGTGGGAATCCCTTGACATGCGTATTACAAATTTGTCCACTTCCATTGCTACTACTAGATCATTTTCCAGCAATTCTTCTGGCTTGGAAATCATTAGCAAATTGAAGAGACCTTCTACGTAGTACCCATCCAGGTCTGATTTGTATTTCTCAATGAAATCTCTTGCCTTGTCCTTTTGCCCACTAGCCAGAATCTTAAAATAGATTTGAACTAGAATGGGATACAAAGCCATTGACAACTCATGCTTGTATATATCCAATGAATCCTCGACAAAACTACGCAGTTCCTCATAAGCCTGTTCATATTGCTGGGCATCAAAGCTGTCATCGCCAATGAATTTGGCCAAAGCCTCTGCAGCGTTGGCCTCGGTAACAGCAGACGGTTTCGGAGGCGACTTTGGTAGACATTCGTTAGTCTTGTTATCGCCGCTTAATCCAAGAACTCCGCCAAGCACCTGCTGTACATCTGCTTCGCTGATTCCCACCAAATCAGATGTACTCACATTTGCCTCCTGACACAGAAGTTCTTCAGTGCTCTTCAGTTGATATTTCTTTAGCAATTTCAGCAGGCAGAGCAGCTCACGTTTATCTTGTGGTGGCTGACTGCCATTGCCACCGTTTATATTGCTCAATTCCAGACTCATTTTAAAAAAATAAAAATCTTAATTTTACAAATTTTGTGTTATGCTGAGGACGCAATTGCGATAAACGATAACCGGTGCATTTTCAATGGAGATGGGCTTAAATAGCACCATTTCTCAGAGATGGGCGTTATATCAACGTGAGCTGAGTTCAGAATTGTATTTATCAGCAAGAAAATTAAGTTTATTAAATGTTTTAAATTTTAATTACATATATTATTCTTCATGAAAAATTTTAAAAGTAAATTAAAGGTAATTTGTTGTCCTATACGTCGTTTAAACTAAGGTCTTATCTCAAAGTCTAGTTTTCACGATATTTCCCAACACTTTTAGCGAATGTTGCCAGACTTTTTCAGAGTTAAACATAACAAGATCGAGTGAACAAGAAATGAAGAGAAGGGTAATTGTAAAAAAGGTAAATAAAAACTAGATTATTTTATAATTTAATAATTACAATATATAAACATAATACCACTAACATTTTGTTAATCTGTAATTACGAATTTCAGTGTATATTTTTGTGCTATTACCGCTGCCCTTGCTCCAAACTCCTTGAACTTTAACCCTTGCACATTGTCTCCGTCTTTTGTGTTTGTCTGCCTCCGCCCCCGCCTAGCACTGTGTTGTTGTAGAATATGAGCGATAATGATAATAATGTTGCGGTAGGTTAATTTAGTAATATAGAAGAGAAAAAAACCGGCATAAAATTAAAAAAATTTCTTCTCCATATAGAAAAAAGTTTCCGGCAAGCGGTCATCAATTATTGCCATTGATCAGAATGGCTCTAATGAACCGGTGTACACTTACTCTGGTCGCATCCAAGAGCTGATAGAGGGCTACAATGTGGTCATTCAGTTGATGAGACCCAAGTGGCCTTGGTACTTCTTTCCAGGTTATGTGACATATGCCTTGTATTGGCGTTATAACAAATATTATAGGCAAGATTGAACTTTTTTTCTATGACTTAGAATAAATTTTATATTGTCTTAATTTCAGGGGTAAATTATTATTATCACCATTACCCAATCGCCTTTACGACTTGCTGATCAAGGATGAGCTAATTAAATCGGAGCATGTGATATTCGCCAGCCAAGATGTGTACGATAACTATGCGGAATCGCCGGATGTCAATTTTGTGAACTTGATTCTACAGGGCAGATCTAGAAAGGAAGAGAAGTCAAGTGGAAGCTCCACGCCCTCATCCTTAATCAAACAAATGCTACAAGAGGCTCCTCACACTATAGTGGCTCAAATATTACCAGTGAAGCAATGTCAGGGCAATTGCCTATTTTTACAGGAGAATTTCTATGGTAACATTTTGGATCGGTTTCGACTGCAAAACAATAAAAATTGTTGGGTTCAATTGGAGCATTTCAACGACGATCAATCCATACCAAGCATAGCAACCAAGGCACATGTCTATCTTTTGAACAATCCCCATGAAATGCCTGCCGAGATCACTGAATTAATTTTGGGAAACTATTTCAATACGCCACGACTCCTACATCGCGGTCATACGTATCGTATTGAAGTCAATGCTCAACTGGTGGGCACTGCTGCCTATGCACATTATTACTTAATCTTCGCCTATCTGCCTCAAGTGCATTTTCGTTGTGTACATCTGGAGACTAAGGGAAATGATTTTGAACTTCAAGCGGTAGTGGCCAAGAATTTTAGTAATTTGGTTCAAGTTCCTCATACGCACAACTACCTGCCACGTCAATTGTTAGATCCATGTGCTATAGTCGAGAGCTATCCGTGTGGTTTAAAGAAGCCCTATCAATTGCTACGCTCATCCATAGATGCTTTTCTACCAAAGAAATCCGCTTGTCTATCGTCTAAGCACATCTTTCCCGTATTTCTACTGCAAGGCGAACGTGGCTCCGGAAAAACGAAACTAATCAATGCTGTAGCCCACGAATTGGGCATGCATTTGTATGGAGCGGATTGTGCGGAGATTGTGTCACAGGTGCCCTCCCATACGGAAATGAAATTAAAAGCGGTGTTTGCCAAAAGTCAAGTCAGTGAGCCCCTGATCATTTGTTTTCATAATTTCGAAGTGAGTAGATAGAACCAAAGATCAAGCCCCTAAGCTAATGTTTTCCCACTCTTATTTATAGATATTCGGCATAGACAATGAGGGCAATGAAGATCTTCGTCTATTGTCAGCATTTCATGTCCAAGTCCAGGAGTTGTTTAATCGAGATCGCAAGCATCCTGTTGTGGTAGTGGCCTTAACGAGCGATAAGCATCTCAAGCCAATGATTCAAAGCCTTTTCTTGGAGATTATAAGCATAGAGATGTCTAGCCAGGAGGAACGCTATGAATTGCTACGCTGGATGCATATAAGGGAAACTTTCAATGATGTAATATACAATCAGAAGGCTATCAATGAACTGCCCTTATTTCGTCTAGATAGACAACGACAATTTATGTCCAGATTATGTCCGAATTGGAGTCAAACTTTAGAAATTCTCAAAGAAGTGGCGAACAAATCCCAAGGGTTTCTATTAGGCGATCTTCAACTGCTCTATGATAAGGCTGTACGTTTAAAGTCTAGTCAAAGATTAGATTGGGAGCACTTTGCTAAAAACCTAACCGATATGCAGAGTTCATTTGCCGATAGTTTGGGAGCTCCCAAAGTTCCTCGAGTGTATTGGTCAGATATTGGTGGATTGGCTAAATTGAAAGATGAAATTCAGAGTAGCATTGGGCTGCCCCTCAAACATGTCCATCTAATGGGCAAGAATCTGAGACGATCGGGCATATTACTCTATGGTCCCCCAGGCACTGGTAAGACTTTAGTGGCCAAGGCAGTGGCCACCGAATGCAATTTAAGCTTCCTTTCGGTACAGGGACCCGAACTCCTCAACATGTATGTTGGTCAGAGCGAACAAAATGTTCGAGAAGTTTTCTCCCGTGCCCGTTCTGCAGCTCCATGTGTGCTCTTCCTGGACGAATTGGACTCATTGGCGCCAAATCGAGGTGTGGCTGGTGATTCTGGTGGTGTCATGGATCGTGTGGTATCACAACTATTAGCCGAAATGGACGGCATGGCTGGTGCGGATGCAACTAAACCAATATTTATATTGGCTGCCACTAATCGACCGGACTTAATTGATCCGGCTCTACTTCGACCCGGACGTTTTGATAAACTTTTCTATGTGGGGCCCTGCACTACGGCCGATGATAAGGCAGCTGTGTTGCGTGCTCAAACCCAACGTTTCGCCTTGGCCTCCAACGTTGATATAAACGAGATTGCCCAAAGTCTTAAAGTCGAAATGAGTGGAGCCGATTTGTATTCCATTTGTTCGAATGCATGGCTATCGGCTGTTAGACGTACCATCGACAAACATTTATCCGGCCAATTGACTGATCAGGATTTGAAGCCTGATAATGTCATAGTGGAATCGGATGACTTTTACAAATCATTTCAGAAATTTGTTCCCTCTATAAGCAAAACAGATCTGGAGTACTTTAATAATCTAAAGGCCACCTACAGTGTTTAAATGGGATAAGAGACAGGTGCTAATGCAGATACTTAAATTTACTTTTGTTATTTATTTTGTAGAATGACAGTTTGTTATTAAAAGCGTTTACAGTTCTTTGGAAAACTAATGGAAATCTTATAATTAAAACAGATGGGGAAAAATAGGTATGGAAATCAAACTATATATAAAGTGCTTGCCAAGTGATCTTCAATCTTGACATCAGGAAAGCGAAAGTCACAGATATGTGTTGGAAATACTTTGTACATATTACGTTCAAAAACGATCTTTATATAGACTTTCACTGGGAATATAATAATAGCCTGGTGGAAATCAATTTGGTTGGACCAAGATTCATTGCGTTCTTTATCAGCAGAGCACCCCCTAAGTAGATCCCAGCGAATTGCGTCGTCTAGATTTGTATATTTGGAAGTGTTGGTTGGTTATCAGTTGGATTGCCTGCTTATCAGTTTTTATAGTCTGTACACAAGACCCAGGCAGACAGCCATCAAAGTTGTTGATGCTGTTCGTTCAATCTTGATACTTTCAGTCTCTATCAGAAAAGTGACAGAGAAGATCTGTTTTAAATAATTCCATTCTAATTGTTTACCATAAGATTACATAACATGGCTTTGGTTTGTGTGGAGGACTTTGAGCAAAAGGCCAGGGAAAACTTGGAGAAAAATGCTTTAGATTATTATAAAAGCGGAGCTGGGGAACAGTTTACATTGGGCCTGAATCGTGAGGCTTTTAGAAGATTACGACTGAGACCAAGGTGCCTGCGAGATGTCTCCCATTTGGATATTGCTTGTCAGATTTTGGGAGAACAAATGAAATGGCCACTAGGTGTTGCTCCAACAGCCATGCAGAAGATGGCGCATCCAGATGGAGAGGTGGGCAATGCCAGAGCAGCAGGTAATGCTGGTTCCATCTTTATTTTGAGCACCCTATCAACTACTTCTATCGAGGATTTGGCAGCCGGTGCTCCAGATACTGTTAAATGGTTTCAGTTATATATCTATAAGGATCGGTGGGTGTATATCTAGCAAAATTGATTACAGATTATTAATTAATTGTTTCTGGTCTTTCAGCTCTATCACTGAGAAACTTATTCGACGTGCGGAGAAGGCAAATTTTAAAGCTCTCGTTTTGACCATCGATGCGCCCATTTTTGGACATCGTCGTGCTGATGTGCGAAACAATTTCAGTCTCCCCTCACATTTGACATTGGCCAATTTTCATGGTGTGAAAGCTACTGGAGTGGTCACTGCAATGGGTGCATCGGGAATAAATGAGTATGTGTCAAGTCAATTTGATCCGACCATTACGTGGCAAGATATCAAATGGTTAAAGAGCATCACACAGCTACCAATTGTGGTCAAGGGTATCTTAACTGCAGAAGATGCAGTTTTAGCCAAAGAATTCGGTTGCTCCGGCGTTATTGTCTCAAATCATGGTGCACGTCAAATTGATACAGTACCCGCCTCCATTGAGGCTCTCCCTGAGGTAGTGCGTGCTGTGGGCAATGATTTGCTAGTCATGTTAGACGGTGGTGTCCTTCAGGGCAATGACATCTTTAAAGCCTTGGCTTTGGGTGCCAAAACAGTCTTTGTGGGGCGTCCAGCCGTTTGGGCTCTCGCCTACAATGGTCAGAAAGGTGTGGAGCAAATGTTGGGAGTGCTTAAAAAGGATTTCGAAATCACAATGGCATTAATTGGATGCCAGACATTAAAAGACATACAGCCTTCCATGGTAGTGCACGAATCGGCGTATTCCAAAATTTAATTTGTATAAAAAAAATATATAAATAAAGATTAAAGAACTAAAAGTTTATATTAGCTATCATAATCGATCAAATTTTAATTTCAAGCGAACACTATTCGAAAAATATTTTAATTTAATTCTGTACGCAAATTTTAATTCCCGCGCAAGAATACTAATATTTTAACAATTTAATGTTGCCACTTCCAAGTGACTCAGATATGTTATCGATATATAACTAAATGGCGAATCGAAATATGTACTTGGAAATTGCCCTCTCTAATTTCTCAGATTGAGAAATTGTCTGCATTTTCTTTTTCCTCAACTGCAAGCATGCTGGACGGTTGGTACTGTCGTTCCCTAGCTAATCAGGGAGAGGAGACCTATGTGAAAGATGAGCAAGAAAGCGACGAGGAGGTGACCCCTCCTGGAACCGTTAAAGGCAAAACTCCAAAGCAACATGCAACTGGAGTTGGATCAAGTACAACTGGTTTAGGTGCTGCTGCCAATGTTGATCCCAGTTCCAATGGAAATGGTATAGACTACAAGGACCGATATAAGAATCTAAAGCGAAAACTAAAATTTCTCATCTATGTAAGGCAATCCACAAGTTCTTTGCAAATTAATGTTATAATAATTGTGCTCTTATTTCCTCCAGGAGAACGAATATTTTCAGGATTTGCTACATACAAATCAACGCCGTTTGTTGAAGGTTTCTAAAGATCGTACATTTCTGCTTGATAGATTGTTGTTATATGAAAAGCCTGCCAAGGATTCAAGCGATAGCGATGCTACAGATAGTTCTGATGGTGAAACTGAACCACAATCCGTATCGACAACCACAGCAACGACACCGATAGGAGCAGGTGGCGGTTCTATAACGAGTAAAGATACAGTTCGTCGCAAATACAAGGATAAAGAAGGAGGATCTTCTATTCAGGCAGTTCCAGCAGGAGCACAACGTGGCCGAAAACGTAAAATTCAAACGGATAATCCAATTCAAATCAATTCAGCAGCTAAAAAGCAATTAATGGCCACCGTTTCACCTTCCACCAGTACAGTATCGGTTCAACTACAACCACAGCCACCCCCGCAACAACAGTCTCAGCAGCAAACGGTGGCCAAAGATGCCTCCGTGGCATTGAGCACAGCGGAGATCACCCGGCAATTACAAGAGCGTCGTCCCACACCAATAGAATTAATGAGTCCGGAATGCACTTCGGCAACCGTGCCCGCTACCATGCTCAGCTTTGAGAGCCCGTCAAAATGGTAGGTGAAATGAGAATACTATTCCATACCCTACTTAATTATGCCCTCTTTCAGTTATCCACACGATAGTTTTCCACATCTTATGGAGGACGACGAAGTAGCCGCCGAGGAATGCGTGCCGATGGAATATACCAATTAATTTTTATATATTAGTTTCTTAGTCTTACCTTTATTCTTTTACTTTGGATATTAAACTAACTAAAACCACTTGTTCGCCGCGTATTAGGATTTGGTTAAGCCTTCTTTTAAGTTGAACATTCTTGCGGTTCAAACTCTTAACGTCTATCACTTTGGGTAGGGTGATGCCAAGCTCTTTAAGTCTCTCACTGCAGTCCTCTGGTGCCCCAAATGGAATATTCTGCTGGCCATATTTGAATTTGCGTCTATGCCAGGTCTCAATTGCATTGCGTAGAAGAATGTTCCATTGCTTATCGAAGGCCACTAGTTCACCTTCAATGGTGCCGCCCACAGTGTTCTCTTTGCGCAGCAGGACTCGTACTCTGGTGGTCAATGATTGGTTTAACCGGGACAAAGGTCCATCGGCTCCGGACATGTGGTTGTAGAGGTTGCGACGATGTCGCTTGTTACCAGTTCCTATAACGGGCATTTGATAGGACTCAAAACGGCGCTTGGTTAGCTCCTGATCGACAGTCTTAGAAGTGGAGGCACCCGAGGAGGCAGAGGGCTTCTTGTCCCCTGTAGCAGATGACTTTTGTGACTTATTTAGTTTCCATACGCCAAACTTCTTGAGCGCCGTCTCAAATGCAGCTAAATTTTGATATAAAACTTTTGGTTTGGTTTCCGATATTTTAAAATTGTCAGCGTAAAGGGCTCGCAAGGGATTGAAATGTTCGCTGCCCGCATCCAGTTCGTGATCTGACTGCTCCTTTTCCTGATCTTTAATAGAAGCAGAATCATCCTTTTGTTCACTCATGACTTTTTTGAACTTGAAATATTTTAAAAGGAACAATGATTGTTTAATGCGGAGCGAACTTTTTGCTTCAAGAGGGGCGAATTCAGAAGCAATAAAAGTGGCGGGAAAAAATAATTGTTTAAAATTGCAAAATTGCCACAATTGCAAGAATTTTATTGTTTTACATGACACAATGATATACAATAAGGATTCCTACGATTCCTCACTTGTCCTTCAGGTAGTATTATCCTTGGAAAGGGAGAATCTAATTGCACGTTATGAATAAGTTTTGTTTTGTGTTTACCTATTTATTTCTTTATTTATATTAGATAGACAGACAGTTGAAAGATTTACAAGGAAAACACATTGCTAATTTGCGGAGATGCTAGGAGTCAAATATTCATAATAATAATAAGCCTTGAAGATTTTTTCCTCCAAGAAGATAATTTTACTATCAAATTTACTCCAATTAGGATTCTGTTTGAGCTGTTTAAAATTTCTAACAGATCTCAAACAGATAAATCGGCTTAACTGGTAGAACAAAAAAATCAGTTATTTTAGATATTTATTTAAATCAAGTTTGATTTTATTTTAGTCGATTACAGCCTGAGCTTTATTATCTCTCGCTATCTCTTTTTCTCCACACACATGAAGAGCTTTTAGTTGCAAACAAACACAAACACCGCTAATCAAGCCAATCAGTCAAGCTTTTCCAGTTGTAAAAGCAACAAGTGTTGATCCCACAATGTCAGGCAAGTGATGATTGAATCTTATCATATACGAAGTCCACTTCTACTAAGTATATCTATGTATATATATATATATCTACTCAGGTGTTGTCGCTATTCGATCTTCATCCTCTTCTCCCTTCGATGTTAACTCGAAGACCGTAATTGGTGTGGGCGTTGGTCTGGCTGCTGTATGTGGTGCCAGCTACTTGCTCTACCGTCATCTAAAACGGGATGTAATGCCTGTGAAATGGCGACGTGTCGGTACACTGCAACCGATCAATGTGTTCCCCGTGAAATCATGTGGTAGACTTGAACCTAGTTTGAATCTTGAGTACGATTGTGATATACTTGGTATATCTTTGAATGGTCTAAGAGATCGAAATCTTATGCTGCTCAATGAGCGAAATGAAATGATAACAGCCAGAGGCTATCCCCACATGCTGAAAATAAGCCCCAAGCAGGTTGGTGAGGGTCTATTGGTGTTCAATGCGCCGGGGTTGCCCGAATTGGAACTGAATATGAAACATTTAGAGAATCCTACTAAGGATTTGCGCACAGCCGTTTGGGATATACCTGTTGATGTTATGGTGTGTGGGGAACGTTTTGATAAGTGGTTCTCTCAGGCTATACTGAATAAGGATACAGGAGTAAAACTGGTCCATTATCCATATCCGAAACCGGTGAGGCAAACTGTGGAACGTTTGAGGCACATGCCATTTTTAAGAAACGAGGATTCGGTGGGTTAAAATCTGCAATTTCTTTAACGATTATGATAAATCTGGAAACCTAATCCGCACCTGATCCTTTTAGGGAACTTTCAACGATGCTACTAGCTATATGCTAATGAATCTGGCCTCAGTTAATGATCTTAATACCCGCCTAAAGCGACCCGTGGACTCATTACAATTCCGTAGCAATTTTGAGCTTAAAATGGACGTCGAGCAACCCTATGCCGAAGATCATTGGCAATGGATTCGCATCGGTGACGATGCTGTTTTTCGGGTTGTAGCTCCCTGCACACGCTGTATTCTGCCCAACATTAATGTTCACACCGCTGAGCGGGATGTCGATAGTGAACCTTTAAAGACACTGAAAACGTATGCAAATCTTCATACCAATACAGACAAAATCTTATCTTTAAAACTTTCCACTTGCAGTTATCGCTTGTTTAATTACCCCTCGCCGATTTTTGGTATTCATATGGGTCTCCGTCAGCCTGGCAAGGTCAAGGCCAACGATATTATCTATGTTGGAGAAAAATGAATTTATCATACAAATATTATATATCTTTATTTTCACATCGAACAGAGATTATGACAAATATAAAATCAATTTTATTTCTTTTCATATATTCATATATATACTTCGGAGTAATAACCTTAAGTGTAAAATATAACAATTATGTAAAGAAGCATTCGAATGTTCTTATTTCACGCATGATGGCCATGTCAAACCGCCACAGGACATGCTAATGATAACATAGACAATAAAGGTTATTACGAGACCAATCACCAAATATATGCGGATTTTTTTCCAAAACATTTGACGGGCCAAATTTCTCGAAGCCTTACGGAATGCCACAGACTGCAAAAAATGATAGGTTAAGCGATGTTTACAATTAAGAAAGTTTAAAGGGTAAAACTTATAGAATACTGATATTGACTGATAATGATATTTCATATTTTATATATATAAGTATGAACTTTTGCAAATCATCGCCACTTACATTATTGCTCAAGTTTTCAGTCTTATTGACCAACAGCTCCAATTTTTCACCTCTATCACGAAGAGAGTCTGTAAAGATATTAGCTTTATGAGTATTGGCTCTATAAAATTTTCAACCATTTTTAATTACCAATATTCTTAACCATAATATCCTTTAATTCATCAATTTGTCCATGAACTCTGGATATGGTGTCCACTTCATTGGATTGACTATAATAGACCATTTTCTGTGCCAAGACCTTAGAAAATTCCGTATTCATGGCATAGGAAATGGCCGTGGCCACCTGGAGTCCATAGGTTTGGATAAATGTTTGTTTAACATCTGCCAGAAATAAAAAACTTCGTGATCTATCAAATTCCTAAAAATCCAAGAAAAAAAAAATGAAAACATTATAAACATGGAATTCTTCGAGTTAAACAGTGAAGTGGATACTTGCATTATCGGTAATGCACATATAAATGAGCTTGTTCTCGCAGGTATAATGTATCAAATAATCGCCATGATTGTAGATCATCTTGTGGTTATGGCTACCGATTTTTGCAATTATTTGTTCGGTAACCTCGGCAAAATTGCCAACGCAATCAGCAAATTTCGCCAACACAGTTGTGCCCCGAGAAATTACGCTATATAATATCGGCATTATGTTAGCTATGGGTTTGTTTATATATATAAATACGAATATATTTATATGTGCTTAAGCTTTCGGTCTTCAGTTTTCCGAGCTGTTTTTTTTTATGCCTCTCCCTTTTGTAAGTTTATCACCGAAAATTGTTGAGCAAATGAGTCACTTGGCTTTGAGCTCCAGATAAAAATTCTATAAAGTAGAAGAAAAGATTCAATAATGTGAGTGCAATAGCAAGCGGAAGAAGAAGACCGGCCATTGTTAATCAGCTTATAAATGAATTTCTATTCATTATAGTTAACATTTATTAATTTTAGCAGATAGTTTTAAAAAATTTGTGTGCTACTTACACTTTAATATCTGGCCTGTTTTCAAAAAGGGCTTGACTCTTAATCGAACTGTTTAAAATTTTTTTTTACTTAATTCTTTTGTTTAGATGACGTTCCATTGCGTTTAATCGTTCACTTAAACTTGTTTGATATTATTTAACAACAATAAAATTTAAATGTCACTCGTATTATTTTGTATTTAGATATTTCGTTTGTGGTCGTACCTCCAGTTTTTCTTTCTTTAGTAAATTTATTTATTTATTTTTTTTTTGTCAAAGCTATTGCAGTTGCATATAGCGTTGCCACAAGACAATATCTGACCAAAACAGGCTCACAATTTGTTGTCAATTAACTGCCGCTAGAGGGCGGTTTGCAAGCCAAATTCCGCTAAATTCATAGATTTGGTTTAAAATTTTTTTTTCCAGTTTGAATACATTTATAGCTTATTTAAGCAACATGTTGTTGTGTCACGAGGCAGTTTTTAAATAGACATTCGCAGTGGCACATCAAATTTCAAATTTCGTGAATCCCACTAAATAGACGTTTACCTGTATCTGACCGAAGTTAAGGTAAATACATATGTACATATATTTGTTTTAAATTTTTTATAAATTATTTAAATGCTTTTCAGCATAAGTTCATATAATTTTAATACCCTTGTACATTGAAATAATCGTTTCCGATCTCATAAAGTACATATGTATGTATATACATACATATATTCTTGATCAGCATCAATAGTCGAGTCAATATGACCATGTCAGTCTGTACGTCTGTCCGTCTACCTGTTTTTTCGTGAATCCCACTAAATAGCCGTTTACCTGTATCTGACCGAAGTTAAGCTAAATACATACATATATTTGTTTGTATGTGTATACATATGTGTATACATATTCTTGATCAGCATCAATAGTCGAGCCAATATGACCGTGTCAGTCTGTACGTCTGTCCGTCTACCTGTTTTTTCGTGAATCCCCCTAAATATCCGTTTACCTGTATCTGACCGAAGTTAAGGTAAATAGATACATATATTTGTTTTAAATTTTTTATAAATTATTTAAATGCTTTTAAGCATAAGTTCATACAATTTTAATACCCTTGCACATAGAAATAATCGTTTCCGACCTCTTAAAGTACATATGTATATGTATATATTCTTGATCAGTATCAATAGTCGAGTCGATATGACAATCTCAGTCTGTACCTCTGTCTGTTTGTGTTTTATCGCAACTTTTCGAACTTAAATTTTGAGCTACGTGAATAAAAATAAAATCATGTTTAAATTCATTTGATAAATTACTGTTTTATCAGATAGACATATCATATTGCAGATAAAATTGATTAAAAATCAAGTTTAATATTATCGCCTGCTCAAAGTTTGTATACATTTTAAAAACATAATCGATCATTATTAATATAAAAATCGGCTAACCTGAAAAGCTAAAAGAAGAATCTAAATACATACATACATACATACATACATATGTATATATGTATGTATGTAAAGCTTTTATTTATAATAAAATAATTTATGTTCATACATATGTAAGCAAAATAAAAGTTCAGCAAACTCAAGGATTCCCTCGTTTGAAAATCCTATATATTATGTATATATATATATGTAAATATATATGTATATATACCTATTCGACGAGATTTTAAATGTGCTCTTAGTTCATTAAACAGAACTATATCTATCAACAAAAAGTGATAAAATTATTTTGTGCACGTTTCAATGGATTGAGGGTAATAACAAATGCAATGTTATAAATCCCTAACAATGGGATCCATTGAAATATTTCCAAACCATAAACATGGGTGTGGCCAAACACCATTATCAGTTATTATATATATATATATACATATATATACTCCGGTTCATTTCAATAGTACCAATTAGATTTGTAGGTATTTGAATTTAAATTAAAATTACATTCTTAAAATTTCCATCGATCTGGCAGCACATCCAAAAATTTGCGAAAATGGCAATTACAACTAGTGAATTAGAAGACGGTGAAGTAAAAGTTGTACGTGAAAGAAAGAAATGTGACTTTCGAAAAATGATTGGGCAATATCTAGGTAAACAATATCAGCTTTATTCGTGTTTTTATGTTTATCTGCAATATATACATATATCCCTCTAACACAACTGTTTCCAGACACTGCAGTTCGCATAGTTTTCACAGTTTTTGTGGCTGATATTCTGCAGCGCCTTTTTTTATCTGTCTACGAATATATACAATATGCTCAATTCTATTTGCCGCAAGATCGATTGCTCACTGTTTTGCGACGTGCTCTGGCGTATAATAACAAGCATGTTTACCTTATTGTGTTATTTGGATTCCTGGGATTGGGGAGATTTGGTATGACCGGAAACTTGAGACCCATTTTGCCCACTGCCGCATTTCTGGCGTATATGCCGCTCTATTGGATTTTTAACGATTTGGGTGAAAGTACCTTGGGTTTTGCCCACTGGGTTCGGGATACGCATGGATTAGATTATGCCTCTGGAATGGCATCAAGCTATTTTCATGGCTACTTAAATTTGGCGCTACCCGATCGAAGTGATGATGGACTAAGTCATAGAATGGAGCGATATGAGGTAAGTAAAATACGATTGGTAGTTTTTCCGTATGTTGTTAATCTCCATTTTTTAGGATTCTCAAAATGTTACTTTTGGTGTGCACCGCCTAATCATACTGGTACCCGATGAAATGTGGGTGCCCGGCAAAATTAAAAGCGAATTGCTGGAGTCAGCTGAGCCTTTGGAGACAATAAGCATTAATCGAGCCGGTGTAAAAGGGCGACCCTATAAAATTGCCGTATATAGGTTGAAACAAAAGATTAATGGTAAAAACTATTACTTTGCTTTGGAAGGAGCCACTCCTATGCTTACCTTCTTCGAATCTTTGGAGTCACACATGACCTCAACTTGGCAAATGCGAGAATTAAGACGTGAACTTTGGCTAAAGTTTTCCAAGCATTTAAAGAAGCTACTCACCACCTGGCCGGAAACTCGTGGCAAAGTAGAGCTTCTTATGTATAATGGTAAGCGTATTAGGGTCAAATGATGCAAAATCTATTAATTTATTGTATAATTTGTAGCTCATGATGAAAATGGAAATCCTATAGATGTAGGCGAACTGCTCATTAACGAAATGGAAAAATGGAATAAGACTAAAAAATAAAACTAACTAAAGGACAAAACTAAAATGAAACTTAAATATTCAAATATATGTGAACATCGAAAAAGCATTTTTTATAAATTTTTTTAAAAGCAAAAAGTTAATAGTCCTTTAAGAAATTTAATAAAATTTAAGCTAACCAATTGTTACTATTATAATCTGTCTCTGTAACAATGCGTTATACTGTTTAACGGTAAGAACTAATTTAAAGTTGAACAAAATGTAACTGCATACCTCACAATGCAAAGAAAATAAAAACCTAATTTTCTTTTGATATTAGATAGTGCTTTAATATAAAAATTAAGGTTTCTCGTGCTGTACATACTATTTGACATAATAAAATTTCTATTTATATAAATGAGTTTAAATTAGGCATTTAAAATCGTTTCTTCCTCCTTGGTGGAAGAGTTTTCTAATTCCTTTAGCTGGGCCTGGGCCATCTCTAACATGCGGGACTTCCATTTCTCATAGTCTTCGGGTTGAGATTTCTTTGCCGTTTCACTTTTAAGAATATTTTCCTGCTGACTCTGTTTCAGTTTGCGTTCCAAATCGGTTGGACTGATTCCTGATTCTTTTGTTTCCTTATAGTGTTTGGCTATCATACGATCCCATTGAAGTTCCAATTGTTGCCATTGAGTGGGCCGTAGATTACTAAATGGCATCAGTTTCGTTTTGGATACCTTTTGTTTCATTAGGCGGCAGGCATGAAGCACAGCTATGGCAGCATATTGTGGATGATCGGTATCTATGTCGGAATTTTCGCTAGCCACTACGGCTTTGAATAGTGTCATTAGTTCACTGGCTTTGCGGGCTACTTCGTTGAGACCAAGTTGTACACAAATATCATTGACACTGACCAATCTATTGAGATCAAGCAGCTTTTCGAACATGCGCTTATTGTTCACATAGTGGCTTTTGCGTAAGCCCGAAAGTTTTAATGCTTGCTCCTTATCGAATCCTATGGACAGTAGGCAAGATGCCAAGTCGGCGCATATGACTATTTTACCGTATTCATTGACTTGCAAGGGGACATTTGATGAGCGCAGTTCAAGAAGACGCACTAGCTCCGTAGTCTTTCTAATAAAGATAAAGGACTTGGGATATTTACTGATATTTCTCATGATGCTTAGTTCTTTTACTTACTCCAAGACATTGGGTTCGTCTCTGAGGCCCATTTTTGTGATAAGTTGTTCAATTAATGTGCTCATCCTGAAATTTATTTCAATTTTAATTGGTAAAAATATAAACAAATATTTTGGCGGAAAATAAAAAACTAGCGTTGCCACCGGCTAAAAACAAATTACAGAAGGTATCGATATCATCCTGTTTCCCAATCGATATCTTTAGAAAATGGCTAAATCGTTTTAAAAATACCTTCAAAAAGAAGAACCGTTCTTTACCAAAATATTTCACACCACAACTTTAATTCATTAGGCAAATATACAATTTTAATTTAACATATTTGCAACCTAGAATTAGATTCGACGCCACAATAAAATTAATGCCCCTCATTATCGCTTTCCTCATCCTGCCGCGCACTAGTACCAGCAGTCTTGGCCATCTCGGTATAGGCTTCGGGATTGATGCGATGTAATCCATTTGTTTCTGATGCGACTATTCCCATTTCAAAACGGAAATGTTTATCCTTAAGTTCATCGTGTACAATGTAAATTCTAAAAGTAGATATACCTCAATAGAGTTCAAACCGAATTAAAGAAAAAGATTATGGGACCTACATTTCGCCGGCTTTCTTGACTACATCATCGGTGGCCATATCAGCAAAACTGTGCTTCTCCATTTCGGTCTTAGCTTGCTGCTTGGCTTTGCCACTGGCACATGCATAATAACCAAAGGACGAACCGGATGGCTCAATTTTATACAATTGGGGGCCATCTACTTCATCCCACGAGGCCAAAAGGATGGAAACTCCAAACGGACGTACTGCACTGTATAGTGTGTAGGCATGAACGTATCCAGAAACGCGATCACACAAATGCTTCAAGGGAATGGGCCTTTCGAACTGCTGGCGAAAGTTGGCAGCTTCTTGGCGTGCAATATCAGCAATGTAGTTGGCATCGGCCATTACTCCAGCCACAGCCATGCCAATATTGCTCTCGATGGAGAATATGCGCCTGCCAGCATCCGGTTCGTATAACTGACTGGTAATAATCTTTTCTACAGCCAAAACAACACCATTTTTGCCTCGAATGCCAATGACAGTGCCACATCTTTCCACAGCCTTCGAGGCATAGTCAATTTGGAAGACTCGTCCATCAGGCGAGAATTGTGAAGCGGATAAATCGTACTTTGCGGAAAAGGAAACAATAACTAAAACGATATTTGCCATGCTTTCGTATGTGTTTTACTTACACCTGTGCCAATAGTACTCATCGTGGTAAGGCAATTTGAATTTTAAAAGTGTTTGGAAACTAATTCTTTTTACTCGCGACGATGATTTGACGGCTTTTGCACTGCCTATGGATGGTAATTCAACGATAGCTTTTTCGATAAGCAAACATCGTGTTATGGAAAATACCAAAGCATTCATAATATTTATCTAAGCGAACTATTGTTTTGCATGCTGGCAGCACTCATCAATTACATAGTGCTGGGTAACGACAAATTTGGACCACGCGATCTCCAGACATTGCTGTTGGACTTGAGAAATTGAGGAATCCTTTGGTACCTAAGGGTACAAACATAAATTAAAACTAGAACAAACATGCTGGCCAACGTTTGTGAGAAAAGGTAAGTAAAATTTATCAGGAGGCACAAATGTTTCATTGATTAATTTGCCATTTTAGTTATGCCGCCGAGGCTCGCTATGTAAATTTTTACGCTGGTGGCGATATAGCCTGGAGTTCGGACGGCCAGCATTTATATTGCCTAAATGGAGGCGTGGTTCATCAAGTGGATGTGCAAACTTCACAAATATTGAAAAACTTCGGCATTAGCAATGGAAATGACAACAAGCCTGCATCTTTAAATGATATTGAGGAAGAAGAGGATTCAATCCATTGCTTTGCTTTATCCCATGAGCACTTAGTTACTGCCCATCGAAGTGGATTGATCCGCCTGTGGCAACTCAGTTCAAATAAAATGTTAAAGCTGTGGAAATCGCAACACAAGGGTCCGGTTGTCAAACTAGAGTTTAGCCCCTGCGGAAAGATAATCTGCTCTAGTGGTGGAGCCGATGCTACTTTGCGGCTTTGGGATTATTCAAACAACAAATGTTTGTGTGCTTTAAAAGACTACCCAGGACCCGCCATGCTATTAAGATTTCATCCTCATGTTTTGAGACGTGAAATTTATGCTGTTGGATCAGATAATACGATCTATGGTTGGAACTTTGAGTCTAAGAAAATGATTCACAAAATGCGTGGTCACTTATCGCAGGTCACGGATTTAACATTTAAAGGTGCAGACCAACATTGCAATGAGTTGGTGACCGTCAGCAGAGATAAAGTTATAATTGCCTGGCAGTTAATGGAGGAGGAGGAGCAACAGGATGCCAAGCAATTAAAAGTATTGCCTTTGTATGAAGAGCTCGAAGGTGTATTTTTTTATAAAGATGATAAAAAATTGCTGGTTGCCAGTGGTTCTGGAAAACTTCAAGAGATTGATCATAAAAGCTGGAAAATCAGGGAAGTTTTAACCCAAACCGATTTTCAAATTAATCGCCTTTTATATTGTAAGGAATTGAATCATTTAGCCTTGGTCACCACTGAGCAGAATATACTGATCTATGATGCATCCAATTTGGAACCCATTAAGCATTTAGTTGGCCATAATGATGAGATTCTAGACATGTGCTTCCTGGGCGATAATGATCGTTATTTGGCTGTAGCCACTAATAGTAAACACTTTAAACTGTACGATACGGAACGCCAAATGAATTGCAAACTGATAGTGGGCCACACGGATACAGTAATGTCGCTGGCTTCTTCCCACAACCTATTAGTATCTGTGGGTAAAGATTTTAGTATACTTTTATGGAAGCTGCAGCATGATCGGGAATGCTCATTGGAGGAGGTAATGAAGCAAACAAATTGTCATACCTCAAATATTGGATGTGTGGCTATGACTCATAATGGTGCCACAGGATTTGCGACAGTGTGTCAAGATGGTTCTATGAAAGTTTGGCTATTATTAAGAGATAAGAAGGATATCAAATCCTATAGCTTTCAATTGCTGTATGCTGCCTTAGCCCACGACAAGGAGGTCAATTGTGTGTCCTATGCCTTAAATAACAAAATTTTGGCCACTGCCTCACAGGATAAAACTGCTAAATTATGGTCAGCCGATTCCAATTCATTGATGGGTGTTCTTCGTGGTCATTCGAGAGGTGTTTGGAGTGTACGTTTCTCACCTGTGGATCAAATTGTATTGACCTCATCGGCCGATTGCTCTCTAAGATTGTGGTCCATAACGAATTTCAATTGCCTTAAGCGATTCGATCAGGAATGCTCTATATTGAGAGCAGAATTTCTTGATCATGGCAAATTCATAGTATCGGCGGCTTCTGATGGTCTCTTAAAATTATGGAACATAAAAACCAATACATGTCTGCAGTCCCTGGACGAGCACAGTGATCGTGTATGGTCTTTGGCAGTATCGGAGAGAAGTAATCGATTTTTCTTCACTGGAGGTGCAGATTCCAAACTGATACGTTTCAGTGATGTCACACATATCACTAGAAATGAAGCCCTCGATCAACGTCAGTCTATGTTGGAGCAAGAGCAAACACTTCAATCTTTGTTACATGCCCAAAAGAATTTAAAAAAGGCCTTTGTCTTGGCATTAACTTTGGATAAGCCCAAGGCATCTTATGATATAATCAAGAACTTTGTTCGAGAACGGGATGAAGCGGCTATGGTTCAGTTGGTGGATCAATTAAATGTGGATCAGCGTGTGGCCTTACTAAAACATGTCAAAGCCTGGAGCACCAATTCAAGACATTCGCAGGTGGCTCAATTGATTCTGAAACAATTGCTGGGGGATGCATTAACAGATTCCAAATTCAGATTCTATGACAATGCCAATATGGTGGAAGTTCTAACACCCTATGTCCAAAGGCATTTCAAAAGGATTTCAGAAACGAAAAAGGATTTGGCATTCCTAGAATTCATAGTTAAATGCATGTAGGTTTAAGATTTTTTTATCTGTTGAAAAAAAAAATTTATCAATTTAATCTTTGTGGAAATTTTAAAAGTAAATTTAATTGTAGGTCTTGTGGGTTTGCGCTATGGATTCTACAGATGACATTTTTTAAGAAGTTTGTGATTCCGCGATTATTTGATCGGAATATATGACTTCTTTATTTAAAATCTTGCAACATTTTCTGCTTTGAAACTGAAACCTAAAAATATTAATTTTATGAATTAGGAAATCTTTTTAAACCATTTCCTGAATATCGTCTTTTCTTAAAAATCGAATTAATGTGCCATTTGTTAATTTTTATATAGTATTTAACATTTATTTCAAAGTAGACATTATTCAACATTTATAACCACTTAGGCAATATTCGCTACACAGCATCCGGGGGGTATGACAGGGATTTTTATGTCGTTTTTTTGTTTTCAGGGGGGAATTTGGCCAAGGATTCTTGTGGTATACAAAAATGACAATAAAATTTGTAGTTTTGTGCGCGAGCTGACTAAAACACGTACTATAAATACATATAAATTTATATATATATATAAAGAACTATAAATATGCTTCACAAAGATTTAGATTTTTTTTTAAAAAGATTTACAAAACGAGGATAAACGGTTCTAGGACTATCACGACTTCGATATATGACTTAACATTAATCCCTTTTTTAATTGGGTTAGGGGGGCAGCATGGTCTATTCTCAACTGTTTCTCATCTCTCGATGGTTTTCACTCGATAATCATGATAAGATCATCGCCCTCCAGTTTCATTCCATTGCTAATTTCCAATTTCTTGACAACACCGGCCTGTGGGGCCTGAACAACCATTTCCATTTTCATGGCCGAGAGGACAACCAAAGGTTGGCCCTTCTCCACTTTGTCGCCAACATTGACACGAATATCAATAACAGTTCCAGGCATTGGTGCACCCACTTCACTCTTAACCGCTTTGTTTGCCTTGGGATGGACATGGATTTCCTGCATAAATGGAATAATCATATTATTTATCCAGTAATTAAACATATTGTAAAGACAATTTGCTTACCTTAACTGCCTCCTTGTCTAGGATGTGAACCGTACGCAATTGTCCGTTCATTTCAAAGAAGACCTCTCGGTCACCATTGGGTTTAAGGTCAGCTGCCATAGCCATGGCCTTCAAGCTGAGAGTCTTGCCCCGCTCCAATGTCACTTCAAACTCTTCGCCCACTTTGGGACCGGTTAAGAAGATGCGTGTATCTAGCTTATCGACTGGTCCGAATTTCTCACGGAAGAATAGATATTCATTGGTAACCTGGGGATATAGAGCTGCCGACATAACATCGCGATCGCTGATATGGGCATGAGATTCTTTCAGTTCCTTTTTCAGCTTATCAAAGTCCAGTGGCTCAAGCTCAGCACCGGGACGTCCCTCAATACGTGGCATATCCTTAAGGACACGCGAACGCAAGGGTTCGGGGAAGCCGCCATGAGGTGTACCAATCGATCCTTGCAAATATTCCACAACAGATTTGGGGAAGGACAACTCCTCAGCCTTCTCCAAAACCTGATCGGCTGTCAAATGATTTTGGACCATAAACTGTGCAAGATCACCAACCACCTTGGATGAGGGTGTCACCTTAATAATGTCACCCAAAAGCAAATTGGCTTCACGATATGCCTTCTTAACATCCTCAAAGAAATCGCCAAGACCCAATGAGAAGGCCTGGAACTGCAAATTGGTATACTGGCCACCGGGAATCTCATTCAAATAGACATCAGCATTGCCCGAACGCATGGTTGTGGTACACTCGAATGGAGCATACAGTGTACGGGTTTGTTCCCAGAATGCCGAGTACTCTGAAACATCGCGCAGCTCCAAACCAGTATCCAGAGGGGTACCCTGAAGAGAGGCAACCACAGCACCCATACTTGGCTGAGAAGTCATGCCACTCATGGAATCAACAGCAACATCAACAATATCAGCACCTGCCTGGGCACAGGCCAGCATGGAAGCGACACCGGCTCCCGAAGTGTCATGGGTATGAATATGAATTGGCACATCGGGATGCTTATCACGAATGGCAGTTATCAATAGTCTGGCTGCTTCGGGTTTCAGCAAGCCAGCCATATCCTTAATGCAGAGCACATGAGTACCAGCCTTGACCAGCTCATCGGCCAGATTGGTGTAGTATTTCAGATCATATTTGGTACGCTTAGGATCACTCACATCGCCGGTATAGGAAATGGCTGCTTCAACAACACCACCAGCTTTACCAGCAGCTTCCATACCCAAGATTAAGTTTGGCAAATAGTTTAGAGAGTCAAACACTCGGAAGATATCCATACCAGTTTGCACCTAAATAACAGAAGAGATGATTAGTTCAAAGATCATCTTTTCCAATTATTCTTTTAATTCTTACCGCAAGTTCACAGAACTTGAAGACGACATTGTCCGGATAACTGGTATAACCGACAGCATTAGCTCCGCGCAACAGCATTTGGAATGGTATATTCGGTATACGTTTACGCATCTCCTCCAAACGTTCCCATGGGCATTCGTGTAGGAAACGCAATGCTACATCAAATGTGGCACCACCCCAATTCTCCAATGAATACAAATTGTTGAATTTATGGGCCACATAGGGTGAGATCTTCAACAGGTCATTCGAACGTACACGAGTGGCCAATAACGATTGATGGGCATCACGGAAAGTTGTGTCCATTAGCATCAAATTTTTGCGGGAACGCACTTCCTTGGCAAAAGCCTCGGGACCCTGGCATACAATAATGTCACGTAAACCCTGAGGGGGTTCCGTCACTAAAGTCACGAAATTAATTAAAGAACAGATGTTAGTTGCGAGGCATTTAAAAAATTATGCTACTTCAAACCCCACCCTCCCCCATAATATTGTAAATTTTGAAAACTCTCCAACAATTACGTTAAAATACGTCTTTGCAATTAGTTAAAGGGGCTACATGGCGTTTTATTTAGTCTTAATTCATTAAAATTTCTTAATCCATGTAACCCCAAAAGCCAAAATTTTAACAACAAATAATTTATGCTAAGAAAATAAAAGCATTAAACTATTAATTAATACGTATTACAATAACAATAAACAATTGCGATTGCTAAGAAGAAAAAAAATATACAAATTTTTAATAAATAGAACAAGTTAAAGATCTCTGTGTTAAAAGTGTGACTCTGGAATGTTTAAACATTGAACAATAACTTAATATATAATCCCATAAAGCTTAAGAATTGATGAGAGCAATTTTTTTCTTTTCCTTTAAGGACATTATACATAATGATAGTGTTATGTTGTCTTATTGATTCGATAGTTTTTCGATGGTAAAAAAAAAAAAAAAAAAATAAGCTTAATGTAGTATATATATGTATAAACCTTTCCAAGATCATTAATAAAATGTTTAAAGATGAAATCGAAAATCTTGAAAGTGAATTAATCAACGTAACAATTTTTAGTTCCTTAAAGTATGCTAAGAAATTCAGTTAATCAGTTAAATCAATTCACTTTTAAGATTTTCATGAGCATGAGATCAATTTTGTATATGAATTAACCATAGATGTTTCCATGTTAAAACCCATTGACCAATTATTATGTAAGATAAAATGAATTTATTGTTTGTTAAAAAAAAAAATAATTGAGAATTATAAGAAACAGCAACGAAAACGTACCTTTGGCCTCACCACGTTCTTCACGTTCTAATGCTTCCGGTGACAAGTCTTCATTTTGGATAAGTTATTTAAACGTATTAATACGTATTTATACGATTTATATATACATACATATATGTATGTATATATCGTGTGAATCATGAGAACGTATCGTTTAATGAACGAGTTGAGTTTTGTTTTTGTTTTTTTTTTTTTTTTTTGGCGAGTGTTGGCGCATGTTGGTGCATTATATATTTGTTTTTTGGTTTATTGTTTTGTTTGTTTTTTTTTTTTTTTTTGGTGTATTAATAACAAATGTAACAGAAAATAAATAAAAGGTAAAAAAACATCAAATAGAAATAGGTTATAGGTTATAAAGCATCGACTGAAGAGGTAAAAAAATGTATATTCAGTGCATTCTGGACACGTTTCACAAAAGCATGCTTTTCCATTATAACCATAGCTCTGAGATTAGTTTGGCCAGCAAACAAATCTAAGAGATGGTTTTTCTTTTTTGTTGTTTATTTTAATTCCCCGAAATTTAAGCAAGCAAGCAAAGAAAATATATTGTGAAATAAGAACATGCCATAGTTTCTAAAATAAAATAAAACTAAAATTGAAAAATTTGGTTTTGAACTTACCCAATGGAACGGTTGGTACATGAGGATTGACTTCGGCTGGCTTCAGAGTGGTTGCCAAGGGTGTTTGTGGTCCATTGACAAGTACTTCACCCAAATAGTTGAGCAATTTCTGTGCACGATTCTGAGTGGGACGGAATTTAAACAATTGGGGATGTTCATCAATGAAATAGGTGTCCAAGACACCATGAAGGAACTTTTGATTTTCCAGCACGTTAAGAAGGAAAGGTATATTGGTTTTAACGCCACGTATACGGAATTCACGCAACGCACGATTCATCTTTGATGCGGAACTCTGTAGATCGCTGGCATGTGAGATAACTTTGACCAATAGAGAATCATAGTAGGGTGAAATGATGGCACCGGCATAGGCTGAGGCACTGTCTAGACGAATACCCATACCCTCGCCCGATCGGAAGACTTCCAAGCGACCTGTATTGGGTTGGAAATCGTTTGCGGGATCCTCTGTAGTGACACGGCACTGAATGGCATAACCACGTGGTTGAATTTTATCTTGAGTGTAACCCAATTCGGGCAAAGTCATGCCCTCTGCAACACGGATTTGCGACTGAACCAGATCAATTCCAGTGATCTCTTCGGTCACTGTGTGCTCTACCTGAAGACGAGCGTTCACCTCGATAAAGTAGAAGTTTCCGGATTCATCGGCTAAAAATTCTACAGTACCAGCATTCTCATATCCCACATGTCTGGCCAATCTTACAGCGGCTTCAGTCATTTTATCGCGAATTTCGATGGGCAAACGTGGAGCGGGAGCAATCTCGACAACCTTTTGATGACGACGCTGCACCGAACAATCACGTTCATACAAATGGACTACATTACCGGCCTTGTCTCCCAACAATTGGACTTCAATGTGACGGGGACGTTCAATGAATTTCTCAATAAACATGGCTCCGTTACCAAAGGCGGCCTTTGCCTCGGAACTGGCACGCTGGAAATTTTCCTCCACATCTTCCATTTTGCGTACAACACGCATACCACGACCTCCACCGCCATAGGCGGCTTTGAAAATGACTGGTAGACCATGCTTTTTGCAAAAATCAACAGCTTCCTCTTTGGTGGTCACTGGGCCATCTGTTCCGGGAACAATTGGTACTCCTGCCTCAATGGCAGCCACACGGGCAGCTACCTTATCACCCATATTTTGAACCACCTTTGGTGAGGGTCCAATGAATCGAAGGCCAGCATCGATTACAGCTTGGGCAAAATCGCTGCGCTCTGAGAGGAAACCATAGCCTGGATGCACAGCATCCACATCATTCTCTTTGCACACACGGATAATCTCTGGAATGTTGAGATAGGCCTCCACTGGAGGCAATCCTTTACCAACTAAATATGATTCATCGGCCTTTTGGCGATGCATATGCATTTTATCCTGTTCAGAATATATGGCCACCGATTTGATGCCCAATTCTGTACAGGCACGGAATACACGAATGGCAATCTCACCACGATTTGCCACAAGCACCGAACGAATCGGTTTGTATTCAACCTGTAAAAGTATATACATGCATATACAAAAAAAACAATGAACATTTAATTATGGAGAGATCAAGTTTAAATTAAAATGGATTGAAACACTTACCTGACTGGAGTAGCCATTTTTACTAAGCAAAAATACTCTTACGCGTGGTTGAGTATTACGCAGCGTTTTTAGAGCACTGTAAGCCAACGGAAAAAACATGGTGAACCGCTACCTTCACCTAGAGAAAAACAAGCAAACAAACAAACAAATTAAATAAATATGTATATATGTATGTATGTACGTATATTAAATATAATAATTTTAATTCTACACGATCTTCTATAAGATCGCATTCAAAACGCAACAACTATCTGACTACTGATTACTAAAAGTCTTAAGGTTATCGAAGTTCCTTTCACAAAATAAAAATTAACAAAATCTATGTGTATATATATATATATATATATAGTATATGTGGAGGTCACGAACGTAATGAGACTAGAACATTGAAGCTTTCGTAACGAAATCGGATTTTTACAGTGGTTTCAGTCATGGCGAAAGTTTCAAACATTTTTTAATCCAAGGGTCAAAGTCCAAAAAAAAAAATAAAAAAAATTCCAAAGTGTTAGAAATCAAGAGAATGTATGTAGAAATCAAGAAATTGTATGTATGTATATCAAACTTTGAAATATCCTTAAGAAACTGAATCTAATGGCAATTTATATCCATAGAGTATCCAACTGATCAAATTTTTCAATTCTTTTTACAACACAAACAAAAAATAAAATATACAAAAATTTCCAAAGAAAAATATAGTAAAAAAAATTTAACAGACGAAAAAGTGAGTGTATGTGGTGTTTTTTGTGTTGATTTAAATTACAATAGTTATGCATGTCGGGAAACTTCACAATTTATTTAAATAAATAGAAATATTTTTGGGTCACGTGATCAAAATTCGAAACTAGTTTTAGTTAACGTTTCAATCAAAAACTATTAAAGCCATTATCTTTATGTACATATACATATGTACATATATATTGTGCAATAGCATTGATAATAATAGTAGAACAAATATTTGTAGATATAACTTTTTAGTTGTTTGCTCACTGGATACTCTTCCTATTATTGTTTTTTTTTTTTTTTTTGGTTTTTGTTTTTAAGACAAAATGAATTTAAATTTAATGCGAGACTTATGAAAAACTCATTGCCAACTTGGGAAAATTTAACTGAAAATCATTAATATACATATCATTTTTAGTTTAGGCAAAATGCCTGAAGAATTTTTGTGAAGTTTCACCTATTGTTAGGGTATACATACATATGTATGAATTATGGAATGTCGTATCAAAGATAAATGATTATTGTATACCTTTTTTTTTAAAGCTTTTTTGTTAGCCATTAAATTCCATTTTGATGAAATGTTGTTATTTCTTATTTGCTCGCGTGTGTACACAGATATTTCTGTATAGGCGTGTGTGTGTGTGTTAATACACGAAGTGTGTGTACATATTTGTAAAGACAATTACTACCTTTGGATATATATACATAGATATATAAGATATATAAGAAACAATAATATATATAAAGAATTAGCCAATATACTTGTTTTATATACATATGAAGAATTGAAATTTTAGTTATCTTGGTCGCATCAAATCGAGACAAGATGACTATATGCTTAAAATTATTATATACTTTTAAAAGTCTTTATGGCAAAATTAATAAAATAAAGCAAACAAAAACTTTTAAAAATTTTAAATAAAATTCTTCTAACATGCCGCAGTAGCAAATGCATGACCGAAACTTATACTGCTTGCATAACATTATACTGCTTGCTTGAACAAAGCAGCACACGCATGATATGTATATGCATTTCGATGTAAAACGTTTATATGTATGTATATCATCTATATTTATTGTCCGACTTGGACGAAATTTGATTAACTGGTACATACTGGTTATAAATTTGAGTGTATCAAAAAAAAATATGATACTTGCAACAACAACAATAGTTATTTGTGCGGGAATGGGCGTGGCCAATTTTGAACCAAGCTTGATCTACGTAGACACTAGAACACCAAATTTGTTTGCTCTAGCTCTTATAGTCTCCGAGATCTAGGTGTACATGCGGACATACGGATGGATAGACAGACAGACAGACGGACGAATACCTGAACGGACAGACGTATGTACATTGCTCGTATATCGTATATTCCTTCTCAATCAGACTCAATTATATAGCCAATATGTACCGTCTTACCGAATTTGAACGAAATCGGTCAATAAATATCGGAGATATATGTATATGCTTTGTACTGAAATGCCATGGGCAGCACTGAAATGTGTGAGCGAGATAGCATGCGCATGTTGCTTTGTACCGAATGAAGTATTAGTTTCGTTCACTGACATGAGTGAGCGAGAAAGCATGAATTTGGTGTTTCGGCTTGCTAGGAGAATTATATAAAAAAATTTATATTCAATTAATGGGGATTTGGAAGGAGTTTAAGTTTATGAAATATCTCTTATTGGTACAGGGTATACTCCAAGTCGGCAGGGACGACTTGCTTACTTCACTTTTTTTTAGTATTTAGAATTGGAGTTATGCATCCGTTGGGATTCGCGCGAAAAAAAGGGTATACTCCAAGTCGGCAGGGACGACTTGCTTACTTCTTTTTTTTTTTTGTATTTAGAATTGGAGTTAAGATCAAGTAAAATGTGTGCCACACTTGATCATAAAACTCTTAGTGACAATAATTCAGATTTTAAAAATCAATAACTTCTAGTATTCCTTCAATTTAAAAGTCAGGGACTTTTAAATTTAACGAAGGATATTTTAAAAGTAAAGACTTTTAATTCGGTTTTGAAAGAAATGGAAGTCTATTTGTTTTCTTGAAGGATAAAAAGATATTGTGTAATAAAATATTACCAATATCCTGTTCAAATTTGAGCTTTTAGAGATTTCGTGTTTATTCCATTAAATGGAACGACATTTCTTTTTAAAGAGTATCTCATTGATATATCATTTATATTCACAATTCAAAAAGCATGTGTACATATGTATATATCTGTATATACATATGTAAATATATTTTGTTTGCTCATTATCATCGATTCAAATGACTGTCGCTGTTTAAGGTGACAGACAACAGTGAGACAGTGAGACAGTGAGACAGTGAGACAGTGAGTGACTTGAAATTGGGTACAAAGTGCATTTGAAATTTTGCATTTCGAAGATACTTTTTTTTTTTTTTTGCTTTTTGTAAAGAGCTCTCTGCATTTCTCTTGACGTTCTCTTTTACTCTCCATTTGGTTCTCTTTAATCGGGGGCTCGTCTGGAAACCAGTTGAATTTGTTTAAGGTTATTTACCTGTTCAAAATGTACAAGCGAAATGTATGCCTTACAATAACAAAAACATATCTGGAAATATGGTCTAAAGCAGATCTGGTTTGGCCTGGTCATGTGATGCGCAATAACCGAAATGGATTAAGCCAGCTCAAATATTGCACCTCAAACTACGACCCTGGCACTCACCTATAATTGCTATTGGAGTCCTCTCATATAATACAAACAAAAAACTAGAAAGATGGACTAACTTCGGCCGTGCCGAAGTTCGTATACCCTTCCAGATTTTCTCTATATAATTCACAGAAGCATTATTGAAAATTAAACAGACCAAATTTACAAATTCAAAATTTTGAAGTTGAAAAAAAATTTTTTCAAACAAAATTTTTTTGTACCGATTGTTCCTATAGCAGCTATGTGATATAGTCGTCCGATTCTGATAAAACTTGGTTGAAATATCAAGAAGCATATTGAACTCACAAAATATCAAATTTCGTGGGATTCGGTTGAAAAACAACAGAGTTATTGAGGATCGATCGTTTTTAAGGGAGCTATATGATATAGTCGTTTGATCGGGATTATTCCGAGATATACAATGCCTGCAGCAAAAATAAGCCTATGTTGAATATTTCAGCTCTGTAGCTTTTATGATCTCGGAGGAGAAGCTGTTGATCTAGACAGACGGACAGACAGACAGACGGACAGACAAGAATATATTTACTTTATATAGTCGGAGATGCTTTTGTGCGTTGCACACTTCTGACCAAAATTAATATACCCTCTGCAAGGGTATAAAAAACAAAAACGCGATAAGGTTCAATGTGTTACTCTATTTTTGGTCAAGTCATTGAAGTTGGTTTTTGTTTTTACCTGTTTTTTATACCCTTCCAGGGGTATATTAATTTTGGTCAGAAGTTTGCAACGCACAGAAGGAAGCATCTCCGACTATATAAAGTATATATATTCTTGATCAGCATGAATAGCCGAGTCGATATGACTGTGACCGTCTGTCCGTCTGTTTGGATCAACAGCTTCTCCTCCGAGACCATAATAGCTACAGAGCTGAAATATTCAACATTTCAACATAGGCTCCTTTTTGCTGCAGGCATTGTATATCTCGGAATCATCCCGATCGGATGTCATATAGCTATATCATATAGTTTCCATAGGAACGATCGGTCATGAATAAGGTTTATCCTCAATAACTCTGTTGTTTTTCAACCGAATGCCACGAAATTTGATGTTTGTGAGTTTGATATACTTCCTAATACTTCAACTTAGTTTGATCAGAATCGGACGACTATATCATATAGCTCAAATAGGATCGATCGGTCATGAATAAGGTTTATCCTCAATAACTCTGTTGTTTTTCAACCGAATGCCACGAAATTTGATATTTGTGAGTTTGATATACTTCCTAACACTTCAACTAAGTTTGATCAGAATCGGTTGACTATATCATATAGCTGCTATAGAAACAGTCGGTACAAAAAAAATTTTGCATGAAAAATTTTTTTTCTCAAGCCCAAAATTTTTAATTTTTTAAATGTGGTATATATGTATAATTTACAAAAATACTTCTGGTGAATTATATAGAAAAAATCGGCAAGGGTATACGAACTTCGGCTCGGCCTCAGTTAGTCCATCTTTCTAGTTTTTTCGTATGTTTACTAATCGTAATTAAAAATGTGTTTTTGTGCTTGTTTTTTATTTTACGCACGTGAAAATTGGTTATAGAGCTCCCCGCTGAACCAACTGCACTCGAGAATCATTCGATTGCAATATGTATATATGTATATATTTATTTATATACATATATATATATAAATAGAAGTTACACATAAATGTACATACTATGTATGTATTTGGATAAGAGTAGGTTGAGTTAGTCAGGAGAATGGCTTAACATATAATCTAGAACAAATGTTGACACATGTATTCGATGTGTATATAGTATACATATATGTTTATATATAGTTATATATAAGTACATATACTCTATATACTCAGTGGGGCACAGGTGAAGATAATGAGGAGATAAGCTGAAATAGTTTTATTAACACATTCGTTGGATTCATATTTGTAGAATCACTCACATTGGGGGTGATGTACTCCCCTCCTCATATGTATATATAAATATAAACATAAATCAGAAAATAACCATTTATGTCACAGACCCGATAAATGAATTGAATGAATCTTTAATTCAATTTACGTGAATTTGTTGATTAACATTCATTATATTTGTTAATTATTAAAAAATCAAAACATGATTATTAATAAAATGAAACATAGATACATATATATATACATATGTATGTATATACATATATATCTATATATTTATATATACATATATACATCAAACCAGTTTTAGGATAACATTTGAAAATATATATGTATATATAGAAAATATATGGTTTTAAAAACCAATAAAAAAATACACATTAAAATGGACAAAATCGACAGACTTTTGAAATCGGCCAAATTTATCTGAACAAAGGTCATAATTTCACTTGAATTTTTATAGAAAATCAATACAAAGAGTATTAAAAAAATCGGTTTAACCTAAATTGTTCAGTTTCAACGGTATTTCATTTATTTTTTATTCAAGATAAGCTTTCAATGTCACCTCTGCGAGACGGAATAGCCACTCCAGGGGCACACATACATACATTATGTATATAAATTTTAGTTTTATTTTACTGTCTGTCTTTATAAATTTAATAAAAAACAAGGGTATATAAAACAATAAATATATTATTAGAATAGTTGGAAGCAACTTTCAATAATTCATTATCAAATGAGGTGCATTAGAAGATAATACTATATAAGATATATAATATTACATAAGACTAACTGATTAGGAAATTTCAATATCTATGAAAGATATTTTCAAAGCGGAAATTATAATTGCTTATCATTAAATTAAAGAAGGGATATGATAAAAAAAAATAAATTACTGGGAATCAAGTCGTCCCTTTCGACTTTGAGCTTACCCTGTACAATTTGAGATATTTTACGAAGTGAAACTTCCTCGAAATTGACATTGATTAAATATAAAATATATATAAAATATACAAAATTTCTTAACATCAAACAGCAACCCAGAAACAAAGCAGAGAGCATACTTTATTCGGTTAGACACTAGACAGATGTTGACACCAAATTTGGTTGCTCGAGCTTTTATAGTCTCCGAGAACTAGGTGTTTTTACAGATGGACGGACGGACACTTAAACGGACAGACGTACATAGCTAATATGGACTCGGCTGTTGATGCTGATTAAGAAATGCTGCCTGTTACATACATTTTGGCAACATTAATATACCCTTTTACCTTGTGGTTACAGGGTATAAAATGAGAATCACATTTTAAGGCTAGGATTTGAGAAGATAATTATTTTATTTTATTTTTTTGCATTCGAATTTGGAATTTTAATTCTGATTAGCACACGAATTGAATGCATTTATAGTCAACAATAACAACAATAACATTAACAATTTGTTAGCATTTTGTAAAAAATAAAACGCAATAACATTAAAAGAAATCTGCTTTTAATGAAAATTCGGTTGCCGAATTAGAAATACTCTTTAACATGTGTCAGAAATTTATCATTTCTTTTGCTTTAGTATATTAACTTATATAATAAGACGAATTTATTTTAATTAGGGCGCGGCAGATCGGACAACATGATTACATAGATTTTTATATTTAACTTAGTCAGGATAAATAAATGTACCTTAAAGTTTTTAGAATATAAGTAGAATTTTAAATTATCTATATAATTGAAATACTTTTCTATTCTAATTAAAGTCTTTTAAGTATGGCAATCGGACAACATGACTTCTATGACTACTTACATTTTTATTTTTAACTTAATCAGGAGTTTCTTATTTAATTCCTAATTCTACTTTATACCTTAAGGTTTTTATCATTAAATTTTTCTATTCTATATAAAGTCTATTAAAGTATACCCTTCCTCCCTGTCCCTCCAGGGTACCATAAATCTGCGATTGATTCAACGATTTTTTTCGCTCTCTCTCTCTCAAAAAGCAAAGTAAAATATGTTTGCATATTTTTCGATTGTTCAAATATTTACAGTTATCTATATGAATTATCCTGTTGATTGTGTTTTATGTTTGAAATTATTAATAAGGTGTGTTTTCCAAGGACACACCCAACTATTATATCCCTCCACCCCACCAATTTGTGCGTTTAACCTTCTCTTAGTCCTTTGAGGGGCAATTATATGATTTGTGTTTGCCCTGCCACAATAAATTCAATTACATAATACAAACTAAGTTGATTG
Organism: Drosophila sturtevanti; assembly: GCA_018150375.1. Classification (NCBI taxonomy): domain Eukaryota; kingdom Metazoa; phylum Arthropoda; class Insecta; order Diptera; family Drosophilidae; genus Drosophila; species Drosophila sturtevanti. The sequence goes on from JAECWJ010000317.1 coordinate 378,180, forward strand.
ATAATAAAATACAACAATAAAGCGTTCCGCTTAAAATTCGGAATACTAAGATTGTCGTCACATTCATGTGTTTTCTTTTTTTATTTTTATTTATTTATTAAATATATATATATATATATGTATATATATATTCGTTTTGTTTTCTGCACGTCATAGAAAAAAATGTGTGCCACATGATCTTGAACAACTAAGGCCAAAGCATTGATTTTTCGCAAAAAAAAAAAAAGAAAAAGAAATACAAAAGGAAAGCAGTCGGAAAGCCGACAGTAATTTTGTGCAAAGTTTCCCTTTATTTCTTATCAGTCATTTCCATATTAGCGGTTGGGCCAATGTCACATTGACTGTACCCCTCGATAGACTAGTCCGGGGTCCAGTTTAATCAAAAATTATCGTAGAACTTTGACTAGTTTTCTTTTTGTGTATGTGTGGGTTTTTTTTTGAGAGAGTTTCGTTTCACACGTTGCACACGCGACTTAAATTTAAATAAATAATAATGTTAAAAATGTGGATATATACATAGATATTTATTTATATACATATGTGTGCACACACTTTTGTTGTAGATTTTGTTGTTATTTCTTATTTTGTCAAACACGTTTCGGTGGGCAGAAACCATAAGAAGGTCATAAATATTGGGCAGACGAAAATGAAATAGACACACACGCACACACACACACTCTCAAACACGCATGTACGCTACATACAGCGGCAACTGCGTGAGCAAGAGGGTGACTAGAAGATACACAAATGGGTTAAGAATGGAGAAGGGTAGGTGGGGGAGGAAGTGAAATAGAATAAAATAAAATGTTTAATTAGGCAGCATATGTAAATTACAATTACCAAACGGACAGAGAAAACGAAACGAAAGCAAAGAGCGGACAACAAAATCGGACGACGAAAAAAAAATAAAACACAAGAGTAAAATAGAAATTATGCAATTTAAATCTATATTTTTGTTGTTTAATTTGGTGTATAATTTCGGCACTTGGAATAGCGGCTCATCCTTCACATACAACTGGTTATGTATGTACATCATACTCTTACCTTTCACCCTTACTGTAAGTGAAGAAATGCTATAAAGAGTTTTTGAGAGTCTTGCAAGAGTTCTTTATCCTGAATTGTAGAGGTTAAACCACTCGTGTGGTAATTATTCGCTGATTGATTTCTTGGCTTAGCCAGTCGGCGTACAACGGAAATTAATTAAATTGCTTTAGCAAATCTCCGTCTATACAAGTTTGTTTGTATGAACGTATATATTTTATGCGGTGTTGTTTCGAACTAACGCCAATGTTTCACTATGTGCACAGAAATTAACTCGAAATAATGATTAATAAGCTTTTAATAAAACTTAGCGAACCGTTCACACCAAAGTTACACGTCCAACTGAAAAAACTTGAAACAATTTTTTTCCATTATGTTATTTTTTTGCCATAGTCTCGCAGCTTCGACTGCTTTCTGTTCTCTTGGTCTTGCTCTGGGTCTCGGGTCTTTCCATTTGTATGTCGCTCTCTCAGTGTTAAGCTCCTCCTAACCGGCAATGTTTAAACAACAACAAATCTGTACTTTGTCCTAGCGCCAAAATAGCCGGCCGCATGGCAGACATACAGAGTGAGCGCCAGAAAAATATTGAGAGAACACAGATACAGAGAGAGGCCCCCACATACGGGGCCGATGAGAGAAGCAACAGCTGTTCGCGGGCCCCCAATTGGGATGGTAACAAAAAAGCAACAACACTGATATTATATACATATATATATATATATATATATATATATATTATAAACATATACATATATAGATAAACTAAATCGCCCGAATATGAACCATAAAATAAAAACAAATTTTGATTCTATTCAAATTTTGTATACCCTAGCAGTGGATACTTAAAGAGCCCTTATTTGGTCTAAAATGTATACAAACATATATATTCATTAACATAAAAATTTACGAACTATGTATGTATGTGTAAAACATGAATATCAACCCCTAAGTTCCCTACAAAATTGAAGAAAATAAGTTTCTCACATAGAACTTTTGAAACTTTTGTAACCATCCCACTTTTCAGCATTCGTTGAATGGAAAATTTTGAAAAGAGATGATGCCTATTTACTGAATTCTCTAGCAACATACAGATCGACTGGTGCGATGATTGTCGCCGTGTCGGCGAGCCTATTCGCTGCCTGAAACTTATGGTTATTTAACCGCAGTCCCGATGACATGACTAGATCTAGAAAGAATCGTATGATTTGTATTCGTACGTTGATTTCGATGAATTATAGAATGTGAGCAACCACCCCAATACAGCAGCAGAATGGTAGGCCTTCTCTTTACAGTTTATTTCTCAATCTCTCTGCCGTTATCAACTAGAACGTATCAAAAGGTTTCGAGATTTTTATTTTTATATTGCGGCACGCGTTGTTTAAGCAATTGTTAAAATAAAACACAAAAATGCCTCAGCTAACTAATGTACTTTTAGTTGATAAGGATGGCCACGCCTCCGTCTGGATGTTATGGAAATCTTTTGGTTCTATTAAGTATACTGCCCTATAGGTGCCTAGTCACCCCTAATTACTCGACATCCCATATCTTATCAGTGTCTACTGTGTGAATTAAATCGATGAAAAATAAGAAATTAACGTTATGAGAGTCACACATATATAATAGAGTATCCAATGGTTGCTAGAATGATTCCAGTATCATGATCTGAGGAGGTGTGTTTTTATTGGCGGCTCCGCACTATCTATCAGTTGAAGGTCGCAATAGCCCACACGTGCCGATGTTGGGCAAATTCCTTTTACTATGCATAGGACTACACTTATCTAAGTTGCTTTGATCTGATTTTTATATATGTATGTTAGTATTGCTCTTCCTGTACAGTTTCATCATAAAATTGATATAGTCATTCATTGGTTTTAATTAAAAGTCAGTTTTACGCAATTTCAAATCATTTTGCTTAGCATTTTATCAAAAATTTATGTGAATATATTAGCCAAAGTCCAAGGTAGATAAATTGTTATGACAATCGTAAATCCGAGATAAGCTATCCAATGGGGGTTGCTAAATAGTTTAGGAAACATTTAAAATGGAACTTAACGTATTTACTGCTAAAAATAAAATGTAGCCTACTTTATGATGCAAATGGCCAGACCTAAGGTAAAAATCGATCATTTTTGTGTATCGATAACATATTTATAAGCACATACTTGGGCGCCAATTTTCATCATTTACGATTAGAGAACAAAGATATATTTATGTTTTTAAAGCTTTTTAGAAAACTGCACATGTTTTTGGAATTAATCGAGGATTATAGTCAACATTTAATAAATAAAACAGATTTTTAGTAGCCCAAAAAGTATATGAACTGAACTGTCAGAACTGTTAAAAATTTCAAGAACAATTTTAAGGGTTTTATTTCTTGTTAATTTTTCCAATATATAAGAGTATTAGAATTTAATAGGTTGAATTATTAATAATGATTTTTCAACCTTTAATTTACTAATGCATTTTTAATTACTTTCACCAAAAAAAAGTATATATCGCAGTCGTTTTTGTTAAAAGAGTTATCCTCGATCAAAAAGGTGTAATTTAAGTTAATAAAGATAAGAAAACATTATTTTAGATCAGAAATCTATACGAAAATTTCTATCCTATATAATTTTTGTTATTATTCTTGCCTGAATTTCGGATACTTAAAAAAAAATAAATAAGTTGTTGATTAAAATATAATATAAATTTAATGGCAATAGAAAGTGTGTTTAATGTGTTTAAAAATTAAAAGATTTGTTTCCCATCGCATAAATTTCCCTAAAGAATTATGTAAAATAATGTCTAGATCAAATAAGCTTAAAAGAATTATGTAAAATGAATGAAAAAAATCTTTCATAATAGATCGAGTGCGGAATCAATTCACATAAAGTTAGAAAACCTCCAAGCACGATTTATGGAAAGAAAGTGAAATTGCACTACATTTGACTAGTAAAAATATATTTGATTGAAGAAATTTCGTTAGCATCAACAAAATGCATGTTTTGGGCATTAAAAATCTGCCGAAAATACGCGGGGAACTCGTCATCAAAACCAACCAGAGTAAACCAAACCAGCCAAAGTCTACGCACCAAATCCACGACCATCAATTATCACCCTGAACTTGGCAGACGATATGGTATATAAAGCGCAACTTTAACTCAGTTAATGCATCATTCGGTTTTGCAGTTTTGCAGTGAAACTAAGCAAAACAACAGTGTTAAATCTTAAAGGATATATTCAACGGATATAGAAAAGAAAAAGGGAATTTGTACAATCATGCATAAGAATACAATTTGGTATGCAGCCGTATTGTTGGTGATCTATTATACTCTAGTGTTTTGTGACGAAAATGTTGAAAATTCGATTGTCAATCAAAGTGAAATTGTGCAAAATCAGGAGGATATAACAAATGATAATGGACAAGATCTAATGGAATTTGAGGGACGTACTCGTCGTCATCGTCATATGTTCTGGTGTAAGTCTTACTCAATCTGAGAAAAAAAATCCATCAGACAAAATCATAATAATTAGCAGTTCCAATTCTGATCAATATTTGTGGTTAGTTTTAGCACTTTGGCGCTTTCTTTCGAAAGTTTTCCAATCGACAGCTAAAGTGTTTTCCAATTGGATCATCACGAAAAAAAAATTCACAATTTTTAATTAACACTTTTCACTTTCAATCATTTGGTATTGGACTGGTCGTTGAGTAGAATTCTCTTTCTGGAATATCAAAAGAAAAAAGTGAAAGTTAATTGTCTAATAATGATATAATGCAAATTATTTAATCGATTCAATTATTTTGTTTTCAGGGCGTCATATGTGGCCCATTGCCATTGCCTATTGGATCAAGGTAAAGGTAATCATTGTATCCTTCTTTGTGGGCAGTGCCATTTATTTGGGCTTCCGTTATCTATCGCCCCGTCACCATGGATGCAATCACGAGATTATCCTAGATCATCCGTAAGACAAAAGAATATAATATTCCGATTTATCTTGTAAATAAAATAGATACATCAATTGTTTTCCTCAGCCCGCCGTCATTCCAAGAACACCATGATCATATCCCTTACTCGTTGGAGCATGACCATTCTGACCACTATGATGGGCCATCTTATGATTCCAGCTCCTTTGAGCCCTACTCTGCCTATGGCGGTTACTCTAGTAGTTCGGATATAGTTTCTGATATTCACCCGGATATACATAGTGAAGTGCCCACAGCACCTGGTGATACGCGTCGTCGTGGTAAGCGCGATGTTGCAGAGCAGGAGGAACAGGATGAGGATGAGCAAGTGGAAATTGTCGATGAAGAGATCTCAGAGAGTGTGGCTCGCCAACAGCCCACCGAAGAACAGTGGGTTATCCTTTATTCCTTACCCATAAGTCACCATGACCATCTGTCTTCTCTTACAGAATTGCGGACTTTTTGTTTGCGTTCTTGGGTCTCGATTCCGAAGCTTGTCGTCGTCGTTTCGTTTGCGAAATGGAGTTCCGTTCGAAACTGAATCCCTTGACCAGCATGGCTTTCCGCATTGTTGGACGTGGTTTCTTTGAGAAATACACAAATGCCAGGAATCCAGAGGCAAGGGCGACCAATTTTGGTGAATGTGCTGCAGTTAATCCAGAATGCGTCTTTGTGGAGAACGAAGAGACAAGTGAGGAACCAGCTGCACAGGAAGAAACCTCCACCGAGGCCTCATTGGAATCACAGAACGAGATCAATCTCAAGGCCGAGCGACGGAATTCACAGTTGAGAAAACGTCGAGGAGATCGTATGCTTAGTCCCATAGCCGAACACATTTTGATGCAATAGTTAGTTGATGAGAAATTGAATAGGAGCAGGAGAAACGGATTGATTATACTATTTATTTGTATTTATTTATTTTTAGCTATAAGAAAGTGAAATGAATTCACACACAAAATAAACTTGCCTCAAATTCAAAAAAGATCAACAAAAGAAAATTCCACAAAATTGTTTAAGCCTATAAACCAAATACCTGAACCTAATCGGCTAAAAGCCTGACTAAGGCCCTATTTACACTACAACATAAGAAGGATTTGCATATTTTTATTATCGAATCCTTGAAAGAATCATTTCAAATTTGCTATACTTGATGCGAGGAACAATATCTTACTTTTCAAAGATATTTATACAGAGTTTTAGGTATACATAAATTCATTTATAACAGTTCCCGGCTAATGTTAATTTATATCTAGTAGATTGATTGTTATAACTGAAGAATCTATTTGAAAGAAATATGGCTTCTATTTATCATTGATTAGTGGTGAATAATATAACTATTAACGAGTATTGCAACCATTCTAAGGCGAAATATACGTTATCTAATATAGATGCGTTGACATTATGATTGGTCGTAAAAGACTAGAAATCTTTTTGAATGACATCAAATAATACAAAATGCAAAAGTCTAGTCTATAACTTTGAAACAATAATTGATAACAAAATTAATATGGGAAGAAAAACTGTCGATATATATACAATTCAGTTCAAAGTGTTAGTGTAAATAGGTCATGAATTTTATCGTTTTCATTCTCTCTCGGTGGTTGACTAAATTTTCTTAGTCTTTTTCTTTTTGATGGCATTTATCTGTTCGGCCATTTGTTCGATTTCCCGTTGATTGATTGGCTCATTTTTACGTACTGGTGTCTTGTTCTTTTGTCGCTGTGCAAAATCAGCGGCCACATCATTGATTTTTGACCACACAAAGCTGAGGAAATTGACAGCCAAATCTTGTTTGAAAAATGCAATAGCTACCAGAGCAATGAGTATTAATGCGGATATGGAATTCTGATTGAGATCAGTTTCAGCTGCCCGCAGTTCTGGGCTAAAGTCGAGACTTATAAATATGGAACTTCTGTCTGCAACAAAGCTGGCCGATGGCAATTTATAGCTATAAATTTTCTGGGAAAGTGTCGATTGTAGCTCTACTACATAACTCTTGCCATCGAGCGGTACGCGGGGGAAGAAGACCATAATTCCAGTATTTTTCTTAGATTTGGGATTTAAGGGTGCGCCAACCCGTTGTGAGAAAACAGGCGAATCGGATGATCCTCGACGATACATCACAATACGCAGAGTCTTGTATTGATCGTTCTGACTGGCCGTTATCTTAGCCGTGATATCGACAATCTTGACGCGACCAACAGCTATCAGATTGATATCACGCACATCCTCTTGACCCACTTGCACCGTGTGATGAGTTGGAAGTGAACGCTCCACATTATCGTCATCGGGAATAAGACGAACGTTATAAGAGCAACCAGGCTGAAGGCCGCGTATACGATACTGACCATTGCTCTCGCTAATGGCTTCCTCTTGCTGTTGCTGACAACTATCGTCGGCGGTCGCCTGAACATTTACCCCAGCAAACGGATCGCCATTGAGTGCGGTAATGGTACCAAAAATGGAATAAGCATATCTCTTGCCGCTAATAAATAAATAGAAAAATTATATTATTAAGACAGACAATGAATCCTTCGCAATCTTAGACTTACACAAGCGTAATTTCTACTGTCTCGCCGTCCTTGATGTCAATCATTTTGGAATTTGGCTCAAATTTGTATTCCTTCATCATGGGTCTTAAATAATATTGCGAGGGCGATAGTGAATGAAAGTTTAGAGCGCCATTTTCGCCAGTAATAAGATTTTTGCGATAGCTTTCACCTCCACTCAGTGATAGAAGTACTCCATTCAATGGTTCACCAGCCTCATCCCTAACACTTACGGCAATCTCACAAAGTTTGTGTGCACTGAACGATGCAGACTGACGATTGTATTCACTGAATACATACGATTCCTTTTCAGCTGTTAAATCGAAGGATAAACTCTCATCGATGGGACCGAATTTAAATTCGCCAGTCACCGAGGTTAATGTTTCCAAATTTGCCAATTCTGGTTGGTCGGGGAAACTAAGGGTAACCTTGGCATCCTTAATTGCTGGCACAACTTTTCCACGCAATATTAAACCACGGTTGGCCACAAAATTAAATGCAATATCCACGCAATCACTAGAACCAACAATTTGATGATGTTGTGGGGTAAAGAGCAGAACATCGCTCACTGGAGTAACATCCAGGACTTCTTCCGGCTTCAAATATGCATCATAACGATAGGCATATTTGCCATCTACCTTATGTGACTCCGCTGTGGGAGTAATGACTTGATGGCCCAAGGATTCCGATTCCAAACTTAGTTTTAAAGACTCTGCATTGGGTTCCGATGAGAGGACACGTAATCCTGTCTTATGAGCTATAGCATTAATGATCAGTGTTTGCAATTGGTCCGGCTCGGGTGTAATGAATCTGGTGGGCAATGAATTATCATAAATATGACAACTCTCCAGCTTAAAGTCATAGCTGCCATATTTAGATACACAGAATGTATTGACGCCAGAGAGAATTTTTAGAGTTTCCGTCGGAGGCTTTGGATCAGACGGTCCCGTCACATGGGTATACCGCATCTGTAAAAAAGTTTAAAAAAAGACAGTAAAATCTGTGGAAGAGGTATACAATACAAATTACACACCAGAGCACGATGACTGGAAATAATGGAGACCTCATAACCCTTGTGTACAAAGGGTGGAGCCTCCTCTTCGGCAGAAGCCACATTTAGGAATACACGCGTAGACTCGTAGCAGAGATTACCCTGAGGTATGGTTAACTCATAAGGACCTGGCAATATATCCTTAAACACATACTTTCCACCTGAAAAGGATTAAGAGATTAGACATAGTTGTAGACAGATTGAGTAATTCTTACGATGAGCCTTGGCTCGCCATTTGTTCTCCGTTGGCTGGCCAGTGGCATCTAGAGCCTGCAAGGTGACCTCAACAGATGTGCAAGTGGCTGTAGCATCTGGCAGACATTGTAAGTCTCCTTTAATCTTGGCACGTAGCTGTGAAAATGTGATGCCATTCACTGGTGAATCAGAAACCTCTGTTTGTTGTTGGACGGGAAAGAATTGCACACCGCTGGCCTTATCCGCATCAGTTGTCAAAACTTCCACCTGATATTTGCCTACTGGCAGATATGCGCACCATGATCCTCCACTTTCTGGTTTAGTTGTGGCTGTTGTATGGAAAGTAGAACCACTTTTGGTCAGTCCCACTGTATAGGACTTGGAGGAGACGACTTTTCCGCACACTTGATAGGCATGTGGAACTATGGTAGGCAATGATTCAGTAGTAATTAAAACCTTGGCCTGAACAGGATTGAATTGCAGTTGAAGCGACTCTATCTCAATGTTATAGGAACCAGCCTTTATGTTTTCCAGGGTATAACTGCCTTGACTATCGGTTACTGCCACTTTCTGATTATTTAATTTGACAATAGCCGATGCGACTGGCTTGCCCCCACTTTGGGAACTCAGAACCAAGCCAGAAATCGTAAAGCCTGTTATACCAAACTCCTCTTTTAGCTGCAGTGTATCCTTTGCCACTTCTAGTTCAATAAACTCCGGGCTGAGATGCAGTTTAAGTTTGGAATTCTCATTGATGGCCTGCAACACGTATTTGCCAGATGGAACATTCTTGAAGATATATCCTCCTGATTTATCAACAAGTGTATAGCAGCTGGGGGACGATTCATAGCCAGTTTTTAAAGTATTTTTAACAGAGACTGAGGACGACTTTTCACACTTGGGTTCCAATGATTGCTGAAAGTAGAAATATATTAATATTGGAAATCCATATGGAATCAATGCCCGCCGCACTTACCCCCTTTTGCTTGTACAAGGCCACACCAATGTTTTCAGGCAACTGGTTACTATCAAATTTGCCATTGATATCAAATCCGTAGACAACCAGGGAATTTTCCGGCAATTCGGTATTTCCACTGACCACCACCACTTTGTGTTCGGCTTTGGAGAAATGCCATTTGCCATGTGTCGCCTTGACCACGTAGTTTCCAGGAATTATTGGCGTAAAAGAGAATATTCCATTGTTATCCGTTTTGGTACGTCTGACTTCGCTTGTTTGTTCGGACTGTAGTTCCACATCCACATTACGAGCTCCACTACCAGTGGCTAAAAAGACTTTTCCCGTAATCCCAAAGCCCTTGAAAACAAAATTTACATCTTTGCCTTGACTGCACACGTCATTCTTTCCATCAAAATTTAGTTCCACATGTTCCGGCTCAAAACTCCAGCCCGGCGGCGGTGAAACGCTCAGTAGGTAGTCACCCTTGTCATAAATGGGCAGGAAATAATAACCATTCGATGGGGAGCAATCAGTCTTATCCTTTAGCGAGCCCTGCCTGGTCAATCTAATTAAGAAATTGGGTTAAAGAATCACAATTTTTTTCAATTAGCATACATATCTGTGTGTTAGTGTGCGTGTTATCAGTCGGCTTTATATGTTTACTTACAGTTTTATTTCCACCTTGGAAAAATCTATATCGGCATGACTCTTGATGAAACCGCCACAGCCCAATACCTCATCTTGGGCATTAGTACTTAAAAATTTAATTAAAAATAAAATAAAAAATAGGCCAATTTTCTCAGCCATGGCGCTGCCATCAATTTTAATTTCACTCTGGTAACTTTAAATTTTTTCCAGCGCTACCAGCTGTGACAAGAACTGTGGCCTTACTGTCACATGATGAATCGATAAATTTCTCGAACTTGCTATCGCAATTTGAATTTCCAACAGGACCGTTAAGAAATTACTCGGTCAGAATTATCATACATTTTGGAAACCAGATAATGCTGGTTTTCATGATCCATATATGTGAAATTATTAAACTATCATTGGCCTAAATAATGATAATGTTTATTTAAACTTTAACCATTAAGCATTCACATTCTCCATGACATTGAAAGCAAAGTGCCAGAGGCAGAGCCAGTGTCTTTATTAAAACAGATATAAGCTTGTCATATACTAATTATCGGAACGAATTTTCATTACGCCATTCCCAATGCTTTTCAAGTGAATCGATCATCAAGAAGATAAAGCGAGAAAGAAATTCATTTCAAGCATCGTTTGGAGCTGTTTAAAGGCGTCTGCCTAATACATTTGGTTAATGAACGAGCGCAATACAATGAAAAATTTCAAATAATAGAGTGTATTGAAGGGGGACGCTTATATATGCTCAAATGTGTATTTATATATACATACAAACATATAGCTGAAGAATTGTAGGAATTTTATAGCCTTTGCAATCTTAATACATAAGTGACATTGACTTTGAAAATGTGCGCAATTGCTTCGGATTGTGGGTTAAGTGACCGGAAATTCAAGTACATCAGGCAGATCAATAAATAGTTTCTTCGATATTGATGTGTTGTCTGCCCCATGCCAGACAAGTACTGCTCATTTTTACCTGTCGTCGCCATCAATTACAAACTAATTAGCTGGCGAACGGACGCTAAGGTTCTTGAAATTATGCACCTTTTGTGAGATTTACGACGGTAGCGCTGATCCATATAGGATTTTATGGTTTTTGCGGACTATAATATAATTAGCCTGTCTCTATATTGTCGTCATTTTGGCTGCATTACTTAGGTCCGATAAGCCTAAGTAATAATAAATTTCTTTTTAATGAAATGCTAAAAGTTCATTTCAATCTTATCGGTTGTATTTTTTCCTAAGGTTCAGATTCCGTTTTTAAGATGTCAATGTAGCGCAAATATTGTTTTTTTGTTTTGGTTTTTTTCATGAATTCGGGGTGTATTTTTAAACCTCTTAGTGGTGTCGTTTTTTAAATAGCAATCAATGATTGTCGTTTTGAAATTGCAACCACCCTGAAACTATAGGAAACCTCATGAGAACCACATATACATACATATAAAAGGGGGAGGTTTAACCCAACATTGGATTGCGCAAAAAAGTCAATTATACACAGTTGCTTAGATAAAACCGTGTACAGAGGCAGACGCATACCTGCATACATATGTATGTACATTTAATCAAATATTTAGTTTTAGGCCTAAATAAATATATAACTTAAGGCCTCATTTTATCCACAAAGACTCACAATTTAAAAAAATTATATATACTATATATGAAAAATATATCTTATCCAAGTATTAATTTACTTTTTTTGAGATACCTTTCTATACAATTGTATATGTAGTTCCAGTTCCAGAATGTACTAAACTCTACTGAAATAATGTATTTTTTTATTACCTCTCATTAAGTAAGTAATATTCATACAATTGCTACTGTCCCCCAAAAAATATATATAATTTAATATTTTCATTGATTTAACATCAAATTAAAAAAAGGAGTGAAAGCTAGCTGGTCTAGACAGGACACTGTTCCCGAACTAATCATATTACGGATTTAACGGATATATAATTGAATTCCATTTTATTATGAATCTTTGCTTTATTGCATAGCGAAATAAATTTTAAATTTGGGATGTGTGTACACAAACATATAGGGGTAAATGCGAATCTGGCCATATGGAATATGTGTTCAGGTCAGTGTTAATGTTTTCGTGATGAACAGAAGCCACCCCCCGAGGCGAGAATTGCCAAAATAATTGAAAATACCGAAAAGTAAACGGAACAAAATAAATGAATAGTAAATGGCGCAGGCGCCCTTAAGTATGCCCCGTACAAAAGACTGATCCGTCTCATTCGCTCTCCCTTTCGCTTCCTCTCTCTCTCTCTGTCTCTCTCTCTCTCTCCCGGTCTCTCTTTCCCTCTGTGTCTTGCACACTCAAGCCAGTTCTTGGCATATCACTCTGAACAAATTTTGGTACTTGCTCAGACAAGAGTAGAATTGTGTGCCATGGCTGCTGCCTGCTTCTCAGTTTCTTGCCAGACACAGATCGAAACAGACGTCTCTCTATCCAACATCTTTGGGCAATAGCAAAAGCGCGTGCGTACCTCAATCTGGTATATAAAAATAAGTGAAGTGCAATCAGCAGACAAGACAAGATACTGATAAAACAACAAAAAACAAAATTATAAATAACATCATCAACTACTCGTACAAAGAAGGGAATCCGTGTATTTGTGTAGAGTGAGATGTGAAAACTTGTTTTATGTAGATTATTTTTTGTTTTTGTTTTATATTTTGTGCAAAAAAAAAAAACAATCTGGAAAACATTTATCTTAGCAAAGAAGAAAGGGCGACAACTTGTTTATCTATATATACATACATAGTAAAAACATAAAGTACATACATACATATGTACATATATTCGTTTTTGCTAGTGTTCGGTACTATCTAGTACTAAGTATAAGCCACTTGACTTCTACATTGAACTAACAAGATTCTAGACAATCTGTCGTAGGTCTGAAGTGAAGTGAAGTGATCTGATCTGATTAATTGCGCTTGTCAGTTTAATTATGACAGCGGAGACACTTAAACCATTTATAACACCAACCAGTGCCGTTGATAGTTTTCCGGCCAATTGTCAATCAAGCGGAACGCATCTCAGCCAACGGAAGAGTACAACAACTAAACAGCTGATACCAACTGTTTTAACCATAACAGCTTTGGCCCTGGTCATAGCCATCTTGGGTTTAACGGTAAGATGATTAAATCAACTATATAATTGATGAAATTATTAATTAAAATTGTTGTACTAGCAATTGAAATAAATTTTTTTTAGTTCTTCTATCAACGGAATTTCATTAGATAATTCTTTTTTTATGTTTCGCTATCATTAGCTAATGACAAAATTTAAACGAATATCAATTTTCGTTTTTCTTTCGTGTTTATAAAAATTTCAAATTGAATTTAAAATTAACAAGACTAAACTGAAATTTTATGAACCGTGACCGCCATAGTATCAAATTTGCATATGGTCAACTGAAAAGTATTATTTTTTTTTTCTTATGGCAAAAATTATAAACTATATTTAGGCAGAAGATAAATGTCGTCACCAAAACGAGTCTGGTTACACTTGAAAAAAAAAAATCGGATAACATTTTTCTTAATTTTTATTTTAATTAAAAGTAAGAAATTATAACTAAGTTAAACTATCTTAAGTAGGCTATATTTAAAATAACTTTTATTGCTTCCAATATAGAATTTAATATCAAATTTAAGTTAGTTTGCAAATATTGTTTAATGTGTATCGGATATGAGATACTTAATATGATTTTCCTCTATTAAAGCTGTAAGAAGGTTAAATTTTGGAATTGAAAACATTCATTTAAAGAAGACTAAATCAAAAATTTAGCATATTTAACAAGGAATTAGTTAGGTTAAGTTGCGCAAAGCAGTTGGGAATTATAAGTATTGAATCTCATTATGAATTCCTTACAGTTGTTTGATATTTAACCTTTAGCACAAACCTCTTTTGCTTTGCATTCTTGTTTACTGGTAATAACTTTAAAATTTTGTATTTTGTTGAATTTTAATTCCGAACGAATCATATTTGTTTATCAAACGATTTCGTCAATTTTAATTTATTTTCTTATTTCTCTCAGTGTGTAAACGATTAACAGACAGTTCGTCGACGCCTGTGCAAATACTAAGGCAAACACAAACGAATACAAAGAGATACAACTAGTTAGTATAAACAATTTTTTTTTTTTTTATATAGAGTATCAACATTTGTATATATAGAACTGAATGTGCTGCGGGTGTTGATGGATTTGACTAATTTTAAAGTTCTCTATGATCCTTTCACATTTTCATTTCCGTAAATTGAAAACAAAATAAGGCAAGCTGAATGAAAATCTTTCGTGACATCATGGGATGTGTTGTTGCCATTTTTCTTCAATGATTGCACACTATCTTTGCTTAGTTCAGTTCTGCGTCCCTATATATTCATGGATATCTTTTACTTTATAGTATATGGAATATGTGTATATATATATTTTATGTATGTATGTGTACATATATCAGCTTTTGATTGCGCACTTCTGGCTGCACTTTCTAGACTCTGGCAAATAAGAATGAGCAAAATGTTTTTCTCAAAGTGGACGGAAATCATACAATTCCCTCAATTGACTTATAAATTATTGAAACTGGGAACGGAACTTTTTTTTTTTGCCTCTTTGATTTTTGACTTCAATTCATGCCACCCGCTTGACATATGTATGTATGTATGTATGTACATTCATACATAAATCTTTGTTAAGATTTTTAGTTGAACAAAGTAATCAAACTAACAATAAAAATAAAAGAAGGAAAACCCTCATCAAGATGCCAGTGAAAGTCAATTATTTGTGCATATGCACATACATACACATATCCATATGTACAGAGATCTTAAAGATATGGTTACTTGGATAATCCATCAAACTGAATGCACTTTTAAAACTATTTAGCCCTGACAATGGCGCTGACTCTCTATCGCCTTATCTCTCTCTCTATCTTTCTCTTTTTCTAGCCCTTGATCAATGCAAAACTTTAATTAAATATGTAAGTTTTTTTTTTTCTTAACATAAACGAGTTTTTATATAGCTCATGTACTTGATATTCGTAATTTATACAATGAGAATTCAGTACAAGTTATATTTCGCTTCTCATTTTCTCCTCTCCATACACACACACACACACACACACAAGTTTATGGTGCTGGCTTAAGTTGAGCGGACGTTCAAGTTTTTATTCTACATATGTATATACATATATTATAAATATATATATGTACATATATACCCTGTATTATGTAGAGCATACGGAAATAGCAGAAGATCGTAAATGATTAGTTAGCCTTTAAAGTTTTTATAGTTTTTAATTTTATAGACAGCAACTAAATAACAAATTTTTGGTTAATTCAATTGTAAGTAATTGTTGTTTTTTTTTTTTTACAGAAACTAAAATAGAAAACTTTTATTTATATAGATTTTATAGATTTTAAGAACTAATAATTTTGATAATTTGATCGAATTTAGAAAACCCAAAGGATACTTATTAATCAATTTCGGATTGAAACTGGGCTTTAAGAGATTTTAATTTTATAGTCAATTGATAAGCTCATTCGAGAGCTATAAGTTTAGAGGTTTGGAAGATTTAGTTTAATCTTGATTGGGTTAAAGATAAAAGATATATAGTCTTATATAGAGATGAGTCTTATGTGTATTAGAATTTATCAAAAATAGAGCTATATTTTTTGAAGATCTACTAAAATTAGGGTTTTATTAAGATTAGAGTTTCATTAAGATTAGCTTGAAAGAGAAAAAATTTCTTGTCTGCGTCTCCTTAGGTAAATCTTAGACTATAGTCTAAGCAACTAAGTCTTGGCAATTAAACAAAGTTTTGCTCAACCTGTACTAATTAATAATTTAATACATCAAATCTTTATAAAGAATATATAAAAATATATACTTATAAATAGAAGAGCTTAAATAAATCATTAGTCATTATTATATTAATATATTTTTCATCTTATAGTTATCTTATATAGAGTATTTAAAATGCGGTCTATCTATCACACGTGCAGAATTTGTTTCTTTTAATGTTTTTTGTGTAGTTGTTCTTTTTGTATTTTTTTTTTTATTTTTTTGGGTTGCCCAGTCAAAGAAATATGAAAAGTCGCTGCCATATTGAGCAATGCCTCTGCCTTTGCCTTTGCCGGGTAGCAGGCGTCTGGCGGTGCTGTTCGCTTCCAGAATGTTAATGATCCATTAAAAAGATTATGTGCCACGAAATCTTTCACTCTTCTGTCTTTCGACTATCTGTCCGTCTCTCTTTTTGCTGCTCCTCATTCTAGTCTTTGTTTTTTGTTGTTGTTTTTCGTATATATATATACAAACATACATATATATGTATGTTGGTCATATATTGTTTTTTTTTGTTTTTTTTTTTTTGGGTGTCAAAGTTCTTTTGGGTGGGTATTATGTGTTAGATTTAGCGCGAACTAACTATAATTGGCTCAATTGAAGATTATTGAATATGACTGATAAGGCATTTGTTTGATTTGAAAATCATCTAACATGGCGGATAGGAAAATCCAAAATTGAATATTAAATAGTAATTACTTATGCATGTGACTTTTAAGTGACAAATAATTAAACATTTTAACAAACAATTTAAGCAATATATCCAATTGATATCAGATCAGTTTAAAAACTTGATAACTTTTAAGAATTGTATTATATGTATACAAATTTGTTGAAATTTAAATTTAATCAGTACTTCTATATCAAAAAGTTAAGCTAATTAGCTGGCTTTGACATTTCTACCAAATGGACAAATATTTTGTGTGAAAAATACATTTAAAGAGTGAATAACTTTTTTTTTTTTATAGATAATCAAACAATCTTAACAAAGCTTTTAAAGGAATTTTATTATCGCTTTGATAATTAGATTTCGTTGAATCTATTATTTGTTTTTAATTTATGTTTAATTTGTGCAATCTAATTTGACTTCTAAGAAACACTTGGCTAAGATAATATACATAAATCAAAAATATAAAACAAGATAAACAAATTATTTTTTTTAAGTGATTTATTATTATGATATTAAGTCTTAAATATACAAAGATTTTCAATAGTTTTTGAAAAGGACTGTGAAAATAAATATACAAAGCTTTTAAAGTATTAGAAAAAGAAAATTTGTTAATCACTGAGTAAATAAATATTCTATAATTATTTGTATATATCTTTCAGATATGGCAAACTGTGCGTATCTCTCAAGCGGAAAAGGATTTAAAGGCTCTGAAACGTGTTGTGGATAGTCTACAGCAACGTTTGGGCATTCATTACTTGGAGGATATTGATGAATTCCAAAAGGAGGTAATAATGAGAATTCAAAAAAAAAAAAATGCATTTAAAAAATAACAACTTAAATTCACAGAAACAAACTATGTAGAAATGAAAACCACAAAAGTCACATAGGCATATATATCAAGTGTATATATATAGAGAAATATTTGTGGCGCGACATATATTAATAGAAATATGTGCTGACACTTGAAATATATGAATATATGTACATATATGTTCTATGCTGAGTATACTCATGAGTGAAAAAAAAATTTAAAATATTGATAAATTAGGCTAATATATTTAACTCTCAATTACATAGATACATTAGCAAAATTAATTTATGAGCCACCAAAAAAAAAAAAAAAAAGAAAAAGAAACCAACAAATGACATGAGGCTTTAGAATTGCCACATTCACACTTGAGATATGTTGCTACATATGTTTTTTTGTTATAAATGTTTATATATATATATATGTATATATATATAGAGATTCAATTCAAAATCGATGTATTCTATTTTCAAGGCAAAATGTTTTATTAGCTCTATAAAGAAATTATTGCATATAGACATAAGTGATGACGGATCTGATCTAATCAAATTGCCCTAATGGCAAAGATCGTTTCAAGATTTGTATAAACTGTATATAACTATAGATATACATATAGAGATATATATATACATAAGTATTATGTAGCCACAATTCTCTAGAGGGGCAGGCGCCACCAATTAAAAACCAAAAAAAATACAAAAAAAAATGAAGAAGTATAAGAAAGAAATAAACAAGAGGATGAAGAAAAGGAGAAGGAAAATCCGCAAATATTTTTAAAAATGAAATCACACAAATGATTTTGAGGGAATGTTGCAGTCACGTATGACCCAAATATTTTTATTCTACAAGTACATCTCTCTTTCCCTCCATCTCTCTCTCTCTATCTCTCTCTCTATATATATATATATATATATATTTATATTTCTATCTCTGTCATTGCAGTATGAAAATTTACTCATTGAAGATCCAAGCAAACTAGATGCCATTGAGTCTGAAGATAATGACGACGAAGATGATGAAGAAGATGACGAAGATGAAGATGATACTTGGTCAGGAATTGAAGATGATGAGGATGGCTATATAACCGACTATGAAGAGTATGCCAATATTATAAAAAATTATAATAAACAAGCCGAAATGGATTCCAAAATATCTTCTACCAGCACAACCCCAGCTCATGAGGAGACAGATACTAGTGCATCGTCTGCTTCGAACGATGATAATGTATTCGATGATTTTACCAGCTATAATGATTCCAAAAAGAAAAGAGAAAGGTAATTATATATTATATTAAATATATATTTAAACTAAAAGTATGATTTAAAACAAATATTTTGTTTTATTTTGCAGAAAGTCTCGTTCTATAGCCTCAAATGTAGGCCATGATTTGCAGACTTATCAATCGAGTACAGAGCAAAATAAGACCCATGAGGAGGATAAGGAAAAGTCTATCGTAACGGAAAAGCCACATAAATCTGTGATACTCCATCATCGGCGTAAGGTTCATCGTACTCCCAGGGTTCTCGTACGCAAAGGTATGTGAAAACATTTTCAATATAAAACAATTGGCATATAAAATAATTGAAACAAAACAATCAATCTGTATCTTTGGTAATTTTCAGGTGAATCTCTAATTTCAGCCAAATCCACAAACCCTAATCAGGATACTAATTCAATGTTACTTAGCCGGACACCTGCTGCCCATTTTCATCTTAATCGAAAAGTGGCCCATCATCAGGCTCCCATACGACTGGGCTGTAAGTGGATATATCTGTATATATATATATAACATTTATCTAATATATATATATATATATTTCTGATATTTCAGCCTATCAAGGTGATATGTATATAGGTCATCCGACGGCTACTAGTGATAGCTCTTGGCAGCAATATTTTGGAATCAATGGAGGAATTTTAACCGTTCATCAGCCTGGTCTTTATTATATATATGCCCAGATCTGTTATAATAATACACACGATCAGAATGGTTTTATTATATTCAATGGCCAGAATGCCTTCTTGCAATGTCTGAATACGGTACCAACAAATATGCCACAAAAGATACATACTTGCCACACAAGCGGCTTGATCGAATTGCAAGAAAATGAATCAATACATTTGCGAGATATACACCGAGATCGAAATGTTATGCTAAGGGATTCGAATAATCGAAGCTACTTTGGCATTATCAAAGTGTAGAAAGAGAAATTAAAAAGGAATACCCTCTCGAGAGAGAGTGGAGAGGAGAGGAGAGGAATGAAGTGGAGTGGAATGGAAGAGCAGTTGCATCAGCACTGGCCAGTCTAAGCTTTAGTAGTCAACAGTCTAGACTACCCGTGAACACAGATTTAACAGATCATTTAGCATATAGTTTATTAGTTTTAGTTACTCATGGATAACTTATTGTATATATATGTATCTCTATATATATATCTATATATATATTTTGCTGATATTAAACTAAACGAACACACGAACAAAATCTATAATTTAATGAACTAATTGAAATATTAATGACAAGAATCTAAGAGAATTTATTTTCAATGGAATATTCTGAGTGACTTCAACTTAAGTAAATCTTTCTGTTTTCCCCTCCCCCCCTTATTTATTTCAATTACATTCTTAAATTCCTTTGCATTCTGCTTAAATCATAAAAAGCAAAAAGGAAGTAAACTTCGTCCCTTTTAATCTGACCCTAGCAACTTCCTTGACAACCAATTCAATTATATGGTAAGTGGCATGCAGCAAGGTATTCCTTTGTGCTGTCAATGTCCAGATGCATCTTGGTCAAACGGACTCGACATCATGCACTCCAAAAGCTTGATGCCAACCTAAAATTCAGAATGACATCACCAATTGAGAAATCCGTGAATGGGAACGTAACAGGTGGCATTGAAGATGATAAGCAAGCAGTTCTACCTACTCATACTGTATATATAACCATATGAATACTCTCCACCATTTGTTTGGACCATGCGCACTTTCATATCCTTTGTCTTTCTGGCATCTAAAAAGTTGAAGCCAGAAAATGTGTTAACCATAAAGCACATCCATCCATTGTCTCTTCATTTTGAATTGTCAAATGGAGAGTTTATTTTTAATATTTTAATAAAACAAAATTTGAAAACAAATATTTGATTATAAGTAAGTTATTTGCCATCTTCTGGGGCTCCTAAGATTAATTTATTAAATGAAAAATTTTGATTAAAGATTTGATTGAAAGAAATAGTATTATTTAATTTTTATAAATACAAACAGGAGAATGAAATCAGAGTTCAAAAAAAGGATGTAAATTTTATTTATAAATCTGAAGATACATAATTTGAAAATTTTATATCCTTCAATCAAAAAACTGGAAGCTAATGGTACTAATAGAAAATATAATAAAATATAAACTAAATCGATCAGTTGATTAATACTCAACATAATGCCCCAGCGTTTATCAGTTAAAAATATTATCTTCAAGTTTAAGCATATAAAATCTTAATCCTAAATACATATAAACCCAATTTACATATATACCAGATGTACTATATATATATATATATATAAAATAGTTTAATTTTAAGTTAACAAAGTAGCTTCGATTTAATGATCCATTTTAAATTTACTCACAATTCAGTTTGAACTAAATTTTTAAACTCAGTTTTATGCTTTTAGATACACCGTTTTTTCTAATTTAATAATGTAATTTAGTATATTTAACCGATTTATTTAGTTTTTACATTATGTTTTCGCCAGGTTGGAAGCAATATCTTGCAGGATTGGCAGCTGCTTTTGGAGCGGCTTGCTTCGGGGCTTCTGGTGGTTGGTCTTCACCCGTTGAAAGAAGTTATAAGGATGGATCTTCGGGATATCCATTTATACCCAATGATGATGAATGGGGTTGGATTAGCTCATTGATGACTTTGGGTGCTGCTTTTATGTGTGTACCAGTTGGCGTTTTTATATCAAAATTTGGACGTAAAGCAACCATGTTAATTATAATAATACCATATCTGATTGGTTGGGCCATGATTGGATTTGCTCAGAATGTGTTCATGGTGTATGGTGGACGTTTCATTATCGGCGCCTGTGGCGGATCATTTGGTGTAACTGCCCCCATTTATACAACAGAAGTGGCAGAGGTTGAAAAGCGGGGCATGATGGGTTGTTTCTTTCATTTACTTTGTGTACATGGTGTACTCTATGGTTTCGTTTGTGGTGCCTTCTTGAAAGTGAAATTAGTCAACTATCTGTGCGGCATTTTGCCCTTGAATTTCTTTATCATTTTCATTTGGATGCCAGAATCACCGATCTATCTCATGCAAAAGGGCAAACAGAAGAGGGCAGAAAATGCGATGAGATTTTTACGTGGTAAGGATGCCGATTTCACAGCGGAATTAAATAAAATGCTTGAGGAATCCACAAAGGGAAAGGTCCACCGTGCCACCGATGTCATTTGCCGCAAGACCACACTGAAGGGAATCGGTATTGCGATAATGTTAATGGTATTCCAACAATTTTCTGGCATTAATGCCATTGTATTTTATTCAACGGAAATTTTTGAAAGTGCTCGAACTGGAATTTCGGCAAATCTTTGTACCATCTTATTAGGTGTTATAATGGTAATATCGACAATTATAGCTACATTCCTAATTGATCGATTGGGACGTAAGGTTATACTACTTTGCTCTGCATTGGTAATGTCTCTTGCTACCATCTATTTGGCCTGTTTTTATCAATGGTTACAATCGGATGAAATTGGCTTTGCAGCAGTTTTAGCCATTTTAATTTTTATCATTGCATTCTCGCTTGGATTTGGGCCAGTTCCGTTTCTACTAATGGCCGAATTATTTGCCGAAGATGCGAAACCAGTGGCTGGTGCAATTACCTGTACAACTTGTTGGCTACTTGCATTTTGTGTTACCAAACTTTTTCCGCTTGGTGTCTCTGCATTTGGCCAAGGTGCTGTATTTGCATTTTTTGGTATCTCTTCATTGTTGGCCTTCATTTTTGTGTTAGCCTTTGTACCAGAAACGAAAGGCAAGACTTTGAACGAGATTCAAGATTTACTTGGCGTATAATTAAGCTAAAAATTAACCCGGCCAATTGAAATAAATATAAATGGGATTTGATTTTGATTTTTCAATTTGTTAGGATAAAATCGGAGATAATAAGTGAAATAAATGGAAATCATAAGTTTTTAGTATTCTATTTAGTTTGTAGATATTTCTTGATATTAATATTAATGAATTTTGTAAAAAAAGGAAATTTTATATCCTATTATATATATGTATACAGATAATAGAATATTATGGATTATAGGGAATAGATTATATTATAGATTATAGATAACAGATTGTTATAGACTTTAGGCGATACATTTCAGATAATAGATTATTATAGATAATAGATAACTATAGACAATAGATTATTATAGATTACAGATAATATATTACCTATTTATACCACATCACACCATGAACCATTCTCCATATCTCTTTTTTAATCTAGTTATATCTTACCAAAAGGGTTAAATTTTTCCACTTAATTATCACTCCAATATCGGCTTTGACTACAGCTAAGAAGTAGTTAAGTTATAAAGAACTTGTCTCTTCATATTACTTCAATATTTTATATTTTTTTATAAGTTTCTACATTTTATATTTTAAAAAGTTAATGAAAATGTTGAAATGGTTTTTTATGTACATAAATTTATGTATAATGAAAACTAAATTACGAGATAAAGGATACAAAATATAGTAAAGCATCCTTTACTAGGCATAGATCTTTATATTGAAACTCATTCCTAGTCATAATCAGTGAATGTGAGACCCATAAATCATCTATAATCAAATTCAAAACTAATAAAAGGACAACCAATTTCTTAAATGTTATTTGCATATTAATAAAAGGGGAAACCGTTAAAAGGGAAATGAACCCTTTGTTTGGCATTTTTATCCAATGCCGAATAAATGTTTCGTATTAAACAATTTGTTTAAGATATTTCATTAAACCTTGCCCTTTACCAAGTTCAGATATGCGCATATAACCAGAAAGAATCAAAGAGGAAAAATGGAAACCTTTTTACCTTTTCATTATGCATACATCCATTCATCTGTCCATGGCAACTTCCTTAGCAACCTATTCAATGCGGTTCGTTGACAATCACATAGCCACCAGGGCAAGTGGCATGCATCAAGGTATTCCTTTGTGCTATCATCGTTGCCAATGAATGGAAGAGAAACCAGATGCAACCTGGTCAAAACTGATTTGACGTCATGCACTTGCACACATTGAGAAAAACTTAAATCTAAAATCACATTACCCACATGCTGGAAAAGGAAAAGCAGAGAGAGAGAAACAGAGAGAGAGAGAGAGAGAGAGTGGGAGAGAGAAATGACTGAATGGGGCAATGTAACAGGTGGCGTATAAGGCGATAAGCAACAGTTCTGCTTACCCATCTATTATTCAGGTATCCATGCTCTGATACTCTCCGTCATATATATATGTGTGTGTGGACCATGCGCAGTTCCATATCCTTTAAAAACAAGATGATTCTAAGCTTTTCTTTTGATATCCACTTGTAATATTTGCTCTCAAAAAGTTTTAAAGTGCACTTCAAATGTTGAATGCCACGATATGATGCATTATGAAAGTTTTTATTTGTTGATATTATATAATCGAAATTTTTAACATCATTTGTAAAAAAAAAATCAATCAATTTACCCGGTTTCTAAAACCGGAATACACATAGTAAGAACAAACACAATTTTTAATCAGTTTACATTCACACTCTTTATACATCTACACATATTTATACATCGTAGTCTTAGATCTAATGTATTCAGCATGGAAACAAATAATTGCAGGATTAGCAGCAGCTTTTGGTGCCTTCTGTCTAGGCTCATCTCTTGGCTGGTCGGGTCCTGTGGAGAGTAAGTATATGGATGGATCATCTAACTATCCTTTTATTCCCAATCGTGATGAATGGGGCTGGATTAGCTCGTTACTGACTCTGGGTGCTGCA
This sequence comes from Drosophila sturtevanti, assembly GCA_018150375.1. Taxonomy (NCBI): domain Eukaryota; kingdom Metazoa; phylum Arthropoda; class Insecta; order Diptera; family Drosophilidae; genus Drosophila; species Drosophila sturtevanti. The sequence continues at coordinate 402,904 of JAECWJ010000317.1, forward strand.
TGTATGTGTATTCCGGTCGGTTTACTTATTGGAATGATTGGACGTAAACTTACTATGCTTATATTGGTAATACCATATGTAGTTGGATGGAGCCTTATCACATTCGCCCAGAATACATATATGGTATTCTGTGGACGTTTCATAATTGGTGCATGTGGTGGATCATTTTGTGTTACTGCTCCCATGTATACCACGGAAGTGGCTGAGGTGGATAAACGTGGCATGATGGGATGTTTCTTTCAATTGGTCCTTGTCCATGGTGTACTATTTGGATTTATATGTGGTGCCTTCCTTAAAGTGAAACTTGTGAATGCTGTTTGCAGCATTTTGCCCATCATCTTTTTCTTGGTATTTGTTTGGATGCCCGAATCACCAGTTTACCTTATGCAAAAAGGTAAAACGGAGAGGGCAGAGAAAGCGATGAGATTTCTACGTGGTAAGGATGCCGATTTCACAGCGGAATTAAATTTAATGATGGAGGAATCCCAAAAGGAGAAGGGTCGTGCCACCGATGCACTTTGCCGTAAAACGACACTAAAAGCGATTGCCATTGCTATAATCCTAATGATATTTCAACAATTTTCTGGCATTAATGCCATTATATTCTATTCAACGGACATTTTTGCTCGTGCTCGTACTGGAATCTCGGAGAATCTTTGTACCATTTTACTAGGCATTATTATGGTAATCTCGACGGTTGTTGCTATATTCCTAATTGATCGTGTTGGACGTAAAATCATCCTAATCTTATCCGCATTGGTAATGGCGGTTACTACATTTATATTGGCATGTTATTATCAATGGCTACAATCAAAGAATCTTGGATGGTTGGCTGTATTTGCTATCCTATTGTATATTATTGCATTCTCCGCTGGCTTTGGACCTGTACCCTGGCTAATGATAGCCGAATTGTTCGCTGAAGATGCAAAAACTGTTGCTGGTGGCATTGCCGGTACTTGCAATTGGCTTTTCGCATTTCTTGTTACCAAACTCTTTCCAATTTGTGTCTCCGAATTTGGCGAGGCTGTATGCTTTTCATTTTTCGCCATAGTTTCGGTATTTGCCTTGCTATTCGTTCTATTCTTTGTCCCAGAGACAAAAGGCAAAACTCTAAATGAGATACAGGAGAGCCTTGGTTGAAACTTAAATGATCAAGACTTGTTCAATGAATGTTGTTGGAACGGAATCAAGTCTTCATGCTGAAATAAATTGATTGTAATTGCAGTTTGTATGCATGTTTTTTTTATTTTTTTTTTTATATTTAGTAGCGGGATACTAAATTATGTATTATCAGCTAACAAATCATTGTTAAGAAATCTTTCTTGGTATGCCTTGTAATGTGATTCAATTTTGAGAGCTTTTTTCCTTGCTGAAAGCTCTATTCACTCTCTGCCCTGCTCTCTGTTTTCTCTAAGCTTTCATTTTTCATATCAGCTGCTTCGTCATATCCTTCTTTGACTCCTTTGTGTATATAAAAGCAGAAACTTTGCCATTTTCATGGCACTCTTAGTTCCGTCTTGACTGAGGGCAGTTGAGCCAAAAAAAAAAATACAAAAGTAATCAAATAAGGAAAAAAAAACCAATAATCCTCCGTATTCAGAGAAAGACATAAAAATTCGTATTCCTTTGGCGTAGGTGTGACGCCATGTTGTGAAAAGTGTCTGCCATTTTTATTTGCTTTTTGGCCAAAAAAAGTAAAATCAAACGGACGAAAACTATACAAATAAATATATATATATATATATATATATAAAGAATATACGAGAAACACAAGACAAACTCTTCCATCCAAGAAGAAAAAGTTACATCAAGTGAGTTCAAGTTAATTAATTTATAAATACAATTTAATTGATTTGCTTATAAAGAGGGGCGGGGCAGGGCAAGAACAAGGGGGGACTGGTAAAAGAAAAAGCAGCAGTTGCAAAAACTATTTTCTTTTTTGTCTTCTATTTGAATTGACAAATTGTTAGTCAGTTTTGAATGAAAATGAAATATGTTGCTGAATAAATTATGCTCTTGACAAGCCAAAATACACACAGACATATCCATATGTACACACACACACGCACACACATATGCATACACATATACATATGTAGCGAAAAGAGACAGTGGGTGTATATATATATATATATATATGTATACAGACGTGCCTATATATGTTGGCTAACGAGCTCAGTGCAAACAAGTTGCCTTCGGACAATATCTGTAGGTACCTACAGCCAGCATTCTTGTGACCAAACACGAATTCATTTAAATATTTAAGCCCAAGGATGATAAGAGCCTGTTACCACTACCAACAGAGAAAGAGAAAGAAAGAGAGAGAGAGAGAGAAAAAGAGGGAGAGAGTAACAAAGAGAGAGGCAACACTGCAATGGCAATTTTACATTTTTGACCCCCTGGCAAAATGCTCAATTCAATTTTCTCATCAATTTTGTAAGGCAAAAATTTTCAACAAATTGCTTGATTTAAGTTAATTATAAAAGACCGCTGCCTAGTAAGCAAATTCTACTGTTTATTATCTTTCTATCATAATGAATGCCTGTCTAGATATTCTCCTTTTTCGCATTGACTTTGAAATCTCATTATAAATTAGCAGCTGATGGTTTTTTTTCTCTTTCTTTGATTAAATTAACCAATGCCGTGTGCTATAGGGGCATAAAAAAGAAAGGCAAAGTTATGCAATTGTATCAAATGAAATTCAGCACAAAAGGACATCTGATAGAAATAGATAAAACTCAGCCAGGCAGTAATAATGAAATGAAAAAGAAAAGTATATATGGGAAAAAAAGGAGAAACAATAACAACCTATAGGAAAAATAACAAACAGCTGCAGGCTAGACTGAACTGACTTGTTATTAAGTGGTCCTTAAGCAAAGCAAGAAAAAAAAAAGGAAGCACAACAAAAATCAACATTGGAACAAAGAAATTTCAGATACTGTATATATATATATATACATAAATAGGTTTATTTTACCTTTGCTTCAACTGTATGTTTATGAAAGCAAAAAAGGAAAAGAGAAAACACAAAAATCGAAAAGAAAAGTTTAACAAGTCAATATTTAATTTTTAAGTTATTTAGCAAAATGTAAAATGAAATCAGTTAGAAATAGTTTTATAACTAAAGCAAAGGGAATACCAATATCGATACCTAATCCTGACCAGCAATAGTTTAAGCCATGGTAAAAAACGCCTTCGTGTTAGGCCGTCTTCTGGTCCAGAATTCAATGCAGCAGCGAAATTTTCTATATTTTCGGCAGTTGAGAAGTCAAATTGATGTTCAAATCAGTAATAGTTATAGCTTAAGTCTATCTCTCAGATTTTACTGCACATCCAATAATTGTGGTGATGAAAGCGGCCAGAAAAATAAAGCTGAACGATTCTTATTAAAGAAAATCCGTTCGAAATGCGATAAATACGCACCACCCTATATCGGTATAATTGCCAAATTTAAGTATATGTATAAAGAATATGGTATTATATATATACCAATTCATGTGATAACATCCATTGCATGGTTTACGGTATTCTTATATATATCAAAAAGTGGAGTTGATGGCCCAACGGTGCTCCACTATGTTCCTTTGGACGAGGATACCAAAGGCACCATTCAGGGACCCGAAATGGGACATTATGCCTTTTCCTATTTATGCTATAAGGCAATCACACCAATTCGTTATGCCATGACTTTGAGCTGCACAACTCGTTTTATAAAATATCTAATGCGACATGGTTGGATTAAACCGAATGCTCCTAAAAGCGATGTAAACGAACTGACCGAAGAGATTGAAGCCACATGCGACAGCTCCAAAGAGGAGAAGACGGAGAAAAGGAAGGGCCGTAAAGCCATTTAATCATTCTGAATCATGTTGACTTATTGGATCGATTGTTCCAAAACAGTACTCCGATTTGCATAAACTTGCTTACATTTATATATATATCTATAGAGATATATTATCCATATAAATTTTTACTCCTCAAAGGCTGCGCTCACATAAATAGCAATAAAGGAAAAGTTTGTAAATTCAAAATATTATAAATTACTTAAACATATTAAAAATAATTAAATTGTAATATAACCATTGAACCATTAAAGTGAAATAATTGACCCCATAATTAAAAGCATTTTAATCCTATTAAATTATAATTATTATTATTAATTCGTGCTAATTGCTACACAGATACACATTTTGCTCTTTTGTTAAAATAAAAGTTGACATTGTTTTCTAATGAAAATAATAAGTATCCCTTTGATCTAAATATTCGTTAAGCTGTCAGTTGCTATAGAATTATTAAAGCTGAAGGATCAGCTTAAGTCTGTGATTTGGCGACTATATTAACTGAATAATAATGCACGATTTATTTGTATTATGTTTAAAAATTTAATCTTGGTGGACTTTAATTTAATGTATTATATATATAAAGTGTTCAAAGTTCAGTTTGGTCCTTGTCATATTGGTATTAATAATATGATTCAATCACTATATATTTATATTACGCATACGACACGTAGTAGGTGAATAGTTCAGATTCTTAGGAAATATCTATTGAAAATTATATGAAATTATTCATATAAGAAAAGGCTAATCTAATCTAATAAGATTTCGTAAGAAATTCTCAAAAAATGATATTCGATTTTTTAACTAATATTACTCATGCGACATGTGTTCCAACAAGCACTAAGTATTTTCTTGGAAAATGCACAAAAATTGATAATTTAATATCAGGAAATATAATAAAATACACAGAATTGTTATATAGCATATATCATATATTATGCAGATTAACTTAATAATGAATTTAAATCAATTGGCTGGGCTTGTTTTAAGTCAAAAAAATTTTTATTTAACGCAGAGAATATATAAACATTAACAGAAAGCAAAAATTTAAAAGCAAATTTTGCCTCAGGTTGAGAATATGGTAAAATAAATATACACATCGTACATGCATACATACACACACAAATACGAACTCACTTACACAAATAAATGTGAATATTTATGTTGACTGTGTGTGTGTGCGTGAGTGCTTATGATAATCATATTATGATATGAAATCTTGCCTTATTCACCCCAAGTCTTTCTTCAATGCTTAACAACGTATATATGTATATACATGTACATATATATACACGCATATATATACATATATATAGATAGCATTATAGACGTCAGCAGCAGAATTGTATAGCATACTTATGAGCATGCCATAAGAAGGAGAATAGAATAATATAAAGAAAATGGTAAAAAAAAAAGATGGAAATGAAGCTGAAAGCGGTCATAATTGTCAACTCTTGGCCTTTGTCATCATCATCATCAGCAGCACAAGCAGCAGCAGCAGGAAACCAAGAATTCCGGAGAAGTTAAAACTTTTACTCTCCGTCATTGTGTTCTGTATGCTGAAATATGTACGCGCATTGGAATTTTATTGATTTATCTCCACCATCTTGCTTGTTGCGTGGGCGGCACATGTTCATTAGTTTCGTCCAACATTTTATGAGAAAATAATTGGAATGCCTCTGCTTGATATCCTAATGCCGTCTCCACCATAAAAGTTATCATGGAAAAGAGCAGGTGGATTTATGCATAGTTATGTTGGGTCTGGGGCCATTTGCATAATTAAGTGTTGGTATATGGAATTTCACGCTTCATCATAAAATAAAGGATACCTGATATGCCTACACACACACACACATACACATCTACATATTTAAATATATATATATATATATATATCTACACTTATATACCTTTACCTTAGACATTGACCCTCGCTTTAAAGTGTAAATGTAATTAAAAGTTTTTCCTTTGCCAGAACGTGTTGAGCATAAAAAAATATATAATTTTAATCCTGCCATTTGCATCCTTTTGGCTCTTTTGATTTAATTTTTTTTTTTCTCTTTTTGTTTTTCTTTTACAGTCGACCTTGAATTGAGCTTATAAAAATGTTAAGCCATTTTGTGGTGGCATTTGCGATTGTGCAATGCATTGTGGCCACATCACATCGTCCTGCGTACTCCTTGCAGGCAGCTGTGGATGAACTGCATCGTCGTGAGGCAGCAAAATATCCTTTAAATGCACCGCCAACACATTTTGCCGGCGAACAATTGGATGACTGGGATGAAGGTGAGTACATAAAATGTGTTTAACAAATTGGCTAGACATCCTCATTGAATGAATGAATGAATGAGCAGTAAGTATGAAAGCAAATAATTTTGCAAAAGTATTTAAACTTATTGTTTGAATGAACTTTGAATCGTATTTAAATACTTCACCACTCTGCACATACTTATCTCAATTTGAAATTTACATACATCTACATATTCTGTGAGTGTTAAGTAAAGAAAAATATTAAATATTTGTACGATTTAAAGTGTTTGCAGTTGGCTTTAATAGAAATATATATATAAAAGGAAATATAATATGTGGCTTTGTTAGATACAGAATAAATTTTTGTTGTACAAAAAATATGATATATTTTTTTTTGAATTAGGTTACTTTTATATCTATTGACATCAGGCTACTAAATAGCTGAGGTAGATAAGATTTAAAGATTATTGTATCAATATCTAAGTTTAACATATGAAGATTTTATGTTTTGTTATAAGATTGATATCACTTAAATGTGTTCATTCTGTCCATCACAAATCAGTAAGTCTAATTCGTTAAGCAAAGAATAATTTTATAAATTCTATAATTGTGTAGTTAGTTTGGTTATTTTTATTTTAATAAAGTTAAGGAAATACTAATTTGAATTAGTCATACTAAGAGCTCTGTTGAAAACTGATCAACTCCAGAAGGCATTGTGCTAGATAAAAAACAGATTTGGTTAATTCATACTATATAAATGATAGCCTTTAATTACACTGGATATTGTCTTCACAACGGTATGAAAAGAACTGCATAAAACGTAACAGTGTTGCAAGACTGATCAAACTATAACAGGGTTACCATATTGTTACTTTGCCCATTGTTAATTTCAAACATGTTCACATTCCAATCCAAAGACCCAAACGAAGAACTTTTTATCATGCTAAATTTCAATATAAAATTATACTAATTAAATAGTAAAAGAATGTGGTAAAAGTATACTAATATTACTAACTGTACTATATTTCGATTCAAGAATCTTCAAGAGTCAATAATAAATGAGGTATAATATAAAAATTGATAAATATTAAAAATAAGATTATGCAATATTTTGTTTTTCAAGCCCAAGACTTCACAAAAAGTAATAAATAATTATTATTCCTGCATTAAACTAAAATATCATAGTTCATTTAAATATATTTATTTAAAATTTCTCATAGAAATTGAATTTAATATTTAATATGAAATATGGATTTAGACTTAAAAAAGTGTACTCAGAATAGTACTTATTAGCCATTATTAAAGCATTTACTAACAATTTGCCAGTCCTTAGAAGCCACAAAATGTCATTAATTTTTAAAGTAAATCAGTAACTGAAAGTAATTACCAGTAGATATACATATATGTAAACTTATCTCCGTACATTGGCTTTAATCGCTCAACCTAAAGACCAAAAGGAAAAACTGACGCAAAAGCCTCAGTTCGCCTGTCAACTGCATGTAAACTTTGTGACAGAATCTGTAAATGATATCCTGAAAAGTGGTCCGCCCGCATAATATATCTAACTAGCTGGCTAGAGGGTCCTGGCACGTGTCTGGCCAACAGATAAAGTCCTCTACCCACTCTCCACTATTCTATTTCATTCCTTTCTAACTAACTACAACAAAATAAAAAAAAAAACACCTACGCACATTCACATTACTTTCTACTTGTTGTTTTTTTTTTTGATTTTTATTGTTGGTTTGTTCCATTCCTTGATTTTTGTTTTTTATCTTATACCTTTTCCCCCACACCGAACATAAATCTAACCTGCACACAATGACAGATGGCGATTTATTTGGCACTAAGATTAAAAATCGGAATCGCCATCGAGTTAATAAAGCACTGGCCAAGTACCTAGAACAAGAACGCGACAATGAGTATGGTCAATTTGAGCCAGATCATGGTATAAATCTGGATGGCTATGAATTTCCTGGTGACTATGACAATGGACCGAATAATCTATTTGCCGATGAGAAAAGGAAGCGCTACTCATCCTCCTCCTCCTCTTCCTCCTCATTGTTTAGGGAACGTGATGAGGCGAATGGTAAGTAAAAGTATACACACTCAGATATATATATATATATATATATATTATATATGTGTAAGTGTATATCTACTTATGTTAATCCCAGTGAATGTGTGTGGGTATCCACTTGAAATGGCATAAAGTAGAAAAATGCCAAAAACCACTTAGCTTCGATTAACTTGTGACTTAACTGTGTGAATGCATTGAGCTGAAAATAGAGAAAGAGGTTCCCATAGGTTCCTTTTTCCTGTCATGTCTTCCTGCCATTTGATTTAATGGCAACAACTTGATGCATGCCTCACTTACAATTAATTTTCTGTTCAAGTTTCAGGATTTATTGTTCCAATGTCAGAAGCAACTGTGGGCACTTTGATTTTCGCCCACTTTAAAGGCCAATTCATTTTATTTACCCTGTAGATTGCATATCAAATGGGGTATATTGAGAAGACAGAAAAGAACAGAATATTATTTAGTAAAGATTAATTAAATGAATTCTTAAAGAAATAATGGGCAATTTATAATTAAAGAGACTCAATTTAATTATATACATATATAGCTAAACTTTACAGAGTATATTTTAGTCGAACCTTATAAAATGCATAAAATATTCTTTTAATTTTACAGATGTCCCATCATCTGTTTTCCGTGAACGTGAGCATCAATATCCAAGTTTCTCACATAGTGATCTAACCGATCAATTTCTCCGTGAAATTGAAGAGGCCAGCGAGGATCGGGCCCAGGAACAGGAACAGGATCATAAGCATCGATATGGTAATGCCATACGTCAATGGTGGCATCGTTTCAAACAGCAGCAACAGCAGCAACAACAACAACAACAGCAGCAACAGGTCAATGCAGATGATGATGATGACGATGATTTGGAGATATCCTCCAATGCTGATCTATTCGAGCAAAAGAAACGTATGCGTATGCCACCCTATTACCTATTGATGCAGAAGAAACGTTCCTATCCAGTGCTACCCTGGTTACCCTATAATATTGATAAAAAGAAACGTTTCCCTGTTGCCAAGCGAGCCATTGCCAAGGATCAGGAAATATTGCCAGGCAAAACCGATGAGCGTGTGGCCCAGGAGCTAAGCGAATTGTTTGGCAAGCCAGCTGATGAAACTGTTGCATCTGGTGAGAAAAAGAAACGTTCGGCTGAGGAGCCAGGAAAGAGTTCACCTAGCACCACCACCACAAGTAAACCAACTGCTGCCGCAACAGCCACTGCATTGGGTGATATGCGTCTCGAGATAAACTTTCAACGTGTGAATGTCACATCCCCACCGACTGGTGAATTGGTACAACATGGTGGACATGCTGGTCATCATGCTCATGTACCTGGTATGCCTTTGGAATATCATCATCGGAAACGTAGCGAGCATGTGCATCATTCCAATGAAGATTCCGCTGAACATGATGCAGATGAGCATGATGAGGAGGGTGAGGAGAGTTCCGATGAAGGTGATCACGATGAATTTGATGATGATGAGGGAGAGGGTGATGGCAATGATGAAGATGAGAGACGAAAGAAGAAGAAGAAGCGCTCCACCAAACGTTCACCAAGTGTTGGTCATTTGATGCTAAGGGCCAAGAAATCAATTGATTGGTCACAATATTTTGGCTTAGATCGAAAAAAGAAGTCACTAAATGAGGCTGAGTAAGTATTTAGAAATATATATATATACTTAGCTTTATTTATCCGTATATTCAATACTTCTTTCCGTTTTTAGAAAAAAACGCAGCGAATCTGAAAATAATGAAAATGAGTCCAATTTGGAAAAGAGAAAACGTGATCTAGATCCCGAGAAGTTGGAAAATTTGGACAAGAAACTGCAATCCATTGAGGATTTCATAATAGATGAGACCATCAAGTATACTGGAGCCCATGAAGGTGCCATCAATAGCAAGGATGATATACGTAAGATCAAAGATCATGTCCTATCACGACTGGCCACCGCCTATAGTCTGGAGAAGATGCGACGAGCTTTGGATAAGTTGCGTCAATCAGTTGAAGCCGAGAATCATTTGCAACGTAATGCAATTGAGTCCACATCATCTGAGGAAGAGAATAATGGCTTGGACGATCATGGAAAATTGAATTTGGCCTATATTAAAAATAAAGCCGATGAATTGGCTGGTTCAGAGTAGGTTATAAATGGATTTTTGTTCTATGGAAATGTTTAATGAAACATTTTATAATTCCTTTCCATAGGCAATCACGAATTGTTGAATCCAAGAAGAAACGTAGTGGCTATTTACGCTATCCTGAACAACCCAACAATATGGAGGAGGCCCTGAATTTGAATAACAATGCCTATGAACCCCTAAACGATGCCTATTTGGGCAATAAGAATTATATAATTGGTTCAAATCAATGTCCCATTATTGAATCCATGGCTGAACGTTGTCGCGGTGTAGATTTAATTTCCGGTGATCTCAATCAAGAGTTATTGCCACTTTGTGGTGTCCATCAAATCTGCTATCTATGCGTAAGTTAATATGTATAAACTAAATGTTATCTAATTTATTAACATATTAATATTCAACTTACAGGGTGCCTCTCAAGTGGCCTGTGATTACCAGTACTTGGCCGAGGCAGATAGTCTGTGCGGTAATAGCAATGATTGCCAATCCTCTGCACGTTCCGTTCTCATGATCTTGCGTAGCACTCCTGGACCACAAATTGGTCCACGTGAATGCTTGAAGAATCCTTGTCTTTATAGAGCTATGCGTGAAATTGGTCTTTAAATGAATAGCTAAAAACAAGAAAAATAAAAACAATGCTGAAGATTTTTGAAGCTGAAGCAAATCAAAAGAAAACATTTTATTCAAAATAAAATAGAAGATTTGGATGCATTTTTTCGCCGCCCCCTTAACCATGCGACATTTTGGTTAACTTTTGTTTGGATACATATTTCAACTTATATACAATACAATTTGTGTGTACAAAACAAAACAAAAAGCGTATATATATATATATTCATATAAAAGTATTAAACTTATTACTATACTTATATTTATATATATATATATATATTTATAAAAAAATATATGTAAATGAAAAAGCAACTCACATTGGCAGCTAACCATACGAAAAAGTGTACCAGATCTTAGCTCTCATCGTATGCTAATGGAAGCTTTAATAAGCTTAAAATCATTAAATCAAAACACGATCCGACAAATATACAACAATATAAACATAAATGTTTTCTAAATGTAATATTTCCACAAAAATGCCAAGGCGATGGATAGAAAATATTTCTAAAAGAAAAAGAAAAAAAAATACATAATTGTCCCCAAAATAAAAACACTTTTTCTCTATATATATATATTGATATATATTTGAATGTGTTTCAGTGTGAAAACAATAAATTACATTAACTAAGACAAATACAAATGTTTAATGCTCTAAACCCAAACAAACTATAAAAAAATCTATAGATGTGATTATATAATATATACAACTTAAAATTTTATCGGAAAAAACAAAAGAGAACACAAACTCATATTATATTGATGTATATGCTACCATGATGAATTTGAAAAACAAAACAAAAAAACAAACAAAACTTATTTGAAATTATGTATTGCTATGCAGTTATCATAAATGTGAAATATATGAATGTGAGGTTCCTCCACTTAAAAAAAAACGTACAATATCCGAATCATTTTCAAAAAGCCAACAAAATCAACAACAAATAGTTTCGATTTTATTTTAGCTAGCTGTGGTTTAAAGCAGTTGAAATTTTTCAAATTGACCGCCATTGCTGATGGCCTGCAATCAACTCGATACAATGGACCCGTGAATGGTATCGATTGCCTGGTATCTTATCGTATATCGAAATATTGTTTTAAAAATAATCTCAGTTGGACTTACCTATTCTCTGTTTTCCGTTAATTTGCAAAAGAGTTAATTGATAATTATTTGGTACTGGTACATAAAAATGTAATAACTAATAACTTATGCCAACCTTTCTAAAAATTTATAGAATCCTTTTTTGGAATCTGGTGTAAAATGGTTAGTTTTGCTTTATAAGAATCTTATTCCGATATTATAGTAGGATATTTCCTATACATTATAGAGACTTTCGACTTTCCAAGAATTATGTTCTCCCAATGAAAATAAAGCACTTACAGCACACATATTTGGAAAAATAGTTTAACAAAAATAGAAAATAACTTAAACTAACCAACCAGTAAAACTTCAATTGATTTCATTTTCTTGTGTGCATGTATTTCATGCCTTTGAATTGAACTACGTATATTATTTCGCCGCCCGACTAATACAAAGCTTTGAAAATATTTGAATTCATTTTTTTGGTGATTTCTTGAAGCGTCTGTTATATTGATTATAACTGAAAGGATCCACCAGTTGATTAGGTCGGCCACGCAATTGTTGGGTAATTAAAGCCTGTTGCTGCTGTTCGTTTTGTTGTTCCTTTTGCTGCTGCTGTTGCTGTTGTTGCTGTTGCTGTTGTTGTTGATTGAGATTTTGCTGTTGACCAAATTGTCCGGCGTACTGGGCAGGCAAATTGTTGGGCGAGTGAAGTTGATTGAAGGGTAATTCTGGCTGATATTGACCAGAATTGCGTAATTGTTGCTGCTGTTGCTGTTGGAGCTGCTGCTGTTGCTGTGGTGTCAAAGGTTGCTGTTGCCCCGGACGAAATGCATTTGTGGGCAATGGCGGTGGCAATTGACGGAATGGTGTTTGATACGGATTCAGGTTGGGGTTGTTAACACCAAGTGGCGGCTGATAGGGTTGATTGGGGGCAAAGTAAGGAGTTGCTGGTATCCCAGTTCCTTCGGCACGAAAACCATTCTCATCAGCTATATAACGCACCGTAATGGGTGTACCTTCCGGTGAGGTGTATGAGTAAGAGCCTTGAATAACCTATAAAAAGGAATGGAATGGAATTTTAAATCATTTTTACATCTAATCCTTATTAGCCGTCAGTAAACCTGTGCTTCGACTCCCTCGCCATATCCAAGATTTTTCACATATCCTTGAGCTTGAGCTGTGGTGCCATCGGCCGAGGAATAGCCATAGGAAAAGCTACCATCCAAATTAAGGTCATTCTGATAGGCTGTTATGGGTATATAATTCTGTTGCTGATATTGTTGATTATATCGAGATACACCAAAAGGCGCTGTTAATGCAGGATTTATTAAAGGATTCAAGGGATTGCCTTGGGTAGCAAATAGTCCTTGTCCTTGCAATTGGGCACGTCTCTGAAAAGGCAATTGTTGTTGTTGCTGTTGTTGCTGCTGCTGTTGTTGTTGTTGCTGTTGTTGTTGAAGCTGTTGCTGTATTGGCCTCTGTTGGAACGGCGTTTGCGGCAATTGAGCCTGGCTAAGACCCAGTAGAAGCATCATCATCATAAACAGGAGCTGAGGCATCATCATCAGCATCATTATTCAGCTGTCAACACGACGTCGATCAACTTTTGCAACATAAATCTTAAGGCAAATTTCACGCTCGATAAATTTGACGACTCACTTGATATTCGCGTGGGAGATGTAACCAACTACTATATGAAAAGCCGAAGCACAACTGCAACGCCAGTTTCAATGAACAACACTATTTATAGTTGAATATACGCAAAAATTTTACTTAACTTGGAATCTATGTACTTAGGGCTTACTATACGAGGTGTACTACCAAAATAGCTAACGAGAAAGAATATTGGAAATTTAAAAGAATAATTTCTGTAGATATAACAGAGTTTACCTTGTTGCTGGTTTTGCAAGTGGCTTTATATCATTAGTGTTAAATATCTTGAAAATGGGATAAATTAGTTCTAATAATGAAAACTTTAACAAATATTGGCACTGATAGAAATTTATAAAAATAAAGAAACGACTTCGGATTGCATGTACATACTTTCAAAATAAGGAGAAATATTTTCAAATCTGAACTAAAAAAAGCTTAAAATGAAACAAATATATTAATAGAATTTCTATTTATTTGTATATAAAGATATTCCTTCATAAATTCTGATTTCTAAATAGAAGCCAACATTTAAAAAATGACATTCAAAGTAAAATTTAATGCAAAACTAATTTTGAAAAGAAAATATCAAAACACTAAATTTACTTACTTAATACTTTAGTAGAAACCCAAAAGAAAAAAAAACTTATAGCCCAGTGGCTCTTCCTCTTAAGTTTTTCCGATTTTGATCTTGGCCAGCATAAACTGTGCTCTTTGCATATTGAGGAGAGGGGGTCAGTATGTAATTTATCTATGATCTAGTAACATGTGGCAGCTTTATTGGTTTTTTATCTGCCATTGACAAGAAGGACAAATGAATTTTTATACCCTATCGCCTCCTCTCCTCTCCTTCATCTGATCTGCCTGATATGAAATCTTCTTTAGCTTTAGGTTTTTGCTTGGTTTAGCTCTTCCGGCCTTATGCAAATGTTGTTGTTGTTTGGATGAGTAGAAGGTAGGGAGGGTTTTTGCTCTAGCTCTTGTCTAACTTTTAACTGGTAAGGTGTCTATGTGAATTATGTGCTGACAGTTCAGGCAGTTGAAACTCTGGTGGTCAAGGTGGCAACTATTTATCAATCCTCTTTTTTTATGGCCAGGAGCCACAAGAGATAATCAATATTATATTTGTCTCTCTCACTCTCTCCCTCTCTCTCTCTCTCTCTATCTCTCTCTTTGTCTCGCTTTTAGTTTCTTTTTACTATTCTTTAGTGCAGTATTCGTCATGCTCAGATTGTCTAGAGTTAAGGTGTTGTCTTGACATGATCCATCAATCTTAGTCATCTATGTTTGTAATGTTAATTTGTCATCTTACCTGCCTGTGGCTTAACTTGCAATTAAAATTCGTACATATCTTTCTGGCATGTTTTGCTCGAATTTTAATTGCATTTATGCTAATTTCCTTTTCAACGAGAAGGTTAATAAAATGACAGCTCATAATGTATAATAAGCAAAGGAAATTTAAGAAATTGAACAATATCTTGATTAGTTTATTATTTAATAACTTAAGTATTTTAAAATAAAATTCAAATTTTTGTATGTATGTATAGTTTAAACGTTTCAACAAATTGTTTTAACTCTTATAAATTGCTTGCAAGTTCTTAAGCATCGCCTAAAAGTATGCTAAGAAATTTGTCAAGTTGTTGAAGACGCCAACAAATTGGCTAAAAGTTTTTTAAGTTTTTGTTAGGTCTCATGAACTTCTCAATACCCTCAGCATAAATACTTGTGTAACTATATGTTGATATATTATTTGAATAATATGTTTTTATTTTATTTTTTATTTTGTATCATCTTTTAAAATATGTTCATTAAAATTATTTGTATTAAATGTTAGGGTCTTTCTTGAAATTGTTGATTTTTAACTTTTCTTTGAGGATAACACTGTTTAACTCTCTCCCTGTAAAACTTTAAAAATATCTAAAAAAATTCCTAAATATTGTGTATTTATCTTGAAAATACCAGGGTTTATTTTTGTAAACATCTTTCTGTTAATGGATTCTTTATTTGTCTTAAATATTGTTGCATATAAAGCAGTTTTTTAACAAATAAATAATATTGACTGCCTTTTAGCATTCTTTATAATATAGCTATAGAGCTAAAATAAATAACTTGGTGCAAGTATATAATTTTGTCATTCTGTATAATATTTTTAAGCTTAAGTGAGCAGGCTAAAATCTAGTCCATGGAAGACAAAAAAATTAAAAACATTTTTATTTACCACAATTATCACTTGATAAAATATGAAATATATACCTATAAATATAAATATATATTTGTTATTTATATAATATAAATATATATTTGTTATCTGAAATGTTAAATTTATTGATCTTACCAAAGCGATTTATATATTGTCCATTTACACAATCTTTAAATATATTTTTAAAGAAAAATTGATGCACTTTTATAAAATTATTAAATATAATTTTTTCAATAATATGTAACAATCTTTTGTATATTTGTTTTTCAATTTATTTAATATACCTTTTCTATTTTTAAAGAATGAATAATATGTGATAATTCACAAAATCTGCATTCGAATTTTCTCAACAACAAAAGCACTTTACTTTGCCTGTCAGTTTATTTTTAAATCCATGTTTCCCCACCTCTTGTCTATTTTAACAAATTAAAATTCATTTGAATTAAAGCAATGCATAAAAAAAAACTGAAAAATAACAGATTTAAAGGTAACTGACAGTTAATTTGTATCTGCACCACCAGAAATTAGGCTCTAACTTTAACCTTAATTTAAAACATTTGGCAAGATCATCTCCCATACCCCGTTTTGCCATTTGCTCCAAAGAAAAAGAAATAAAAAATTTATGCAAAAATGCGAAACAACAAGCGGCACAATGTGTTTTTCTCTTCTGTTTTTTTTTTTTTTTTTTGTGAGCAAACTACATTAAAAAATGAAGTTGAATTTTTAAAGTCAGTGTCTGGGGATGGAGATGGCGATGGAGATGGAGATGGAGATGAGACGGACATGGACACTCCTCCCTCCCACGATGCCAACTGCGATGATTATTAATAGTCGGATTTTTTTTCTTTTTTTTTTATTTCACCTCAAAAGTGAGGTAACTGAGTTGCTTTGACATTTTGTGTTATGCCAATGCCGTGTTAAGAGGTTGCAAAGTCGTCTAAGAAATTTTAATGGCTAATTGATTTCAAATTGAATTGATTTCATTGAGTGCGTTCGTTCTGATTCGGGTTCCGGTTAGCAATTGGCTACAATTATGACTATATGGCTGGCTGGCTGGCTGGCTGGCTAAGGCTTGATAAAGGTTACAACTAAATTATGAACTAGTTGGCATTGCCAACTAGCTATAATGAGTTTCCATTACTTACCATATATATTTTCTGCAAGAGACTGTGTGAAAAATCAAGAAGATTCAATTTATTAACACGTTTTGGCTGGAATTACAAAGTTTTGAAGGAGCCAAAAAGCAAAAGCGGCCGCTAGTAGAAGTGAAACTGGAACTGGGCGGGCCAAGGTAAATGCCAAAAAAGACAACAACAAAAAAAGAAGAAAAAACTACAAATGAAACACCGCAGCAACAACAGCAGCAGCAGCAAGTTACCAAAATTGCGAAATACCTCAAATTATTATTGAATTCTTTTTGTTTGTTGTTTCTAGTGTTGTAAATGTTAGACGCTTCTCAGTGCCCACCCACTGTAACAGTTGTTGTTGTTGTTTTATCTAGTTGGAATTTGCATTTGACTGGAAGTCGGAAAAACCCATTTTTTGCATCCACTCAGCCGTTACTCTAGCTTCAATCTGCATCTAAATCTGGCACCTTACAAGCCAAATTTGACAAATTCTATTAGCAATTAGTTTTAAGAGTGAGAGAGGTGCAGCCACCTTTATAACCCACGCCATGCCATGTCATACCATTTGCCATGATTTCTATCTTTTATGTTTACACAATGCTAAACATTAATGTTTTGTTTTTCATTTTTTTTTTTTTTTGCCTTTGATTATATCAAATCAGATTTGCAGAGCATTTAAATTACAGAAAAAAAATCTGCATCTCAATAGGCGGCATAATGGGTTCAATAAACTCAATAAAATTGTTTATAATATTGCTCTTGACTCGTCTGGTCTTGACTTGTCACACAACTTTC
This sequence comes from Drosophila sturtevanti, assembly GCA_018150375.1. Lineage (NCBI taxonomy): Eukaryota > Metazoa > Arthropoda > Insecta > Diptera > Drosophilidae > Drosophila > Drosophila sturtevanti. The sequence goes on from JAECWJ010000317.1 coordinate 420,677, forward strand.
TACTGACCCTAAAAATATGGGAATAGATTGCATAACAAGAAGATCAAATAAAAAATTCTACGAAAATTTAATACTCTTTCAATTTAGAAAGTCATAACTTCTTTTATTTGAGTTTACTTTGCATTCTAAATGAAAAGATTAGAAATAAAGCTTACAAAAGACTCTCAATTTCTCAATTTTAATTTCGATCGATTTTTCAAAATTTGTTCTTCTTCTTTTTTATATAATATTTTTTAATTGGCATCATAATCTGTAAAAATGATTTTTAAACCAATTTTCGTAATTTTTTTTCTTGATGTAATCAATGAAATTAATTATTTTTTAACTGAGTTTTGAAATTATTTTTTTCAACTAACAAACAAAAATAATTTTCATTTCATTTCATTTGTAATTGTTTTTCGATGTTACCAATGAAAATACATAATTATTTTTAGTTCAGTTTATGAAATATTATTTATTAAATGAATTTTGTAATTTTTTTCTTTGATTTAAAGTAATATATATAATTTTCAAAAGTCCGGTTAACATTTTTTTTGAATTTTTGAAAGTATTAAATTAAGTTTTTACTACGGGAATAGGGTTTGATAAATATTGAAATTTTAAAATTTAAATCTTAAACTTATTATCTATAAAGAAATTTTGAACACCGATAAATCGTGTCAGTAATTAAACTATATACTTTACTATAAGAAAAGATATTAATCAATTTCTTTAAACCTAATGAAAAGTCTGCCCATCTAATGGTAATCTTCTTTAGAATTCAAAAGTTATCTTTAAATAGAAATCGCTCTAAATGTTGATCTTTAATAAACACCTAAACTGACTGAGCCTATATGTATTTAATCAATCATTCTAATTAACTATAATTTTTACTTTAAAATAACTAAAACACTTTTATTTTCATAAAGTAATAAAAATAAATATATAGTTGATAGTAAAACCAGTTTCTTCAGATTATGGCAAAGCTTTCAACTATTTATATCAATATTTGCGAAATATTTTGTTATAAATATTAACTAGTTAGCAGACAGTTGTTAATTGCAATAGATTATTATTTAATATTATTAAGTTGGGCAGATGTTGGAGTCCATGGAGAGTTTTTAAAACTCAAATAAAGAAATATATATGTAGGTATATATCAAATTCAAAAAAAATCTATTGGTGAGTGAACTCAGCCTCGGAATTTACATATATATACATTATATATACATTATATAGTATATATTCACATATTTTTCTTTTCTTTTTTGTTTGGTATTTATTTGCAATTTATCCTATAAAGATGTCATATGACATAAATAATATAGGCCTTTTTTGTTATACATATGTATAAACAAAATTATGCATATAAAAGTATGATCTCACATTTTTTCCTTATAGCCGACTTTAAAACGTTTCTTACCAACAAATCTCTTCAATCTAAAGTGTTCCTTTCCTAAATATGAATATGTAAAAAAAATCTTAAAAGCTCTATACCCTTCTAAGTTAGAGTACAAAAAGAAAGGTCTATAAAAAGCGCAGAATATTTTGCTGGCATTAACATAAATCATGTTGGCATTGGTAAGTTAACAAGCTCATTATGTATAAAAGCGTTAACTGGCTACACAGATTCTTTGTATATATCTCTGTCTCTCTGTTTCTCTCTCCCTCTAGCTTTTAATTTGCTTTGTTTGTAGCCAAGGAGCCACGACCTCTACCTCCTCCTCCTCCTCCTCTTCCATTAACTCTCCAGTGGCCATAATCAAATCTCAAGCTGAACAACAAACAGATGGCTCATATTATTTTGCCTATGAGGCAGCTGATGGCAGTTATCGTCAAGAAGTTGGCTTAGTTGTTGGTCAACGGAATGATCTGGATATTTCTGGCACTTATGGCTATATTAATGATAAAGGTGATCATGTTCAGGTCAAATATATGGCCGATAAAAATGGTTTTGTGACACGACAAATATATAATCGAGTGAAGACAACAAATTGAAGTTGAAATTCTTTTTGCTTTGTGCCAGCTAAATAGAAAAATATGCAAAAAAAAGCAAAAAAGCAAAAAAAAAAAAAAAACACTTTGAGGAGCGGCCAATGCATGCAACACCTTCTTCTTCTTCTTCCACTTCTTCTCTATTTATATGATGCTGCAATGGGGCAGCTGTCGAAAAAGTGGTTTGAAAAATTGAAGGCAACTTGAGGCCATTTTTGCCCTTTTGTCCACACCAAGAGGCTAAATGTCGTTAATACCAAATCGATTTATATTTATCACACTGCATAATTTTGTAATAAAAATAAAAAAAAATAAAAAAAAAGTAGTATTAATAATCTAATAACTAACTGACTACAACTTAAATAAAATATATATGTACCTATACATATGTAAATGAATTTACTAGTAATTGAAATTCTAATTTTAAGAATTTATCAAAGTGAATAACTGAAGATGCTATTTCGCCTGGAGCATTAGTTAGGCTACACCTTATCCATAAATTTTACTGACATTTTACATGAGATAAATGAAAACATTTCTAGGGGCTTGGCTATATATACATACATACATACATATATAAATTGGTTCTATTTTGTGTGGGTGAGTGATGTAAATGATGTGATTATCGAGTCAATGAATCAATATCGGTAATCTGAATGAAATGATTCAACATGGGTAAGTTTGACACATTTTTTATTTCGCTTCGACCTTGACATTTGACAAAACAAATTATCACACACATATATGTATATGCATATAATAATATCAGAGACGAAAATCGGTTAAAATGCAAAATATATATAGATATACCAAACATGTTTGGCATGTTTAAGTGCGACAAACTTGAAATGACCAAAAATTTGATTTTGTTTTTTTTGTTTTGTTGTTTTGTTTTCATTTTGGGTCTGTCTGGTGTGTCTATATAAAAGGCATTCGAATGATCCAAATAGTCTTCACTTTTAGTTCAACTCTCGCTTTCTACGTTAAACAGAAATACAAAATAAAAAATGTTGAAATTGGTAAGGAAATAAGAAAATGTTTAGTTTTTGGATATACTATATCATTCAATTTTATATAATTTTTAGTTGTCCTTGTGCCTTTGCCTGGTGGCATTTGCTATGGTCTCCTCTCTACCCGTGGATAATCCTGATAAGGAAGTGATTCCCATTTTAAAATCAGAGATCAACAAATATGACGATGGCAGCTATAAAGTGGAATATGAGGGCGCTGATGGTAATCGTCGTGAAGAGACGGCAAGTGTTATTAATCAGGGTACCGAAGATGAGGCTCTTGAAATAAAAGGCTCCTATAAATATATCAACGAAGAGGGACAGGATGTGGAAGTGTTTTATACAGCTGGTGTAAATGGTTTTGTTCCATATGGTTCCATTATTAATCCAGAGATTACTGCTGTGGCCGAGGCAGCCAAGGATTTGCCAAAAGAAGTGCCAAGTGATTTGAAAGCGTAGATCATATAAAACAAAATTTAGTTAAGTGTTAAACAATTATTTTAACTATTAACCAGCCAGCGTGTGTGTTAAATACAATTAAACAAATTACCAAAAATAAAAAAAAAAAAATAATAAAAAATGAAATAACTTAGAAGAAAAGAAGCTAAGACACAAAATAAATTCAGATATTCTTCATTTATTCAATACGATTTCAAATGGCCTTGAAATAAAGCTGACAAAAGTATCTAAAAATGTTTAAGTAAAATGTCTGGAAGAGATGAAACTCTGAAATGGCTAACACGAAACCAAACTCATTATTCTTTATATGGTTTTTAAAAGACAAAGCTTAAGAAATGTATTAATATATAAACAGGAGCGTATTCAATACTATACTTTAATTAAAAATGAAAATTCAAAGATTTCTACATCAGCTTTAATCAAAATATGTAATAGCTTCTGTTGAAATGCTTATAGAACTTTTCAATTTGAGAAAACCTTTTTTTAAACCGGCCCTGAATTGCCTCATTAACAATCATCAGTCAAAGAAATAGCCATCCATCATTACTTTATTTCTTCATTAGTGTTTTATTTTATTTTAAGTTTGCCATTCACACCCAAAGATAATGCTAGATTCTGTTCCAGCAGCATTTCGGACGATAGGAAACCAGAAAGGCCACCAACGAATCTTACAATTGGAAGTCAAGGTGGATACCAAAGAGAAAAGTAATCCTCTTTAAGTGTAAAATAAGTTAAGGAGCATTAACAAAGATGAGAAGATTGCTGTATCTTTGAACCATGGCATATCCAGTATTGGATACCCAATTGAAGCAATTAAGAAATCAACATAAATCCATGGCTATAATGAATCTCTAAATGAAATTCAAAGGAAGACAAAGAGTAGGTTAGTACCTGCTGGAGAAAAAGGATAAGAAATATAATTATAATTGTAATTAGAAATTTAAAAATGGGTCAAGGTATGAACTTGGGTATAAAAGACCATTACATACTTATAATGCCTCGTATATTACTTGCAATTAAGATGAAATATTATGCAGAATTTAATTAAGTATTTGAGTAATAATTTATCTCGATATATGTATGTGTATATACTTTTACAGTTATCTTTTCATCTTTGTTCTTCTTCACATTTCAAAAGTAACACGTGCGATCAAATATCTTGATTAAACATATTTATAAATTTAAAGTTGAATTGATTCATCGAAATAAATTTCTTTCTTGTGTTAAAAAATTTTAACCAAAATCAATATATCTTGTATTTCTTCTAACAAAAAGAAGAAAAAAAATTAAACAACGTTGAACATCAGAAAAGCATTAAATCAAACGTTTGTTGGAAATTTTTCTTGTTTGTTCAATTAAATTTATATTTTATATATGTGTGTGTCTATGGATGTGGAAGCCGCAACAAATTGGACACAGCAACGCAACTTGAATCGGCTATAATTATGCCGATGAACAAACAGGATTGAATAGACTTAATATTGGTTTTTATTTCTTTGACTATATCAAAGATTTTTATGAAATAGGCAAACTAGAAATAAAATTATATTTATCAATTTCAAATTATCAGCAATCTGAATTTTTAGTGCTGGTCCAAAACTACAAAGAGCAAACAACTAAATAAAAACTAATAAAACCATTTAAACCCATTTTATATGTTAGCCAACACTTTTGTTTGCGCAACACTGGGTCACCTTAATGACCAGTGTTAAAAATTTCATTCCGTTGCATCACTTATTATATGGAATTACGAAGAGAGCGCTCAAAAATAATAATTATAAATAATAATAATGTAATAATGTTTATTGCAGATCAAATTTGTTAAATAATATATATTAATGAAATATTCTGCAATGAAATTGAATATACATACTTGAGTTCGTAGTATTTTAATAGGCGCACATTTTGGATGATTTGTATGACCTTCCAAAAATTAACTTTGACTTTGCTTTTAGATTTTATTTTTAATCTACAATATATAGCATGATAATCTAGTTTAAGCTGTGTAAGAACAAACTTTCGAATCGTATTACTAAATAATTTTATTTCTAATTCGGTTGCCAGTAGTTTCTTTCTTTAATTATTACAATTAATATTTAATTAATATGTACATATTATTATATGTATATTTATGATCATAGCTTGGGTAAAAACTAAATGAATACGGATACGGCCATTGAATACGGATATGAGTATTTAAGTAGATAAAATACTAGAAAAGATTCGAAACTGAAATAATTTTATAGTTGTTTACCCGATAATAAATTTGTTTTAAATGCAATCTCTGTTTACGTTTATTGCACTATTCGAAATAATGAGATTCAGATTGGAATCAACTATGTATGTATATTATTATATATGTATATATATCTAATTAGGCATGCAGTTGATGTTGTATTGCTTATATGAAGAATCATTTATTGGTCTAACCAGTTCTTGAACATACAAAAATTAAATTGTAATAATACTTAAATTAAATTTCAACTATCATTTCATTATTTATGCCTTTATGGCCTTGGAATTCTTCGGCTCCTCGACAACAACCTGCACGGGAACATTTTGCGTCTCAGCTGGTTGATGTTTCACTTGCACCTTATCAACCTTCTCCACCTCATCCACCTGGGAGCGAGCTCTACGTTGTTTCAATTTTCTTGCCTCCTCCTCCTCAGAATAATTGGGTAAATCGGCAGCTGCCTGTGCTAAGGCAGAGATCGATTTAGGGATATTTGTACCAATGGGTACGAAACCATTTTTGCCAGCTGTATAGTGAACTTCAATTTCCTGGCCATCGGCATCGATATAACGATAAGAACCAGATACCTCTAATGCCTCATCCTCAGTGCCAACATTCGTGACAACACCGTTCTCATTACGTGAACTGCCATCGCCGCCCTCGTAGCTAAAGTGGAAATTGCCATTTGGTTCCTTTTCGGTCTCAAATTTCAACAATGGGACTATTTCACGTTTCTCCGCTGGGACCGTTTGACCAATGCTGGCCGCAAAGGTATTGGCCACCAAAGCGGCAATGACAACAAATACAAATTTCATCATTTTTGATTGGAGAGTGTACCACGAAGTGTTCCTGCTGGAGAGTTCAATAGCGACTTGTCTTTACTACATCATCCGTTGTGGCTTTTATACTTCTGAAATGTTTTTTTTTTTTTTCTTTTTGAATTTCATTTTTGGGTTTTTTGTTTTGTTTCTTCTTATTGTTTCTTTGCTGTTTTTTCATTCTGCGCATTAACTATATATATATATATATAAAAAATTAGCATCATCTTCATTAGTCCATCCACGAAAAAAGAATTCTTCATAAAAAAAAAATAAAATAAAGAAAATAAAATAGAAAAAAAAAACCAAAACACTCATACTTTAGAGTCAAAATTTGCATAATTTTTATTCCAACTAAATCACAAAATGTTCAATAGATTTGGTTGATGTTTCATCATCAATATTAACGAATCGATCTTATTAGTTAATATAATTTTTGGCCACGTCATAAACTGGTTTCAATTTCGGTTTGGATTTCACATTACTTTGATAGTCCAGTGAGTGACTTACTAATCCATCATTTTGATTGCAAATGTGTTTGCTCGCAATTAGCATAGAATTTACCCATTGTTTTTTTTTTCTCCTTTATTTTGTTGTTGTTGTTGTTGTTTTTTCTCCACTCCACTCCACTCCACTTCACCCCGCACACCACTTCAATTCACAAGATTGCACTCCACTCCATATCATTCCACTCACGAAACACAAAGGGGCATAAATTATAGATACAAATGTATCTTTGTATGTATTTTTTTTTTTTGTTGTTGCTTTTTTTTTGTTATTTGTTGGTTAGGCAGATGCTGCCAACATAAAATTCATTCATTCATTCATCTCACACGGGAAACAACTTTGAAACACACATTTACCCAGACTAAGTAAGCAGATGAGAAACTTGGTAAATGATATGAGTAATTCTTATTCATTAGGCACAATATTTATAACTATATATATCTTAAGATTGGTTAAATTTCATACAGGAAACTCATGAATAAATGAAATGAGAAATTCATTTTGTGATACATTTACATAGATAAATTTCTATGTTCTATAAATATTTGATCAGTAATTAATTTAGCATACTAATTTGATTAAATTTCTTTTATGGTTAAATTCTTGTTTTTAAATGAAAACTAAATATAATAAAATCGGCTATTAAATTAAATCAAAGTACATACCACAGTTTGTTTAATAATAATAGTTTATTTTGATAGCTTATGTACATAGTTTCAAACTTTTTGTACTCTAAAATTAATGCTAAATAAAATATTTTCTATTTCATGGTAGTTTAAGTTTTATATAAAATTTTTAAATATTTATTTTCTTTTTTTAGGAACTAAAAAAAATAATTACTTTACATTAAATGTTAACAATATTTATTTAAGAAGTTGCTAGAAATAAGTAGATATAAAAGCTTAATGATTCTATTGGAAAAGTAGCATTAAAATCTGCTTTATATGAAAGTTGAAGCATGCTTGCGATATCTTTGAGTGATATAAACTAATCAAGAATTTATATATTTTATGGGGTCGGAAACGTTTCTTTCAATGCGTTGTAAATATCTGATCAATTTTATTATACTCTCTGCAAGGGGACAATAATTATTATTATACATAGACATACATATAAACAATACAGTTTCCTTTTAACAAAATTCCTCTTCATTGTCAAATTAAAATTTTTAATGGAAAAAAAAACTATTAATTTTGTTTTCAACTTTATATTATCCTATATATTGTTTGAGTATATTAATTAGGAATTATATAAAGAAATCTGTCGATATGTGGCTTGATCATATACATATATATTATATCTAATACTTATGCATAACACATAGTTCTTGAACAGAATTATTCTATTTCTATTTACTTTAATATTTACACATTCCTTCGTAGTAGGTAAATGGATCAAGTACAAACAAGAAAATCATTTAATAATTACTCCACTTTTGAGTATGAAATTTGCATGTCTTACTTATTTCTATGTCTTATGGCTTCATCATCGCCATCATCATCATCATCATCATCATCATCTTTCCCTTTCGCCGTTTCTGTATGTCAAATGTGAAATGATTCGAAGGCCAAAACTCAAATGTACGAAAACAAGAAGAAGAAGAAAATATACCAAAAACTAGGCAAATAATGCGGGTGATGGCAGTAGATGAAGTTTTATAGTCGAGGACAGAGAGAGAGGGAGACAGAGATAGAGAGATAGAGAGAGAGAGAGAGAGAGCGAGAAGGAGAGGAAGAGAGAAGTAAGAGAAGCGGGTGGTTGGTAGTAGGGAGGAGGCGTAGCCGTTAATCTCGTGCGATGTTCATCATCATCATCATCATCATCATCATTTTATATAGTGGATGGGGTATAGCTTCGTGATGATCTACTCTAGTCTTTGGTGCATTTGAAATTTGTTGCTGCTGCTGCTGCTGCAGTTATTGCTGTAATTTTTATGAATTGCAACTGACATTTCCTACACGTTGTAAAAGTTTAAAGTTTAAGCCTCCAAATTGCCAACCGGCCGGCTTACACGAGAAGAAAAAAAAAAAAAAAAATTTAAAGAGAAGTTAAACTAAAGCAGTCTGGGGAGTGGCTAGCCAAGTGGCTAATACATTTGGTCAGTGAAATTTCATTGTAGATATAAAGATTATATAGAATATCAAAAACAAAGGCCCATTAAATCGAGAAGCTGCATTTTAAAATGTCAATTGAAAATGTTGCCAAATGGCCAATGTATCAAATCGAATTGAAATTGTAATTGCAACATCTAATAAATTTTTCTTATTTAATCTTTTAATTAATATTTACCACAAGGCAGTTAATTCTCATAAATTAATATGATCCATGACAAGTCTATTGGATTGCAGTTTGAAGAGAAGAGAATCATTGCATACTATGTTTGCCGAGTGGTAATACATGGCGTATGCGCAACGCCCATTTGCATTTGGAACTTGTTGCCATTGCGCAGCGGCAACTGTTGCCGGTGTTTGGGTTTGTGTTGCTTTTGCTGCTGCTGTTGCTGCTGCAGCTCTTCCGCTAAAACCATTGCCAATGCTGCTGCTGCTGCTGCTGCTTCTTCTTCTTCATCCTCTGCTTCTTTGCCCTACTCAGCCAAGTTAACGGATGCTGTTGCTGTTGCTGTTGGCGCTGGCGCTGGCGTTGCCGCTGCTGCTGCTGCTAAGTGTATGCATTTTTGGTATAAAAACGTTGGCCCAGTGTGCATTCTACACAAAACATCAGTTTTGACGAGTCTTTCAATCTCAAATAAAAAAAAAAATATAACCGCATCAACAGTCGCGTGTTAAATCGAAGTGAGTTTTATCCTGACACAAGCAAATAAATCCTTAATTTGCTTAATCAAATGGATATAAATATAGACATAAATATAATATAAAAATGGAATTGCAAATATCAATTTTCTTTGCTAAAAAACTGCTCTAAATAAAAGTTAATCATTCCCCCAAAAAAAAAAATGTAAGAAATGTGAGCTTAAAAATAGATTCCTTAAAGGATTAAAGAGGAATCCAAAGGCATCTAATATTATACCAGCCAAACTTAATTAAAGTTTTAATAAACAAACGAAGTCAAAAATAAGTATCAGATAGTTCTTAATCATCGAGGGATTATATTCTTTAAGATGTGATAAAATTATAAAATTGGTCATTTAGTTGGTCAATTTAAACTGATTTATTTAGTAAATTTTCAATTAGTTTTATTATTTTATAGAAACGAAACCAGATATAGAATACAGTACAATGATTTCAATAGATTTATTTAATTAGAAATGTCTAAACTAGACCAAAAGCAAAAATCGAAATCTTTTCTATTCCATAAAAGATATTGCCGAGACTCTTCTTTTAATCAGTGAAAACTTTCTATATGTTTTGGCGATTAAAAGGATCTAGGAATACTAAAATGATATTTCTATCATTAAAAGATATACTTTCCATAAGAGAGATACTTTAATTAGATAATATTTCCACTTAGAAAACAATTAAAATGTTAAGGAGAGACTTCTTACGTGACATCCAAAAACTAGAGAAAAAACTTTAAAACTTTTAAAAGTTTTCTCAACATGAAAAAGTGGCAAAACTTTAAGAAAATATGTATATATAAAATACATTTTATATTTAAACTTGTAACTAAAGCAATGTAATATATTAGAAACTTTCTAAGACATAAAGCTCAAAATTTATAAACCAAAATTTCAAAGTTCTTAACAAATTTCACATTTTATTCAAAATTGATCATCATCAATCAGAATATAAGTTCCCACGATATTGGCAAATAAGAAGACCTTCACTTTCGAAAACAAATTTGATTTGACATTCAGAATGAATAAAACGCTGCAATCGAAATCAGATGCGGAGGAGTAACATAATCATTAACATCATCGATTTATGACTCAATTGAGCAAACAATTCGATTATCGGCATCTTTTTTTTTTCTGCGTTTTTCGTTTATCCCAAGAAAAGGTCATCATGTCGAGACTCACCTATGCCTATGCTTTAATAGCCATTGCCTTGTTTTGCTCACTAAATGCCGTTCAATCCCAGCCACAACGTGGTATACCACAACCGAGATATAATTCCGCCGATGCCAATGCAGTTATATTGAAACAGAATTTCGATTTAAATCCAGATGGCTCCTATCAATATAAGTAAGAAACCCCGCCCCCAAAACCAATTCTATGATAATCTGAATAACATGTATTTATATTTTTTATAATCAGCTATGAGACTAGCAATGGAATACGTGCCGATGAGGCGGGTTATTTAAAGAATCCGGGCACTCAGGTGGAAGCACAGGTAAGATTAATATTGCCTACTTTTAGGCTCTCATTGAGTTCACTTTAATTTCTGCTTAACAAACTTTGGGGCAAATGAATTAATAAATATAATTTAATATAAAAAAAACCATCTTGAACAGGTGATGCAAGGCTCTTACTCATATACTGGACCGGATAATGTTGTCTATACCATTACCTATATAGCCGATGAGAATGGCTATCGTGCCGAAGGTGCCCATATACCAACACCGCCGCCAGTTCAAGCTGTTGGTGGACCATCACGTAGATTCTTCAAATAATTTCAGATTTTTCCATTATTTGGATTCTGAATATAAGCGAAATAAATTCATAAAACCGAAAGTGAGATTAAAAATCAATAAGAGCGACAGAGAAACAGTGAAATAGAGATAGAAATAGAGAGAAAGTGAAAGTGTGTGTGAGAGAGAGAGAGAGCAGCTGCAGTCCCAGTATCATATGCCCCACCTCCCCGCCCCAAATACATCATTCACACAATTTCATTCTCATTTTTTTTCCCTTATGTGTTTTCTATTTTCTTTACAATTTTAGTACTTTAACAAATTCTGTGTAAATTATAAATATTTTTTCTCAATTGTTAATACTCATTTATTTTTACCACCAAATCAAATCCATTGCAAGCCGAGCAATAAAACAAATATTGCGTGAAATCAATTATTTTAAATGACTTTTATTTTAACCATTTCTCTTGATGCCAACTGCCAGAAGAACATGGCTATGAAGAGGATAGATTTGTCCAGGAGGAGAATAAAAAGGATTAGCATATTTCAAGCTTAAAGTCTTTCAATTAACTAATTATATTTCGGCTTATGGGTTATTAACTGAAAAGGGGGAGAAAATGTTCTAGAATTATTTAAAAAAAACTTTAATTGCAAAGATGAAGGGTTAAACAAGTCACAGAAGAAGATTTTGTTCCTCATCCTACTAATAAAATACTAAAGTTGAGACTAATATAACGCAATTGATAGCCATACCTACTAAGTACAAAGCCTAAAATTTAACAAAAGATAATGATTTTCGTCACATCTAAGTAAGAACTGTTCCAGAGAATCGAACTGTGAGAGTATATTTAAACAAATAAATCTAATTTTGATTTATATGATTTATTTTTAAAAATTAAATCAATATAAAATTCAGTTTCTATTTCATCTGATGAAGAAATCAAAATAATGATGAAATAAAAGACAGAAAAGTATAGAATAAAAGTTTGTTAAAATAAATGAATAGACTTGTAAGTAATTCCACATTAATTTTCTTAAGAAATGCTCTAAAATCAGCTTAACTAATATATATATATATGTGCATATATATGTATTCTTATTGCATTTATATATATGTATATATATATATTTATCTACCTGCATCTATGCCTACGTATAATAAGACATAAATTCGCACTTGAATTTCACAATGAGAATGTTTTTTTTTTTTTTTTTTTTTTTAACTCTTTCAAGTGTTGACTCATCCCCGGTGTGAAGTGCGGGGTGTGGACCTGTAAGCAACTTTTAAATAGCTGCCAAGAATTTGTTTAATGCAAATTTGCAAATGTAGTATAAACAATTAGTTAAAGAGGGTCAAAAGATGTTATATGAAGAGAAAAAAAAAAGAGTTGTGATTGAAATTCAGTTGACCATTTGGCAGCTGCAATTACTGAATAAACAAGTCTAGAATATATATACATATATGTATATATGGGCTAGAACTCTAATACTAATAAATAAGGAAAATATACCTTATTATTTATTTATTGATTTTTGCAATCAAGTGCAACCGCAACAAAATCCCCCATTAATGAAAACAAATTTTTTTACACATTTTGTTTTTTCTTATATTGCACAAATTTATTTTATTAAGACACAACAAAAATTAGGTATAGAAACATATTTTAGAAAAAGTGTCTTTCGTATTTAGTGGGATGGATTTTTTTATCCCCAGCCACCACCCCATCCTCCACGTCCCCAGCCGCCGCGACCACCCCAACCGCGCCCACCCCAACCGCCGCCTCCCCATCCACCGCGACCACCCCAACCGCCGCCTCCCCATCCACCGCGACCACCCCAACCGCCGCCTCCCCATCCACCACGGCCTCCCCATCCACCGCCCCATTGTCTTGCTTCACGTTCACCATCATTTGCATGGGCACTGCCCTGATCGGCGATATCTAAGAGGCCAATCGGTTGATCACCATCCGGAGTAGCATCATCTAAGGCATAGGCATATGCCAGGCAAAGGATGCCTATTATGGCCAATATGGTTAGACGCATCTTTGTGTTTCCTCCTGTTTGCTTTCTCTCGGTGTGTGTGTTTGGGTGTGGTGTTGGTGCTCTGAAATCTTCGTTGCAACTGTTGATCTTTGGGATGAATCTGCTGCCTTATATTGTGAGATGATGCTCTGCTGTCGTTCCTGTTTGCATACGCATCAATAAGTTCTAAGATCAAATTGAGAATGTTAGATGTATGTATGTATATGTATGTATGTGTGTGTGTGTGTGTGTGTGTGTGTGTACATATGTATGTATATCACTGTTTAGTATACATATATACGTTTTTCGCCGTTTTTAAAGGGGCTTTTTTTGAAATCGACATTGTTCTGCGTATTATTGCACTTGCTTTTGTTGGTATTATTAATATTATTGTTGTTGTTGTTGTTGCTTGTTAATATTGTTGCTGTTCTTTTTGTTGTAGTTACTGATGGATTTGATATTTGTTAATGTCTCATTTTTGGGGGAAAGATGTAGAAATTAATAACAACAACAAAAGAAAGAAAAAAAAAATATAATAAAAACAAGTTAACAAGTTGATTTGCCAGCTGCCTAAGTGGTTCAAATGTTCATATTATTGATTATATGAACATTTAAATTACTTTTTTTTGCCACCGCTCTAATTACTTGATCTGTAAAACCAGCTTAAAATTTATGATTTGGCCTTGAAAGCGTCCGCCTTTTCTTTTAGATACAAAGATATTGATCTTTGGATATTAATATAACTAAGCAAAAAAAAGGCCAAAAAAAACCTTGACTATCATTCACGTAAATGTCAAATTTAATGAAATGATTATTTTAAAATTGAAATTAATTAATTAAAAGGTGCCAAGTATGTAAATCTATATCATTCTCTAACAATTTCTTTCTCTTTGCAAATCCAAATGCTAAGTCTTAAAATCTTTAATTAATTGCACATTATATTTTTTTTTTTTTTCAACAATTTAACTTTTAATTCAAGTTTATGCCAATTATCTGAGCGAAATTTTTAAATAATGTAACGATTTTATTTTTAAATTCAAATCCAAAAGTCACTAACTAATACTTTAACTAGTTTCACTTACTTTGCAACAGTCTGGCAACATTGTGTACATTTTTATATTGAAATTGTCATTTAATTAAGAAAAATTTTGTTCTTTTAATATGAGTAGAGAAGAAAGTGAAGGACAAATAACAATTGAAGATGTGGAAATGACGGATATTGTGGACTGGATGAGGTAAATTATTATCCATTTTTAACACAGAATTGTTATTTATTTATTTTTTTTTTTTTTTGGGGGGGGGGCAGTTCAAGCGATGCCCATGAAAGCAAAAAAAATCATGATCCCAGTCAGAATTTGGAAGAGATTCGTATTCAAGAATCGAATGAAAATGAGGGCGGAGAAGATTCGGATGTAAATGAGATTCAGTCGTGTCATGGCAGTAGCTTGCTACAGCAAGCATTGGATAAAAAAATTGATAATGAGGTGAATGCATATAGTGTAAAGGATTTTCAAAGGATCTCAATCTAAATCAGTTTTTTTTTTTTCTATATTATACCAGGCGGTTGTTGCCCAATGGATAGCTCAGTATAAAAAGAATTCGAATAATGCTTTGGTTGCATTTGTTCAGTTTGTAATCGAGGCTAGTGGCTGTCGGTATAAAATACCCGAAGATACCATATTAACATCGGAATATATAGATATCATAATAGATGCAACTGCTAAATTTTGTAATGTAAATAGAAATATGCAAATTATTAACTTTAAATGGCTTAAATTTCCTGTTTTTCCATAGATAAGTGTCTATTATCCGATGACCAAGAAGGATGCATCAACATTTATGCGAAATGTGGAGAATTTTTTGAAATGTTTCCTTTTATCAATAGATGCCACGCCCATAATAAATGATGATATATTTCTTGGACATATAACTGGATTTGTAATCGCTTGTTCGAAATCCAAAATACGTCCCTTTAGACATACAAGCACTATGATTGGTAAGATTTTAATTAAATTTTTGATAATTATACTTATTAAAGTCTTTTCAAGGTTTAAAAATTTTAACCATTTTAAATGATTTAACATCCATCGAGTATGGCAAAGTTAAAGCAGTTTGGCTAAAAATGTTTCAATGCATTTTCGAAGAGCGTTATCGTGATGTGGCCGATGATATACGTTATCTTTGCATAAACGAATGCATCTCATGGTTCGAAAAGTATCCAGAAAGCTTTCTAATACCTCAAAATCTCGATTATATATTTGAAGCTCTGCGTGATGAATTTGTCAAGATTAGAGAATATAGTTTAATGTCCATACATCAGTTATATGCCAAGGGTGATTTGCGTGAATTATGTTTGGAACAAGGTAAAAAATATATAAACGATTTAATTGCCATAACTTTAGATAGTGAAAATGAATTGGGCGAATATGCGGTAAATCTAATGGAGAAATTTTCAAAGGCTTCACAAAATATAATTGATGATTCACAATATTTAATTATCGATCAACTTATATTTGCTGCCAATCGTGGTCTGGCCCAAGCAGCAGCAAAATTCTTCTCCTATCGTTACTTAAGCGATCCGAATAGTCTGCCCGATCATGATATACGCTTACTTATGGTATTCTTTCAAGAATTTGGCCAACATGAACATGCTGCATATTTGGTTGATTCTTTTTATGGCATTAATCCAATTATTTTGGATTGGTCGACTATGGTTAAAATGTTAAAAGATCAATCCCTAACATTGGATGAGAATTCAATATCTATATTGATTGAGATACTATCACGTGGTGTCAAACAAGCCATAACCGGTGAGATACCAGCTGGACGATATACCAAGAATTTGTCTAGAATACCAAAAGTTGGCTCACAGGATTTGGCCACTAGAATATTGGCACCAGTGATGCCTCTACTGATATCTAAATATAGCAGTAGGGAGAATCTGTTAAATCTATTGGAGCTACCTCAACATTTAAATATATTACACTATAAGTCCGAAGATAATCAAGAGCAACTTGTTCAACTTTTGGAAAATATTGAACAAATCGTATTTGAAAATGAAGATTTAGATGTATTATGCACGACTGCTGCTACCCTTGAATATATTTATCAGATACCCTATGCAAAATCTTTTATCAATAAGTTGTTTAGCACAGCAGTTGCGAATTATAAAAATGCATATAAAACTTGGCACGATGCGGAATCGAAAAATCAATATATACATCCATTGCTGACCACCTTACGTGTTCTTACCTCTTTATGTGGTTACTTTGATCTGGATAGTTGGAATATAAGTGATACGATTCGTTCACGACTTCAAATGGCTACACAGGATCAAGGCATATCACAGGATCAGAGTCTACCACCAGAGATCATGTGTCTTCATTTGAAAATTTGCTATTTTAATCTTAGTTGGGACTTTAAAAGAGTCAAAAATTTGGCTTTAAATAATGTGGATGTAGTGGAAAAATGCTTGACCTTAAAGGAAAATTTAGATGGCTTTTTCTTTATCTCTTGTTATCTAATTGAAAAGAATGATAACACGATTGTGGCCAATGATGTAAGTTAAGTTTAATATAAGGAAGGAAAATCTTCTCATTAATTCTGTATTCAATAATTTTTAGGCCTTTAACTTCACGTGTGATTTTTTAATACTATTTGGTGATCAATTGCGTTTGCAATCCAATAGCTCCATTCGTTCCTTACAGTATCAAACGTCGATTAATGAGTATGAACTATTCGATAAATTTATATTGCAAAATGTTTTTCAAATCAATGATGGGAAATCTGAAGATGAACTCCTCCACGAGCTGGAGTCCAAAAGACGCATATTGGTCAGTTATTGCAAACTGGTGGCCTTTAATTTGATGCCCATAATGAGGGCTTCCATTATATTTCAGTATTACCATAAGGTATGGATAACTTTAGAGATCTATTCGAATTGAAAATCCTTCATTAATTTTAATTTTTCTTAATCAATTCAGTTCTATGATTCCTTTGGTGATATTTTAAATGCAACTATGGAACTTGGTTTGAAAATTAATACCATTCATTATGGCATGACATTATTGCACACTTGTCTATTGGTTTATAGAAGGATTAAGGCCGCCAATGATGGTGCAACTCTTCTATCGACCCAAACAAATGAATTTGAAGATTTAATTAAATTGGCAAAACGATTAGCAGAGACATTTAATTCAAAACTTTTAAAAAATCGTCGTGGCATTGTGGCACTACATCGCAGCGGTATTATGTTTGTCTCAGAGATTCCACCAAGTAATCCAACATCCCCTCCAGAAAATCTAACATTTTTACGCGTCTTGGAAGAGTTTGTGCCACAACTTTTAGCCCAAGATAAATTGGAAATGTTAAATTTTCTGGAACGCATTGAAGAACCATCGTTACCTTCCTGCAAATGCGGAGAATGGCAACCCTTGACAGACTATCGCATGGCATTGGAAATGGCTCTAAAAAAGAGTTGTCGCCGTAAGTGAAATTAATTATTAATAATTCGTTTAATTAAATTCATTTCGAATTAATCATTTTCTGTTCTAGGTCGTGAATTAAATGAGCGCTTAAACTATGGAAAAACTTAAATAAAATAATTCATAATTTAATTGGTTGTGATACTCGTTTATAATAATTTATTTATAGATATTCGATTTTTTTTTTTTTTGAAATAATTGAGATTCATATTGTAAGTAATTATCTTTTTATTTGATGAATATTTCAAATAAAATTTCAAAATTTTGATAAAATTTTTTAACATTTATTTATAGAAATTTGGTGAGAGTATTTCATTTATATATAAATTGTCCAACCTCATTTAAGAATCTGGGAATGAATTTGAAATGGAATTTTGATCAACATTTTAACGACCTCAGCCTCCATAATGGCCACCGCCACCTCTAGAATGGCCACCACCTCCAAAATGACTGCCACCACCTCCTCCATGGTGACCACCGCCTCCTCTTGAATGACCGCCACCTCCATAATGTCCACCGCCACCTCCTCCTCCACCGCCTTTTAAAATATAAACAATTCCTCCACCTCCACCGCCGTGACCAAAGTTTCCGCGTCCACCGCCATGACCACCGCCATGACCACCGCCATGGCCACCTCCACCGCCTCCACCATAACCACCGCCTCCACCCCGAAGAATGCCTCTCACTTCTCGAGGTCCCTTAATGGCATGACCTTCTCCTTGATTGACCACACTTAAAAGGTCATTCGATTGCTGGACTTCAGCTGCAGCATATGCCAGACAAATGATGACCGTAAGTGCCAGAAAAGTTAGATGCATCTTTCCAAAGTTAGTTCCTTCTCCAAGCTGTTCGTATTGATTGCTTATCGATGCTGAAAACTCTTTATGCCAACTGTTGATCTTTGAAAGAAAACATCGGACTTTTATATGCATCCATCAAATTGCATAAGAAGAAGAAGAAGATTTGTAAGTTCTAAGATTAGAACAAATTGCAATTAAATAACATAATATGAATGTATTTTTAGCCCCCTTGAAATGCATTTTTAATGATCTACCTTTTTGCATATATGTATATGTAATTCCATTTGCAATTTGTTGCAAATCATTATTAATGTTACCTAGTCAAGACTTAAGGGCCATTAAACTAGCTAAATATCATTATGCTGAGCACTTTTATGGCCGAGAGTATCAAATAACAAAGTTTACAAAAATATCAATATATATAATCAAACAGTAAGAGCAGAAATTATTTAAGAGAAGAAATAAAAAAATCCCCCCCACCAAATGAAGGATAAAAATCCCAAAACCAAGATCAAAAAAATAGACGCATTTTGAACGAGTTTCGAAAATTTATGAAATTGTTAAGAAATTATTTGCGGTTTCTCTTTATTCTAGACAATTATTTAATTGCCAAACAATTTGCATAAATTGTAATAAAAAAAAAAATGTAGAAGAAATTCTAAACAAGTTAAATGCATTTGGTTTATTTATTTGTTTATTTTTTAAATTTATTCTATTGTCAAGGTTTTGAAGTTTGAAAATTTATGACGCATTGTTTAAAAAAAAAAAGCTTTTCAAAGCTCTTCCATATAATAAATATGATGTAAAATTGAGCTTTTATGTCTCTGTACTGATGATTATTGATGACGGTTTACCACCAATAGTGACGATGTCCATAGCCCCAGCCTGGATAACCATAACTAGGATAGGAATGATAGCTCCAATAGGGACTGCTATAGTAGCCACCACCCCAGTAGCCACCACCAAGACCCCATAGATGACGTGCCGAACGTTCACTGGGCTCCTCCTGCTGTGCACCAACATCTACATTATCCCAGAGTTGTCCTGCAGCTGAGATTCGAGGATCCTGTGGCATGGCCAGCACCAAAGACAGTAAACAAATTGCTACCAAAAAATATGACAGATGTACTCCGAATGCCATTTTAAAGTGAACTAATTGAAAATCGATGTGAGAACATGATCTTTTATACCTAAGCAAAAAAATAAAGGGTAGATGCACTTTGTTCTTTGAAAAGACTCTAATTGAATTCATTTACACCTTTTCGGTTGATTGGCTATTGCCGATTTATATAGAATATTCTATTTGTCATAACTGAACAATGAACAACAAAAATAATAACAAAAAATTTATAACAAGTTCACTTAGTGAATTATATGGGTCAATACTGTAATTAATTTAAGTCTAGGCTAACCAGATAGTAAGCCTAATAAGCCGCTTAAAGCTTGGGGATTAGCACCAGCTGCGCCGCCAGCACCAGCACCAGCTCCAGCACCGCCATTGGCTAACAAAGGTCGTAAACTTGAACCCAAAGCCTGACCCAAAAGGCCGGCCAATTGAGCTGTCTGTGCTTGGGTTAATTGGGATCCAGCTATAGCACCTGGTGAAGTAGCTGCCGGTGAGGAACTGTAAGAGGGATATCCTCCACCTGCTCCCTGACCACCTACTCCTGGTCTTGCACCAGCTCCTTGTCCTGCTGCTGTTCCTCCACCTAAACCTCCTCCACCATAGTTATTGTAGTTATTATAGTTGGAATAGTTGGGTCTATAGCCATAATAGTTATTTGGATAAATATAGGGTCGTTGATAGCCTCCATAATAGTTATAGGCAGGTCGATAATAATTTGGATAACCAAAATTATACGAAGGATAACCGTAACCATAATTATAATTTGGTCTATAGCCATAATTATAATTTGGTCTATAATTATAATAATTTCCTTGATTATATTGATCCAAGGGATCAGATTGTGAACCACTGACAGCACCACCACCACCACCACCACCACCACCAACAACGGGAATTGGCACTGGCACATCAAAGAGTGATCCACCACCACCCAATAGCAAAGGTGTTAATAGTCCCAGGGTCCTGCCCTGCGGTTGATCCAATTTCTTCTTCTCATTCTTAGCCGCCTCGGAGGTAACCAACAACAAAAGACTTAATACACAGCAAATTTCTATTAGATTCATCTTCCACTAATCTCAACAACCAACTGAAGTGGATCTAGGTTAAACAAATTTGTTTTATACCACAAACTAAAAACTATAACTAAAGACTAAAACTAAAATATATTGAAATAAATGCAAAATTCTTGTGGAAATTTTCAAGTTTTGCCAAAAATGAAAAAGAGACCTTCACAATCGCTCAAATTGTTGCCCATACATTGAGTTATTTGAGCGGAACCCATCCACAGCCACAACCACAACCACAACCAAAAGAAACTACAAAAAAGAAACGTCATTAACTGGTTTTTCGTCTTGGCATCCATCTATGCCAGATGTGCGATAGAAACGCCCGACATTGACCTTGTCTAGACGGTAACTCTTGCCGAGTTAGAGATTGAGAGGAAGAGAGACAAAAGAAGATGTTGGCCACTAAGTCACTAAGTTAGGCAAAAACAACACAAACAAAAAAAAAACCGATTCACACCGTCAACTTTTTTTTTTCTCTTGGAATGCCTATTGATTTATGGGGTATATATGTATGTGTAGAATTATGTGTTAAAATATATATACTCAATAAATTTATAGAAAATGGTTATAAGTAAACTTTATATTTGAGGATGCCCACTATGACGAAAGGACCCTTAATCCTTATCTTTTACTATTTGCTATATTCTATACATATTTCTATTTGTACTATTTAGAAGAAGAAGAAAAGAACGATTAACAATGCTCATTTTTAGTCATTATCATTAATTAACACTTTCTCTATAGATAACTGGTTGGCAACAATGCGGAAAGACTTTTTCTGTTTTTTTTTTTTTTTATTAATTATTTATATTCCATTCATAAAGTATAAATTAAAGTCAAATATAATTGATAAATAAAGAAAGTGTTCTTTGGTGTTAAAGGATTTTAAGGTATTATATACAATAATGGCAGATGCGAATTTCCCTGGCTTTGATTTTATTATTTGCATTTAAATTAATCTTAAGCAACAGGTGAATGGCAGGTAGATAGCCATAGCTTCTAAGGCTTTGCCACCGACTTAAGAAACAATCATTTTTTCACAAGAAATTCATTTTTGGACCGATTGTTTCTATGACAGTTATATGATATAGTCAACTGATTTTGATAAAACTTCTAATAAGAAAAAAACATTAAGAAATATTTTAGACACACAAATATGAAATTTCGTGGTATTTGCTTGAAAAAAACAAAATAGTTCTTAAAGGTAAACCTTACTAATGACCGATCGGTCCTATAGAAGCTAAGTAATATAGTCGTCCAATCGATATGACTCCGAGATGCAGAATTCCTGCATTAAAGGAAGCCAATTAGCAAAGTTTCAACACTGCGACTATAAGGGTCCCGAAGGAGAAGCTGTTGGTCCAGACAGACAAACAGAGCTAGATCGACTCGGCTTTAAATGCTGAACAAGAATATATACACTTTTTACAGATTATATATACTTTTTAAAAATATATATACTGTTACCTTCATTGTATTTTATACTTCTTACCAAAATTAATATATCCCTGGCAAGGGATATAAATATTAATATAAATATTTATAATATTTATACATTTTAGCTCAATTCGTTGTTATTAATATCTTATTATTAAATTAATTAAGATATTGGAAATTCGGAATTCAATTATATTCTTGCAGAATTTCCACTGGTTTTGGGAATTTTTAACGAATAATTCCAATTTTCTCCTTTTCTATTTATATTATTTTAATATACTCCAACTTTTAACTTTATGCTGATCATAAAATAAAGATAATTAAACCAATTTTTTTACCTGGAATATTGAAAAATTATTAAAAATCTAAAATCCCGTACATTAAGGTATTCAGTAATTAAGAAGAACTAAAAAAAAAGATCGATTAAATTGTTGATATAGAATTTATTCTAAGAATCCGAGCAGAATTATAGCTTAAATAAAACTAAACTACATTACTAAGCACTTTGTATATATATACTTCTAAATTCCATACTTTTCTAATTTCTTAAGATATATTTTTAGATGCCAAAATCCTTTTCATAGATAAAAATTCTTAGCCAATTTCGATCATCCTATTTTAAATGAGAGAAAATCATTTTAATGGACAATGGAACATTTTTTATAGAATAATAATTGATAAACAAATTTAATAAATTATTTCATATTATGTGCTGCTATATAAATTGTATAGATATATATTGAGTGCCATATAGAACTTTTCCACTTCACTTAATAATGGGTATATCAAAGTCGACTAAACTATATTTTGTTAAATCATCACAAATTTGTTTACTTCCGCTGCGGGTTTTTCTATTTTGCCAATTGTAGTGGGCGTTTTGTTTTTTACTGTTTTTTTTTTTTTAGTTTTAATTTTTTTTGCAAATTAAGTTTATTTTGCCTATTGTCAAGTCTTATTTAGATATGTTTAACTTAAAAAACTGAAACATTGAATTCATTTTAAAGTATATCGCATATGGAAAGTTCAAAACTGTTGTCATGTGTGTGGTGTGTGTGTCTTTTTTTTTTTTTTTTTTTTTTTTTGAAAATTATAATAATTGTACTAATTAATTAGGTCCATGGAAAGGTTTTTTAATTAAATTAAATCCGTCTGGCCAGACGTCTGACAATTAAGTTGGACACATGTCACAAATCGGCTGGATTGTGACTATAAAACAGATTGTGAGAAATGCTAAGCATATGATATTATTCAGTTAGTATAATGACTATTTTCACAGTTCGAATGATGGGAACACATCATCGATGTAATATACGATTTGTTGTTGTTGTTCAAATTTGCTTAATTTCGAAAACCCGTTTTATTTGCGTCAAATAAAAAAGAGTATATTTTTTTTTTTTGGTTTTATTATTATATTATAATTAATGAGTGGATTTACCTATGCTACCAAAAGTTTAAGGACTGTTGATCGAATAGATATTGAATTATGAGTTGGGGGGTCAGTGTTCGAGTGGATGATAAGCAGGTTTCGGCAATGTCTATATACTATGCATCCTCTTTTAACAATCGAAAAATAAAAACCACAAAAAAAAAAAACGTTAACCAAATTAATATTTAAAAAGCAATAACAAGAAAAAAATATTAAAAAAAAAAACCTCCTCAGCAGATAAACAAAAATAAAAAGAGGCTTGTTTGCCAAATGTGTGAGAAGTTAACTGACTTATAAAGTCAGGGCAGGAATTTGACAAAGCTTAGCCAAAGAGGGCGTCGAAAATTAAGAGAATTGAAAATTTAATATAAATAGAATTTCTATTAACATTAAGTTAAAATGTTTAATGACTCTATATAGAATTATCTATATGGAATATAGATTAACTGTCTAGATCAAAGGTTACTTAAATAATTTGTACATATAATTTTGAAATATTTCAAATTTAATCAACCACATATCAACGAGAATTGATAACATCTCAAACATTCTCAATACATGTTTAATAAATTATTATTTTGATGTTTTTTTATTATTGGGCAATAAAAATTGCAAACAATTGACAAGAAATACAAACAAAGAAACAGGCTTCGTTTTTTTAATTACATACTTGAAAAGTGTCTAAATGTAATTAAATTTATTTATGATTCAGAAGCTAAATTTAACAATTTTTATAACAAGTTTAGAAATCAGAAAGTTATCAATTGAAATAATAAATTTCACCTAAGCTCAGGTCATAAAAGGAAATAAGAATTTATTTGTGATTTTGTTATGCCAAAATTTAATTTAAATATTTAATCTATTAAAATTCGGTTTAAAAAATATAAAAAATTTCAGTTGAGTAGGAATAAAGATTTTTCTTAAATAAAAAAATGTATTACATTTTTATAAGTAATTTTTTATAGTTAATTGTTGTTTTATATATAAGAAATATTTATTAAATTTTCAGAAGACATTTTTATACATTTATTTGTTGTCACTTAACAAAATTGAAAAATAGATATCGAATTGAAAAGTTAGAAAAAGTTTACAGAATTATAATAGATTAAGAATTATCTTAGATAATAGATAACGAATATAAAGATCTCTTAATCTTTTGACCTTAGATCCAGCCCTGTTAAGATCACTTGACTTTTGACAATTATATGTTAGATCTTTCTAGAGGAGAGCGAAAGGTAAGAGTAAGGTAAGAGACTTGAGATTTTTTGCTTTCGGGGATTTCTTTGGTAGTTCCCCTATGGATAAACAACACTTACAATTTATGATGAAATCATCTTCTATGGCAATTCAAAATTTTTTATGTAATTAAAGACTGTCAAAGCTAATGATGCCGTTCTCATAGCCCAAAGGATGATTGTTTCTATTGCCGTCTTTATGGGATCTCCCCATCACACATCACAATTTATGGTCCACTATAAAAGTTAAAAAATTCTAGAATTTAACATTAGTAAACAATCGGAAAGCAAAAGATGAAGGCACATTTGATGTTGATTGTGGCGCTTGGACTAATCCTTGCTAGTTGTTTGATAACTGGCCAACCCGTGGAGAATCAGCCATTGACCTTACTGGATGTGGATGGAGAGCAACAGAATGATGTAGACACTTCTGGAATTCGACAAGCTCGTCACTTTGGCTTCGGTGGCGGACGTAGATTTGGCGGTGGAGGCGGCTTCTGTTGCGGAGGTGGTGGTGGCGGCTATGGTGGTTATCCTAGCTATGGCGGTTATGGCGGTGGATATCCTAGTTATGGCGGTTATGGCGGTGGTTCAGCTTCTGCCTCGGCTTCAGCCTCCGCCAGCTCCAGCTGGGGCTAATTGATCCAAATAATAAATGTGTAAATTTATCAAAAAATCCGAATTTAACTTGATTTATTAAAGGGGGCTGGATCGGTTCATTGGTTCAGATTACGCACATGTATTGCTAAATTTTTACGTCGATGACCGGTTTTTTTTTTTCGATTCGTATATATGCTAATCGATGACTGGATCGCTCAATCGACCACTGGCCACGCACGAAGCGAACCCTATTTAATCATTGATCACTGAGATTTTGTTTAATTTATAGTCCATATACGAATGTTATATATGTAGTATTTTATTAAATGTTTATCTATTAGACCCGTGAATGTTTATCGGTTTTAAAAAATATTCCCCTACAGATAGCGAATGGAATATATATGAAAAGTATGAAAAATATTCCATTGTGTATATAATATAATTAATTGAAAGTGCCTTTAGCGATGTGTTATTATTAGATATATACCTATATAGATATATATCGTTTTCGTTCACAGATGCAAATTAAATCAAATTTATTTTTGGGAAAATACGTTTAATGATCCCCGCTCAGACAAACAAAATTAAATAGAAATCAGTGAACTTTGAGATCTTGAACCATTTTTAGAGTTCAATTAATCGTGTGTGCTTCAGATTGTTGACACCAAATTTTTGACTCATCTATATACATATATATAAAATAAACAAAGAACTACTTTAAATATATTTAATATATTTTTTTTTAATATTTTTGGATCTCTTTTAAAGTGAGTTCGATTTCTCAGAATGTTTTCAAAAATTTACTTTAATTTTTTCAAAAGTTTAATTATCTATCTATATATTAATAATCTATAAATCTGGAAAATTTTATATTAAACAAAATAATTATTCAAATTTTATTCATTTTTGTAACGCAAAGAAATAAACATTTCCGTTCCCACAAGGTATATCAATTTATAATTCATTCAAAGATTTATTTAAATATTATAAAGCTAACATAAAGTTTCTGTTTCAAATTTAAACAATTTTTTATAAGCTAAAATAAGTAAAATTTAAGATTTCTTAAAGGGAATTTCTGAGATTTTTTTTTTATATTTTTTGGATGCTTTTTGGTCGCCTGATTTATTGATTTTCATTGAAAGTGAAAGAGGTGAGAATTACTTAAGGTGATAAAGAGTGGAAAATGGGTGAGAAACAGTCCTAATTCTTCATATACCAATTATACTATATGTATTAACATTTCACAATTCAAGTCTGAAATTGAATATTAATAACTTTTTATGGATTTTACAAAAATATACATTTAAGTATACAAAAAGTTATGATGTGATATAATGCGGTTGAATTTAATGTACATTATAAATACACACACAAAAAAAAAAATATACATATTAAAAATTTAATACATGTATTATATATAATTTAATATTTAATATATAATTGATCCAATTAACCTGTTCTTGAAAGTTGTCAATTATTCAGTCTTAGGTTCTCATTATATATTCATATTTATAAATATTTATTATTTTTGACTATAAATTGTTACAGTTAATAATTATCTAGCGATATATTTATATTATTATTATATATTCATAATTATAAATATTTATTATTTTTGACTATAAATTGTTACAGTTAATAATTATCTAGCGATATATTATTGAGACTCACATCACCAGTAGCATTATTAACATATGCATTGAATAACAAAAACAAAAATAAAAAATAAATGATTTATTTAGTTGCCTCATCATTTCAAGAGCTGAAGAGTGCGGAGGGAGAGAGAGAGAGGTATCTTGGAGTGGGAGGAGGTGGTGTACACAATTTTACAATATATTGTGAAATGTGAGTTGATAAAAATCACAAAAGAACTTAAAATAGTTTTTCTAAACCAAAAAAAAAAAAAAATTAGAGGGTGGAAAAGAGAAGCTATGTAAAGTTGTTTATTTTTCCTCATTTCAATGGGGAAACATACTAATTAAATATATTAACAAATACAAAAACAATAAACAACAATAGTACAAAAATATTTCCAAGGCATTTACAATATATATATATGTATATATATCACTTTATATATATATATTTTGCGGTTTTTCTCCAACAGATTTGATGTACCAGTTCAAACTTGGCACTAAATTTAATAACGAAATTGGCATTTGGGACATCAAATAACTTGAGGTAGGTTTCAGCTTTATATATCTTTACGTCAGTTCAAATGAAATGAATCAGATCAATTAATAAGCAAACTTAAAGTTAATTCTTATTTAGTCAGTCAGTCAATGAATCATAGTTATTTCTAGTTAAACTAGGTAATGGCAAATTAACAAATTAACGCCAAGTCTCGAAAGGTGAAAAAGGTTGCTTATGAAATAAGAATTGTAAGCAAAATAAGTAAATATATTTATAGCTATATATTGAGAGCTAGACTAAAAATAAATAAAGAAATAACCCAAAAATATCTTAAATAAAGTATAAACTAACCAAACACGCAGTGCGGTTAACTAATAAACAAAACAAATTGCAACAGTTAATTGAAACAAATTTTCTATATATAAATTAATTAATTTTATATCAAGAAAGCCTACCGCAACATTCTTCTCCCCACCTCCCTCTCCACCACCTTTAAGATGTTAAGACGTGACAACGGGGGTGTTAGCTTTGACGTATCAAAAATTAATTTGTTATCACAAAAACAAAAACAAAAAAAAAAACGAAAACCTGACTGGTTAACCAACCACATTGACGGAAATGTTGTGCGGTCCGAAAAACTTGCTAATTATATGGAAAGATGTATAACAAATTAAATTAGTGTTTTCGTTTGATATTTGCTCACTATCTGTCATCGAGAGTCTGCCATAATAATTAGCGCATAGTGTGAAATATTCACAGTATTTCGGGAGAGTATAAAATCTCCAAACAAACCATCAACCAGACACAGAACCTCCAGGAAGCTCAATAGAAGCGCATCAATAATACAAATAAACCAAAAATACTTCAAGTGATCCTTCAGTTAAATCTTGTGAAAAAAATAATGCAGTCAATTACCATCTTTAGTTTTGCCATTTTGGTTATCTCTATCCTGGCATTAAGTCAAGCGGCTCCAATCAGCTCATCCACAATTTTCTCAGCCACGGATATTAGTGGAGAACCAGTGCGGGAGAAACGTGCCACCAAGGATTATTATCAAGGAGACTATTTCATTTGCTATCCCAGCAGTGCCGTCTATGGTCAACGTGGTGCCAATCGTCGTTCCGATGATCGTGTCTCAGGTCTATCAGCCTTTGATTCCTTTGAGGCTCGCAAGGATCGTGCGGATCGTGAACGTGCTGCCTATACCGATAGCTATGGCAAATAGGTCATAAATAATTGCCAATTCTTCTTTGTTGTTAAACTAAATTATTAACTATTGTTAAGGGATATGAACAGGTCTATGGATTTAAGCAAATGTTGTTAAATTATATTATTTATTTATTGAAAAAAATATACAAAAAATTTATGAAACAAAAATCAAACTTTTGCCTTTTTTCTGGGAATTCATTTATGGAACAATAAATAATCGCTGGATAAACTTTTGTATAGAATAATATTATTGCAAAAATGCAACATAAAGTATTAAGTATTAAATTTCAATGAATATATATGTAATGTACTTGATTCAAGCATAAGAACATATATATTATGTTAATAAAAACCAAGTACATGGGAACTATATATTCTGCCAAAGAAGAACAAGGATCCCTAAAACAAACTAAGTAATTCCCGTCCATATTATTCAAGAAATCAAGCAAATTTATAAATTAAATACATTTATTTAATAAAAATAAATTAAAAGGCAAGATGTCTTATTTCAAACCAGTGATAAATATTTTAATTGCTTTACATAATTTTCTACCTTTTATAAAGAATTTATTTTCAATCTTTGCAGAAAAAAAAAGCATCTACTTTATATAAATGACAAGAAATTTGTTTCTTTAAATTTAGTTTAAAATTAATTTTTAATTTGAAATTGTTTTTTCTTTTTTATTCTTTTTTTAAGTGCTACATCCATACAAAACCTATCAAAAGATTATTAATTTTTATGGTTTTAATTTCTATCAAAATGCAAATATATTAAAAATCAATCTAAAAATTGTTTTATTATTTAATTGCAAATGTTCTTAGCAAAACATATATATTAAGAATAAATTGTAAATATTGCTATGTCCTTGATCTCTAATCAAAAGCTGTAATAAATATTTTGCCAAGCAGACAGTAAAAACGTGATCTACTTATTACCAAGAGTGAGTAAAGCAAATCTGAATATTATATAAAAGGTATAAACTTGAGTCACATGGAAAAAAAAATTGTAACAAAAGTTCGCAATGTTACAACATCATCAGTTCTTTCATCATTATTTTTATTTATTTACATATTATGGATAAAAAATATTATAATAAAAAATAGTTGAAATATTAAAGTTAGTTAAAATTATGTAACATGCTTAAATATTATGCTTATACAAAATAGCCACAATCTCTAATCAGAGGTCATAATTCAATGACTTTATAAATATTTTAAAAGACATCTCTTAATCTTTGAAAAATACGTGAAAATTGTAATATTTACAAGGCTAAGAAATTTACAAAAATGAATTAAACTTAATTGATACAAGCATTAACAATTTTACACTAAATAAAGTTTACATATAATAATAATATTTCACATAATTAAACTTAACCTTAGAAACATCAAACAGACAAATTGCCAAATGGCAGCTAATGCTGCGCCTTTACTTAGTTAAAGAAACTAACTCGAGACACTAATTAAAACACTGTGACAAAAAAGACAATAAATTTCACATATATATATATACATATATATTGTCTCCAACTCTATCTAAATGATGTATTTCCATGTATTAATCATCATCATCTTTAATTAAAAGTCAATCTATGCTAATGCGACAATTCATTGCCTACTTCTAGGCTGCTTTAGGTAAATCAAGTTTGTGACTCAAGTCATTCGTGTTAGAAACTCACCACAGTGCAGTAAACAATTTTCTGACCAGATAAATAAATTTCATAGTCATCGCTCCAGCTCCTCCGTCCACCATATAGCCATTTGCAGCATCAACTTAACTCGTCCGTCTGAGATATTTCGCACCTTGTTTACTTTTAGCATTAGGCTAAAAGTGTGAATTGTTTATAAAGAGATTACAAAACTTTTCGGCTCTTTCGCTATGAGCTGTTCGACTTACTTTTTTGGTATAATAAAACCATAAAAGAAATCACCTCTTAAAAGCTGAAAGAAAAAAAAACAAATGGAAGAAAGAAGAAGAAAAAATTGCAAAAGAAAGTTTACCCTTATTTTCGTGTTCATTGCCGCTGGTTTAAAAGGCCTTCACAGCGAAACGGAAGCAAACAGTCAGTCAACAGTAAGTCAGCGAAAATGTTGAATAATTTTCAAGTAAAATTTTTGATCTTGGCCCTACTTGTGGCTAATATGGGATATAGTCGTGGACAACCACTGCAGGAGCATCATGATCGAGAGCAGCGTCAATTGAAGTCTGGATCGATGAATGGAGCAGGTGCAGCTGGTACAACTGAAGCAGATGTTAAAATGGTGGCCAATGTTACACCAGCAATGGCTATGCCAATGCCAATGCCCGTTAATCAAATGGCATTAAATGGCATGCAATTGGCTCGTTATCCTCAATTATATTATGGTCCTGGTTATCCTCTACCTGTCCCACCAACTGTACAAACCAATATTGCCAATAATTATCCAACATATCCAGATGGTGGTTTTTCTGGATTTGGTGTAACCCAAAGTTTTCCAGGTGCCTTTATGGGTTATCCTTCATTTCCTCCGGCATTCCCTACACCACAGCAACAACAACAACAGCAGCAGCAACAATTGCCCAATGGTTTCTTACCTCAACCACAGATTGATAATTATGCCAATTTGAATAGTATAGTCAATATGGCCAATGTACAGGGTTTGCAAGGAGCAACACCAAACAGTGGACTCTATCAACCAGGTTCAACCATTCCTCAATTACCAGGATTACAGGGAATGCCATTGGTGCCTGGTCTCTATCCATCACCTCCTAATGCCGCTTTTATGCCCGCATATGCTCCAGCTTTTTAGGCTAAAAAAAAAAAAAAAAAATACTTTTTCACCACCATCTTCTTTTATTTATTTCATTTAATTTATTTTATTCTATTTAGTACAATAAAAACGAAAATTTCACTAGAAAAAGTCTTTTTTTGGATTTAACCTTTGATGTTGTATTTCTTGGGCCATTGGAAGACGGGTTGTGGCCTTCTCTGTTGATATTGATGTTGATTCGAAAATGTTTGCCATCCACCAGTTGGTCTATTGCTGGCCACTCGAAAGGCTCCTTTACCAATCAAATTTGGCGGTTTGCCATCCAAACGCATACTATAACTTGGTGGCAATTTTGATAGACCGTTGGCCATGAGAGCCAACATCATCAGGATCATTATGGTGGCAAGCATTCCAAGTACATGTTGGTTACTCATCTTGGCCAGAACTGTGTTGGCTTCAAGGCCAACATGTGGCTTTTATACCATTTTAGCCATCTATTTGGATAATGTGCAACAACTACTTGAGGATATATGTCAATTGGTTCCATACGGGAAAGTAGGCAAACTGGGATTGAGATTCAGTTGTCTGCATTTAACTGCATAAAGGAAACCGGTTACGCATGGCTCATATGTCACACACACACACACACACATAGATATATATCTTTATATATATGCCAAATAAGCCACCTCTTGGCTCTCTTGCTAATTGCCAAGTCAAGTGCAAGGCTAAAAAGAAAAAAAAAAAAGAGGGCCAAGCGGTCAACTTGCAGAATTTCAAAATTAAATTATCAGCTACTTGACCATGCAGAGACTTCTAAAAAAAAAAACTAAGTGTTAATTTTATACTAACTATAACTAAATGGTATATACTTATAATATACAAACAAAATTTTTGGTGATTTTGTTAAGAAATTTGTTTAATGGATTTTTGAGAATAGCTACTTATATAGTATTGAACCTGTAATTAGAATTTTAATCGAATTTTTATTTAAATCGTTCCGTTGAAAATTTCAAAAACTATTTCCAAGTTTTTATAAGCAAGTGAATCCTATTTTTAATTTCATTCCATTCGTATATGTTATAAACAAATGAAATTTTTGGTGATTTTGTTAAGAAAAACCATTAAACAAGGATTTTCGAGAACATGTTCTGTAGAGCCAATTACACATATGTATATAGAACTTGTTAGTGAAATCTTAAAAGATTTGGTTTTGAGTTCCTTTAAAAATTTTAAAAACTATTTCCAAGTTTTCAGAAGCAAGAGTATCTGATTTTGATTTGATTCGTTTCGCTTTTGTTTGTTTAAAATTACTTACACATATATCTGTTTTATGGATTTATATGTTTATCCAAGATTACTTAGATATATATGCCCTTTGGATATATATGTTTATCCAAGTTAACGTGGATATAGATTCAGAAAAGTCTCACAGCTATTTAGGTAATTTTATTTCAAAATTTTTTAGAGACTCATAAGAAGATTATGGGGAATGTATTTTAATCAGAATCGGATATATCCTACTTTCGAATTTCCAGTTATTTGGGAAAAGATATATTAACAAATATATTATACATATATTAATATAAACAAAGAGGATCCGGGTTCGAATCCCAGGCTAGCGCATGGATGTAGTTTTCGTCTAAGCCATTGCTTGTAAAATATAGTTAGGTTGATAGTTTACAACTATATCCTATACTTTAATAAGAATAATAATAATAATAATTTATCTATGTGAATAATGTATTAGGAAATTTCAAAAGCAGTCTTATCATATATTATTCAAAAGGTTTTTATTATTATTAGATTATTTCAAAAAGTACTATATCATGTACTTATAATATCGATTGTGACAAAATGAAATTCCTATATTATTTCTAGGGTTTCTATTATAGAAAATATATCATTAAACCATTAAAAATATCCTAAAACTATCACTACATTATTTTTTACCACAAAGAAGCATTTCATTCCCCACTTTTAAAGTGTGAAATAACCATTAAATTCTCTCAGTGTAGAATGCCATTAAAAGTGAAATTGAGATCGTGCTGTTTACCATGTTAACTGGACACTCAAACAGTGTACTTTTGCGCAGATAAGACCAACAATAACAACAACAACAACAAGAAGAAAAAAGAATGACATTCTTTAAGATTTACAACCTCAATAAGAAGTAGAGTAGGCATAAAAGAGTAAGAATTATATGAAAGACAGAGATGGAGAGAGATTAAATGAGTGAGAGTGAAGCTACCTGTCAATAACAAAAAGGTCATTGATAGGTTATTTCAGGTAAGTTAAGGGTAAGGGATAATCCCAAAAGAAAAAAAAAACAGGAAAATTGATTTACCTGATGTCTATACATATAAGTATATATGTATATATATATAAGACTCTTTAGAGTCAGTCTTCAATTACAACTCAAACCATGAACTACATACTATTGGTGACACTTTCAATTCTCTGCCTATATCTAATCGAGGCCAAACCCTGGTGGCCACATACCAAAGATATTGGCTATGATGCCAGTTTGGATCCTTTAGTATGGTCACGTGCATTTGTACAAGATACAGTACGAAAATCCCGTACAAATGAGCAAACAAATCAAATACATCGCCGTATAAAACATCATCGTAAACATCATGATCATCATCAACAACAACAACATCGTAGAAGGAAAACGCAAAGGAATAATTGGTATTATATAGATCCAGTGGAGAAATCAAAACATTTGGATAAAGTTCACCGACGTACAAAGAACATTTTCGGACGACGTCGACGCCGCACGTGAGCCTCACTTAGGTGCTAAGCAGATCAAATTAATCTATATATTAATTAGCAGAATAAAAACAAATAAAAACACATACCGTATTGCTACATACATATATTGTTATATTTTAAAAACTAAAATTACTTTACGAACGTCATCAAATCCTGACACGTTTCATTTAGCACAGGAAAATGAAAAACTGGTTTCAACTGAAACTAAAATTATTTTATATATATTTAAGGTCATTTGCAATTTCAAGACCAACTTGGTAACAACTTGGTAAATATTAAAGTAAATATGATGTAACCCCAATGGCTAAAGCAATGGGTATGGGCATGGGCATGGGCATGGTCACTGTGTCAATAATCAAGCAAAGATCGTGGCCCAACCCAAAAATCTAAACATCCAAATTTGTGGATGAATGAAAGTAAATGTTGCAAAAGAAAAGAAGAAGTAACTAATATTTTTTTTTCTATTGACTTAAGCAATTAACAGCTAGACGCACGAGCCCACACCTAGAGAAGAAGTTGACCAAGTTAAGAGTATAAAAACGCTTGTTAACATGGCTAATGCCATCAAATTTTGTAGGACCAGCAATCTAGCATCAATCCGTTACCGATAATTATAAGAAAAATGAAATTCTTTTACGCATTGTGCATCCTCATCTTCACGGTGATCATCTTACCCAGTCAGGCACTGCCCGTGGAACAAATAAATCTCTTGGATTTGGAAATAGATCAACCACATACTGATAATGAGGAAACGGAGGCAGATCTTCAACGTGTAGAACGTGGACTGGGCGGCTTTGATTTTGGTAGCAAGTTCGGTGGCTTGGGATTGGGCGGCTTGAAAGGTGGCTTTGGCGGTTTGGGACATGGTTTTGGCGGTGGTTTTGGTGGCCTAGGACATGGCTTTGGCGGTGGTTTGGGCAGTTTTAAGGGTCTATTTAATAAATTTTAATCTATTTACATTTATAATTTCTTCATTTTTAATTAGTACAAAAATAAATGTTAATTGTAATTAATTTAATATTAAAATTGACCAGTTTGATAAATCGGATTCAAGGCTCCATAGAATTCCAATGCAGGTGCTGCAGTTGATGACCTCTTTCTTACCCTAGGCACAACTGTGGTTTCAGGATTTAAGGCTCTAAACAATTGGCCTAAAAATCTGGGCCATAAATTTAAAGGTCTTTTAACTGCAAAATGAAAGAATAATAAAATTAACAAGAATTTTTTAATAATTTTACAAAACTTACTTTTGTTATTAATGGGAGCCACTTGGGGATCATATTCTCTTTCATCTAAAGCCATGGATAAAACCACCAAAAATAATATCTCACAGAGTATTAAACGTAACATATTTTCAAACTCTAATAGAAAAAAACTGAAGTTGTCGTCCCATTTTAAACCAATTTTCAAACATGAAAGCTTTCCCTTTTTTTTTTTAAATCAAAAATAAGCCGTAAAATATTGCAAAATTTTATTTATAATTTTATTGCCGCAGCACAAAGAAATATCACAATCAATTGATCTCTCTCTCTCTCCTTCTCTCTCTGTCTCATCTGATCTCTTAGCCGTAGAAACCACCGCCGTAACCACCACCAAAACCACCGCCACGATATCTTGTACGTGTCACAACACGTGTACGAGTACGTTGAAAACCACCGCCAAAACCACCAAATCCTCCCCCGCCCCCGTAATAGCCACCATAGAAGGGCGGCGGTGGTGGTGGTGGTCCAAAGAATGGTGGTGGTGGTGGATAGAATTGACGCACTTTTCTTGCATTCTCCTCTGTCAATGTTGTACTATCATTTTGGCCAGTTTCACCAGCTTCCGCCAATTGGATGAGGGTCTGATCCTCTACAGAGTGTTCGCTATTCACAAATAAAAATGAAGCACTCAGGCAACAGAATAAAAATAAAACTTTAATTCTTGTTGAAAACATTTTTAGTTACTAAATCTGATTTGAGTTTTGCGTTTTAATTTATATACAGAATAGTTGGTTTGAAAGAAGAGGTTGATTGGCCTGTTCATTTGGGTGTATATACATATATATATAAATATATATTTGTTATTGAAAGTAAAGAATAATTATAGAAAAAACCCAAAAATATTAATGCTTCCATTAGTGTAAATTTAAATATTTTATATAACGAAGATTTAATATTCTAAAATAGTTAAGTTTTTCATATTGTATTTATTATTTATATTCATGAATGAAAAATCCTTTTTCAAGTAAATTTTGAAATTAAAATATATCTATTGAAATATTTTTAACTAAATAATATATCTATGCCACTTGATATGCAATTTATTTATTGCTAAATATTTTTTTATTTCTTGTACTATTTACAGTAATACATTATTTAATACTTAATTAGATATTTATTTTAGTATTTAGAATGGTACTTTTCGAAGTACTTATTTTGGTATTTTAGTTAGTAATTACTTGAACAATTTAAGTACTTTTTCAGTACTCTCTAGAACATTCACTTAAGTATTCTTTGTAGTACGTCACTTTATTACATTCACTTAAGTACTTTCAAAGAAATTCACCTAAGTACTTAAGTACTTTTTAAGTCACTCAATAAAATACTTTTTTCAGTACTTTCTAGAACATTCACTCAATTGCTTTTTTCAGTATTTCACTTTCCTTCACTTGAATACTTAGTTTGTTGCTGTTGTCTGCGTTTGCTATAATAGTAGTACTTAAATAATAATTATAAATTACAAAATAATATGATTACATAATTATATATATCTTTTTATTTTCTATTCATTTAATTGATTTTTTCTCCATAGTCAACTTTGTGTACTTCTAAGTTACATATACTATATAAATTTTTTTGGTACTTACTTTAAGACTTATTTGTAACCTTTTTGGTTTTTTAATTACCTTTGTAATTACATTCGCATATGTTTAGTATTTTTTGTCAATTTACGAATTTTATTGTAATTTACAAAGTTTTATTCTTAACTTAATTCGATATCTTATCTTAATTCTTTATTAGTTACTTTAACAAGTTGTTGGCCAAATGCTATTACATCACGCATAGACTCAATGAAAGAGTATTAACAAAAAGACAATGATTGTCAGTCAATAGAAGTAAATGAAATCGGTATAACAAAGCTGACCCAATATACGAATATGTCTGATGATTAGGCGGAAGTGTGGGGCCACAGTGGGGCAAAAATGTGCGTTTCATTGTTTAAGGTTAATGACATTAGAGTAAATTTAACATAAATACTTTGTGATGGCAATCTACATGTAGTCGATTAATTTAAATCACTTTTTGTAGCCACTTAACATAAATAAATCCACTCATTCCACTGTAAATCGATCTGTCTGAGTGGCCACTCATAATGTTTATATGCTTTTGGTAAACAAATCCGAGACGATGGAATAATAAAAAGACCAACAAATAAAACTGCAATATCATCAAACAAAGAAAACGAAACTCAAAACGAAAAATGTTTTTTTCCGTTTTTTATTTTTTTTTTTTATTAATTATTTACACTTTTATGGAGACTTGAAGATTTTTGAGATTTTTTTGTTTGTTAACCTAACAAACCGCCGCCAAAGCCGAAACCTTTAAATTTGGCAAAACCGATGCCGCCGCCAATAAAACCGGCACCACCAGCACCACCACCACCACCAAAGCCACCCAAACCAGCTCCACCATAACCATAACTTGGTATTGCTTGAACAGTTGAGTAAGATGAGACAACGGGAACAGTTGTTATTACCGGAATGGTTGAGATTATGGGAACTGTTTGAATAACTGGCGGTGGAGCAGCCACTAAACCACCACCAGCTATTACACCGCCACCGACAATTGTACCACCACCGACACCTCCACCAAATCCACCAATATGACGAGTTTTCCTTGTTAGTATTGGTGCCTGATCTCCATAGATAATGGGTGAACAGGAACAGGAACTGGCTATGCCAAGGATAATTGTAAGATAAACCACCGTTTGCCACTGCATGGTGGGAGTAACTAATATGAACAAACTTCTCCAGAAGCCACGTTATTTATGCAAATTAATTATCAACTTGTTTATCTTTTCAATTCACAAAAATATCTAGAAATATATATATAAGGAAAAAATCACATAAATGCTGGGTTTTACCCAGTGATGAGTGAAGTTGATACAAGGCTTTTTAGCCAACAAACTTCAACTAGTTAACTAGTTAGTTAACTACAAATCAAGCTAAAAATATTTGCTTTACAAGAACTTATTATTAATGGACATATTTTTCAACTGATTTTCAAAAAATTTTTCTCATTAACTGAAAATTGAATTCCAGATTTTACTCGAAGTTTAGGCTTCATTTGATGTACCTGCTTTTTAGCCATCACTGGTTTTGCCCAACTTAGTTCACACCTAATCATCGCACTCATAATTGAAGGTCAGAAATGGAGGGAGGGGTAGAGTGGCGATAGGTAGACCCTAATTCATAGGTAAACACAACATAAGTGGGCATAAAAACCGAATGGTTTCCCTTGTTCGCATCTCACACCGTTAGCAAACGTTTAAAGATGAAGAAGCATCTCCAAGTACAATCTTTAATCTTGTTACTTATCTCCTCTTTGACTTTGGGTCAGGGCTATGGCACAGGATTGGGTATAGGACCAGGCATACAACAAATTCCCGTAATACAACAAGTTCCAATTATACAGCAACAGCAGCCGCAAGCTTTGGGTCTGATCGGTGGAGGAGCTGGTGGTTTAATTGGCGGTGGTGCAGCCGCTGGCATTGGCGGTGGCTTTGGACGCTATCGTGAGAGCTATCGCATCAAGGCACGTGGTTTTGGTGGTGGTTTGGGTGGCTTTGGCGGCGGTGGTTTTCGTGCACGCTACGATAAGAAAGTAGCTGGCGGTTTTGCAGGCGCTGGTGCAGGACTTATTGGTGGTGCCGGTGCTGGTGGTGCTCTCTTCGGTTAGAAATTAGTTTTAAGAAATTAGAAAACAAATCTGTAAAATAAATTAATAATAAAGAAAAACAATAAAATAAAAAACTGTGTAAAAAAACAACAAATTTCTTGATCAAGCTTAGGCTCTAACTCGTTAATTTTCTATAGTATGTCAAAAAGTTATATATTGCTTTCAATTTCAGCTTCCATAGATAGAAACTACATTAAAACTTTAAAAAATTGAAGAAAAAAATTTTCAAAAAGATTTTTGAAAATTTTTACAGGGGTAACATTGTAAAAATTTGGAAAATTCGTTTCAAAAATAAGTTTTTCCGATTTGAATGTCAATTGAAAGATTCTGTTCTAAGAAGCAAATAAAGATATAGTTTTTCAAAATCGAATAAAATTTGACTGAATTGGAACCTTATGAACTTGATGTTCCTTTGAAGGATTT
This sequence comes from Drosophila sturtevanti, assembly GCA_018150375.1. Taxonomy (NCBI): domain Eukaryota; kingdom Metazoa; phylum Arthropoda; class Insecta; order Diptera; family Drosophilidae; genus Drosophila; species Drosophila sturtevanti. The sequence goes on from JAECWJ010000317.1 coordinate 460,636, forward strand.
GTCTCGTGCATTGTTCCTGCTGCTACCTTATATTTAGCTTGCGCTCTACGTTTTATATCCTTTGGGATAAAATTCGAATATTTTATAAGAATATTATGTATTGTTTTTATAGTAAATTGTATTACTTTACTATATATTTATGAGATATATGATATAAGTCAAGCTATTCTCTTACTATTCCTTTCTGTTTTTCTATTTTGTTTACATTTTTCTGTTAATTTTTTCTCTCCAATAATTTATCTATAATTAATTATTAAAAAAACAAATTCAAGAATTCGAAAATCGCTGCCTTTTATTTATTTCATTTCATTACGTATAGATACTCTCAAAAAAAACCACCCTGTAGTGTGAAAATATGCTCAATCTTATATTTTTGTATAGTTTTCTGCTGACATGCGCATTTCCAACCCCCTTTTCCGAGGGACTCAAATTGTTGTTTTTTCATCGCAGTTGTGTTTTTTTCTGAATGGATTTGGTTGTGGGGGTCTTTGGGACGGCCGACATCAGGGCTTCTTCAGTTCGAAACAGTCGCTCCGTGCAATAGCTTCTCTTCCGTTCCGCCGCCAATTTTTTGCCTCTGCCACTGCGATTCACTTGCTCTCTCTCTCTCTCTCTCTCTATCTCTCTCTCGCAGTGCTTATGTGGGTGTGTGTGTGTAAATAAATATATTTTGCATTTGCATTCAAGTTTTGTGTATGTTTTTTGTTTATAATTTCCTAGTTTTATTTATTGCATCTAAAACTGTTTTTAAATTTTTTTTTTTTTCAATCATTGCAAACAATAGCCAAAAGGGATTAAACGAAAAGGCAAATATAATTTAAGTTTAAAAAGCTATGTGAAACTGCCTAAAAATAGCCAAATAACAAAAGACGAATATACGTGAGAGTGAAACGGACACAAAGATGAATTTTTATGTTTTATGTGTCTGTGTGAAAGTGGAATAATTATTTATAAATAAACAGCTAGTAGTAGTAGACAACAAATTCTTTAAAAAAAAAAAAATACAAAAAAAACAACAATTAATCCATCAACACTGAAAGTGTACGAACACAGGTGAGAATGTCCTTACAAAAATTGAATTAACATAATAATTTTCTTTCCATATTTTTGCTACATTAGAGTGACCAGATATGAATTTGGCCTTCATTGAAGTTACAACAAAAAAAGAAAGAAAAAAAAAGCAAAAATGTTTTGTTTAAAGCAAAGTAACGGCAATTATTCTCCCTAGAGAAGGGTAGTTATTTTTTTGTTGTTGTTGTGTTGCGTTGTGTTGTGTTGTGTTGGGGGGTGGTAAGAACCTGTCTTATCTACCTTTTATAAGTATATGTATTATATATACATATGTACATATGTATGATAGCTCAAGTCCGTACTGCAATTAGAGTAATTGCAATGACTGTAAAACTGTCGATTCTTACATTTATATCTTACGTTTTTTTCCCCACTTTTTGATTGACGGCACGCACAACTAATGATGTTTTTTTTTTCTGTTGCATATATAATTCTATATAGTTCAAGGTCATCTGACATCTGTGCCTTTTTCAATTTCAATGCAAGTTGAAGGGCAATGTGTGTGAGGGTGTGTGTGTGTGTGTGTGCAGGTGTGTGCGTGTGTACATCTTAGTTTTTGCCATTTTAACACTTTTTCCTTTGTGTAAGAATGTTAAATGGCGACATTAATTTCAACCATTTTCTTATTCTTAGTTGGCGCTAATGAGTTTGTGGCATGCAACAAAACCATTTACATGTTAGTGAACCCAACTTAAAATGTCGGTTTGCTCTTGGCATCTGGCCAGGACCGTATCATGCGATTGACTGGTCATCATCATCATCATCATCATCATCAGGCAAAATAGCAACAGGACTATGACCAACTGCAGCCATTGAACATTTAATGTTATGCAGTTTTTTTCCTTTTTATTTTCGTAGAATGCGCATTCACCCATAAATTTTCTTTCAAATCGGGCACACAACCTACTTAGCCAACTAATTGCATTGAGAGGCATTTGCCTTAGCCAATATCAATAACAACAACAACAACAATAGTAACACATTTTCTGTGACCCTTCAAAGTGTCGCCAGTCAGTCAGACGCCAATCCCCCTACCCTTTCAAAAAATAAGTAATAGGAAGAAGGAAACAAACAACAACTGAAAAAAGAAGCAATTTTTTGTGCCAACTTTTGTAGACAGGAGCGGTTCAAGCACTAGATTGAATTATACTCCCACATGTTGAAAAAGGAAATAGTTAATTTTAAGTGTAATTCTTGGTTTTTTAATCTCATAGATTCTAGTTCATTTCTATCAAAACGGACTTTAATAATCAATCTATGTAGATATTGATTGAAATATAGTTTCTTATGAGAAAATGTAGAAGTTTTATTGAAATGTGATGTATATATCATACATGTAATACACACACCTTTCATCTAAGATAAGGACAAATAAATATTGATTGGATCATGAGAGAACTGCAAATTTTACTTTTTGAATTTTGTTACCATTTTTCCAAAGATTGTTGGAAACTTTATTTCAATACTATTTGAGCTCGATTTGTTTTCAAAATTCTTTTCAATGATTTATACGAACATTAAATTATAAGTTATATATCAAGATATATTATAAATTTGTATAGATTACCTATGAATTGTGTCTAAATCCACACAAATTTATAATATAATTTAATATATAACTTATAATTTCTAATATATATAAACCATAAATTATTTATTACATTACATTATACATTGTATAATGTTTGTATGACCTATAAATTATAATTATTATTTAAATTATTTTAAAAATTTTTATAAATTAGCTATAAACCCTCTCTTAATCCACACAACTTGATAATATAATTTAAAATATAATTAATAAATTATATTTTCAATTAAAACGTATAACCTGTTCTTGTCCTGTAAAGCCGCTCCTGTTTGACATTGTTATTCTGAAATGACGTAGAGAAGACAAGAACATTTTAGAGTGGGTGGAGTCCTGGGGGCCAGAGCCTTGGAATTATCATGCTAAAGAAAGTTTAACTCAATTCATCGATTTTATCATTTTAATTTTAGCCAAAACATAAAAATAAAAGTCACAAAGGACCAAGGACTTAGCATGCCAGCTGCAGTTATGGCTTCCGATATCAATTGGGATCCTGGTGAGTCATTTCCCTAAAAAAAAAAAAGTTAATTAAGGAATAAACTAATTTAAGTCCTAATTTCAGCTCTATCCAAACTGTTCACCACTCTGAAAGAGTCGGATAATCTATCAAATGATCAGGAAATTGATTTTCTAAAAGCTCTACTCGAATCAAAAGAATTGAATGCTCTGGTTAATGTCCATACCAAAGTGGCTAAAGTTGGTAGAGATGATCGTTTGGCTCCTGTATTATCAACATCATCCCAGGTCCTATATGAGGTCCTAGAAATTTTAGCCCAACGCTGTCATCTCAATGATGAATGCAAAGAGGCATTTCATCTGCTCCAAGACATACATTTACAGGTATATAATTTCTTATATCTGATTTAGATATATCCTTGAATTATTCCTGCTTTACTCCCATGTCTATATATTCCTTAAAATCTATTTTATTATTATATTTAGTTTATTCTATTTTATAAATTATTAAAAAATATCTCTTTTTTTCCCCTAAGCACTTACTGTTTGCCCATGATGCCATTGCCCAAAAGGATTTCTATCCACATTTGCCAGAGGCACCCGTTGAAATGGATGAGGATGAGGAGACAATTAAAATTGTTCAATTGGTTAAAAGCAATGAACCTTTGGTGAGTTTATTTATTCAATATTTATTAACAATATGATCATCTTTTGGCTCATTTTCATGTTTGTCCAATTGTCTCACTGCTCCCTACTATATACATATATATATTATTCAAATATATATATATATGTATATATGTATATGTGTATATATCTATATACATAAATACATGCTTATATATGTATGTATATGTCCATATATTCTGCTCCTTTCTGCGCCATTCTTTTTTTTATTCCATTTCAATTTCATTCATCTTCCAACCATTCATCGTTCTCCACTTCATTCGAATACTACTAACTATGCATTTTGCTTTATTTTTCGCTTTAAAAATTTCGTATAAAAACGAATTTGTTTACTTCATATTGAAAAACCAATTCATTTAATTGTTTTGAAAAAAAAAAAAAAAAAAACTTGTACAAAATATAAATAAAAATCAAAATCAATAAAAAAAAAACACAGACAGGAGCACAAAGTGCGGAGCCAATTGTTGTAAGTAAACAAAATGTCCAATAGCTGTAAAACTGCAAAATAACAATAACAACAGTAACAATAACAAGAACAAGAACAACAGAAAACACTGAAAACAATGTTGCCATCACTCACCTGTCCACAGTGCGTCCAATCCACTTGACACAGAATTTCACATTTCACACACACATCACACACAAAGCCACAACAAATTGTATAGAACTGTGCCGTTACTTATCAGTTAGATACACACACGTACACATACACACAGCGATACACCTACACTCACACCTGCATACATATATATATATAATATATATAAGTATACTTAACATTTGCTCAATATCTCAATATCTTTCCATCTATCATTCTCTCAATTTCTAACAGGGTGCCACAATTAAAACAGACGAGGAAACTGGCAAAATAATCATAGCTAGAATAATGCATGGAGGAGCTGCCGATCGTTCTGGTTTAATACATGTGGGTGACGAGGTCATCGAGGTGAATAGCATCAATGTGGAAGGCAAAACACCGGGAGATGTTCTAAGCATATTGGTATATAGATCTCTCTTGTTCTCTTTTCCTGGATTAACTAATAGTTTTTAATTTCTAGCAAAATTCTGAGGGTACCATTACCTTTAAATTAGTTCCCGCAGACACTAAGGGTGCCCAACGTGAGTCCAAGGTGCGTGTACGTGCCCATTTTGATTATAATCCGGATGTGGATCCCTATATACCCTGCAAAGAGGCTGGTTTGGGTTTTCAGCGAGGCGATGTTCTACATATTGTGGCCCAGGATGATGCCTATTGGTGGCAGGCACGCAAAGAACATGAACGTAGTGCCCGTGCTGGTCTAATACCCAGTCGGGCATTACAGGAACGTCGCATTATACACGAACGGACACAGCGCGAGGGCGGCAATGGGGATTTGGAATCGAAGCGTAAGCATATGACCAAAAAATATAAATCATAATCATAGACCATTTCCCATTTAACCATTCCATGCGGTTACATTGCTCACCATCACTTACCCTGCCCTTCCCTCACTTAATGCCAATATGATCAGCCGGTTCATGCGCCTCACTCTGCACCACAACCACACCACCCGGCTCCCCGCGTTTGCATACGAGCAGCAGCAGTTCATCATGTCGACAGCCAAAGACTAAAAAGATCATGTACGATTTAACAGAGAATGATGACTTTGATCGTGAACTGATTGCCACCTATGAGGAGGTTGCCAAATTGTATCCACGTCCCGGAATTTATCGACCTGTTGTACTCATTGGAGCACCTGGAGTTGGTCGCAATGAATTGCGTCGCCGTCTAATTGCAAGAGATCCTGACAAGTTTCGCAGTCCAGTGCCATGTAAGAGAAAATTATATACATACATATAATAGAAATCTTAATGATCATAATATTTATTCCACTATTTTAGATACTACTCGGCCCATACGCACGGGCGAAGTAGCCGGTAGGGAATATATTTTTGTGGCCCATGATAAAATGGAAGCCGATATTGAGGCTGGTAAATTTGTGGAGCATGGCGAATATAAAGGACATTTGTATGGCACATCAGCGGAAAGTGTTAAATCGATTGTGAATGCCGGTTGTGTATGTGTTTTAAGTCCACATTATCAGGCCATCAAGACATTGCGTACAGCCCAGTTGAAGCCATTCCTTATACATATACAGCCACCAGATTTACCCCAACTGAAGTCCACGCGCACCGAGGCACGTGCCAAATCCACATTCGATGAGGCAAATGCACGCAGTTTTACAGATGAAGAATTTGAGGATATGATTAAATCGGCAGAACGTATTGATTTTCTCTATGGGCACTTTTTTGATGTTGAAATTGTTAATGGTGAACTGATCAATGCTTTTGAACAGTTGGTACAAAATGTCCAACGACTGGAAACAGAACCCATGTGGGCACCCTCCATGTGGGTACAGTAGATGCCAAAACCAAAACCAACAAACAAACAAACAAACAAACAAAAATTGAAATTGCATAAAACCAACACCAAAGTATTTTTTCTGCCATACCGAATTTAGCAATTTGAAATTTGCTGATGGAGTTAGAATTTAAAGTTATATAAAGGAGTTGATGATAAAGCGTTGAGAATGAGAAACAAACAAAAACCCTAAAAATAATAATAAAAAAAAAATACCCTTTGGGCCAGGCCTCCTCCTCAGTCCTTTTTCACTATATGTACCTTGTTTTTTTGCATAAAAGTGGAAAACAAAACACTAATGAAATGAATACAATAATAAAAGAAAAAATTTGAAATTAACTGAAAATGAAAATCTAAAACAAGACAAACAAAATTAATAACAATTACAAATATATAAGCTATTGTAAAAAATAAAGAAAAAAACATTTGATTTCTGTTCAATATTTAGTAAATTACAAATCAAGCAAATCAAATTGTATATACACAATAGAGATTTCATTTGGTTCTATATATTCCTGATCTGTCCTGATCTTTGAGATGTTCACATTGTTAAAAACAAATGACAAATTAATAAAAACAAAACCTATATATATATATATAAATAAAATCAAAAATTGCATAAATAAAACTCCTATTTTAAAGTAAGAAAATAATTTTTTCATTATTTACAGAATATATTTTTTTAAATTAAAAATATATTAATTAATTATTTTATTATTTACAGCAATTTTTAGCAAAATTTTTAATGGGAGCGCAAAAGTTTCATTAAAATTGAAAATAATTTTGCATTTTTTTGTTGCTTTAATTTCTTTTTAATTTGCTTTATGTAGATGGAACTCCTAAAGGAGAGCCCCTGAAAGATGCCAGAGGAATAATCCCTAGGGAATTCATGGCGAAACGTCATTTTTCGATTTCTAATTAAATGTCCGCAAGGAAACCCTGAGGAATAACTTTGGAAATGTCCCTAAGGAACTCCGAATGAAATGCTTCCGAGGAATTCCTGAGCAAAGATCCCTAAAAAAATAAATAAAGATTTCCTGTGAAAACATCCCTAAAAGATCCCTTGAGGTAATGTCCTGAGGAATTATCTCTAAGAAAACTCTGGGGTGAAATCCTGGGGAAATTCGTGAGGAAACCTGAGAATTTGCAGTGGAATTCATAAATAAATATCCCTGATGAAATCCTCAAAAAACATCGTATAGGGATACCCGAAAAACAAGAAAACTTTACCAATCCATCCCTGATCATAAAATAAAAAGATTATATATATACAATATGTATGAAATATTTAAAAAATTTGAAAAGTTTTATTCCATTTCTTGTACTAAAATTTGAAATTTTGTCATTACAAATTTGTGGAACACATTGATAGGGAGACATTAACATTTTATACCAATTTTCGATAAATACAAATTATATTGATCACATCTAGGTAATTAGGTTTCTATTAATATATATATATATATATTGTGGAATTCTAAAATATGGATTTCACAAGAATTATCCCCAACAATTATCTTTACTAAACATATATTTTAATTATTTTTTTTTTTGTTACTGGCAGCACATAATCATATAATATATACTTTTTTTTAAACTTTAATCTTATATACAATATAAACATTTATATATAGGTATATATATATATATATCTTTTTTCTTATACAATATATAAAGTCTATACAGGATGTATTGTTCAGTTTTTTGCCTGATTAATTTGCTGATTGATTTTGTTTAGTTAGTTAGAGTACCAAAAAAAAATAGGGAAAAAAAATTAAAAATGAAGACAATGACATTCACAATTAACACTCATCGCAACACGCTATATACATATATATATATATATATATGTATGTATATATATATATTATATATAGTATGTTCGTATATCTCTCAACTCCGGCTATAGTTGCGATTTGGGTATACTTTTAATAGGCAGACCATAAAAATCAGCTAAACGATTGGCCTCCCGCCAACCAGCCTCAACGGCTCCATGCACAGTCGAATAATAATGTTCACTGGAGGCTTCTCCGGCAAAACAAACCAACGGTTTGTCACAGCGACTCTGTTGAAGATCTTCTTTTTCCCTGGGTGAGGTTACCACCACTGACAAGGGTTGAGACAACTCACGAGCTCCAGTGCCCAGCTGTTCCGTTTCCATCGATCGATAGGAATAGGAGCCGCGAAAATTTTCATTTGTAAACCAAGCGGATGTACGGAAATTTACCGGATCTGGTATGGACCAACTCAAGAATCGTCGGAAAAGGTACATGCAACCGTTTAGTATTTCATCTTGTTCCAATGATTCCATATGCCGGCCATTGGCGTTAATGATCCAACCAGCTAATACATTTGGTTGATAGCTAACACGATAGAAACCAAAAACATCCTCCAGCCAGGCTCGAGATGTACCATGGATATCCGTTAAATCTTCATCCCGCCACAGCAGAGTGAAGCCCGTCCAATCTTCTGGCCAAAAAGCTACAGGAAATTCCACAAATATCTTGTTGACAGTACCAAAAGCCAAACCATCTATAGATCTCTGTTTTTCCTTGGGTAATTTTGGTTCAAAGAGTCGTAAATGTTGATCTTTGAGTACACCGAGGGATACGGTGATTATCACATGATCGGCCAGACATTTCTCACCATTATTTAATTCCAATTCGACTTTTTTATCATTTCGATTCCAATTGATTTTCTCCACTCTTCGATTTAATATTAAACGTTGCTCCAGAATACCAAATTCCGATTTCATTTCTCTTGATCTCATCATTAATTTCAAGAGCTCCTTATAGCCCTTATCCTTCCAATTTAGTAATATATCACCTTCACATTCCCAAAATTCTAGATAACCCTGGCCGGATACTTGATCTAAGGTATCGGAAGCCTCAACAGAATTTTCAAATTTTTGATAATTATCGAAAAATTCTTTCGCAATAACTTCGTCTATATCTCGATTTTCCGGTTGCCTTAAGGCATCGAAAAATTTATTGGTCAAATAACTACCCAAGGAACCGCTGCAATTTCTTAATTCCAATTGTCGGCTAATGAGTGAATCACCAACTATGGTTTTCAGACGATTGGCTATATGTTCCGGTACTATCTCACGATTTGAGCGTACACATTGATAGTTCTCATAAACAGGGCCCGTTGATTCCAAAAGTTCTTCATCGTGTCTCTTAACCAAATCGTATACAATATTATCCCTTTCACCGTGACACCATTGGGCACCCAAATCGATGACATTCTCTCCAAATGGTATGGTATGTATACGACCACCCAAACGTGACTCAGCTTCAAGGAGGAGGACATTTTGGAAGCCATATTCTAATAGTTTTGTAGCACAGGCAATGCCAGAGGCACCGGCGCCTATAATTATAATCTTTGTGGTTCCTATGGATTGACTCATTGTGCGTTGAGAAAGGGCCGTGGAAGAACCTATGGTTAAATATAGAAAAAAAAGATGATTGAATGATATAAAATGAATTTCAATTTCAAAAAAGTAGGCCAAAAATTCATTTAAATAACCAACTTTTCGTTAATCGATTAGTAATTTGATTAATTTATTATTAAAAATAAATATTTTAGGAGATAATTTATGTGCTTTACATTAAATTAAAAATAAAATAAATATAAAAAAAATAATGTCATTTCGATAACCTGAAGTGATATTTTAATATCAAAGAAGCTAACTGCCGAAGTTTGTATACCCTTGACAGAGATGAGCAGACGGACATGGTCATATCGACACGGCTATTGATGGTGATCAAGAATATATGTATATACTTTATAGGGTCGGAACCGACATGTTTGCGTTACAATCATCTGATCAATTATATTATACCCTCTGCAAGGATATAAAAAGTTTACCAAAATTTAACCTAATCTTCCTTTTCCTTTCATTTATAATATTTGTATTATTATTTAACCATATTTATAATAATATTATTTATCTGCTTAATAAAAATAAATTTCGACAACGGAAAAGCAATTTTCAATTAAATTTTAACTTTTAAACGAATTTTATAACAATCGGAAATATTTTTCTTTACGATCCAACGAAATCCAATTCTAATATATATATATCTATATGCATACATATGTACATATATACATACTTGCAAAAAATAAAAAAAATAAAATCTGTGACTGGATTAACAACAATTTTTACTGCATTCGTCAATTCAAATGAAGTAAATTGACTTTAATTGAAATTGTAACGGATTTCTTTCTAACCTAACGGCAGCTTTCAAGTGATAAGATTGTCCGATGAGGCAACAGCTCCAACCTATACATAATCAAAAGCTTTGTGTGTGTTTAAATAAATATGATTGTATTTGTAGATATCTGCAAGTGTGTATATATATATATATATGTATGTGTGTGTGTGTGTGTGTGTGTAGTGTGAGCATACAAAAATTTATTAATAGGCTCTTGGTACTAGGCGGACAAAGAGATGGCAGTGATGGCGCATAGAGAAAGGAGCAGAGGCCCAAACTGGACCAGCTGGTTTGGTGACTCTAGGTGACAGTCACCTTACAATTTGAGAAAGGGTTTGCAGGGGAGCAAACATAAATAGCTGACTCCTGTTGTTGTCCTGCCCTCCCTCTTTGCCCACTTCCTGTCTAAACATTGATTTTTTTTCATCTTTTTTGGCCATAAATATTCAAGGTTCTTGGCAACCCATAACAACAACAACAACACACACAAAAAATAAATTGAATCCAACAGATTTTCAATAAATTTTGTTTCCTCTCATCGTCCAAACATCGGCACACACACACACGTATGTAGTTTCTAACACAAAGACTTACCAAAGGGAAAAGGCAATGGATTGTCTTAATAATTTATTGTTGAGTTGGCCTGATGAAAGTAAAAGTTTAAAACATTTTCCTTCTTCAGGTAAAACCACCAAAGAAATTGTCTCCACACGTTTGATGCTGGCGGCGCGGTGCGTTGACAAAACAAAACTGCCAAATGGAATAGAAATCATATGGCTAAACGTGCTGCTGCCCTCCACCATGCGCGCTTATGCTAACCCCCCTTTCACCCAATGAAACAGGGGCGTCGTCTAAATTTGGGTTTTATTAACTGAGAATATGCCATAGAAATTCATTCCCCAGTAGAATATATGCCTAGGTCTCTGGTTAGTCTGCGCATGCTGAAAAGCTTCCCCACCAAACAAACAAAAAGCTCAATCAGCCAAAAGCTTAACCACAACGACAGCTGTGAAGTGGGGCTGACTTATACATAGATGGGGCTCGGGTGGCATTGGAATATAATCAGCAGAAATCTGACTCCATTGTGAAAATTTTTATTATTTTGAAGAAATCTTTGTTAGGTCTGCAAATTTTTTTATAAAAGTTTAAATATTATAGTTGTATACATATGTATTTTGATTGCTGAAACCTTTTCCTTACCGCAATCCTAGATTATATTTTAGTAATGACGACTGCGTTTAAAAATGTTTCTAATTTTTCTATTCATATTTGGTTTAAGTTGATATTTTGAAAATCTTATAACTGAGATACGCTGAATTTTTAAAAAATTGATCAGTTTAACAAATTGGAATAAATATAAAAGTTGCTATATACATTCATATGTACAATCAAATCAGATCAGATTAAATCCCATTTTTTTGCTGTAATTTTTGTTAGCCATAATTCTTGTTTTTCTTTTTAAGAAGCGAAGAATATAAAATATATTGATATAGACCTCACATATACGAGTATATGTGAAACTTGTGGAACTTCGTTTCCACATATGTATATATAAAAAGTGTCATAAATTTTGTTTTCGGACTAGATCCACCAAAATATACTATGTAAATAAGCTGATATAGATTTAATAAAATTCATTGAATTAACAAAATTAAAAATTTATATACTCAAATTAACAAACTATATACTAAAATAGTAAGGCGACTAGAAAATGCACAAAAAGAAAAACAAAGTCTGAGAATCACTTAAAAATTTAACGAATTCAGTGAAAAATAAATACAAAATACTGAATAACATTATTTGAAGTTTTTCTCAACATTTAACTAAGTTCTTCAAATAATATATCAACAAAGAAATCTATATATTTAAAAGATTTAATTTCTTTTAAATATATTTTTTATATTAAATAATAAATATTTTTTAAACATTAATCAATTTAAAAGTCATTTATCATTTGTCTTTATTTAAGGTTTTTGAGAGTCGTTGTATTTTCACAATTTTGTCAATTTTTTAATATAATCTTTTGTCAATTTCAAATGTTTAATGGTTTTGGTTCGAAATGATGTTAAAACAGTTTTTATTTTGGTTTTATTTGCTCTAAAATTGTTCGATTAAACATTTTCATTTGCTTTATTTGATATACAATTTGTTGGATATATTCACTTTGTTATGTCGTTCTATTTCTTCATTTTTTGCTTATGTATTTTTTTTTTTGGCCAAATTGAGAAACAACTAAGATGGAAATTTCATATATTTGGTAGGTATATATATGTATGTATGTATATATAATATATATATATATAAGTAAATATATATTTTGTCTTTTAATTAGATCTCTGACTTTACATGATGTTTGTTTTTTCTCTTGTTAACGCATTTTCTGATTATATTATATATATAAATATAATTATATATATACAGCTAGGGCTGATTAAAATAGAAAATAAACTAATTTACTAATTTACATACAGAAATATAAGATGGAATTACAATATAATAAATAAAATTATCACAAATAATAACAGCCCGGAAAGTATTAATATGGCGGCCCATTGACGTTTATCTGCAAGAAGAAAAGAAAAATGATATAATTATATACAAAAGTGAACCAAAGGAAATTAAATTAGATTCGTTCTCACCATTATTCATATGCAATACTTTGGCAACTTTCTTCATGGTCGTATCCAATTTGGATTCCGTGGTATCGAATTCATTACCAAAATCATCCAACATAACCGCCTGCTCATCCAGTTCGACACCAATTTGCCGGGATACTGTCTTTAGTGTGCCAATGGAATCACTGATCATATCCAGTTGCTCATCCTGTCCCTGTAGCATACGCTGTTGAATCGATACCGTTTCACCAACATATCTATGACCGGGACTATCGAGACTATTCGGCTGATTATGATTGTGATGTGAATGATTTGTATGACTTGGGCTATCCAGATTATTTTCCAATTTTGAATATTTCGTGCCGCTATGACGCTGAGCTGCTGCTGCCGCTGCTGACATGGTTCCAGCTATGGTATTGGCCACCACTTGACTACCACTATTAATTAGGGAATTGCCGTTGGTACACTCAACCAAATATGTTCGATCGTTGTGCGGATGATGATGATGTGAATGATATTCGTTGGAATTCAAATTGTGATTGGGATTCTGATGATTTATGGATTTGTTATCGTTATCAAGCAATGGCTGATGTGCGGTTATATCTCGATCCCTGTTCCGATTCAGGCTCATTTTATCCTTCATCTGTTTGACCTCATCGCGGGTGTTGTCAATAAAATGACGTCGACTGGACAATTCACGGTTATCGATGCGAAATTTTGTCGGATTCTTCTCGACAATGCGTATGTTAGAGTTAAGGAGGATAAACCATAAATTAAATCGTATAAAAATAGTTATATATATACATATGTTGTTCTGTAAATGCCATATTAGATGTTATATATAAATGTACATATATCTATGGAATCTACCAGGAGTCTGTCATTTTTAATAATCAGTTATTCATTCTATGTAGGATCAAAGCTATATGGCTTAAAGGAATCGTTTCTGTAAAAACAAACTATTTGATGGATTTGTAAGATTTGATAGAAACTGTCTATATTCAAACTGTAGGTATAGCAAAGGTAAAGGTGTAGCTATTAGATATTAAAAACCCATAGAAATAACATTACGTTAATATATATCCATTATCTTTAATAACTTATTTCATAAGACTCTGTAACATATGAAAAGCCAATGCTTTGAACTGGACAAGGTACATATACTATATATATAACAATTGGTTATCAAAAGTTGTTTAATACCGAGATAAGAACAATAACACTATAAAAAAAATTGTATTGTGATAAACCTTTTACTACTGATCATTAAAAAAAACATTGGATCCAAGCCGAACTAAAAAATTTTCAGAACTTGCGAACTATTGACAGTGGGAAAGCGGACATTTGGTAAGAGGATACGTGGATATGTGGTTTTCCCTAAGCTACATTTTGTTTACTTATATGAAAATCTAATATTTTTAAACAGAACGAATTCTCATTCATGTCAGGCATTTCAGTTGAATTTGTTGTTTTGTAAAAGGATATTGATTGTGTCCTCCAAATCCTCGAGATCCCATTCAATGCTTCTCAGGGAATTACGCAGCTCTGTGGTAGTCCATTCGCTTTCGGTGCCACCACCTGTCTCGCCCAGTTCACGCCAACGTAGATAAAGTCCGCGAGTTTTATTCAAAGCTTTGAAGACCTCGCTAAAAGGGGAAAATAAAACGAAACAAAAGAAGGAACATGAGAGACCCAAGGAGAACCAAAAGGGTTACACACGGGTGGGAATGGACATGATGACATTAATTATAAATTATTTGTTCATACTCTTTGACTACAAAAAATGGATCCTCCAGTGACATGATATATATATCCTATATCTTGGTTCAATTATCTGAGTTCAGAGCTCGGTTAGCCGCACTTGACTTTTTATATTCATGGATTTTTCCGTTTAGCGGAAAAACAACCCCCAAAAAGCAAAAGGAAAACGAAAATAATGCAAGTTGGCTAAAAAAGTTTTTTGGGGGTTTGAGGGTTGGCCGTTACATAGGATATTTTATGTTATATTCAAAAGTTTTCGCTTTCTCTTTATATTTTTTTAATTTGATTGTTGTATTTAAACAAGAATTGCACAATCAACTTTGATCTAATCTATTTTGTGTTATTTTTTTATGTGAGGGGGGGGAAGCTTATGCTTTGCACGTTTATTGATTATTGCACTTGAAACGATGAAGATGTCTTATCTCCTTTATATTTCAGTTTCTGTGTTTTTTTTTCGCTATAAACCGCCGCGAAGTGCTGCCAGCAATTACGATGGCCAAGAGCAGACTGATGTTATGCAGGGAGAGAGAGCGAGAGAGAGAGAGATAGAGAAAGATGTGAGAGTGAAGGCAAAGGTGAAGGCATTTTGTTTATACCGCTCCAGCGCAAGCGCCATACAAAACTATGAGGATAAAAATAACTAAACTCAATGCCAAAAAAGTTTAGCTATAAATTTTAATTTGAAATTCCGTTGCTATGACACTTGGCAAAAGTTAGCGGGAAATTAGCTAGAATGGCATCTTTATTTGAAGTGGTCTAAGAAAAACTCAAAGACAGATCCAGAAAATGAGAAAATAATTACATATTTATACAGTACAAAATTTAAACATCAATGAACAGTTACATTCTATGTAGTAAAACACATAATTATTTTAAATTCAACAACAGTAAATCCGTTAGAATAAAAATGGCTAAAGCGGCAACTCTGTGGAAACTTTATGACAAAACACAAACAAACTGCAAAAACTCACCTGATGCAGATATATTAATAGCGATTTCGTTTATATGATAAGCCAATGTACTTCCACAAAAAACGAATAATGTAATTAATCGAAATATAATAAATTAATTTTCTTAAATTAAACAATAAACATCTAATTTACTTTCAACAATTTTAATCAAAATATTGCACAAACACACTTACAGTCTCTCACACATACAGTGTGACCACTTTCTCTTTTCGTACTCTTCGATTTATTTCTTATCACAGGTATCGTTATCGCAATCGAAGTAACGTTACGAACGGTTCCTTTTAAATTTAGTTTCATTTTGCTCCACAAACAACAAAGGGAAAATGCTTCAAAACGATGCGGTTCGCACTCTGCAATATGATAGCGAAATTCGTGTAGCCCAACAATCGTCTAATTCAGAGCCCAGAGGTAAATACTTAAATATTTTTATTAAATATTGGTAAATATTTGGTGAAATTCTAGTTGTATGAATCATTTAAGCTCCTAGCTGATAAGTATTGGCTGCAATTCGGATTAATTGGTAGTGTTGTGCGTGTGTGTGACATAGTGGTAACAAATATTCCCAATTGGCTATATCTTATCAGCAAAAGTTTTGTTGTGTTTTTATGGCCAGTGAAGTGAAATTTCTTTGTTTAGTTGTTTAAAGTTGACCAGCTATACACAAAAACGCTAAAAGAATAAAACAAGAAATAAGAATTATCTATATAGGCAAATAATAAACAAGTTGTAAGTCTGGGTTAAGTATTAATAAGCTAATTTAAATTGTATCAGAAATTATAAAATAATAATTAAGTTTAACAAAATTTTGGTTAAAAAGCGACTAATGATTCGAAAATTTAAAATCTCAAATAAACTGAAATTCTAAAAATACAAATAATAATGGATATAGGAATAATAAGGACAAACTTGCACATTCCTATATTTAGTATTTCAAAACTAAAAACTTAAAGACTTGGCTTCAAAAGGTAATAAAATTTTGTGCAAAATTTTACAATTTGCAACTCTGGGAAAGAAATACAGCCTATTGAAAACTATATAGATCTATAAATTAGCTTTCTATTTTCTTTGCAGTTTACGACTCCCATATCAGTATAACTTCACAGCCGCGTCCTGCGCCTGATGTGCCCCGGATTCCCTTACCCATATCGACAGTAACCGGTAGTCGGACTTTCATACCCTTGGCTGGTTATGACTGTCTGGCGGATTTACCCTCGGTGCATATAGAACAAACATTTGAATTGAATGAATGTAAGTTAACAATATTATTTAAATAACTTTTTTTTTATCTAATCAGCAGTCCCTTTTGCACTCAAGCCCTAACAGCGGTATCTTCAGAGAATCGTTATGTGGTACGTTCACCCCTGGGTGACGCCATTTTTGCCGCCTCGGAAAGCTCTACAGAGAAGAATCGTCTAGTTTGGGGTGCTGGTAGACCATTCCAAATGCACTTACTGGACAAAACCCATCAGGAGGCATTAGTATTTCGCAGGAAATTGGCTTTGGGTTCACTTTGCTGCCGACCAAAGAATCTAGAAATATGGATACCTCCGGGAAATGTACTTGGACGTGTGGTTCAATCACCCACATTTATGAAACCAGTGTTTTATATAGAAGATGGCAACACGAATGATCCAGTATTTTGTGTGGAGGGACCAGCCAATTCGGGTTTCTGTTGCTTTTGTTTGCCCAAGGAGTGCTTCTTTAAGGTTGGTATTCGAATACATATTTTGGTAATTCCAGGACATTTGATCTAAAATTTTGAGTCCTCCTTCATTTTTTTTTTTTAGGTACATTCCGGTGGCGACATGCGTGCCTCCATTGATCACAAATGGTTGAGCAGCAAATCGCAATACACCACAAATATATATTTTAAGGATTCAAAATTAACGGCCAAAGACAGAGCCTTAATACTGGGATCAGCATTTTTACTGGTAAGCATTATATTTGGAATTAATTACTTAATGGTTTCTTTGGAAAATATAAGCATGATAGTGAGATAGAACTATATGTGATAGAAGTTCAAAGTCGATAAGAACTATGTGCATATTTGTATATATGTACATATATACTCGTAGCTTTCAGAATATAGGTGATAGAAATCCATAAACAGTTATCAATCAACTATATTTACCTTTAACTCTTTCGATAAGGCCGACATTATCTTCAAAAGGTATTCTACATGGAGTTCCCATTTAAAGTTTTTGTTATGACTAATTGAAAGTGAAAATTCTCAAATACAGTAGTAGGCTACTACTATTAGTGAATTGATCATGGTTTGGTTTGTTATATCTTCTATATTCTATTTATATATTTAGAATTTTTAATTCGTAACATATCCAATCTAGATATGTAAGGAAATTATTTTTCAAATTCGAAAACGTTTTCTAAATATCTCTCTTCTCTTATCGTTCCAGGAATACATGTACTTTCAAACACGCTTTTAAAAAATCGAAGCTATGTAATATATATATATATATATATAAAAAAAATTGTTTCATGATTTTTGCTTTTCACATTGATTTCTTTATTTTTTGTCATTTTTTTGTATAAGATTTCATACTTTTTTGTGTGTTTTTTTTTGTTGTTGGTTTGTTTTTTTAGTTTCTTCAGTTTTTCTTTTTTGATATATTTTACAATAATGTAATAAATCACTTCATTTTTGCTTTTTTGACCACATACATTCAGATATATATAGAGTTTTTATATATATGTATATATATATATATATATATATGTATTTGTACAATATTTTTCATTTAATAGCTAACAACATTAAATCTACCAAAACTTAATGACTAATATGACAACATAATAGTTATATACAATTAGTGTGTGTGTGTGTGTGTGTGAGGTGTTTTTTTTGTTTCTCTTCTTTTTCGTCTTTCTTTGTTAATTAAAAAAAAGAGCGAAATTCCGAAATTAAAAATTAAAAATTAAAGGAAAAAGAGTCTCGTGCTCTCTAGTTTCAAAACAAACGAAAATAGAAGAAAACGATAATTCATAATTCTAGAATAAATTATCGTAAGCAATTTTAAATTAGGAAGATCTATGTGATTTTTTTTTTTTGCTTTGCTTTGAATTTGTTTTGAAAATGGTTTTGGGGGAGGGGGGAAGGTTGTAATGGACATAGACCTTAAATTATATTTAAAAGAAAACATGCATTTTCATTTAGTTTTTTCTTTTCACATTTTGTAGATAGACTCACAGCACTTCAGGAGTTTTTGTTTACCGAAAAAAATGAAATTATATATACATACGAGATATATATGTATATATAGATCAGTGGATCAATTGTTGACAATTTTCTTAAACTTAAATACTTAAGAGGCAAATCGATGTTGCTTATTCTGTATATATAGACATTTATGTATATATATTCTTGCACATTGGGGATTAGGTTTTTTTTTATATTCATTGAATTAAATTTAATTTCAATTTTTAACTAGTTATAATTATTTCTTTTTTTTTTGTTTGTTTTTAGTTGATTCAATTCAATTTGAACTAATGTAACTTAAAATAACGAAACCATCAATTTTAGTAATAGTATTAACACAAATTTTAGGTCACCATAAAAAAAAACCCAACTGGCAGCTATCTGAAATTAGAGCAAAAGTGCCATAACTGATAAGTTCAGGTTTACGATCAACTAACCATATTGAATGGTCAATTGTTGATTGATCTAAATAATTGAAAACGTAGAATTAATTGCTAGTTTTTCAATTAAAGAAGCAAAATATAGGAGAAAACCACTTTAGTGGATATTTGGCATCGATAATGAACCTTGGGAACGTGCCGTCGGTTAACTACTCCATTTTTTGCCAATTTTTACAATTTACAATTTTTTGTTTCTATAGAATACAGAAATATAGTAAAATCCCCGGCTTTATCTAAGCACTTTTGCTCTTTTGTACTAAAAAAAAATTGTAACTATGCCAGATAAATATGTGCCATTTTAGGATTCCCTTCATGCCAAAACCCACTTCCCACAATGTGCCAATCTTAAAGTCTAGGTATGTATCTAGAGTAAAGAGTGGTTGTGTTGTTGGTTTTGTTGTAATCTGTGCCCAAATGCGATATGCTTAGACATTTGATATGCGCTCGTTGGAGTTTTGGTCGTCATCGTCGTCATTGACGTTGTTGTTTCATGGGCTCCACCCCAAGCTAAAGCATCCCTGCAGCCTAGATCCAATTGATGTTGCTGATGATAATTATACTGTTGATGATGTTGATGATGATGATGATGATGAGGTTGTTGTTGATGATGATATGTGGTGGCCTGTCCTGGTCAGGATGGTTGCAACATATACATATATTGTCAGTTGCTGGCCGCCACAGTGGCCGTATTTAAATCCTGAGATCTAGCTCGCTTTTCATTACCACCATTC
The DNA here is from genome assembly GCA_018150375.1 of Drosophila sturtevanti. Classification (NCBI taxonomy): domain Eukaryota; kingdom Metazoa; phylum Arthropoda; class Insecta; order Diptera; family Drosophilidae; genus Drosophila; species Drosophila sturtevanti. Next base: position 480,791 of record JAECWJ010000317.1, read on the forward strand.
TCTTGAGGATTATCGCTCTCCTCACCATTACTGCTAAAACTAACGGCGGGTAGACGACGTTTTAAACTTTGTGTGGTTACCGACTCATCCTCTGACATGGAACTTGCTCTCTGAGGTGTATTCCCAGCACTATCATTATCCAATGAGGCAATGGCCGATGCAGCAGCACTATTTGCAGCACTGAAACCATCCTCTGAGGCACTATCCTGTGCATCTGTTGGTCGGACTGCCTCCTGATGCATACCTGATGGCGATGTATAGCCACCCAATTTATTGGGATCCTTTTTAAGAAGTTTCTCAGCCAGCAATGTCAATGAGATTAGAGAATTCTCACAATCGCTAGTATCTATTTCGGTTAGACTAATGCCAGCTCTTTCGATCTCTGCATAAGTACCAAATGGCAATTTTTGTAGGCATTCCAATTTCTGGACATGAGTCTTCGATCTCAAATGTTTGGCCAAATGGCCATGAATGCGAAAGGCTATCTTACAGTCGGTACACTCAAAGGGTCGTGGATTTGAGGTGGTGGGCACACCAAAAGTCGATGTCATCATCACTTTATTCTTATGGGCCTCGGAACGTTCATGTTTCTGGAGATGACCCTGAGTGCGAAACGAAATGCTACAGGGTTCACATTTAAATTTACGTTCCATATAATGGATATTCATATGGAGAGTAAGTTGATGTTGTCGTTGAAAAGTTTTCTGGCAAATATTGCAAGTGGGGCGTGCATCGCTGGCAATCGGTGGCGGTGGTGGAGCAACAACTCGTTGAGGAAACGATGATGTTGAACTAACAGGCAAATCACCTGGCTTAAATTTATCCTCTCCCCGGATCACAGGACGTGTAAGAGGAGTTGCCGCCCCACTCGATGTGGATGATGCTGTAGAGTTACTGGTTAATACACCTTTAAAATCTGTGGCATCGGGTTGCTGAATAGCTGCTGGTAAATTTGCATTATGTGGCACATCCGATAAAGCAGGAACTTCATCTTTAGTTTTCTCCTCAGGCAGTGGCGGCAAATCATTCTCCTCACTATCCATGGCTTCAGTTGGCAGAGGTGAGGGTGTTGCTGCTCTTACTGCAGGTATTGTTGTTGCTGGTGGTGGTGGCAGTGGTGGTGGTGGTGGTGGTGAAGAAGGATTCTCATCTGGTGTCTTCACTTCATTAACCTCAATGGTGGGCAATTCTTTAATACTCATCACGGGTCTTACACCACTTGTACTTGTCGTATTAGTCACATTTATTTGATAATTGCGACTAAATTGGCTCTGCTTCATCTTGGCACGCTGCAGTGCCTGTTCCTTGATATAGGTCTGTAGCAGGACATCTTCATTATCATTTTCGGCTGCATTCTGTTTGGCCAGCTCTTCCATTTCAGCGGATATTCGAACTTTATCTGATACTGATATCAGAGTTTTCATAAAACCACTTTCATTACCAGCTGAACCAAAGATCACTTCCCTCATCTGTTGGGCCTGAGATTTGGGTAAATCCACTGTCAAATGATTGGTAATTGGAGTGGAACTGGAGATTGTACTGGAGGAGACAGAACTGCGTGGTTTTGTCAAATCCATGGGTGCACTTTCATCGCTGGCCAAACTTCCTTTCGGTTTGGATTCCTCTGGATTGGAATAATACTGTTCCTGCTTTTGATAATCAAATGGTGGCTTTGGTGATGTAAATGAGCAAACCAAACGTTTCGGTTGTGACCCAGTCGAACCAATGCTATTCGCTGGACTTGCTGCTGGTGCTGGTTGTGAAGCATCTTGAGTCTGGGAATATGGTGAGACACTCTGTGGTATTGGCGGAGTCATTGATAGAGAGAGCAAACAACGTGCAGCCTCATGCTCCTTTAGGCGGGACTTGGACTCATCAGTATCTAAACAGAAATAAAAAAAGAGGAATATAAATTAGTTCCAAATAAATAAAGATAATAATCAATCTTACCACTACTCTCCGATTCATTGTCACTGAAATCATCTGAATCGGATTCACCAGCCATTGAGGAAGTTCGTCCACCAGCTGATGTTGATGATTGCTGATCAAAGTCGACATCGGCATCAAGGAATTCACCACCACTGCATTTCTTGAAATGAGTTTTCGATTGCATATGCTTGGTGAGATTCCCTTTCGTTTTAAAGCTAAATGAAAAAAATTAAAAGATTAGGATCGATCGATCTTTTTGGAAAAATATTTGATTTCTAGTTAAATCTTACCTAAAATTGCACAAACTGCAGGTAAAGGGACGCACATCGGTGTGTGTACGTATATGCTTTTTGAGCATTGATGGCTTCTTACACCGTATTCCACATTCAGAGCATACATATCGACCACGTCCTCGTCCGCGTATATAAGTATAATCCTCATGCGATTCATAGCCACCAACTAGTTGTTGTTGTTGCTGCTGTTGGCCATCTTGCAATTTCTTGGCACTGGCCGCTTCCTCATTTGCCTTGGCTGCCACATTAGCTTCACTTAGAGTGGCTACTGTGGATGCCACAGGTGTTGCCACTTGTTTCAATGGATGCTGATAGAATGAACTACTGGCCACTGTCGATGATGCTGAACTAACAGTTTGCTGTGAGTAAACCTGGGTATATGTCAATTTGCCTGCCATGGAGGTTGTAGAACCATTTCCCAACATCTTTTGTCTTGAATCATAGAGTGCCATCACTTGCTTCAATTTGAAGCCCAAAGGATGCGGTTGATTCTCTTCACAGACCTGCCAAACGCTATACATGGACAATTTATGTGTGCCAGCAACATACGAAGGTTGCGGACAGTTTACTGTACAGTAAAACATTTTGGTGCTGCATTTTAATCCCAAATAGGTGTAGGCATGACCATTTAAATACAATTGAACACATGATTTTGATGGTCTTGGTGTCTCCGGAGATATTAATGGCAATGTATTGGCGGTGGGTGTGATACCATGATGTCGCTTTGGTGTAAAGGTGCCCGGTTTTAAGGGCAGACTGGTGGGACGCAAAAATTTGGTTTTAGCTGGCATCGTTTGGGTTGTGTCCTCTGCATTGCCATTGGGTGTCTCTATATGAAGAGGAGTCATTGGTTCCTTGTTGCTGGTCTGTAGATTGTCAAAATTAAAATGACGCACTTCTTGTTGTGGTTGCTGCTGCTGCTGTTGTTCTGTAGTTGCTGGTGTTGCTGCTGTTGTTGGTGTTGGTGTTGCAACCTTAACATTATCGGCCATTCTTAAAAAATTAAATGGTGCCTTTTTAGCGGTCACATCCTTATTCCATTGCAGAGCATTCCTTTGAGCTGGTGTTGGCGGCTGTCGACTAAACTCACTGGGCACATTTTGCACACCACCGAATGGGGACAGGGCACCGCTTAGCAATGGACTTGGTTGCTTACGATTTGGACTACGTTGACGCCCTGGCGCCGGAAGCGGCAATTGCAATTGCTGTGGTGGCGGCGGCAATAATGGCATTTGTGGTGTCAGGCTACTTGGTCCTGGTATTCCCGGCACATAGGGTATAGACGGTGATTTATCTAATAGTCCACCAATAGTCACCGGTGGCAATGTCAATGCATTGAAGCCAGTTATTGAATTAATGGGAGGAAATTGAAAATGTTGTGCACTCGTTGTTGCCGATGTCAACAATTTTCGCTCCTTACTGGGTGACATTTCCTGAAAACTACCACCGGATAGTAATGGTGTACGTATAATTTTGGGACTCTTATCCAATTCGGGACACTCGGAGAGTGGTATCATTGAGCCACCCGATGAAGTGAATCGTCTCAGTCGTTCCTCTTTACTGGATTGTGGTTCCAAAATGATAGTATTGTTGTTATTATTATTGTTGTTGCTATTGATGCTGCTGCTATTGGCAAACATTAGTGTGGGAAAATTGAAAGTTTCATTACTCATTTTGGGTCGTTTGGCTTCATTCTCAAAATGACGATCCTCATGCATTTTGGTTATAACAACTTGTGCATCCTGTGATCCCTGCCTGGAGGCATTTTGTTGATTATAATCAACTAATGGAGTTTTGCCCAACAATGGACCTGGTGATGGCAGAGGTGTATCCACAAAGCGCAAAGAATCAATTGAGGGTGATGGCGCAGCAATTGCTGTTACCGTTGCTGTTGCAACTGCCGCCGCTGTTACGGTTACAGGTGTTGTTATTGTTGCTGTTGTTGTTCCTGCTGCTGTTGTTATTGTTCCAGTGACAGTTGTTGTTGTCGATGTTCTTGGCGGCGACTGTGCAGCACTTAGACGACTTAATACCAATTTACTTGGCTTTGTCTTTAGCTGCGACCAGGCCAATTTGGCCAATGATAATGGATTCTTTGAATTGGCCATATGTGATTTAAGCTCTGGCAAACTCATTGATATCGAATTGGAACGAAAATATTTTGTACTCGGCGATGAGGCAGGACTCATTGGAGCACTCCAACTGGCATCCTGACAGGTGGTACTATTATGCAACTTTAAATCATCCGCACTGCGGAATTCATTGCTACAAATGGGACACGAATAGACAGCATCATCACCCTCACCAATCGGCACGGCCAAACCGCGAGCATTTAATAAAAGATTTTTAATAATTGAATTATTAGCTGCATTATTAGCCGCCGATTTGGAAGTGCTTGCCACAGGCACAGTCAATGGCACTGGCACTGACACAGGTGCAGGCGCTGGCGCTGGCGCTGATGCTGGTACTGGAGCAACTGGAGTTGATACAATTGTTGTTATTGTTGATGGTGCAACAGTTGCTGCTGTATTTGGTTTGGCTTTACTTGATAGATTCAAGGGCATCACATGATTGTTGGCGGCACCAGAATTCTGTAATTCCAATTTATTTATTGGTGTTGCTGGATCCTGGCGATATTGTAATGTTTGCATATTTAATGGTGATGGCGGTGGTGGCAATTGTGGTGGTTGTTGTTGCTGCTGCTGTTGTTGTTGTGGTTGTGATAGTTGTTGATGATGCTTTGCTTGATTAATTGTTGATGCTTTATAGCTACGCTTAAGCAAACCATTTGGCGGCTCTATTGGCTGTTGTTGCTGTTGTAAGAACATTTGAAAATGCTGCTGTTGCTGAAATTGCTGTTGTTGTTGCTGCTGTTGTTGTTGTTGCTGCTGCTGCTGCTGCTGCTGTTGTTGTTGTTGCTTTTGCTGTATAGCCTGTGCCAAATTAACTTTAGCCTCAACTGTCTGCTGTGAGCTGCTACTACTTAAACTGCTATGGCTGCTAACACTGTTGCTGGCGGACATGTTGCTCATGTGTGACGTTGTTGTATTGCTATTGGCATTGTTAAAGCTACGCGATCGATTCAATTGCTTTGGATATTTCTTTTGCAACAATATCTCCTTATTTTCCACTATGGCCTCATTCTGTGATATTAATTTCGATATATGTTCCTGAACCTTTTCCACATTCTACACGAGAGAAAAACGAAAGAAAGAAGCAATTAGAAAAGATCTTCATTTAGGTGAAATTAAAATACTTACCACCTGCATGCCACCACTGGCACTGGCAAAAGTGCTGGCAACAGTTGCTGTTGTTGCAGTCGGACGTGTTGGAGGCAACTGAAATAATATTTTGATTAATTTTATTATAATCTTTGGAGGATTGATTTCGGGATATATACCTGCGGGGGCTGTTGTGGTTGAGGTGCCTTTATCAGAGGAGAATGTTGTTGTTGTTGCTGTTGCTGCTGTTGATGTTGTTGCTGCTGCTGTTGATGTTGTTGCTGCTGCTGTTGTTGTTGCTGCTGCTGTTGCTGTTGTTGCAATTGAAAGTGCTGCTGCAATTGCAATTGCTGTTGAAAGGCCAACGCCTGCTGATGCATAGCAGCAGCAGCTGCTGCTGGATTATAAAACGCACCCGGTTGACCCAAATGATAATAGACACCAGTGGGATGATGAGGTGGCGGTGGTGCTGCTGCAGCTGTAAGCATTAGCGATTGCTGATGTTGCTGCTGCAATTGCAATTGCAATTGGTGGGAATTGATGTGATTATTCAATTTCAATTGTGTGCTAGGCGATAGAGAGGGATGTGACAGTTGTTGTTGTTGTTGTTGTAATGGTGGTTGCTGCTGCGGCAGGGGCATTTGTAGGGTCAACTTTTGCGGCTGTAAGTGTGGCTGTTGCTGCTGTTGTTGCTGCTGCTGCGGCTGCTGTTGCTGTTGCTGCTGCTGCTGCTGTGTCGGCTGTTGATCCTTGCCTGGAGCATATAGGCTGGCATTATGAAATTTTGGTTTATATGGCTTATAGTCTATTGACTGACGATGCTGGGCAGTGGTGGCCGATGATGAATGCAATAGATTATCCTGTAGTGGTGGCAATGTTCCAGCTGCTGGTGAACCCAATGGCAATTGTTGCATATGCTGTTGCTGTTGCAAATAGGCAGTTTTTGCAGCCGATAAAGTTGAGGGTGAAGGCGATGGCGACGAATTGACATTTATCATCTCATCATAAGGTGAACCAGAGCGACTCGGCTATAAAGTAAAAAAAATTAAACGTTCAATTTATGATACGTTTTCGAAATTTAATAATCACATTGTAACTCACCAATTCCGAGCTACTATTGCTTAGCTCATTGTCCACATCCTGATCGGATAGACCATCATCAGCATCCGCTGGTACCTCCAAACCTTTGGCACGAGCCGCATGGGAACGGGAACGACAATGCTTATAGAGATTGCTTTTGGTCTTGAAAGCAATGCCACAGGTACTGCAGGGATATGGTCGTTCATTGGTATGGGCACGTATATGCTTTTGAAGAACCGAAGGTTTGGCACAAATTAAATTGCAATATGGACAAATATAACGTCCTGGTTTTTCACCACTTGCAACTGTTGCTGGTGGTATAACACCAGCAATTATGGCTGCTGCAGCAACTGCTGTCGGTGTTGCTGTTATTGTTGGTTGCGTCTGTTGCTGATGTTGGGCAAATGTTGCCGGCGTTAAACCTAAACCGGATGTACCATTTGTTTGACTTAGCGGTGTACGTGTCCTTGGTGGAATCGCACTCAAAATGCCAGCACTTTTGTTGCCGCTAATATTATTACTATGATTGATTGGGATCTCATCATGATGATTGGCACTGAATTCACTCAATGTTGCAACAGTTGCTGTTGCTGTTGCTGTTGCCGTTGCCGTTGCAGTTGCACCTACCCCCTGACCATTTATTATGGGCTGGGGTGATAGTGAACTATTTGATGACATAGATGTAGTACGTTTGGCATCACCGCCACTTATGTTGCTGTTGCTGCTATTGCTGGTGGTGCTACCGACACTTTCAGCTTCAGTTGAACTGGCCAAGCGTTTAAATTTCTTATGCAAATATCTTGAATTTTGTGTCCAATCGGCGGCAACGGCGGCGGCAGCTCCCTCAATAATGTTGTTATTATTGTTGCCAACATTTGTGGTCGATTCATGTTGATGTTCAACAACACCGTCCACTACCATTGCACCTTTGGCCACGGTTGAGGCTAACATATTATGTTGCTGTTGTAGCGTCATTTTGCTATCACTTATAGTTGTTGCTGTTGCTGCTGTTGTTGTTGTTGTTGTTGTTGCTGTTGTAGTTGTTGTTGACTTAAATTCATTATAATTATTCTCACTAATACTATTATCACTGTTGTTGTTGTTGTTGTTAATAATGTGATTGCTGTTGTCGTTGTTATTCGTAGGCAATGGCGACGACGACGGCAATTCGTTTAGTTTATCTCTTGTAGTTGTACTGGGTTTGTTGTTGTTGTTATTATTATTATTGCTGCTGGCATCATCAGCAACTTTGACTTTAGTTGTTGCTGCTACTGTTGTTGTTGCTTTTGCAGCTGTTGTCGTTGTTCCATCTGCAGATTTCGGTGTGACTGTTGCTTCTTCTCGATATGTTTGCTTCTTGTTTGTTATTGTTGCTGCTGTCGTACTTGTTGCTGGTGCGACTGTAGCGACTGTTGCTGCTGTTGCTGTGGCACGTCTTGTATTGTTATTCACTTTTTGGGTTTTATATTGTTTTGCAGTGCTTTTATAATGCTTTGTAGTCGTTGTTGTTGTTGCTGTTGTTGCATTTTCCATATTAGCACTGGCTAACGGCACATCTATTAAATAAGAAAATAAGAAAAATTATTTTATTTTTATTTAATTTATATTAAACTATTAATAAGTAATGCTAATTGATTATACTTAATCAATAACTATTTCATCACAATGTGACAACAACCAATTTCAAAGCAAAAGTCTTTTGAGCTTATCAAAAGTCAGGAGACTATAACTGATAACTGTTCGACAACTCAAATGAATAAATATGGTGACAAAATATATACATACATATGTACATATGTATGTATATAAAAATCGATTCAAATCAGAAACCCCAACAAATATTTAAACAAACTTTCTATTTCGCATACCAAAAACTGATATGAAAATGAAGAAGAAGAAAAAATTGCCAAGCAAAATGGAAACTCAAAAACCAACGAAAAAAAAAATAAAACAAACAAACAAACAAAATTACAAACGAAAAGGGCTAAAACTCAATGTTAACATTACTGACGATTTGATACCCTAGAATTAGCTAGAGTCATCCGTTAGAAATTGTATCAGTGAAGAAGAACAACCTAAAAACCATATATCACATTATATAGTAAACATAAATATCTGAAAAAAATTTAAAACATTTTTCTTGCGACATTTTTAGCTTAGCTCTATACAAAATTTGAGAACTATAATTTGATCAAAAACAAAAAAAACTACATATAAAAAATGGGTGAGAACCATGAGTAAGAAATAAACAATAACTTTTCATGAATATTTAAATTAAGTTTATATTTGATATTCATGAGAAGAAATGTTGAAGAAATTGACGATTGATTTAATCATTTTGTTTTTTGTTTATTGATAAGATCTAATAAAAAGCTGACTGAATCTATAATTTTAGTTTTAATTTTAAAATTAAATACATATAAAATATTTTAAATCATTTTGCAAGACCATAAGAAAACTGCACTAATCATTGTTTCTATTGTGACGGTTTTTAGAGCGTTAATTGACTCTCGACTGCGACTTGTGTGTATATGTATATCTATGATGTATGTGTGTGGGTTTGTATGTATTATACATATATGTATATACATACATATGTAGAGTCGTTTCTATGTTTACTTAATTCGTTATCAAGCGATTTTTTTTTTCTTTTTTTATGACTTTTAAAATAAAGCAACCGCGAGAAATGCCTAAAAATTCCATTGATAATAGGCAAAAGTGAGTGTGTTTTGTGTTATCATCTCAATGTTATCAGTGAAAAGCACCATACATAGATGGTTGCTTGGTTGTTGGTGAATAGATTCGTTTTCTTTTTTTTTGTTGTTTTTGGTTGGATTTACCGGTGGTTTCGTATGTGTGTACATTAGTCAGAACTTGTAGCACGGCGATAAATGGCCAGTGGTGGTTGGTGGGGCCGCATTGTAAATTCAATGATTATTGTGTGCTTATACACACATACATACATATATATGTATATGTATATACATACATAAGAGATTGTGTGTAGACGGTTTGACGTCAGTTCGGATCATTTCGAATCAGTTTTGTTTTTGTTTCGTTTCTGGGAGAGAGCAATTAGGCAATTTTCAAGTGTCATACACAAATACGGCACGTCGTGTATTACGATAGATTAGCCTAGCTTAAGTCTCACATTAAATATTAATTATATAAGTATGTCTATGTATATATATACATACATATTGCGACTAATTTGTAACGAGGCTGGGGCATTTACATAAATATCATCATCACTGAGTAGGTCAATTACAAAGGCGTCAACGTCGTCATTTAGAAAGAAAAACAACAACAAAAAATACGAAAAAAAAATCAACTTTACTTACTACGAAGTACGCGTAGTTTTGGGGCGATTAAATGGAATTTGTAGCCCGAACCACATGTTAAATTTAACAATGTCAGTCATACACACATACATACATATGAACACATTTATATACATATAACGAGCTCTGCTCCTCTCTCATTGCCCCTCTCTCTATCTATTATATGCATGTACCATAAGCAAATATTTACTATATAAACACAACCTAGCTTTTTTTCTGTTGGGTGTTAGAGTTTACGTACTTTGAGCTTAGCTTACACGGCTTTACAGTGGTTTTCAAAAGTAAATGAACAATTGGGGGGTAAGCAGAATTCTTTCAAAAACGAACTCTAAATTCCAAATAATTCTTGCTTCAAGTTTAAATAAAGCCAACAAATTGCATCATTAAAACAAGATAAGCTTAATCAGTGTCACTAACGTGCCAAGTTTAATAGAAGAAAAGAAAATAATACTAATGAATTAATTAATGTTTTTATGTGCCTCTTAATATTATCATCATGGTTCTTGGCAAATTAAATATTGTACAAACATTCGAACAAGGCGTTTTAGGTGTGTGAAAATAAATATTGCAGTGCAATTTGCATGCACATTTCGAGCGAGCAAAGTGCAATGTGTAAATAAATAAAACTTGCATATAAATATCATTAGCACGAATGCCAAGAAGCAACAATAGCGTTTCAAAAGCACGGCAAAAAAAAGCACAGCAATTGAGCGCACACGCTCCTCTTTGGCTACGTCACACACAAGCATTTTTGCATGGCCGATTGGCATCTCTACACATAGTATACGTATATACATACATGTATGTATGTATGTATGTATGTGTACGTACGTACACCCACAGTGTCTAAAGGTGCGGCGAATATAACGAAAACACCAAACGACGGCGCCATATAGTCAGCTAGTCAATTTGTCTGACACATAGCCAAGTCCGAGACCGAGACGTCATCCATGGTTAGGTTTATATTGTAAAATGCGACCAACCAGCTGTCACTTGGCACCAAAACACACGCTAATTTCGCGGAAATGAAAGAAACACTCAAATACATATACACACTTATATATATACATACATATGTACAGGGTGGTTAGGGAAAGACATACCAAAAAGAACGCTTTATTATTACACCCACAACAAACGACACGGATATTAATATTGGCCAATTGAACAAATAATAAATAAATCGCGAAAAATAAAAAAAGCGCCTAGCACCAGAGTGTTATTGCTGCTGTTTGTAGTTCAGAGTATTGAACAACGGACGACAACCAGCGCGTATGAAGCATTTCAGGCGACTACTAGAAATGCGAAATTCATTCAAAAGCAGACACAAAATCACAGTGTATATATGTACGGGTGGGTGGATGTGTGTGTGTTTTGTGTGAGGAAGAAAACGAAGAAGCCACTGGTAAAACGAACAAGGCAAAAACAAAAAGCACAACATACAATCAAATAATTGAGAGTGATGTTAAGCACAAGTAGGGGGAGCAGAGAATGAAGAAAAACAAGAAGAGCAAGAAGAAATACAAGAGTATGAGGGGGGAAGGGGGAGTGGGGTAAAAGATATTACGGTGAACATGGCCAGGCAGGCAACGTCAACATGGCAAAATATTCGCCTCACTCTCACACACAGTTGCAATTGTCAATCAAAAAGTAAGCACAGGGTCGAGAAAAGCAGCAACAACAGCAATAACAGGTGACGAGACTGTTGATTACGTCGTTTTAGGGATGGGCGCGAATAATGCTTTAACAATCTGTGGTTACAAAAACATTTCAATTCAATCGAAAGTGTTTACGTATGTACACCTGTGCATACACATTAGACTGGTATGAAAAACACAAATTTGACAATTTATGTATATTAAAAACATTTTTAAAATCAAAGAATGAGCATCATGCTAATAATATCAACAGTGGTCATAAATATGTATATTCGGACCAGCCTAATTAAGATGTCAAATGAACCTTTGGACTTTAAACTCATTTCTATAGATACTTTGTAATAAAAGTGCATTTGTCACCAATCTCTCTCACAAACATTTTGAAAAATTCGAATCTTCAATACATCAATATATGTATACCATGTTCGAACGATTTGAATCGAATTTGAATCAATGTCACGATTTGATCGCCCATCCCTACGTAATTCAAATCGCACATTTATACATATAAAACATACTTACTCATAAACACGCGCACCCATACAAACACAAACAGATCTCCGCTTTCCTCTACCGCTCCCACCCCTTCACATATGTACGTTTCGACTCGTTTAATACAATATGCGAATTTTTGTGCTGAGTAAGGAAGGTCTGGGGAGCACCGCAGAGGAGCACAGCAACACATTTAAAACGCACAAAACGTAGCAACGGAAAAAAGTGATAATAAAATAATAATTGCTACACACAAACACACACAGGCACATACACAGCAACACTATAGAAACAAACGATCGTGTGTATGACTGAGTAAACGAGGGAGAGAGAGAGGGAGAAAGAACGAGAGAGAACGACGCCATCTAAACGAACTAGAGTTGCCGCAGCTGTCTATCTACATCTACGTATGCACGATACATATGTACACATACATATGTACATACATACATACATACATATGCAAACGCCCCCCCGCCTCAAGCGTTTCCTAGCCCCAAATACACACGAGCGGAGCACGAGCAACAGCCCCAGCCATGTGGCGACGACACAGTGTTGTTGTTGTTCTTGCTATTGTTGTTGTTTTTGCTTCTTTTTCTTCTCTGCCTCAACATGACTAAGCCAAACAACTTGACAACACTGTCGCCTCTGCCACTCTGCCGCCGCCTTCACCAGCCTTTTGTATATATTATATTGAGTCAATTCACAAGAAACGAGGGAACCCGCGCCACATCGTACACACACAGTCACACACATACAGATAGTGGTTTTTTCACTGTGTGCATGAATCAAGCTACAAATTTTAATAATTTTGCTCGCGCTGGAAAACGACGAAACGAAACGAGTTTAGCTTGTTGAGCTTGTATGCGTTTGTGGTTGTGTGTGAGTGAGTGAGTGTGTGTGTATGTGTGCATGCGAGGGTATTATTTATTTTGTGTATGTGAGCTTGCATTGTTGGGGCCTGGGTTTTGGACAGCGCTACTTGTTTTCCTCCTGTACCTCCTCCAACCACCAGCACCGCTTCCTCTTCTTTAGCTACATACATATACATACATTCGTGGCGATAATATTTCACCAACACAATGGCAACAACAAGCAGAGAGCTTTCTAGAGCGCGCGCGCGCTTGATAAGCAACAGCCCCAGACCGTGTACATATGTTTGTACATACGTACCATACATACATACATACCTACATACATACATATGTATGTATGTATGTATGTAAGTGTGGGGAACGGAGGGGTTTGCGGTCGACGTTTGAGGGGAGATGTCGATGGAGATGTGTTGGCAGCTATGACGTACCCTACCCACTCAGCTGAATGAACGTGAGTACTTAAGCTGCTTGTTTATTACGTTGATACCGTATTAAAGATTTTTTCAGATCAGGTCACTATATTGTCCATATGTACATACATACATACATAGGTATGTTTGTTTGTATGTACATATGTACATATGTATGTATGTAACCTGAGGGCATGGTAACGATCGCTTGCGAATTGAGTTGTGAGATATTTTTAACTGCTAAATTATTGTATACATAGAAACCGGAACCAGAGATGATTAAACTGTGATCGTAAAATGATTTTTTAAGAAATTCCAACGTAAAATCTAATTCTTTAATATAATTCGGCGAATATTTTCTAGTAATTAGAGCATAATACAATTAGTTTACTCAAAACTGGCTATGTATGTATACATACACATGTATAATTCCTATCTTTTATTACAATATACAAATGTAAGTTTACATATGTATGTATGTACATACATATGTATGTAAGTGTAACTATAAAGTGATAAGCGTTGTGATCCACTCATTGTACGACACTATTCAGAGGTTTTTAAAAAACGCTGTTTTAAGTCGGAGAAATCTTTTAAAGATCGGTTTTCCTTAAAAGAAGAGGTACTGATTAGAACTTTCGTAGGGAACCCTAAATAAACCACTAAAAATTTAAATTTTTTTTTTTAATTTTTTGAGATATTTGATATCTCTAGCTCTCTTTCTCTACCCACTTTAAAACATATTTGATGAGATATTTTATATAAAAAGTCATGTTTCCCATTATTTGATAGTTAGTACTGTCTTAAAAAGACACCATTATCTTTGATTCAATAAAAAAATATTCATTAAAGTAATTCCCATCACAATCTATTTCACATACGTACATACATACATACATACATATGTATGTACATACATTCATAGCAAAAAAAAAATGATAAGCATGGACAAAGGAATTATGTTTTATTTTGGTGCAAAAGTTTCTGCTGATAAGCCAATCTCACATAGAGCTCAAAGCTCTCAGAATAAACAATTTCGCTTAGATTATATTTCATTAGCAGTTGAGTGGAGATTATTTTTCATTATTTATTTATTTATTTACATATACATGACAAGAAACAAAAGGGGTTTCCAATATGCAACCGTCATAAACATTGAAATTCCCGCTAAATGTCTGATAAATTATTAAGAATTTATTTCAGAACTTTTTTTTTTCCATGACTTGACACGAATGCTTCAAACATATACATACATACAAACAAACAGACAAGCATACTACGCTAATCAAACCATATCGATGGAAGGAGAAAAAAAAATGTGCAGTCAAGTTGGCGGCACTTTTTGCTCCTTTGTCAAAAGTAGAAAGGTCAAGGTACGGATAAGAAGATAAGATATAACCCAAAAAAAACCCAAACATATCACATGATTGCGAATTCAAATATAAGAATCCCCGACCCTCTTAGACAGATAGCTAATTAAAAACAATAGGTAAATAGTAGCAATAGTAGCCGCATATGTACTTAGATATAAATAAATAACCGTAATCATAATCTTGTTAAGTTATTTGCCATGATTTTATTTCAAGATTCTATAGTCTATATTCCTAATAGATATAAAACATAGATTGATATTTGTTGCTGTTGCTAGCATCTTTGACAGTGAGTAAGCATTAAATGATTTTAGATAGTTTTTGTCAAGATTTATTAAGAACTTTTCATATATGTATATTTTCGATTTATATCGTATATTTAAAGAAGTACATATGGATATATGTATGTATATATTTATGTACATATACATACGTACATATATGTATGTATATCTGCCCACGGAAATTCCCAAAATGTTTGACGTCAAGAATATACATACATATACATACATATGTATGTATGTATGTATGTACATACCTATATATACAAAATATTCTAAGTATAAGAGCCAAACACCACCAGCAGCAGGCACCAGTGCCAAGGTTTTCAATATTTTCAATATAAACAGAAAATTTTACTTAATTTTTGAATATTCATATCTTATATGGAAATTACAATATTTTCGGTATATAAACATACATACATCCTACATATATACATAGATATGTACATATGTATGTATGTATATGTAGGTGCCGACCCACCGTTGTTCAAATTGTAAAAACTATTTGAAATAAACGAAAGGAAAAAAAGAAAAATTAGTGTTAATTATAGAAACATATAGGACGAGTGTATATGTATATTTCGTTTTCGATCATCCGATTATGTTATTTATTTTCGTTAATTTGGTTGGCGACTTTTGCTTACGAAGAGAATTTCGTTGTGTGCCTTCTTCTTCGATCGATCTCGAGTTTATTTTTAAATCTTCAACTACGTAAGATGACAACATTCAAGTGTTTTTATTTAGCTTAGTAGACAAGTTAGTATATATCTCAAAATATACACACAAGCAAATATACTTTTGTATATACATATGTATGTATGTATATATAGATAGTGAGATACATATTTAGGTATTCCTATTGGCCTTTTGCTTTAATATACAAAACATTTTCGGTGCGTTTATTTCAACTTTTTGGTCTAATGTCACGAAATGCGGTGTGTGTTTTGTGCGACTTGACATAGACCAATTAAATGTTTATAAATAATTAGATGAAAAGACTATAACCAAATCGTGCACAAAATACAAAATAATATTCTGAAATATTTTTTTTTTTTTGTTTTCTCTTTGAGTTTTGGTTTTATTTATTTCTGTTTTTGCTTGTCTTGGCTTTTTCTTGGCATTTGAAGGACGGAAATACGTTGGCGTAGACTATGTGAATTTTTGCATATTAGCGCAAAAAAAAAAAGAAGAATAAAAATACCAAAAATAATATTTGATAAATTAAAAAAAAAAAGCTTACGCAGAGCTGCTTGCCAAAAGAAAAAAAAAAAAAGAAAAGACAACAAACTGGTATTTGATGTTCAGAATAAGATCAGAGGTCTATGCTAATGGCATTTAAAAAGATAATTAAATACTCTTACAAATTAGTAATTTGGTAATATGCGTTTTTAGTTCAACAATTTCGGTAATAATATGGCAATGTTAATAATTTCATTTCGCTAAAATTCAACTAATTTAATTTGTATGTATGTATATGCACAAACACAATTTCAATTTTTCCTTCTTAACAAAATGCATATACTCTTTTTATAGTTAGGGTAACGTAAACAGTATTGTATAATAGATATTTTTTTCATACGTTTTTCAGCGTAAATCAATTTCAAAGATTTTAATGGTGATGATGATAATGATGAAGGAAAAGAAGAGGCAGAGAAGCCCACGCAAAAATAACAGAATTTTGTAGCTGCTGTTGTTGCGTTTATTGTTGTTGTTGTCAAGGTCATGTATGGCTCTCGGCTTGGCTGCTCTCACACAGGGGTTGCCTAAGCAACAACAACAACAACAACAACGATAAAAACATGTGTCGTCATTTTTTTCAGGCCAGGGCATTCCTCACTCACACACACGCACACTGTCAGCCACATACAAGCACAGAGCAAAAGAGAGAGAGTAAGAGGGAGATAGAAATGAGAGAGAGAGAGCAATATAATAACTGTTGCATGCCTAATTGTTTCCACTTGAAAGAGACGGAAAAAGAGAGCGGTTGGGCAAAGGCGACCCTAAACTGTACGCAGAAAACCCCTGCGGTGTTTTATTCTTATACTTACTACATATGTATGCATGTATGTATGTATATGTATGTGTGTGCCTCAATCTTAAGTGGATTTCCACCTTTTTTTCGCTAGGCTGGCTTTGTGTAGTCTTCCTCTTCTACTTCACACATACACACACACACATACACAAGCACACACACAACGTATTGTTGTTGCAATGTCAATGACGTTGTCGAAGTCGACGTTATTTGCGGCAGGTATCCTGGCGCCGGCTTAATTTTCAACGCAGGTAAAACGACATTCAAGTAGTTCAAGTCCACTAGCACTACTACTTTCTCACTCACTCACACATACACTCACCCGCACTAGCACTCGTTTGTGTTGTTGTTATTATTGTTCTTGGCGGCGGCAGCCCCGGCCGCTCTTACGGCCGCGGGGTTACCCCTCCTGTTTGTATATGTTGTAGTTGTTGTAGTGGCACATTGTATATTTTCATGGTATTTTCGTTGACTTTTGTTTATTTAGAATTTTCATTAAATTTCTAAGAACCGAGAACTCACTCGGACATAATACTTTTTTTTTTATATTATAAAAACTTTTCCTTGTACTTTGTGTAACTCATGACATTTCATTTAAAATTTGTTGTTGCAAGACTCACTATGATCTAATTTGATTAATACAAAACTTGTTGTGGTGCGCAATGCTGCGCGTTCTTCGCACTTCGCCCACACTAACATTCAACAAGCACACACATGTATTTATATTCTTATTCTTCTTTTTGCCCGTTATTGTTGTTGTCGCCGTCGTAGGTTTTCGTTTTCTGCCTTCTTTTTATTATTTTTTGTTTATATACGTTTTGCTTTATTCCTCCTCTATATGTATATTTCCTTCTTCTATTTCTCTTCTTGTTCTTTTTCGTTGCCACCGAAACCGACAAAAATTCTGAACTGAACACCACGACGTACGATCTTGGACTGTTGTTTTTTTTTTTTCAAACTACGAATATCTGAATTAGTGATGAGCGAGGGCAGCACGACGCAACACGAACACGAATAAGCGAGCACGAAATCATTTCAATACGATTTACTTGAGTGGAAAGCGTCTTTCGAGAAACATGATTCCTTTATTTTCATGCCACTGCAGTGGTGGCCAGATAAAGGACATAGTGTACTTTAGTAAGTGTTAAATGAATATTTGACAATGCTATTTTAATTCATTGATAGGAACAAGTCGATCTTTCCGGACAAACTTTCCATTAATTAGATTAATTGCTATTTAAATGGTATTTAATATACCAATTTAATAAATTCAATTTAGGGTGATTTAAGTATAAGTTATTAAGCAGCGACTTGCAAATGCGATAACTAATCAAAGCCCCCGCACTTAAATTTGAACCGCTACTGAAACTCAATGATTAACAACAACAACAATGCTGTGGCGTCGCCAAGTCGTCGCCGTTTCTGTCTCAGTGTATATGTATGCGCTTGTGTGAGGATGTTGTGTGTGTGTGTATCTTTGTTTGTGTTCTTATGCTTGTTGCTTACGCTTTACTTTAACTGTCTCTGCAGACCTCTCTTCATCCCTCTCCAAAACCATCTTTCGTACACTGTCTGGCTCCAAGTCGAACTGAGCTCAATACATACATACATACATACGTATGTATTTACGTATGTGTACATATGTATGTACACGTACATATGGCTCCCACTGTAAAACTGTTGCTTTGCTCTGCCTCTCTCTCCCGCGCTCTCTCACTCATTTACTATTTCTCTTACTCTCTATCATCTGTTGGTTCCGCGAAATATTTTTCGGTATTTTGCTTTTGTGTCAGTGTATGTGTATGTATGTGCGTGGATGCGTGTGTCTGTGAGGAAAGCCCCCCGCATCTCATCCAAAAAGCTGAATAACTGTGCGTTTGTGTGCCTGCGAAATTTTATTTCTATTGTTAAAAAAAAACTTTTGCCGATCTTTAAAAATAAATGAAATTTCTTCTTGGCTTATTAAATCAATTGAATTTGCTGTTGTTTTTTTGTAAATACATATGTACATACATACATATGTATGTATGTATGTATGTACATGTGTACGTTTTTTGTTTTTTGCTTCATTTTCTTTTGTGCGCCATTTTCATTGGACTATAAAAGTTTTTAAATGGATTCGCTTTTCTATATCGTAGTGAAAGATTCATTTTATTTCGGTCACGGTAGTACTGAAATCTAAGTGTAAATAGGCATTTAATATCCTATATATGTACATACATACATATGTATGTATGTATGTATATAGTATGTTTTATGATAAATATTAGTAGCCGAGAAAAGTTAGCTTTAAAAAGTGCATTAAACTGAAACCGTTATTTGCATCTGATAAAAGAACTGTTTAATCAAGTGGAACCAGTTAAATTACTAGCTATTCGAAAAATTAAAAAAGTAAATCCAAAACTAAAGTGACAATCGTTGTAAGTGTGTACATACATACATACTTATTATTTCTTATCTTGATTCTAATAAGAAATTTCAATTTTACTTCAGGATTGACGTGTCATTTAAGCTTGGTTTTAATGGAAATTTGCAACATTCTCTGGCGTAGCACTAATATTGAGTTAGAATGAGGACCATACATGCATATGTTTGTATGTACATACATAGTGTGTGTGTACATATGTATGTATACATACATACATACATACATACATACATATGTATTTCCAAATAGAGGTAACGCAAATCTTTTCATAAGTATTTACATACATACATACATACATATAAGACTCATCCACAAAAATGATTCCTTTTAAAAAGAGATCTGTAACCTATTTTCAATACCAGCACACAAAAAATATCTTTAATATTTGATGTAAAATGTATCAAGAATGTGTAACCATATTTTTATTAATTAGCACTTTGTGATAAGGGAAATTTTTTAAGGAATTTATCTGGAAATTCTTAAAACGTTTTTTTATTATGCAATATACAATACAAACATATGATGTATGTATGTACATATGTACATACATATATACATATGTTTGTATGTTTGTAAAACGCTGATTTTATTACTTCTCATAAATCACTTTGCCCCTCTATTTAGAGGATCATTAAAAATCGATCTACGATAACATGTTATCGGGAGTGCTTGGCAACAACAAATCACTCCACTCTTCCCACCCAACTCGACTCCACTTTCGCACTCTTTCCCTCTAACTCTATTTCTCTTGCTTACTCTTGCCAAAGCAAAAAGGGGTGGCTAGAAAAGTGCATTGTCTGCAAAAAAAACTGAACGGAAGCGTAGCGATAAGAAATCTATATGAAATCCAATAGCCAGAGCTATGGCAATTGTATTTTGAGGGGGTCCTCAAATTCAAAATCGAAAGGCATTTCACTTTAACGGGCTACGACCTTGTGTTTGTATTGCAATAGTTTATTTTCATCTATTTGGACAGTTGACGTACGATAAGGTTTAGATATGTACCTACATAAACATATACATATGTACATACATCCATACATATGTATGTAAGTATGTACATACATATGTACATACATACATAGCTACAATATTGTGGTGTGCGATGATATCACAGAAAAGGTAAACAATCTAATCAATAAACACAATAAAACGCGATGACGAGCGATACGCAGCACTCAGTGTTAAAAACCCGTGTGTATGTGGCTACATACATACATATGTATGCACATTTGTATGTACATATGTACATATATTTTTATGTATGTATGTATGTATATGAATGTGTAATACCGGTTGTAGGCTGACAATTAAGCGAACAGACGACGTCTCTTCTCTATGGCGCTGAACGATTGATTACAGCAATAAAACGTCGTTTTCGAATCGATTGATTTAAAAATAAACTCACACACATGAGTCTTACACTTACTCATTCACGCATTGTGAGAGAGATGGTATATTGGGATACAATGGTGGAACGGGTAGGGGGGAGGGAAGGGAAATGGCAGACACAGTGAGTGATAGATAGATAGAGAGTGAGAGAGA
Organism: Drosophila sturtevanti; assembly: GCA_018150375.1. Lineage (NCBI taxonomy): Eukaryota > Metazoa > Arthropoda > Insecta > Diptera > Drosophilidae > Drosophila > Drosophila sturtevanti. The sequence goes on from JAECWJ010000317.1 coordinate 501,749, forward strand.
GAGAGAGAGAGAGAGAAAGAGAGAGCGAGAGGGAGAGCCGCCAAATGAAACCATTAAGCGCTACAGACGAAACACTCTGCTGCAACCAGAAGCTATGATCGCCTCAGAGCCGCCAAAGTGGCGGCAGCCAATGGCTCCAGAGAGCTCCAACTACAGAGACAGACAGACAAACAACTTCGACGATCATGTCTGGGCCGTACAGCTATGTTGGCGACGTTGTTTCGGCTCCTCGAACTTTGTTATTATGCCCACGATTCATGTTGCAGGCATTGTGCTTGATGATAAATAAGACGGGGGTGGTGGCAAGAAGTCGGGGGCAACAGGTTTGACCATTCACTTGACTTGCTTTAGGTTTTTTTCTTATTTTTTCTTTTTATGTACGGCGGGGTCTCTTTCCCTCATTTAATTGAGCCTCAATCGATGTGGAAAACTACATACAAACAAACCAACCAACATAGGTTCATACTCGTACTTATGTATGTATGGATGTATGCACATACATGCATACCTACATATGTATGTATGTACATAAGTATGAACGAATGTGTGAGCAAAGCACACACAAAAGCCATGCGACAATCAAAACTAATTGAATGTATCATGAGAGGCAGATGATGATGATGATGATGATCATGATGATGATGAGTTTTGCAATTTTTCTTTTCATTTTTCTTTCCTGATAACAATTTAGTGCGTTACGATTACCTATAGCCTACTTCAGGGCCCCTTTAAAAAAAACATATACTAGTGTCAATTTCCGTTAATATTTGCTCAGCTCACTGGGGGGTAGCAAATGATGAATCAATATGACGAATCCATCTATATCCATACTGTATACATACATATGTATATATTCATTCATCCATACATACATACATACATATATATATATGTACATATATTCTTCATTTTAAATTTTTGACAATATTTTTTCCCGTTGTTTATATTGAAACAAACTAGCGTTTGTTTGTGTGTGTGTGTGTGTGGATGTAAGAGTATTTTCCATGTGGCCCATTCGTTGTATTCTATTCGTCTGTCCGACAGTCAGACTGACTGTCTCTCTGTCTGTCTGGTTGTGTTCGCTTGGGCATCATCATCATCATCATCATCTCCCTTTCACTCCTCTATGGTCTCTATGTGTCTATCATTCGATTATAATTCTAGAAAAAAAAAACACAACAACAACACAACAGCAACTATAAAAAAAATAAAAACACAAAGTACCCATTCTATCTGTATCTATAGCGCATGAGTTCATGTATGCCATGTTGTTGTTATACGTTGCGATACTCTGTAAATGAAAAGGTATAGGGAAAAAAGAGTATTCTTTTGTTTACAAAAGGTATTCAATCTAATATGGAAAACCCGCTTCAAAGTTCCCTTTATATTGGATTGTCAATTTGTTCTTGGTTTGGAATTTGTTTGGAAAACTATTTTTTTAAATAATTTATAAACTAAAGTTTAAAATTTAAATTTAAAATTTTTTAAGACTGGGTTTAATTATGGGCGGAAAATGTATTCAGATTCGTTCAGAAATTGGAGGTTCACATATGGACTTCTTTACAAGAAGTTATTTAATTTTTTAAATATTTTAAAATTAATTTGATCTAGCTAAATTTTTCAAAATAAAGTAGCAAGTTTCTGAACCAATTTTAAATGATTCTATTAAAAGTACATTTTAAATAATTTCAAAATTGTTATTCAAAAAAAGTATGAAAACTAATAACAGATAGTAAAATTGCTCTTGATGAACTTTGAATTGCATTATAGAGATCGATTAGTAGATCGAATGTAATTATATTATTGTTTTTAAATATGTCCTTTTAAGTGAAAATTAAGCCTTATGCATAGGAGGTCCAAATATTTGACGCAATAGTTATATAAAGTCAAAAGATCGTTACATTTCTAATCCAGTTAATGGTTCCGATATAATATTTAATAAAATCATCTTCATGAAGATCTCAATAAATAATTCTCAATTCGGATTGAGTTTCGGATCATTCTATAACAAAGATCGTTAAATTTCTAATCTAATAAATTGCTTCGATATGATATTCAACAAAATCACCAATATAGAGATCTCAATAAATAATTCTCATATATGTACATATTTAACGAGTTATCCTATTACAAAGATCGATAGATTTCTAATTTACTAAAGGGTTCCGATATTATTTTTAATAAAGTCAAGATGTTAGAGATATTTATAAATAATTATCAATTCGGAACAAGTTTTGGAACATTTTATAAAAAGATCCATAGATTTTCAATCTAGTAAATGGTTTCGATATAAGAGAATCAACAATATAGAGATCTTAATATTATAATATTTAATTATCAATTATATAACGAGTTTCGGATGGAGATCTAAATAATTAATTGTCAATTTGGAATGAGTTTCGGAAGATTCTATAAAAAAAAATGAATATATTTCTAACCTACTGAATGATTCCGATATTATTTTTAAGGAAATAACCGTAAATAGAGATCTTAATAAGTATTTCTTCAATACTTTCGAAGCAAAATACAAATTCACTTTACCCGATCACGTGAGAACTTATGTGGTTAAAATCAATTTCCAATTATAGGGTATTGATTATTCTATATCAATTTATTGGGGATAGAACCATGGTTTTTCATCTCTGTTTGTGTTTTTGTTTAAATAACGCTCTGTCGTTGTCGACGGCAACTTGCCTTGGCGCTGCTGTTGCTGCTGCTGGCTGATTGGGAATCGCCAGTTTGGCGACTATGCACACAGACAGACCGACCAAATGAGACGGAGAAACAAAGCGAGAGACACAGAGAGAGAGAGAGAACAACTGTGTGCGATAGAGAGGGATAGATATAGCTAAAGGCAGACACGCAGATACTTTTCTACACATTCTTTGCCACTTCTTGTCGACTTTGTTGTACGTAGTTGTACTATGAAAACGTTTTAAATTAAGCAGAGACACAAACACCGATCGACGACGATCTCGGAGACCAGCGACGCCAACAAAAATATTCGATGAATGTGAAATCTGATTGTCGCCATGTACATACATATAAACATATACATAGATACATATATATTGTATATACATACATATATACAAACATCCATCCATCTGTGATTGCAATTTTACGTTTAGCGGATTTTAATGTATTTAGATTTTTAGCAGCTGTTCCCATAACTATGTAAATCCATATAAAAACCCAAAAACACCTTAGACATCAACGAGACAGCTTAATGACTTGCGTCAATGGGATTTGCTTACTTTCAAAATTTTTTTTTTTAATTTTCTTCTATGTATGTATGTTGTTTCTTTTCCTCTTTGCAAATTTACCTGTTCTACTCAAACTACCAACCAATATGCAGACACTTTGGCATTTTTGTTGTCATTTAGAATACATGGATAGATGGTTGGATGGTATTTTCCCGGGTAAAACCCATAAAATCATCAATTGAACAGGTCAACAGGGCAGAGCAGGCACAGGCAATGGCACAGGCACTTGACTTGTTTCCCACCTTTGCCATCATCCTAGCGCCAGGATACAGGTAGCTCTTTAAATTATTTCCAAAAAGGGGTTTTTTCCATAGAAAGAAGTGTAATTAGTTCGGGTGAGAAATCATAATCGCAAAATTTGAGATAATTTTACAAAATTTCTTCAACCGATTAAATGGATAGCGTTTTTCTTGATTTATATATATGTATGTACATAGGCACATCATATCACATTTACGTCACGTAAGAACTTATCAACGCTTGATATGAAAGTGAAAATGATGAAAAGTACAACACAACAAAAACAAAAACAAAAAAAAAAATAAAAGAATAATAAATTTTTTTTTTTTTTTTTTAAAAAGTGGCCACAAGTATAGCGAAAAATAATCTACCATAATCTTTTAATGATACGGTTTTGTTGCTATTATTTATTTATTTATAATTAAATGGGTGTGTGTCTGTATGTGTGTGTGTGTGTAAGCACTCTGTCATGAATCACGCCATTTGGCTTTATCAACAGTAAAAAAAAAAATTGTTGAAAACGATGAACGATTCTATTTAATGCTTATATGTATATAGAGCACGCACTTTATCAATATACTTATAAGTATATACATATATATATATATATATATAAATATATATACATACATACATACATATTGTATATATACTTATATTGCTTGAACAGAACATTGACATATGCATGCACATACCATATATATTATGTACATATATAGAAATTATATATGATACTTGGAGAAATAAACATTTTTCGTAGTACAAGTGAAGGTCAATTGCTATAAGATATATGACTCTTCTTTCTTTCTTGGTTTCTCGGATAGACTTCAATTCCCCAATTATCGATAAGAAATCAAGTTTTTAACATTCACATAGTTCTCTACATGACTCACATAATATTTTATTTCATTTATTCTTTAATAGACAACAACAAAAAAATCTTATCTATATTATATTGATGTAAGAAATTGATATGGATATATTTAATTTCGAAAAGCCCTTAGAATTAAAGTTACTAACTATAGTATATATATTGATATATACATATATATATATATTAAAGCGTGCCATCTAATCAAAATTTGCGATTAGAATGTCCTTAAAGTTATTTCAGACTGATTTTTCATTCCTTTCAAGTGTTGATAAGTTAAGGGGGTTAATTTTTGTAATTAAGATTTAGATTTAAATTTTTGTTGTATTTTCTTTCTGCTTTAACAAATTAAAAACATAAATTTTCATCTTAATTTCATTCTCTGTTCATTTTATGAACTTTCTTTGCTTTTTTCGTATACATATGTATTTCGGAAGTGTTCTTTTTGCAAATTCTCTAGAGAATCGTGACTTACCTTTTAATTTCTCACGCGCTGATTCCAAAGCATTTTTGCGTGAATTTACGGTGGATTCTGAAAGAGAGACAAAAGAAGAACAAGAATAAACAATAAGAAATTAGTTTTAATTAGTTATGGAAAATTTTCATATGATATTTTAGTTCTATTCTAAATTAATATTTTCGATTAAAATTGGTATGGGTAGGATCTCACAGAGATATCAATAGATTTTTGTTTTGTTCAAATGAAAAATTTAATAATTTTATTAAATTTTCAATCTTGATTGATAAGATTATATAGATAGTTCTTCGACCTTTCTGACGACTTTGACTTGATAAATTGTATTACTAAAGATAAAACTTATTTTAAATTCATATTTTATTTCCTTGTGATTCTTCAATCATTCAATGTAATCTTCATTACAGATTTTCGCAGTTAATCAATATGGATTTTGTGAAATGATCTTAAACTAAATCAGTTATAATATAATCATTATTTGATATCCTAGATATGAATATGCATTCTATGACATGATTCCAAGCTAAATCTATTATAATTTAATCTTTATTTGATATGGTGTATTATGTACTTGTTTTTCATGGAATCCAAAATTGATATCTTGGATGCTCAGAAAAAATGTTTTAGAATACTTCATATTATATTATGATTATTCCATGATGAAAAATTAACTATCCATTCCTTAACAAAGATTTCAACTGCTAAACGAGTTCTGAATATAGTTTTTTGTTAATAAGAACAAATAGTTTTTAAATATTTCCGATTAAACCAAAACAATTTAAACACTTCATAGGGAAATTTCCATATATTGATGTAAGAAAACTTAAACAAAAAATTCTACAAATTTATTTAAAATAAATCTAAAAAATAGCCACATCATTCTTGTATCTTCTCTTAGTTCTATTCTAGAATCTGTTTAGACATATTCAAGTCATATATTCATGGGACAGACTATACATATTTATGTATATATATATATGTATATATTTAAAGGTGCTTTGACACTGACATTTCTTAAAAATTTTTTTTGTTTTTTGTGACGTTGAAATACATTCATTTTCATTAAAAATCTGGCCAATTTTTCTATCCATGAAATGCTTGAAAAATATTTTGCTAACAAAATTTGTTTACAGGCCAAGCAAAATTTTCTTTTTCCGATTTTTTTTGTTTTTGTTTTTCCTTTTATTTTTATTTTCTTTTTTTTTTTTTGCATAGCTGCGTATAAAAATATATGCCACTTATAAATTAGAAATAAACGTTGGAAGAGAGGCTGACAGAGAGAGCGAGAGAGAAAGGGAGAGACAAAGTGTGAGAGGTAGAGAAATTTAAAAATAAAACGAGGCGAAATTCCCCAAGAAAAAAATCAGAGAAAAAAAAATATATATGTATATATGTACATATTCACAGAATGAAGCAGATTCTCTGCCTCACATCTTTCAGATACTTTTGGAATGGGCGGGAATGACGCACTTGCCCTAGACTTGATAAGAAGATGTAGCAATCATCATAATAATATTATTAAGTATGTAGTATGTACATCATATATGTACATATATGTATGTATAACCACATATATATATATATATATATTCCACTCTAGTTCTTATCATTGATTGATGTTGTAAAGTTGCTCTTTGCTGTTGCACTTTGAACATTTTGAGCATGGCCAGTGGCGGATATGGGAAGCAGTTGTCGTTCAAAAAGCAATTTTACTTTTATATAGAGAATATAGATCTTGAAATACTATAGCTGATCTTAAAATGATTCCATAATTCAAACAATAATACATACATATATCTAAAATGTTCAGTTGACATTTATTGTTCAGTTATTGAATTCAAATAATTTAGTAGAAAGATTTATATAATTTAGGATAAAAGATTATTATTATTTATTGTTAATCTAAACAGTTTGCAAATAAAGATTTAATTAAAAACAAGAAAAGAACAGTAAAGTAACTAAAATATTCAGTTGAAATAGTTATATACTTGAATTGTTCAGTTCTTTTATGTATGTATGTATGTATTGAATAACAATTTTAAACGATATTGGTTATCTATATGGAAGATATTAAAAATGTTCCTATGATTAATCTAAAATATCAACTTCTAAAATGTAAAAAAATATTTCTTTCAATACTAAAGATTAATAAAATTACTATAAAAAATATTTAATGTGTGTTTTTATTATCGAAGTATGTTTGGATATATTTATTCCAATGCTTATTTATTATAAGATAAGATTAAAGTTAGATAACTTTAAGCTTCATTCTTAGTCTATGTAGACGTTGAGTTTGATGACTTTATATATATATATATCCTAACTTAAATCATATATATATATCTTAACTTAAATCATAAATCACATTGCACATTTTTTAACGTAATGCAAATACACTGACTTTTAATATGACATCAAATCAAGCACAATAGCCTTAAAGTAGGCTATAAAAAACCCGAGAAACGAGAGTACAAGTCATTTGGGGGAAAAAAACTTGCATGCAAATTAAAGCAGAGACCAGGCGAACAGCAAACAGCAGCAGCAGCAAGGCAAACAGCAAGGCAACGAGCAGCAAGCGGCAAAAACAAAAACAACAAAAAAAAAAAACGAAAAAAAGAAGTCACTGAAAAAGGGGCAACAGGTAGAAGCAGAAGCAGAAGAAGAAGAAGAAGAAGACGAAGCGCGGATACCAAATACACAAACAGGCGAATCATCAAGCGAGTGAGCGAGCGAGCGAGTGAACGAGTAAACGAATGGATTGAATTGCTTACGCATCCCGGGCCACGGTACGCTGGCTGACTGGTTCGTATCAATGCATAAAGTTGGCTCCTTTATACCCATAATCTCTCTCTGCCTCTCTGTCTCTCACAGTTAGCAAAAGTTTTCTTTTACCACCTGCCGCAAAACACATGGAAAAAAAAAGATGAAGCGGAAATATGGGCATCAGCCACAATGAAGATTGAAATTGGCAATGTCGTCGACGTCGTCGTCGTCGTCGTCGTCGTCATCGTCAGAGTTGGAAACGGAGTCAGAGGCAGAGAAGTCGTCGTCATCATCACTGAAAACTGGTTACGTTGTTGCATTTGCTGTTAACCAGTTTTTTTTTTAGTTGCTACATTTATATATATGTGTGTGTCTGCATTTGTGTGTATGTGTGTGTGTGTGTGTGTGTTAAACTCATTTGGGGGAAGCCGCAGTTATTGTTGCTGATGTTGTTGCTACGTTAATTGTTGGCTCAAATGTTTATAAAACAATTAACATTTGCCTCAGCTCATTGCGATGAGCTCAGCGCACAATAACCAAATGCGCCATAACTATAGAAATTGAGCATGATAGAAGAGTGCAGTTGGGAAGGAGGGGGGGGTGTGGAAACTGAAGCGAGACGGAGACAGACAAAATTATATATACACAGACATATGTACAAAAACGGGGCGTATGAGTAATAAATATGCACATACGCCATATAATGAAATCAAATGATTCAGTTAGGCTACATTTTTTTTCTTCCCTTTTTTTTTTATATATTTTTAGCATTTTACAGAATGAAATGGAATGCCCCATAGACTAAATCACCTTCTCCTTTAACCTTACCCCTCCCTCCTACTACCCCTCCCAATGGCTCTCCTCAACACCTAAAGACTTCCTACTCATTAAAAGCGAAAAAATCACATTAAATCGTATAAATAATTTGAATGCAAAATTCTTTAGAAATTGGAAGTGTTTGTATATATATTACATATGTATATATCAATATTTTTATTATATTATTACTAATGGGATTTACCGAATTCTTATTAAATTAGGGGAAATTGATGATAATTAAGACTAGGGTAAACGATCGGATTACAAGGATTACCTCGTAGAAGTTCATTTTCAAATAATCTTTTATTTTTTTGGCATATTAGTACATATACTATAAAGCGTAGTATATATACTATAATAATATGTCTGTTGATATATCTATATCAACCAAATTTATATTAGAGATTTCTTCTTTTAATATTTTTAAGAAAAAATATTGTAATTTTAATTTTAAGAAACTAAAGAAAACGCTTGTTTTATTTATTTATGTTAATAGGGATCTATTATGTATATAATCTATATAAAATTTCAAATATTTTTTAACTAGCAAACTGTGTATAATTCAGTTAATCAATTTTTCCTTTGAAATAAATGAGAATTGGATACTTTAAAGTTGTGTCAATCAAAAACAAATGTCAATAAATTGAAATATTATACTATTTATTGAAATAATACTTGAAATTCTATACTATGGTCTAACTGAGGTTCGAATACTTTTACTTTTTTTTTCAACATATGTTGAGAATAGAAATTATTAAAACTAAATAATACAGTCCAAGAATTTTAAATTTTTACCATAAGAAAACATTTATGTGACTTATGCCGTATTTATTTTCTATAAAAGGTATATATGTAGATCTATACTTATTTTTGATTTTCTTAGATTAATATTGTTTCAAACTTTATTTTTTGACTTGAATAATAACGATATATATATTTAAGATAATAATAAAATATAGATCAACTAACTTCTTAGGAAACTATTTAAGCCTGTGCTTAGATTTATATTTTTCTTTTAAAATTTTTGGTCAAATTAATTACTAAAAATTCAAAATATACTATCACATATCATATCATATAATATACACAGTTTTTACATGTGCCCATAAACAATTAAAAATCTCAATCTCAATTAAATTTTTATTGTATACAAAAAAAAAAAGAACAAAAAATTGAGCAATCAATTTATTGTGTTTTAGTAATTCATTAAACAATTAGTTTCTTATTAAATTTTTTTATTGTGAATTGTTGGCAAATGTATTCCGACTACTTGTCAAAAGTTAACGAATTTTAATCGATACGGATTGCTAATGCTGACTCATAAAAAGTCACTTGTTGTTCTTGCTCTTAACCAACTGACCGACTGAGTGCTAACAAAGAGAGAGAGAGGAAGAGAGACAGAGGAAGATAGAGAGAGAGAGAGTGATAGAGGGGGAGGGGTAAAGTGTGTGTGTGTGTGAATAAGAGAGGGAGAGTCAACAATACACTTGACAACTTGGCAACGTCACACAATAACAACAACAACAAGAACAACAAAAATTCATTTAAAATGCGACGCAATATAAATATTGCAAATCTTTTATATACACATACCCCACAAATGGCAATACTTTTAAGCAAACAATATCAGATGATTGATTTTGGTCAAGAATAAAGCGAATTTCATAATACCCTATGCAAATTATGTGAAATCCTATTTAGTTCCTTTTCAACTTAATTATATTATAAGAGGTTATTTTTCCAATATAAATTATATACATACATATTTTATGCAAGTCAGGAAACAAATCTTTAAATTAAGTTTCAGTTGACAATTAACTAATAATAGTATATACTGCTAGCTGATATTATTCTCTTTTAGTGCAACGTTTTATATAGTTTTATTTATATTATACATAGGCCTTTTATTCATTATTTTATTTAATGCTTAATTAATTAATTTTTTTATTTAAGACTTTTAATCTCCATTCATATCAAAAAAATATATACCTGTCCATATATATAAGGTGATAGAAAAAATTTTGTGCTAAACTAAACTAACGTTTATCTTTAGGGGGTGTATCTATTATTTTAATCATGAGTGTACATGTATATCTAAGATAGATAATATATATAAAGGATAAAAAATACTATTTATTCTGAAGGACTCTGAAGCTCTTGTTTTCACATTTAATTCAAATTTAATCCTGCATTATATCAATACATATGTAAAAAATAAATACATATAAATATATCGTAAAAAGATCGTAAAAAGAAAAATCTAATGAAAATTTGCGATTCTTATTTAAGATAAAATATACTTTATGGGATCGAAAACGATTATTTCTATTTTGTTTGCTTTTTCTGTTAACTTTCATTCTGAAGGACTCTCTTTTACTTTTCCAATTAATTTAAATTTAATTCTGTATTACAGTTTAATAAATACAAAATTAATATAAAAGTGATAGTAGAAAGAAAATTACAAGATATATATATATATATATATACTTCCTTCCCAACCAAATGATGGAAAAATTGTATAAACATTTTAAGCGAGGGTATAAAAACCAATGGAGGAGGGGGGATGTTCGGGGTTGGGGGTTGAAAAATGAGAAATAAAATTAAATGTGTTGCCTGTTAAAATGTTGAGTTCGTTTTCCGTTTCGTTTGATTTGAAATTTTATGACGTTGAGGCCCGAAGATTGCGTAATTGTTTCTACTCCCCGGCTACACAATAAACCATTTCGACTAGCCTCATAAATAAATATAAATGTAAAAACAAAAAATACAAAAAACACAGAAAAAAAAAAGAAATAACAAACTGACAAATAAAAATTGCATATGAGCAAGTTTTTTTTTTGTTCGCCTGTGCATTTTTTTTCCTTTTTTTTCTTTGGCTGCCAATTTTTTGCAGCTGTTGGCTGATTTTAACAGTAGGAACCATATAATAAAAAAAAACATGGTAGATATTTCTATATATGTACAGATGTCTATATGTATGTATGTATGTAAAATGCAAATGGCCAGGCTCAACCTCAACTCGACTTGACTTGGTTTGAATCGATTCAACCTCAACTCATTTGGTAGACAGACAGCTGTGTGTGTTTGTGTGTGTGTGTGTGTGTGGGGAGGCCAAATATTTGCAGAACTATCTAAAGAATTCGCCATGTGCGTGGGATATTTAACACAATTAAATTGCTTTCAGTGAACAAAAAAAATACAACAAAAAAAAAATGAAAAAAATGAAAAAGAAAAAAAAAGCCACACAAACTGGAGCACTAGACACAAACGTGAGAGAATTCATTTTACATTATCGCTAAAATGTCTAAGAAAGAAAAAAAAAGTGTACATATACATATATAAAAGAAAAAGCATTAGAAATACATTTCCTTATCTGACTATTGACAAAAAAGAAAAAAAAAAAACAATAATATTCTATCTGTCTGATGAAATTTTAACACTTGAATTTCAAGTTGAAACTTATGAAAAATAATTAAAACCAATTGAAATTTTCTAATTCTTGCTATTTAATTATGGTGGAGGAAGTTATAGTTAAAGTTCTCTTCAATGAATCCAATCAATATGTGAAATTTTACTAAAAACTAGTATACTCTTAGAGATAGATTTAATGAAGGTTAATGCTGATAAAGATTCAAAAGATAAACCTACCAAGTTAGTAATTAAACAATTGACCAATTGATTGATTAAGAGTGCTATTGTGATTTGGCTTTTATTTAGTTATTTCTGGTTTGGTCTTAGATCTTTTGATATACCTATACATAAGATTCTTATGGGTCTAAAAACTATTTCGAACTTGTTCTAGTACCTAAATAAGAGGGTCTAGTAATTTTGAAACAATGTATGTATACTAATACGAATCTTAACAAATACGTTTAGAGTCATCTAATAATAATTAAGTATTAATAATTTGAATTCTTATTCATATTCAATATACTGTTCGCATAATATTTTGAAATTATTCTGTTATTTTAATAAAGATCTTAAGAAGCCTTTTCGGAACTTTTATAAAAAAATCAAGAATTGTTTCAGCTAATGGATTTAAAAGGGAAATCTTATATGCGATATAGGATATGGAGTTAATATTATAAAAATTTCAATCAATATCAATTTCTGTCTGTTCAATATTTAGAGTTTTTAAAGAAGCTTATGACATATATATTTATACTTTATATATACGGCGATTTAGTTAGATTTTCAGCCAGATTAGCCTCCGTCTTGAACAATTCTCTACATTACACCACTAAAATTGTACAGCGAGTCTCACCCTGTTATCAGATTTTATTTCCCAATCAAATTGATCGCTTTAATAAACGCACATCGTTTACCAACACTATAACCAAAACTGAGCCACTCTCGAAGTCAGTATATCCTGACCTAACACTCTTTTAGTGCTGCATTATTGTATTCTGATATTATATAGAGGAACACTGCTCATAATCTATGAAAGTTGAAGTGTAATTTAAAATTACTCAACATTCTGCAATCAATCTCCGACGTTATAATATAATGATGATCTGATTATTTGTGTTAACACTTTTTTGTCATATATGTATATGTATGTAACATGGCAACCTGGTTATAGTACAGTCGTATGCCGATTGAATCAGAAGTTGATTTATTATAAAGTAGGCATAAGTTCGAGTTGACTTTAGTTGAACTTGCATCTTATTTGTCATAAGTTGATTTGAGTTGAAGTTGCATCTTACCCAATGTTTGTCTTGTTCAAATTTAGACTATACTAAATAAGAATAGACTATATTAAACTCATATTATATCTGAACTAAACACAAATCCATTTATGTACACATATTCTTATCTATATTAATATATGTAAATTATACGTTGGATTTGAGTCGAAAAGCAGAACATTAATCATTTCATATTTATGTATGTATGTCTATGTAATCTACATATATAGCTTATAATATACATATGTACATATAAAGTATAATCTATATTATAGTATCACGATTTATTAGACTTTTGATTATTCAAGGTTTATTATACATAATATATGTATATATTAAATATATGTAATTATAATACATGTTTTAATATAATTAATATGTACCTATATTTAATATAAGTATAAATAAGTATGTAAATAATGTTTATAATTATTAGAAAATATCTCAGTTACTTCATTTTATGAAAAGAATTCAGTTTTAGTCAAAATCTATATTTCAATAATTTTGTTTATTTTTCAAAAATTAATTTTCAATTTAATTAAAACTATACCAAAAGAAAAACAAAATATAACTAGGAATCCATTGTAAATTAGTAATTAGCAAGCAATTAAAGTAATATTCTACTATTAGTAATCAGCTAATGGAACATTCTTCTATGAACAGTCTATCAAGTTCATGTCTAACTAGCTGATTGAAATTAATTTAAAAAAAAACCCAAATTTCTATTTATAAATATGCTTAAAATTGTTAAAATTATATCCTTTGATATACCACAAATTTAGAATTAATGGGAAAAATAGAATATATTCTATTCAAAGCTTATTAATTGCCCAGAGCAACCAATTAATTTGCATCGAAGTAGTCACTTTGTAATCAGTGTTTAATTATAAGCGTAGACAAAAACTAAATCTACCTTTCTATATACATATGTACATATAGATAAATATAGAAAGATTTATGAAAAGGAAAGACGTAATTCATTAGCATTTAGCTGCTGAATAATTGTATAAATAGTTAAATAGAGAAAAAAAGGTTAGAATTATTTTTAAGTTCAAATAAGATACGTTAAAAATGCAAAATAAACATATGTATATGTATCTACCTATACATATATACATAGGTACATATATGTAAATATAATTTGTAGGATTATAAAGATAGAATTTAAACAATATCCACGTAAGTAGATATACATTCATATATATGTATATATATACATATATCTGTATTTGTATAATATCTTTAGGTTTATAAAGTTTTGTAGGTGCTATGCCTCATTGAATGCCAAAACGCTGACAATACAATTAACAAAAGTTAAGCCAATTTTTATGCTTAATTTCCTTTGAAGCGAAGATACTCACAATCTCTTACACTCTCTATCTCTCTCTCTCTCTCCCTCTCTCTCTCTCCCTCTCTCACTCTATTTCTTCTCTTTTCATTACTCACTCTCTGTTGGTTTCAATGGTTTCATTCAATTTAATGTTCAACTTGTTGTTCAATTTAGAGCAGAGGGAATTCCCTGCTCTCTCTCGCTCTCTCTCTCTCTTTGGCTGTATTTCTCTTTTGTTAATTGGAAGACCATATGAATATATTTTTTTTTTGATGTTATTGTTGTTGCTTTTGTTTGTGGCTCTACCTTAATTGCTCACTAGGCACATTTTTGTTTGTTGTTATTGTTGTTGTTGTTGTTGTTCTTATTGTTACTGCTGTCATTAGATAAGATTTCACAGGTACATTTTCTGCCTTATTTACTAAACACCTTTTTTTTTTTTTTTTTTCCATTTTTTTTCGTATTTTGTTGATAAAAGAAAACAAGTCAAGTTCAAGAATTTTGCACGTTTTTTTGTGTGGCTTTTGGTTGGTTTTTGTCTCTTATTTTCTTTTTATATTGTTGCGTCGGCAATCAGAACGCATCATCCATCGGAAACACCTTCCTCCTCCCCCCCCCACACGGGAATTGCAATCATGGCATTCTTTTACTCACATTTCTTGTAGGCAGAAAATGGAGGGGAGAATAAAAAAGAGATTTATTTGTCCATCTTTGATTCAAACATAAATTATAAGCGTGGTAACCGATAGGAACTACTTTTTAGTAACAAGCTTTAGGTATTTATGCGAGGGTTGCTTTAGCGGTACTTAAGAGAAATCTATAATACATGCATACGTACATATGTATTATCTTTTAATGAAAGATATGATTAATATTTTGGAGTGTTAATTTAAGTCATAAAAGTTCACGAATTAATTTTTTGGGTAAACACATCGTAAAGTATGTATAACGTTTATATCAAGAAATAAGATAAACAGATTTTTTTTAAAAAGATACTGAATCTTTTTTTGAGATTATAGTTTAAACTAGTCGAAGGTTTTTAACCGGTTGTATATTTAGATCATGGATGTTCATTATCGCAGATTTTAAATGTGCTGAATCATAATTCATTTCTCAGATTACTTCAATCAAGGTTTTCTTTCATTTTGTCTTAATAAAAAATAAAAAACCATAAATTTTGGTACTTTGAGAAATTAAGAAATTTCTTCTATATCTTATAGTTTACCGATCCGAGCTAATCTTAAACTTTATTTAAATAAATGATCAATAAACAGAATCATATGACTTTTATTCACGTAGCTCAAAATTTAGGTTTGAAAAGATACGAAGAAACGGACAGATAGAGTCATATAGACTCGGTTGATCAGGAATATATATACTTTAAACGTTTATTTCTGTGTGTTACAAACATTTGATCAATTTAATTATACCCTCTGCAAGGGTATTAAAATGGTTTTGGTTAAAAGCTTTAGTTTCTATTTCAAGAAAAAAATAATTTTCCGGAGTATATTTTGAATAGAACAATTCCTTTCGGTACCTGATTTATTTGAATACCATAATTATATATCAACTTTTACGAATACCATATATATGTACATATATAAGTCGATTCATATAATCAACTTGTAAATATGACAAATGTAATAATTAGTAATTAATAATTAATAATTATCATAAACTGAATTAAGGGCTTCAAGGTACAAAAAATTGTTGAATTCATTTAAATAAATATATTATTAATTATTATTATACATATAACTAAAAAAAATATGACAAAATTCATTTAAAAATGCAAATGCCTAAACATAGAATATTTAACAAAATTTAGTTGTTTAGTTTAACCTAAGTTAAAGGCTAAATAACTAAGCCACTTGAACTAAGTGAACTAAGATAACTAAAGCAATTAAGATTCAGCTATTTATTAGCTACATATGTATCCCTTGCAAGTATATATATAGATATATATATATATACGTATATATATATTGTATCTAAGCAGCAAATCATCCATACGAACGAAAAGTAGAATTTCTCGTAAAAGACATTTTCATTTCATTTATATTTCATATATTTTGGTTGTTGCTTTCTGCCTTCGTTTCCTTCCTCCTTTTTGAGTGGATACAAGATACAGATACAGATACAAGAATAAAGAAAAGTATCTGTTGCTTGGGTACCCCCCCGCCCCCCACCAACAAGGATTCCAAGAGGCAGCTGCCAGCATAAAAATGGCGCAAAATTCATTCTCAATCAACTTGTGTGCTTCTTTGCAAAGCACTTGCCTTTATTTTTTGCTTTTGCTTTTCTTTTCTGTTTTATTCTTTGCCACGGATTTCGTTTTTGGTTCTTTCTCTTTTTTTTTTTTTTGCTCACTCATCTTGGCCTGATTGGTATCTACTGGTGGGTACTGGGATGCGCTCACCAGGAGTAGTAGAAGGAAGGTTCTGGCTGATGAGCAGCAGGAGTGGATGAAGCAAAAGAAAAAGGAAAGAGGAAAAGAAAAGAAAAAAAAAATAAAGCAACACGGATGGTAGACACGGGACAGAGAGGACAGGGACAAGTTACGTTCTATAAACAGACATACTAGACGCTGGCGCCTTCATGACGACGTTCTCCATGGCTTGTACGTGCCGTTTTTGTAACGACTTCCTTTAATAAATGGTCTCCCCAATGAAAGAGAGAAAGGGAGACAGAGATAGGGAGATAGTGAGAGAGATGCAAAGACAAAAGACAAAAGACAGAGAGAGAGACAGTGGGAGGCAAGGGGGAAGTGTTGAGGCTAAAGAACATTTGTCTGTCGTTTAATATAAATTTGTGGTTACAGGAAATAAACTTAACGTTCTCTCTCTCACTCTCTCCCTCTCCTTGTCTCGCTTTCTCTTTCCCTCGATAGTTACTTTTAGCCCATTTTCATACTCATTTTTTGGCCATTTACTCATCTAAATTTCTTATTCATGTTTTTGGCAACATTCTATTTATTTCTGTTCTTTTCTTTTTTCTTTCCTCGAATTTTGTATTTATTTACATTTTGGCCAGAGAGCTGAATTGGCATATTTATATTCTACGAAATCGAAACTTTTCTTTAATATATATACATATGTATATATTATGTATGTAAATACAGGAAATTATAAAAGTTTCTAAGTAATTTTCGGTAATATGTTGAGGGATTTCCCGAAATTTGTGCTGTAAATGAAACTCAAAACATATTTTTATCTATATATATTTTTTTTTTACCAATTCTTTAGTAATTTTTTTTGATGTTCAAGTACCTCTAAGTGTTCATACATAATGATAATAATTAATATAAATAAAACATTAACAAGATTATGAAAATGGGGTTAAGAAATTCTCAAATGGTTTTTGAATTTTGAATATATATTTCGAAGTTTTTTTCGACCGAAAGTTTTGTCAGATTTAAAAATTTTTTTTAATCGATAGGATCGTTAGATTTTCAAATCTTTTTTGTATTATTTATAAATCCTTTGAAGTTTTGTATTCTTTACATTTGACTCATATATTTAAAGTTTCAAAATCTGAACTTTAATGGATATATGCTTAAAATGTATGAAAATCATTCAAGACTTTTAAATTTTAATTTAAATTGATTTAAAAGTATTAAAAACTAATATTAATATAAAATGTAAACGTTAAAACAATAAAAATAGCAAAATAGAGTAAATTCAAAATTTGCTCTTTAAGTGTTAATTGTTTGTTTATTTTGCCATAAAGTTTTTATATAAATAATTATATTAAGGAAATCTCGTAAAGAATGTATTTACATATTTCTATACTGTACGTAAAAATTTATCTTTGTTGATAATCTTATATATATATATATCTAATATATATCATCTAATCTTTGTAATCTTAATTATACGGATTACTTAATTACTACATATATATGTTTAGTATATGAAAATGTATCTCAATAGATATCTAAGATATCTAAAACTATAAGAATGAGAATCATGGGTTACAACAGAGACTTTCATGATAAAAATGTTCGTTAAATATATTTCTTAAAAATTGATATCCTTTCGTGATTCTTTTAGACCTCTACAAATATAATAGGAATTTGTCGATTCCTATGATATCATCAGATTATCAGATTTGTAGTTTCAATATATATTTCAATTGGAGTTATTTATGCCTTGTACTATTTTATATAAATTGAAACTTTATTAGATCGGTTCAGTATACTTTTTGTTTCTATATAAAAATATATATTATATGAACATATATATATACATATACATACATATATAAATACTTTATTTGATCATATATGTATACGGAAATATTTTATATGTATATACATATGTATACCTTATATTTTACATATATCAAACATTTATATATATGTTTATATATTTTATATATATTTTATATACTTTATATATATGTATATATACTTTATAGATGAATTATTATATCATAATCATATATCATAATATCATAAAGATATAAGGAAATACTTTATCATATATGTCATCATATACATAATCATTTATATATATATATATAGATACTTCACAAAAATCTATTCCTTAAAAATAAAGTGTTATATCAATCAAATAAGAATATTCTAGTGGAACAATTCTACTAAATTGCTTACGATTTGAGTAACCAAAAAAAGAAGAGAAAACCATCTAGAGATTCTCTTGAGGCAAAAAAAAAAAGAGTATATAAACTTCGATAATATATTGCTGTTTAATTCAACTATTTCGATACCAGTTCTTGTGGACTACCAATTGCATCTGCTGGTGATTCGCTTTGAAAATCACCGCCATGGCCAGACACGAAGACGTCGCCAAGGTAAATGTTCGTTTCATTGCCAGACCAGGGCAGACCAGGGCAGATCTGGCCAGAACCATCTCTCAGGTTCTTTTGCAAGTGAGTGCAGACATTTGTTGCCTTATTGTTGGGTCTTTAACCCAAAAAGCAAAGTAAAGGGATATACATATGTATATATATACATATATAAGTATATATGTACATATATGTATATATATACAAACAGCAATATCTACATACATACATATGTATATAAATATATACATTGTGTTTATTATTACACATATCGTTGATGTTGTTCTTGTTGTTGTTGTTGCTGTTGTTGTTGTTGTTACTCCTTAAGGCATTTTCTTCTTGGTATTGTCATGGCTTTTAATCCTTTGTGCAAGCCAAATATTCTGAACCTGTCGCCTGTTCAAATCGATGAATCTACCCACCCCCTCTTCCCCTCCTGGAGGAGTTGCTGCTGCTGAAGTGGTTAGTCTTTACCTGACTCTAACATAATCATATTTATGATACACTTAACTTGAACCTGTTTTCATTTCAGTTTTTTTTTTTTTTTTGATCTCGGTTGCCACTTAACTTTTTTTTCTGTATTTTTTTTTTTGTTTTGAATATTCTGCGAATTTGTTTCAAGAATTCCAAGAAATATACCTACACATTTATATACATTCACACATACATACATATATACATACATATGTACATCTGTATATGTTGGTTTTTCGAATTGAATTATTGATATTCAATTTGTAGCATTATTTTTCCCCCATAATGTTCAATAATTGATAACATTTCATTTTCGACTATTAATCACAATTCTTAGAAATAACTTAATAGCGATAAGTTCGAGTGACTAAGATAAAGATAGAGAGTGGCAAATAGAACCAGCTAGACGCAAAGACTCGTTAAAAGTTAAATATTAACACACATCAAGAAAGAAAAAAAGAAGGAAAAAAAACAGCAACAGCAACAGCAACTACAACAAAAGAAAAAAAAAACTTGTTTCCCCCTTTTTCAAGAGGCAATAGAAACTAACCATACACTTGCAGAAAAATATTTGGGGAATCACCTGGGAAATAATAAATTTGAAATCTAATCATAACTAGGATGAGAATGTGAAAATTTAGGCAAATTATGTTGATGTTAACATATTAATATGTAAACATATTATATTTAAACTCCAATCGGAATAGTATGTACATACATATATACAATTTGATCATTATACACTTTTTTAAAGGATATATACATACATATACATATAAATGTATATACGATATATTTATATATACATCTGTATGATATATTGTATATACGATATATTTATATACATATATATATATATATATGATATATCGTTTGATCTTAAGATCCCATAACATTTTCAGCTTTAACTTAAAAATTTTATACAAAATAAATGTATTTTTACTTTATAGCATTTTTTACAGAAGTTTTTACCAAAACTAAGTTATATGAAAAAGAATATAGATTATATCATAACTGAATACAGAATTGATTGAATTTTTAAAAATTTTTTTGGTTTTCAATCTAAGAAGAAGAAGAAGAATTAGACATACGTCTGTTTGTTTTCTTTTAGAAAAATAAGCCGAACTTAAGTCAACTTTGAAACACGATTTAGAAATTCGTGACGAAAATTTTAAAGGATCTACTAAGAACAGCACTATATATATATACATATGTATATAACTTTTTAAGGTTATATATGTATAATAAGTATAACTTTTATATATAATAATAATAAACTTTTATAAAGTTATATATAATACAATTACATATATAACTTTTAACTTAAAGTTGGATTTGTTGTTCATCGACCTATGTACATACAGATTCGGACCGAAAGGATATAAATATGATATATACATACATATATACCGAAATATATATACATACATACAATATATATGTATACAATTTTATACAATATATAAATTTCGTATATATGTACATATGTATATATAGATTTCAGCAGGATTGTAAACAACAAATATAAGACAAAAATTTTCAATGAAAATTTCTATTTGTATATTAGTTATATTAATTAATAGTTTAAAATATTAATAGCTATTAAATTAATATTTTAAACTTTTAATGACTATTAAAATAATATTTAAAATTAATATTTTCAAATAATTCCAAATTCAATACTTTCATTTTCAATCAAATTAAATTAAATTTTTTAATTTCGATAGTCATTAATTTTGTTTAGTGTATTTATTTTTATAGTGTGTGTGCGTGTGTGTGTGTGTGTATATATGTATGTAATATGTATTCTCGTAGATGAACTGGCAAATTGTCAGGTGAATCATCATCAAACATCATCATGAGCGTATCATCATCATTTGGACATCAAACCATCACCAGTTCACCGGTATCCAACTATGACTCTGGTCCCTGTCACTCAGGCAATATTTATCTTTGTTGCGGTCGCTTTGTTGTTGTTGTTGTTGCTGTTGTAGTTGTTTATTTATTTTTTTTTTTTTTTTTTTGCTTATTTATTTGTTTTACTATTTTATTTTGGTTTGATGGGTGCGGCGGCGGGGTTATACGAAAAACTCTGACAATGAGACTAGCTAACATACAGATCTCTGATCTCACATCATTATCATCTTGATGATTATTATTATTGTGGAGCAACCAACACAACTGGAACAGGTTACATATAAGAATTCCTAGTGTTGTTGTTGTTGTTGTTGTTGGTTTTATTAGTGCAACTTTAAATGGTCAGCAACTAAGCAGACCTCAGATCTCAGATCCCAGACCACAAAAAATAAAACCATGATCCGAGATCGGGCGCGCGTGTTTGTCTCTTGTTTGAATGGTTCGGACTTTGGTTGGAGTTTTTTTTTTTTTTTTTTTTTTTTTTTCTCGTATTTTTCTTATTTATTCTTTCATGAGCTTCCCCCATATATATGTATATTTTTTCTTGCTGTTGTTGTTGTTTCAGTTTGGTCGAGAGTTGGCCAAGAGTTGAAGCTGAATTAAACAGAAACCGGTATGACGTGATGCCTTCTTTTTTTTTTTTCGTTTTCTTTTCTTTTTTTTTTTTTTTTTTTGTATTTTTCTGCTTCTCAAATGTATCTGTATCTGTGTCCATATTCAACACGTTGAAGTGGACAAACAAAATACAAATTTTAGAAAAAAATCCATATATATACATATATATAGGTATATATGTATGTATATATTCTCTGTTGTTGTTGTTGTTGTTGCTGTGACACTTAAGGCGTCTGTGTGACGCCAAATGAAAGTATTTCAGTTTATTTTTTTTTTCTTCTCTTTTTTTTCCCTCTTTTTTTTGGGGGGTATTTTTAGTGTTTTAGGTGTTTAGCCAGCTGTTTTTCATCGTTTTGTTGTTGTTGTTGTTGTTGTTGCTTTCTTCTTCTTTTTCTTCATCGTTTGTAGTTCCTCTTGTTCGGTCTTTAAATTGTTTTTTTTTTTCTTTCTACTTTTCTAAATAAACAAATTAAATTATTGATAGCTTATCTCTCTCTCTCTCTATTGAAAAAGGCAACATAATGAGAAAGCTTTAACACTTGTTGATCTCAACGAAGTTTTTATACACTTTAAGTATGAAATTTAAACTCAAACAGATAGGGATTCATATATGAGAGAAATTAGCATTAATTGCAATTTAGAGATTTATTAGAAAATGAACTACCAATTTGTTATATATGAGATACTACCGATTAAAATAAATACTAGATTTTTGACCATAATACAGATAATATTCTCTCTATTATAATTCGGAATCTAATTAGTTTAAAAATAATTTTGAAATAGGGAAAAATTACATCTCATTATTAACCCGTTTTTCAAAGTAACTGAAAGCTAGAATTGTATATATGTATATATATTTGTCTAGTATTGATATATATACATAAATACCAATACGTTATCAATTTCAGCTTGTTTGTTAAATTATGTTTTTATTTTGGTAAATTTATTTATTTATTTTTTTATAAATAGTTTTAGAAACTTTAGAATTTCTCTACAATCGGGATCAATGTCCAAATCCTTTTCAAAGTCTAACGCCTCAAACTAATCTAAAGTATTTAATTTTATTTGGAATCTATAGATAATTGCAATTGTTTTGCTTTTTCTACTAAAAAAAAGTTTAAATATAACAAGGTTAACGATAAGAATAGAATTAATATAGTTATTATTTGTGTTCATATTTTAGAGATTATATATAATAATATTATATTTTTGAAATAATGATATATATATATGGTAGAGAAGAGTTTACAAATACCCTAATGAAATACTTGAACTTAAATGAAGTAATGATATATATATATATTAAACTCTCAAATAAAATTGATTACAAATCAATTAATGAAAATTTCTTTAAATAAAATATAAAATATAAAAAAAAATTATATAGAATAAAACTTCAATTTCTATTGGATATTTAACAATCATTAATTGGAAATATTTGAAAATTGGGATCTCCCTTGAAAAATATATCTATATATAATACTTAAATACATATATATCTACTTATATATGTATATTTAGAAGTATTTATATAAAAGTGGAGTATAAGTAGCATAAGTATAAGAATACTTATATATAGTGCTTATATCTGAATGACAACTGCATGATATAAACTTGAATAGAACTGAATAAACCAAGTTAGAATATAAGCTTGATATAGAACTGATATAAGCTTGATATAGAACTGAATAAACCAAGTTCGAATAAAAATGAATGAGTATATATATAAGTATATATATAGAGTTTAGGTCTGAATGGACAACTGCATGATCTACGCTTGATATAGAACTAAATAAACTAAATTGGAATAGATATAAATGAATTTTAAAAATAATTTATAGATTGAGATTAAAATAGTTTCACAAAAGTTTATTTTATATACCAGAGATTCTTAATAAAATATCTATTTTAAAGTTTAGTTCATATACTAATCCGATTGAGAGTAAAATTGGAATTAGCTAGGATAAAAGAGTGATCAGGTGAGCAGCAGATAGTTCATTCATTGATGGTTAAGATTTCGTTGATCACGTTGGGGTAACCCACGTATTAGCCCGTTGGTACCTTTACATTCTATACCGACAGTTTCAATTTCCCAATAGTACACAATTGTTATTAGTTAAACATATAGATTCTTATTCCCCCTGGGAAATATTAGCAATAGATCGTAAAGGAGATGCCTGATGCGTTGTTGATCGAAACTCCCTCTGGATTCTATAACTTTTATATTAGGAAGCGGTAAAAGGATCTGGGAAACATTTTTCTTAATTGTTATAGCAACATCTTTTTCTTATTATAATCCTAAAGCTAAAAGAAATAAGAGATATTGATTGATTTCCCAATGATATAGAAATTTACTAAGAGAAACATGGGAATATAAGGTGCCCGAAATAAGTAAGTGGGACAGTACGTTGAGAACTGTAAAAACTGAACCGATCAATATATTCCAACAAAGCTAATTTTTGCTTAAACTTAGTAAAATCAGAAATATACTTCAGCTGATTTTAATCCAAAATCACTAAAAAGATTTATAAACAAATTTTTTAGAATTTTTATGAAAATTGATTTAATTAAATAAATCTCAAGGTAATAGTAAATTAATCTCTGCTTTAATTGCCAATCAAATACATAAACATATGTACATATGTATATATAAGTATATAGCTATAGTTAATTTTTGTTAAAATAATGCTATAGCTAAGCTATAGCATCATCTCTCTTTTCAAATTATTAATCAATTGATTATTGTGAGGTTAATGGAATCATAATACCTTATCATAAAATTATTTCAAATAATTATGTTTTATGTGCTTTCAAAATCGAAATACATTGACCGCATTTAGCATTGAACCGATTCAAAAGGTTATCACGTTAAAACAGTTTAGAAATTTTTAAAAAAAACAAAATAAAATTCATGAGAAAGAAGAAAAATATAAAAACAAAAATTCAACTAAAATTGCTCGACTATGCGTTCGCTTCCCTATTGAAAGCGGTTACAACAATTTGAATTCCTTTATGTCCTTAGGCAATAACAAATATTTAGTATTAGGTTATCCTTGCCACACATAAAACACACACACACACACACGCACACACGAACATATATATACGTACAAGTACTCACACCCACTTGTACACATGCAGAAATGAACACACTGATACATAGGACACTTTGCCTATATATATATATATATATGTACATGTATATATAGTATATGCCTCTCTCTCTCTCTCTCTCCGCCTCTCTCTCTCTCTCTCTTTTACTCATACACTCAACGAAGGCAAATGGCCTTTCACGGTCGTTGCCGTTGAACGTCATGTTGTTGCTGTTGTTGAACAACTTTCCTGCCCCAGCAACAATTCAACAAGACCACCCCCCACCCCCACCAACTGCTTCCCACTCCCCGCTTCTTCCGTGTATCCTCACAATTGGAGAGGTAAAATGCTGAAAAGGAGATAGAGTGGAAGGCTCTTGCTTCCTAGTTGCCGTCACTCTCTTTACTTACTTAGTTATTTAACATTTGAAACTTCTGTTACCCTGGGACATTTAGTTAGCTGGCAGTTCCTAAACCCATTAAACATATTTCTATTTCCCATAGGAATATCATACATATATGGGGAGTATATAGATTTTTCGATTACGATTACCATTTCATAAAGAATAATTGTAAAATTTTAAATATTAGAAACTTTGATTTGATTTATATTAGTTAAATATAGCTGATAATAGATTACGATAATTCCATTAATATCGGTATATATATAATGGTTTTCTTATTTATATAGATCGATTAGCTATAGCCTTCCCTTCTAAAACTTTCAGTTCTAAATGTTTGATAGGAAATCAATTTTTATTTAGTTTATTTTCGAATTTGAAATCATTTTTTAATATGGGGGATAATGTTCTATAGCTTTTGATAACTATATATCTTCTATATATGAGAATCAGTCAATTGTAATGCCTTACTTCATGGCTTCCAAAAGTAAGGTGGGATCTTAATAACAAACAAGTTTCAAACAAAATTTCCTAATTTATATTTAAATAATAAATTTTTAAAGGGTATCTTTCAAGTCGTTTACATTAAATATTCGTCTGTTGCTGTAGCTGTTGCTGTGGGTGGTTGCTGTTGGGTGACTTGGTTTAATGTTCGGGGTTTCTGTGGCAACTGACTGCTGCTGGCTCCAAAGATGGGCATCATCATCGTCATCATCATCGTCATCGTCGTCATTATCACGTTCAATGTACGTTTTATTATGAGTCGTCCTGCTTGACGTCCTTTTCTCCCTTTCTCTTGTTACAGCCCACCCACCCGCTTACCCGATTCCCGTTTCGCCCTCTCTGTTCTCCCCTCTCTCTCTCTCTCTCTCGCTCTCTTTCTCTCTTTGCTTTTGTGGACTTGTGTGTGGCCCAGAAAATTCAATGTGAGCCCGCAAAAAAGCAAATAAAACTTTATCATTTGGGGAAGCCCTCGGCTTTCATAGACTTTGACGTGGCAAAGGGCGGGTGAGAGGAGGGAGAAACGAAGAGAATGTGTGTGCATACATACATACATCCATTTATATATATAGATACATATATATATATTTGTATATGTGAGTGTTTGGCCCCACCAAACTTTTCCCTTAATTTCTTGTTTTTATTTTTTCCTTATTTTTTGTTTTCGTATTTTATTTTTTTTTAATGTTGGTAGTTAGGTAGGAAGGTGGATATACACGTATATATATATACATATATATATTTCTTTTGTTCAGGTATGAGGTTTTATTTTAGCCAGGATTTTATTTTGTTTTTACCTTTTGTTTTGTTTTTTTTTTTTTTTGTGTTGCCACTTTTGAGACTTCTGTGCCCTGACCTTTTTAGTGGCTTTCAGTTTACAACGTGGCGGAAGGGGGGGTTGAGGGGAATGAAAGGAATTTTGGGTTGTAAATTTTTTTGGGCGTGGCTTCAGTGAGATGGCAAGAAAACAAGGATTCTCTGGAGTTTTCCATATATTTTTGGTTTTTGCTTATAGACTTAAAATAGAACCAAACCGACCAAAAAATAATAAGGAAAGGAAAAGTGTTGAATGATAAATCATTTTTAGATCATTTTTGTTTTGTTGTGTGTGGAAAAGAACTGTTTATAATAGATCTTATTTATGATCGAAATCTATATATATTGAAGTAGTCCTTGGGAAGATTTTAGGTCTTGGTGAATTCGTATTTATTGTAAATTAGAATATTTAATTCAGTTAAAATAGAATGGAATTATCGTAAATAAGAATATGTGAAAAAGATTTTAGAAATTAATGATTATAAGTTGGAATGATGTCTTAAAAAAAAGTTTAAATTCGGGTATTTTATTTGACCAATTATAAATTTTCTAATCCTTTGTTTTTGTCAATAATTAAATTAAATTTTTCTTCAGATTTTAAATAAATGTTACTTATTAATCCTTCATCATGATCATCTCAAAATAATTGCCTATATATCTTAATCAGCCCATAAATTATATACTACAGAAACTTTAAGAGGAAAAGTTACTCTAGAGCGTTCTCAGGAAATAGGTTGATATATCTACAATTATTTATGATTAAGATATATAAAACTCAATTCATTCTAATGGAAAATTCTTATAATCAATTTCAAAGCAATTTATAAAACCTAAATCCAAATATTATCTACTAAACTATAGCATTTAGAACCTATTCTAAGACAGAACTTTACCAGTTATTCCTAACACAAACAAATTCCATTTTAAGGACTTTTCCTGGAAGAGTTCCATTTACCAATAGGAAATACATACTTATTTCCACCAAAATATATGTATATATATATATATATATATATATATTGTATATCAATCCAATCGAGCTGTAAAATACAAACATTTAAGTTTGTTTTTCTTGACCAATTGACAAATTGGCTCAACAGTTTCCAACCATAACTTAAGTTTAGACAGCCCAGCAACCACACCTAGACCTTCACCTCATACCCTCAAACCCATCACGCCCCCCCACCCCCTCCCCAACACTTATGTAAGCTTTTTTTCCCTCCCTAATTGCTTTTAAAATCAACCCTCGCCAATTGTTGTTTTTGTTGCAGAAACTACTTTTTCTACAAAGTGAATCACACAATCAAAAACAAAAAAAAAACAAAAAAAAGAAAGAGGCAAAGGAAAAAAAAAGATGGAAATGAAAATAAAATACCAACAAGGAGGAAAAACTTTTGCCAAAGGAAACGAAATACAGAAAAGAGAAACAAAAAAAAAGGAAAGAACAAAAAAGAAAAAAGGTAACAGAAATGTAATAAAAAAACACAAGAAAAGGAATTTCCCAAAAGCAGGGCAAGCGGAGGGTATATACATAACTGGGGTAAGAGGTGGCAGGTGGTTGTTTGGTGGGTGAGTGGGTGGTTGTTTGGTTGGTTGGTTGGTCTGGCTTGTATTGGATGAGGTAGGCAAAGTCTGTTTTCATTCTGATGTAGTTTAGTGACACAGAACGGCAAGATGACAAGAGACACAAATGGAAAAGCAGAAACAGAAGACAAAGACAGATAGAGAGTGGGGGACAAAGAGGGAGTGGAAGAGAGAGAGACAGAGAGTGAAAAAGAGACAGCATGATTATAACAAAGTCATAAGCAAAGGCACTGAGCACTGTCATAGCCAAAGAGACAGAGGCAAAACCCAAAGCCAGCTTAAGTGTTTCCAAGCCAAAAACCCAAACAAGTCAAGGCGTAGCCAAGTGAAACGACCAAAGTGTTGGCACGGAAGGGGATAATAGGGTGGGGGGGATGGTGGGGAGGTATGGTTGGGAGGTGTGGAGATAAGCGAGTCAACGGGCGCGTTTTGAACATGTTGCGCTTGTTAGGCTTAAGCCAGGTACAGTAAAACCTACATGAGGACTACCACAATAAAGTGATAATGAGAATAAAATAAATAAAAAGCAGTCTGGCAACTCTATTTTTTAAGAAAAACTTTAGGTTGCCTATGTAAAAGTCCGGCAACTCTTATTTAAATTAAGCAGGATAAAAGGATTATTTTTATATCTTTAAGTGTAATAAATAGGCTAGACAAAGAGAATTTTTATATGTAGTTTATAATTATTAGAAAGTCTAGCAACTCTAGATTAAAGGATAAGGTATAAAATTAAGAGTGTCATTGCAAATGTCTGGCAACTCTTGTTTATTAGAAATAGAGTTGAACTCATAAGAGTTTTCCTTTCTATAAAAGAAATAAATAGAAATCATATATATATATATATATATCATGATACATACATATATCATTTCTGATTATTTTTTTTTATAGAAGGAGGAATTTTGATGATTATATTTATGCAAAAATCGAATAGATTAGATAGAGTAAGCTAATAGAAACGGAATACATTGTAGCAAAGCTATACGTGTTCAAATCAGAGTAATATAAGCATAAGTCCGGCATCTTTAACTTAAATGGTTAATTAAGAAAAAAATTCGAATGATATATATATATATTTAAATATATGTATATGTATATGATGATCGTGCTTTTATATGGCAACTCTAGCTAGAATGATCATCAATCGTAAACTATGGCAACTTTAGCTAGGAATTAAATTCAGAGCATAAAAGTGTCTCTTTCTTTTTAATAATCGAAGAGGAATGATGATACATGGTTACTAAGTATGTAGAAGTCTGGCAACTTTTGAATAAAGTTATATAAAATTAATGGGAAAACTGAAGCTTTCAATATTAAAAAGTCAGGTAACTTCATTTAAAAAAGGAGACAAATGTCATATCTCAATCTTTTCAACCTTATACAAAAATGAGATTTTCGTTATAACTATGCATAGTCTGGCAACTCTGTTCTAGGTGTTATTGGGATAGAGTAAAAATAATGTTAAGCAATTCAGGTAAAGCAAAATGTCATATGACTTTCTCAATCTTCCCAACTGGAAGAAAACAAAATGTTACCATTCTGACATAGTCTGGCAACTCTGTCGTAGGCGTTAAAGGAAGATAGAAAACTAAGTAAAAATAATATGAAACCATTTAAAAACAAATAAAATTTGTTAAAATAACGAACAAATCAACAACTCAAGCTAAGGCAAAATACTATAAAGTTAAAACTAATTTAATAAAAGGCTTAAACGCTCGATCTAAACAATTTACACCCATTAAATAATGTTCTAAGTTTTAAGAGAAAAAAAATGATATTTCATTTATTTCATTAAAGTCATTGCATCTTCTCTCTTTACTAGCATATCTAGTCATTATCACTAAAGTAGATATCTAATAATTAATAGAAAATTATCGTCATTAAACGATTGATTAAGCAATTGACGGCTATTCGTTGGCATTGGTTACCACTGTATCTTTGGAATACTTACAGATACACAGAGCGTGCTTGGTGCTATCGATGGTATAGAGTGTGAGGTGTATGTGTGTGTGTGTATGTGTGTGTGTATGTGTGTGTGTGTGTGGGCAGTGAGGCATACCCTAAGAGCAATGCCGCCTCCTGCAACAAAGTCTTTTTTAATAAGTTCAAGCAACAGCAACAGCAACAGCAGCAGCAGCAGCAGCAACAATCTAGCCAGGGCAACGGCAACTTGTCTAACTGACTCAAAGTAATGCAAAGTATCTTTTGGTCTATGTATCTGTATCTATCTCTCTCTCTCTCTCTGTCACACTCTATCTCTCTTCTTCACTCACTCTTGTTATGTGTGTGTCTGTCAACAAGTTTTTTTGCTTTTTCTGTGTGGGTGAACGCCAAAAAGTTCATGGAGCTTGATTTTCAGGCCATTACATGGGTTACAAGGGGAGTGAGGGATGGGGGGAGGGAGGGAGGGAGGAAGGTAGATGGAGAGGAAGTGGAAGGTGGTAGAAGAAGAAGGTGGAGGCCGGGCACAGGCACACTGGCAGCTTGTTTTCTTTCTTTTTGTTT
This sequence comes from Drosophila sturtevanti, assembly GCA_018150375.1. Taxonomy (NCBI): domain Eukaryota; kingdom Metazoa; phylum Arthropoda; class Insecta; order Diptera; family Drosophilidae; genus Drosophila; species Drosophila sturtevanti. The sequence goes on from JAECWJ010000317.1 coordinate 532,918, forward strand.
CTCATTTTCGTTCGCTCTCTGTCTCTTTTACTCTCCGCGTGTGTGTTTGTGTGCGTCTGTATGTGTGTGTTTGTCTGTTTGTTTGTTTGCCTTTTGTGTTGTGTGTTGTGTGAGCGCTTGGGGATTACGTAAGGGAATCCCCAACATTTGCGAGAGGCGCGCACACACACACACACACACACATACACAACACTGAAAATGATAAAAGTGATTTCGTTGTTGTTGCGGGCCATGGTTAGGTTGAATGAGGATTGCTGGGAGGAGGGTGGTGGCAGGGGGGGGAGAGGAGTGAAAATGATGTGGGGGGTTTCTCTGTAATGAAATGTAACTGACGCTGTACGTTTCATGTTTTATTCAACTTCTCTTATTCCCTCTCTCTCTCTCTCTCTCTCGCTCTCTTACTCTTGTTCGGTATTGGCAAGTGGCACAAATATAAATGTAAAAAGAGGCAAAAAGCGAAAAAAATGTAACTTATAGTTAAAGGGGTTGCCCAAGTACAAGTACCTCCTGCACATAAATATAGAAAACCAAAGGGCTAAGCTAACCCAAAAGAAAAAAAAATAGAAATGTATACTGAATATTTGTATACACTTATATATAAATTTATAGATATATGTATATATATCTAACAATCCAACAATGATTCACTCTTACGCATTTGTCTTAAGAAACGTGTTTTTTTTACATTCTATAAAACTTAAGTTTTCCATCGAAGTGGTTTTTTTTGTTTTTTTTTTGGTAAATTCATGGCAAATTTTTTATTATACGTAGATGCTAAATATTAATGAATTAAAATGTTGTTTTAAAATATAAATAGATGATGTTTAGAAAAACTAGTTTTTAAGGCACTAAAACCATAAGTTTACGTGAACTCGACGAACGATAACGATAAATTTTGATATATATTTGGAGAATTTTAATTCTATGCTAAATTTTAGTTGGACAGACTTAAAAATAAGACAGGTTTTATGTGATCTAAAATTTGTTGCGAACTTCTTCGTTAAGAAAGGAAAATTTTCATCTTATTATGTGAAGATTTCGTCACTTTAAACATAGGTTTTAGGTTCTTTAGAATCTTTTCTACTCGCAAACATAAGTTTTAGATTCTCCACAATCTTTTTACTCGCAGACATAGGTTTTAGATGCTCTCAAACCTTGGTTTTAGGTTTTCTGGAATCTCAAACATAGGTTTTAGATCCTCTAGATTAGTTTCTATTCTCAAACATAGGTTTTAGGTTCTCTAGAATCTTTTCTACCCTCAACATATGTTTTCTCGTGGGAGTTAAGTACGTTCAATCACTTGACTTATATACGATTTCCTTCTTAATTAAAACTTCATGGAAAATTTACTTTTCGTTAGTTTCAAGTGAAATGCTCTCTCTATATGTTTTTTTTTTTCTGTTTTTTTGTGGATATAAAAAGAAAGAAATGGTAAAGTTCTGGTGAATTTTAATGTGAATTTGCCTGCTCGTTTTCCCATAGCTCACACAAGAATCTCACCTCACCCTATAAGAATTTGCAAGCCACTCGACTCTGCGTTTTCCTCTTTCTTTTTTTTTCCTATTTTTTGTTTTTTTTTTCTTCTTCTGTTAGCTGCTATACATACATAGTTGCATTTTCACTTTGTAGAACTTTTCATGTTTTTCTACATATTTTATAAACCCTTTCACTTGATGGGCTTCTGTGTATGTATGTATGTATATATGTAAGAGTATATGCATATATAAGTACATATCGTTATATAGTAGGTCCTGCCATATGCTACTTTGTTGTAATTGAAAATCCTTTCTTTAAAAGCTCACTGGCCTTGAGCTTATGTATCAAATTTCCGTTCGCTTAAAAAGGCAAAGAACATAAAATTTGTTCGATTTTTTCTTCTTAGAATTTTGAATTGCTTTTTCATTAATTAGTATGTATGTATATATACATACATACATACAGACAGATATATGTATATATATATATATAGTATATAAAGTATAGATTGGATTTACTTACTCCCTCGTCCGCTGCCCTTGCGTCGAGCCATTTTCCTTTTTGATTGATGTTGTTGCTGTTGTTGTTGTTGTTTTTGTTGTTATTCCTTTTGGCTCTTACATGGAATCTAATCAAAGAGAGAGATATTGGCTGCCAGTTGTTAAATATTTAATACAAGTCCAGCTTGACCAGCATGTGGATGTCCTTGAAGCTTTTGGTGTTGTCCTTGCTTGTAAGTTTGTATGCGTGTGTGTGTGTGTGTGTGTATTGGCCTGGTTTCTGGTTTTGTTTCCCGATATAATTCCTTGTTTCTTGATATGCCTGCTGCTCTGCTATTAATGTTGATGACGTGGATCAAAATGATGTTACTATTGTATATACATATGTATGTATGTATATATCTTTTCTATATACTCTGTAAATACTCAAAAATGTTTCTTGTTGTTGTGGTTGGTTTGGTTGTTGTTGGACTTTTCTTTGATATGCCTTATAAATATTATAATATATATTAAAATGTCTGTCTATATTGTGTCGTCATTTTTATTTCACATTCTTCTTTTACTGTTTATTTGTTTGCTGTTGTTATTGCTATTGTTGTTGTTGTTGTTGTTGGTGGTGGTGTCTTCTTTTTTTGCCCGTTTTCTTTTTTTTTATATATACCGTTGTCTCGTTGTCGTAGGCCGCGATTTCATTCAGGTGATGATTATTGAGTTTCCGCACGCACTTGACGCGTTCTTTTTTTTTCGTTTTTGTTTTCTTTTTTATCCGAGGCACGCGAGAACGCACATACAACTGCAAGGAAGAGTGTGTGTGTGTGTGTGTGTGTTTGTGTAGCAGTAGTAGTTGTTGTTGTTGTTTTTTGTATTTTTGGCAATATGTATGTATATAAATTAAAAGTGTTTGATGCTCGTACTATCCATATTGCCCGTCATTGCCCGCTGTTATATGCCCCCCATATCAAATCGAGGGCATCTAATTTGCAATAACAGCACCAGCAGCAGCAGCAACAACAACAACAGAAATTTGTAAATGATTTAACTATAAATAGATTTTGCTCTTTTGACTTTATTAATTATTTGATTAGTTAATTTGTTTTTCATTAAGAAATTTTGTGTTACCGTTATATGTAGTTATTGTTAGCGTGTGTGTGTGTGTTTCTATAAATTTTTTTTTTTTATTTTGTTGTTTTTGTTTTTTAGCGCGCGAAACGTTTTGGGGCGTGCTTTTGCATCATAAAAGTTTTTCAAAATTCCGTTAAGAGAGTCCGCGCGTAATTCATGCTCGACGTCTGAAATGTGACTGCGCTGTTGTTGTATTAAAACATTATTTTAAGTTTGGTTTCGACTTCTTAATCCCACTGTAGCTGTTGCTCAATTTGAAAAAGAAAGAGAAATATTCTCTCTCTCTGTTAAGTCTTATTTAGTTCTGTTAAGTATTATTTGGTTCTGTTAAGTTGTTGTTGTTTGACTAACTGCACTGTTAATATGAAATTTGTTACTGTTAAATCCACTGAGAGACAAGAGAGACTGAAATGGCAATTGAAACAAAAAATATGAATTTCTTCTCCAGTAGGGCAAACTGAGATATTGAAAAGCAGAAGAGAGCAAAATACATACGAGTGGCGCTCTCTCTCTTTTTCACTCTTTCTGCCTCATTCGCTCTCTGTTGTAGCTGAGTGGCTTTCAGTTTCAATTCAATTTCAATCAAGTTTTTGTGTTTGTTTACCTTTTTTTCTCGTTTATATCAAACAGATGAAGAGCATATGTTTTTTGCTCTTAAAATTGTATTAAGAGACACCTTACCTTTTGCAAGGCTATGCCTTAAAGTATGCTACATATTTTATATATTTGATGAACAGTGGTTATATTACTATGTAAATGTATTAAGTTAAGGTATTTTAATTTTGAATCCTTTTGTTTTTTACAATTGTTCTTTTTTGTTTGGACTATAGGTGGAGAAAATTAATTTAGTTTGGGATTTTTTTCGTGAAAAATATATGTTAGAATTTCTTAAAGAAGAGGGATCTAAAATATTTAAATAAAAGATCCTACATTCCTAAAGAAGGCATAATGTTTGTTTTAGCTAAAACTTGTAATAATAAGGCTAAAATATAAGAACAAACTTTTTAATTAATTTCAAAATATTCTGATGAGGTAAAATTTTTATTAGATATCTAATAATTCTATTGCTAGACCTGCATGAATGTCACCTATTCGAAAACCCAAACCATTTAATTTCTTCAAATTTTATAAATATGTAATAGAAAATCAATATTCCATTATCAAAATTGTTTTATACTTTTTAAGACGACAAACTGTTTTGCAAATCGAAGAAAATTTCCTGAGTTTCTCTATTATATTTTCCTGTGTAGCCGTTCAAATTTCAAGTCTCTTCGACTTGCTGATCTGAGTTCAAGACAGTTAAAGACAGGTTGATTTGTATCTTTAAAAAATTATAACATTATTTACTTATAATTATAATATAATTTACTTAAGTATATGTGGAAGATGAAAATCCTTCACTTGACATCAGAAGTAATATTATTTTAAGGTTACCCGGAAAAGAACTCAAATTAAAACTTGATTCATTGTGTGAAAAAAAAACTATTTATCCACCTTAAAACCTTTTCCTGTGGAACTATTTTTTCGTCATTATAAAGTTCTTTTTATATGCACAATTAGATTTTAATAAGTATTTCGAATGCCCTTAAAACCAAAAGATTTCAAAACGAAAATCAATTTATTAAAGTAAAAATTGATAAATTGTTCGATTTCATATAAAGCATAAGTTATAAAGACATTATCAAACGCTTGGTTAATTTTACAAAACAAAATTCCATCGAATCAACTTCTCTTTGAATCAACTCAATTTAAAGAGTTTAATTCAGTCTGACAAGTTTTTTTTTCCATCATAAAAATAATTGTATATATTTTACTTGCTTATATTGTCTTTTGGTTTAGAAAGAAATAAAAAAAAAAGAGTTCATTCATTTGTTCGTTTGACATCTAAGAAAAAATAATACGCCTCCGATGTCAAAACAGAATATATATTCCTATAGACTGAACATCTTCAGTTTATGTTGTTCTGTAGTCTATTGTGGGTGGAAGTGTGTGTGTGTGTGGGTGTGTGTGTGCGTGTGTGTGAAATAAATGGTAATGAAGTGTGTGAATATAATGCGAAATTCATTGGGCAAGGCACTACAAAAGCATCTGTTTGATTTCCCAACGTGACATGCAAAAGGCGTTACAATAAACTCCTTAAAGGAAATCCAAAAAAAAGGACTCAATTTTATTTGAAGGCTTAACTTGAAGCTTTATCTTTTTTTCTATATTATTTTTTTTTTTGCTTGATTGTGTCAAAAATTCCACAAATCATTTAAAAAAAAATGTAAAAAAAAACGAAATAATTTGCTGTGGGTGTGAAATTTTTTTTGATTGGTTCACTTAAACGCCCACACACACGCACACACACACTCGGTGTAAAGGCGTTTTTACGCACATTTCGAGTAAAATAAACTGTGCATGTGTGTGTCTGTATGTGTGTGTGTGTGATTGTACTTAGGCCCATCAATGAAAGTTTGTTTTGTAAGCTAAAACTACAGCTGACTATTGTTTACTTATTGACGCAGGCGCCGTTTAGCCGGCTAGAAATCTTTCCACATTTTCGAACTTAATTCGATGGAATGTCGAAGAATTTGGCGCCATATATTTTTATTTCGAATTCATTTTCACTCAGTCGAACAACAACAACGCGCGCGTAAAGAAGTCGCCAGCGGAAAGAAAGTGAGACCAAGAGAAAGAAAATATATGCGAAATTTGCTTCAAAAATTTTGAATATAGAAATTTTGAAAAAAATTTTGATTTTAAATTAAAAGCAAAATTTGTAAAATTAAAAAAAACTATTGATAATTAAAGTTGTGTTTGTTGTTCTTCTAGACGTTTTAGTAGAATTTTAGTACCGAAATAAAAAATTGATGAGTGTTAATTTTATTAACATTGAAATCTTTGGTGATATATGTATATTTAAAAATACAGTGTGAAAATGAAGAAAGATTTAGAAAGTTTATTGTTATTTTATATGCATTATTATGTATATTCATTCAAAATTTGGAAAACTTTGAATTTATTTTAAAAAGAATTTACAAAAGTTTTACGATTGTTTTAAAAAATAATACAAATTTAAATTTATAAAAGTTTTAATATTGTTTATAACATGAAAAAGCAAAAATTTCCACTTGAAATGGAAAACTATTTCAGTTATTATTATTTTCAAGAATTTAAAAGAAATTTTGATGATAGTATCTAATAAAAGAAATTACATATATATGTATAATGTTCAAAAACTTAAAATAAATTTTTATATTAATCTGAATTAAAGAAAATGTTTGTATTTACATAGATATGCATAATGTATAATGTTCCAAGAAGTTAAAAGAAATTTTGAGCTTAACCTACTATTCAATCTAGCTGAAGATATATACAGAATATTGAAATATTTTGCTAAACAAGTGCACAAAAGATATTTTCAATATTATTTTGAACCGATCTAGAAAATACAGTTTTAATGAAAAAAAGTGTTCCATTAATCGCATGAATTCCATTAGTTAAAATTTGCAATTCGCAAACTTGAACAGCTGTTAGATTTTGGCGTTGCCATATCTACCAAACCTATAAAAAAAAATTAAATCGGGAACCCCAAATTTTTCATTAAAATTCTTTAAAACGTTTGCAATCAATTTTAAATGTTTGTTAGCGAAATATTAATTTTTTTAAAATAATTAAATTTTTATCGCAGAATAAATTAATCAAATATTATAAACGAAATTCGTTTGATCAAAGAAAGAAAATTGAAAAATAAATGAGATAAAAAAGCAAAATAAATGAGGAACAAAAAGATTTATTCAAATTGAGGTGTTAATTGATATGGTAATTGATTTATCCAATTTCTGCATATATATATATGCAACATTTGCTAAGATTTATTACTAATAAAGAAATTTGTTTAAAATTTTAGGCAATAAAATTGAAGAAAATTTTCAATTTTGGATTTTCAAATCTAACAGCTGTTCAACTCTAAGGGTTGCCAGATCTGTTTATACATATTTAATTTTCGTATTTTCTACAAGTGCAAATTAAAAAAAAACAGAAAAAAATAAATAAAATAAGCAGAGATTAAAAACAAATGGCAAATAAATCCCTTTTCATTTCCGTTTACATATATTTAATTTACTTTTTTATAATTTTAATTGATCTTTTTTTATATGAAGAAATTTGCTGAATTGTGATTATGATTAATGGTTAATGAAGATATGATGACATTATGTATAACTTATCAAAGATATCAGGTTATGAATATGTAAAAAAAAACAAATTAGTTTTTATTACAATCTGTATAATTTTTTTTTTTTTTGCTATACCAGGAATTTGCTTACCGAGCATTTGTTGTTAATCTTCTAATTGGCAGCTGCAAAGTGATAAATGGTTTTGGTTATTGCCCACACCCTAACATAATTGGCCACAATAATTTGTGGGCTATAGATTGAACCCACAAGAGTCAATAGCTAATTGGCTACTACAAATGGTCATAAACAATTGTGAAAACTTTGCGGATATCTACATAAGTGTGAAAGAGAGAGAGACAGAGTGATAGAGAGAAGGGAGTGGAATAAATGGTGGACAGCGGAGGAGTGGAATAAAAAGGCAAAAAGAACAAAAACAGTTGGAAAACAAATAGACGATTGCGCTGAAAATAAATAAAACACACAGCAATCACAGTGCCCACTCCAATAACAAAAATACACGAGAATCGAGTGAATTGTATGTAAGTATCTATAGAATACAAATACACATCGATATATATATATATACATATATAGATATTTCTATTCATGAAAAACGGAAATAATAATACGTATACGCCACGTGGGAGTACAAGGTAGACAAACAAGAGTTAAAGCAAAAACAAAAATAAAAAATAAAAAAAGCAAAAGAGAAACCAAACAAACGTTTTGTTTGACCTCGCCTTCTGATTCTGCTGCTTCTGCTTCTGTCTGGGCAAACATTGATGGGGGGAAAAAAAAAATTCCTTTATATTAAACATTTTTTTTATTACAACTAATATCTTACCTAGTCTATATCTTTACGAGCTGATCAAATGGCTATAAATATTTTTGTTCTTGTTTTAATATTTTATTGCTATATGCATTGTTTAGTAGGCGAGATGCGTAACAAATATCTGGAATTAAATCTCTTGAGAAAACGTTAAGAAAATATATATATTTTTTTTTTTTGCATTTTTCCTTGAAATTCTTAATATTTCTTGTTGATATTTAAGTGGGAATGCGTATATATACAATGAATTCCATTCAAATTCCATATGCTTTATCAGATTTGAGAGCTTTAAAAATGATTCTAAGAGTCATGCTGCAAAAGTTTATAAAACAAAACAAATTAATGTCAAAATTTATTATGCATCATCTACAAGATAAAAACAAAAAACGATTTTTTAACTTTCGATAATTTGCTATTATTTATTTTTATGACTTTAAAGTTTGTTTTAAGTTTAAGCATTCGGCAGATATTGGTCAATGAACTAACAATCAGAATTGGTTATCAAATGTTCCCATTTCAAAGTTTCTACAACTGATTGATGGTTGAAGTTCAATTGTTTCTTTTCCATCATTTCTATGGCTAGTTTGCTCTGGTTCATGGATTGATAACTGATTGATTTCTGAAGTTCAATTGTTTGTTTCAATTGTTTCATTTCCATCATTTCATTACAAAATTCATTGACAACTGATTGATGGTTGAAGTTCAATTGTTTCTTTTTCATCATTTCTATGGCAGATTTTCCGTCATTTTGAAAATTCATTGATAAACAATGTCTCGCAGCTCGTCGAGTGATTGATGTTGAGATTTTTGAAAATTTATTTGAAATTTTGTTTTCACAATATTTATGGCAGATTTTCCTATATTTCTGTGTCGGGTGTTAAAATGCAGTGATCGAATTGATATTTGAAAAGAAAAATGATTGACGTTGAGATTTTTGAAAATTTGATCAGTTTTTCCACGTTTTTTTCACGGTTTTTGTACGACTAAGACTAGGTAAGCAATATGAAAGTTTAGATAACTAATTAATTAACAAGATATTAAAGCTAAGAAAAGGACTGTGGTTAAAAGATACTTAATTTCTGTTCCCTTTTCATCGTTTCTGTGGAATTATTTATAAGTGGTAGTTCCTTATTTTCTGTAATAAATGTGAAAATGCATTAATAAACTAATTATTTATGAAATTAAATAAGTTACACATATTTGATAATTTAACCTTCTTTTCGTTCGTTCTTCCCATTGTTCCCCTTTGTTCCTTTCCCATAGTTTCAATGTGGCTCATTTGTTTGTTTGTTATTACGTCTTAAAATCAGAAATAGAAATCTTTACCAGTTTAATATATAAAAAAGGTGTTCCATTCCGATAGTTCCAAACGTGATTTTTGTGCCAGTTAGAAATTAGGTTTCGAGATTAGGAATAAAAATTTTAAAAATCCTAAAATAAGCAATCTTAAGGGACAAGAAAAAGAGAGGGGACTCTAAAAATGATTGACCATGCATTACATTTCCATCGTTCCCAGGAGGGGGGGGATATAAAAGGATCATGCTTTTAAACAAGATGACTAAATCATTTATAAACACACCAATTTCTGGCGCAAGTTATAAAATTTAAATCGAAAAATATAGCAAGGGCTTTTCTTTAGCATCATTACCTTTGGATTTTCTTTTTTCTTTAAGTAACATAATTTCTTCGTCGGTCTGCGGAAACCTGTGAAATGCATTTCTATAAAATTTAAAATGGAAAATTTTCATTCATTTTCGTTTCTATGGTAAAATATTTGTATTTAGAAATGTTTAAATCACAAAAACATATGTGAAAATCTAAGATGATGGATAGAATGAACGAAACGAATGATGACATTGTTTGGTTGATATATTTTTAGACAATAAAAATAGTTTCCCAGGGAACATTGTGTGAGAATAAAGTGACTTCCTTTTTAATAGTATTGGGTATCCATATTGTTGATGCCTCCACCTACCACCAATTTCGACCACAATTTGGCTTAAATGCCAAGTCATGTGCGTTCACATAGACAAGATTTTCTCATCAACAGGCGGAAACTAGGATTAAACCGCATACCAATCTGGTCGAAATAAGAAAAATGTATGTCAAGATACAATTCTTTTTTTTTTTGCTCTTTCTGCCTTATTTTCTTTGCCTTGCTTTCGATTCGTTTACCCTCTTTTTATGTATGTGCCCATTTCATGACAATTTCAGGCCGGATGTTTTTGTCCAAACCACACATATTATCGCGTGTCTGTTGGAATGTCTTGAAAGTTTTATTATTTAGATTCGGACATTAAACCAAACATCAAAGAATAAAAGAATAAAAAAAATAAAAAACCAAACAAATGAAAATAAATGTTTAAAATTTGAATGCCAAAGTCAGAGAAAGAGACTCGGCATTGCCTTTTCATGCCTTGCTTTTGCATCGTTTTTTTTTTTTCTCCTCCAGGAGAAGACAATGGCGTCAGCTTTTTAAGAGTCATGTGTTCACCGGTCACAGCTGGATGCTTTTTAATATCTTCTCGTAAGCTCAAAGGACACACGGCAAGCGGTATTTTAATAATACAAAAAAAAAAAAAAAAAAAAACAAAACAAAAAAAAAACCAAAGAAAAAAAAAACACAACTGAAGAAAACAAAAGACTATAAAGTACATGATGGAGGAGATGGCATCTTAGGTCCAGTTTCGCGTTGAGTTCATTATGGCAAATTGCCTACCATCTTTAGTTATATATATGTATTTTACTTTAGGTCTTGAGTCTTTTATGAAATCTATTTATGTATGTATGTCTATAAGATGCTTGCATGTCGGTAGATACTTAAATACCAGCTTAAAGCATAAATCCTTGTTTATATGCCTGAAAATTTCTTTTTCTTGTTTTTGCCGTTTTATGTTTGTTGGACAGAAGTTAATTAGCTGCCATGAAACAGTTTTATTGACCCCTCCAATCATTATTTTTCCTAATAACCACAACACGGAAAGGAAATACATAGAAAATAGCATAAATGAAACAGGATAGGACATTGCTAAATTGCTACAGGATGACATAGACAACAATAACAAATTTATTTCCGTTTCCAAAAAGGGATTATTATTGCGTATTAACATGCTGGGTCATTGCTGTCAATCAAATCATGGTCAGGTGATTAGGCCAATATGTATTTATACCATATTTACACTTTACCAATAAAGAGAATAGCATGTTAAATTAAAGTAAGGCTTAATTAATCTTTATGGTGAGTTAAACTAGTTTAGCTTTATATTAGTCAAATCAATAAGTAATAAAAGTTTTTAAATAAATGAATCAAAAGTGAATTAAATATTTAAATGTCATGGGAAATCTATAAATTATCTACTACAAAGTTTCCTTTTTAAGACATTATCTACAAATTTGTCACTAAAGTTATTAACTAAAATTTCTGTATATTTTCTGTTAGAATTTCTTCAAAGTATTAAGAACTTTTTCATTAAAAAAAGTAACTTTCCAATTTCTGTCTGTCTATTTCTTCGCATCTTTTCGAACTTAAATTTAAAGCTAAGTGAATAAAAGTCATATTATTCTGTTTATTAATCATTTATCTTAATCAAGTTTAAGAATTAGTCGGATCCGACAACTATAAGGTAAAGTAAATTGGGAAAGGTCAGAGGTATCAGTCATAATTTGTTTTGTTCATTGTTTTTTGAGTTTTTACAAATTTGGTATACAGATTCTACTTTTACACCATTTTTTTGCCCAACTACAATTGTGTCCTATTTGTATTTAAATGGATTTAATAGTCGAAGATATAGAAAATGGAATTTGATTAGCCAAATAAATGAACAAAACTGATATCAGACATATTTGTTAGATAGTTTTCCAGTCAACAACTTTCATTACAAATTCATTGAACATTGAACTCAAATAAAGAGGGTAAATTGCTACATTTTTCTCCGTTTTATTTTTGTTTTTGTGGGCACAATTTCCGAATTCCATTGATTTGGCTAGAAGAGTTTCTTCATATTGTTGAAATGACTCAGGCTTTTTTTATTTGTTGGTATTTTACATTTTTATTGGTTTTTATAGATACTTTAAAACGAGTCTAGTGGAAGTTTTTAACTTATTTTCCCCATATTTCCCTCCTTTTTTCACAAGCGTTTCTTTTATATATTTTTTTTTTCATTGTTTTCGTTTACATCAATAAATCATTTTGTACATGAAAAAATCGTTCAAATTTCCAATTGATTGAACACTTGATCTAACAATTTTGGGTAAATCCTCAACTCGTTAAATCAAAATTGAGGTGGGTGTGGTGAAGAGAGAGGGGGCTGTGGGTGGTGTTTGCTAAAATGGTAAGGTGATGCTACTTGAAAGGTTAACGGAAGTTGAGGGTTGCCACCTCTTATCTCTAGCCCCCTTATTTACCACTCTCTCTAATTCTCTTACTCTCTCTCTCTCTCTCTCTCTCTCACCCACTCTATCACTCTTCAGATAAGATTGTTGCCATGGGTGCTTTAATTAAGCAAATCTTACTAAAAACGTGAAACCTTTGGGCCTTTGAAATGAACGATTGGCAAATGTAACAAATGGCCAACAAGATAAATGATAATTTGCAAACAAAAAATAAAATACAAAAATAACAAAAAAAAAAAAAGTAAAAAAACAAAAACAACGGCCAAATAAACAGAAAATTAGAAAAGCAACATCACAACTGAAGAAATAATTTTAATTAAAAAGAGCATGTCTTCAATTAGTTTTGCAAAGCAAACGACCCATAGAGTTGTAAGAGAACAGAAAAGAGAGGTAAAGAGAGAGAGAGGAAAAAAGAGGGAGAGGGACAGGGACAGCTGCAGGGGCAGAGCATAGTGAACTCATCATCTTAGTTAAATGAAAATTAAACAAAATTTATAGCTTCCACTCTCTGAGAGGACCCAATTTCAAAAAGTAAGGGATCTCTGGTGTTGTTATTGTTGTGTGGAAGGGGAAGGGGGTGGGGGAGGGAGCAAATGTTGTCGGTTGCTTTCAACAAGCCGTAAATATACAAATAATAAACAATTTTTACCCAAAGCTTTCAGTTCGTATGCATATACATGTATACATATATATGTATGTATGTATGTATGTATGTATATATAGAGTAGCAGATGTCCGTTAGATCTGTGGCACTCTCTCAATATTTGTTTCTGTTCGTATTTGGCAAATGAAACTCAAATCCACTTGAAATGTTTCTCTCCGCTTCTCTTTTTCCTTTATTCTTTTTTTTTTTTGTTTGTTGTACGGGGTTATAGTTTACTTTCACCCATATTTGCTTGTTTTTATTTATTTATTATTTTTTTTGTTGTTTTTTTTTGGGGCTGCACCTCAACCCACGTATTTCTTTTTCTAGGGCCTTTTTGGCACGGTTTTTGTGGGAAAATGAGGAAAAATGGTGGAAATGTTTCTTGCTGGTGCTGCTGTGCTGGCATTTTTGCCCCTTTCGCATCGTTTATGTCTGTCTTTTTATGGCCATGTTTCACTTAGTATTTGCCATGCCCAAATAACAAGCAAACTAATATTTTCGCATTGCGTTTAGGTTGTTGCTAAATTTATGGTAATATTCTGCACAGCTTGGTCCATTTAGTGAGCCAATTTAAAAAAAAAAATTTTGGTAAAAAAAAGTGAGAAGAATATAAAGTACGATGAAATCGAATTACGTGCTACTTATTATTTTTGTTGGTTTTAAATTTTTCCTCAAAGAATACACGATTCGTATTATTGTTTTTTGTGATTCTGCTCCAATTTTGCGTCCAACTTGCAGCATCACCCACCAACTAATTACAAAAGCCCATTATGTTTCAAGACAGACGATGGAGTGTCTCATTTTTAATCAGCTTATTGAAGTGCCTTGGCTATTTGGTGGTAGTCAACTTACTTTTACGATTTACCAAGCTGTCGTGGAAACAAATTTGTTGTTTTACCTTATTTGTTCTCTGATCAGGTCAAAATCGTTGGCCATCTTTGAACTCTGGATTTCCCTTTTTCCTGGTTCTGCGCATTAAATAAATTGCTATTGTTTAAGTAGCAACGCATTTTACGCATCTAAGCTTTTTTTTATGATATTTTTTTTACTACATCGTCTCGTTTAAGTGTTGGGTAATGAAAATTATCCTTAACGTTCGTTCTACTCTTCACTGTTCAACTTTTTTACTGTTCATAATATTTGCTGTATACATATTTTTTTTTTTTGTTTGTTAAAAAATTACTAAAAAAGAATAAATAAAAAGGAATTAAACTAATTCCCTAATTGAAACAAAAGCAGCAAAAAAAACATCTCACTTCTCACTTCTGTTTATGAAATGAGATTACAATTTTCATTTTAATTAATTTTAGTTTGCTATTATTCTGAATTTGACTTGCATTAGCAAAATAATAGGAAATACATACACACATGTAACTAATATCTGATTTTTTTTTATTTATTATCTATTAGTAGTTATTATTTGTTTTCAATTATTTCAATGACCCAGAATCGATTTTACTGCTCCAATTATGCCAGCAGAGACGCGGCAGAGGTCCGATCACAGCAGCTTCCTTGCACCAGCTTTCGCTGCCTAGGTTAGCGTAGCTGCTTTTGTTCACGGCAGAGCAAAAGAGAGTTACTCTCTATCTCTCACACTCTCTCTTTGTCTATACACTTTCTCTCACTGCATTCTGAGCATTTGTCATGGGGGAATAAGTAGACAACTGTGTGGGAGATTCGATAAGAGTTACCTACACAGGAAAGAGTACCCATAGGCTCAAAGGGCCGAACATAATCGGTAAATCTCACCCACATGAGCCGACAGCTGATCGGAAAGTGTCTCGCGAAGCGTAAATATTTAATTAGCTATCTCTTTTACACAACAACAAAACAAAGGGAATGCTTTTTTAATATCTTTTCTTTGTCTTTTTCAAACACAACGTGTATTTGCTTTTAATTATAAATTAGATTTATTTAAATTTTCACTCTCATTCCTGTTTGAGTTTTTACTGTTATATATTAACAGTGTGCGCAAATTATATTAGTACAAAAATGTGCTTTCTGGTTTCTCTATCCGAATTCAATTAAAAATAAATTGAAAGGAAAATGATTAAATAAAAATATGTACAAAAAGTTTGTTAAATAATTTGATAATAATCTAATTAAAAACCATTTATAAAAGTGAAACTTATACATTTTGTTTGACTATAACAAATTATGCTGTTCTCTGTCTCGCATTTAATTATTTTACAATTTTCTTTATAGATTATCTGATCTAAATTATGTAATTGAATGTTTTTATATACTTCAAATCCCCTTCCACTGTTCGTATATAACCAGAGTTAGTTTTGTACCCTGTAAAGTTAAGGAATTGTATTTTGTTTATTGTTAATTTTATGTTTTCCAATTTTCGTGTGTTGGCACACGCAAGGAAAAAACTTTGTTATTGAGCATTTGAACTTTGAATTACCATTCATTTCGGTTGCTCTCTCTCCCTCTCCCTCTCCCGCTCTCTTTTTTTTGTTTTTTACAGTTTATTGCTTTTTGGGTTGTGGGCAGAACCTCATTTATTTGCATTGAATGTCTAGCCGTCTGAGAATTGCGTATAAATTGCCCAATGTGAATTTGTGTTACTTTTTCACATTTTTTTCACTTTTTTTTTTTTACTTTACTAAAATTTTCCTTTTTACGTTCCAGGTTTGGTCTTCTTTTGGTTTCTTTTTTTGGGTAATTGTATTTAATGACATTTGAAGCAATGTGTCAAATGACCATTTTGAGACAATTAAATGACTTGACACTTGAGTGTGAATAGAATTTTTAAGTCAAATGATGACCACAGGACATTAGGAACCATTAGTCATCAAGTCCTTGAACTTTTTTCTTATGCTTTTCTTAAGTTAACTTGAATTAAGCCATCGATTCTAGTAAACCTATATCAAATTCGTGAAAAGCTTTCAGCAAAAGTTTTTTGGCTAACAAAAAGAAGTTCACTTAGGTCGCAACGCCGTCTCGTTTCCCCTGCTCTGTCACTTATTCGCACTCTCTCTATTCTTCATTCTCTGTCTTTTCTCTATGTGTATTTCATTTTGCATTATAATTCGGTGCCCTTTTGTTATATTGTATATGATGAGTTTATAGTTTTCATCGGATATTTGAAGAGTGAAACATTTTTATGACCATGTTTCAATACCCATTAAATGCTAAACGTGACTAAAATTCACAAGGCCACAAAAGAAAATGTGCAAAAAAAAAAGAAAATAAAGAAAAAAGAACGGACCTAAGCAAACCGCAGATTGTGGTTAATGTGCGTGTGTGTGTGTGGGCGTTTTGACTCAAAAAAAACCTTTTTTTTTTTTGGTTAGGACCATTCAACGATCCAGAAAACATCTGTCTGAAATCAATTTTGTAATATGTAAAGCACGTGCTCTTCAAGTCCATTTTCTATATCTCTTTGCCGTCATGGTTTTTTTTTTTCTTCCATTTTGTGGCCTGTTCCTTTTAGGCTTATTCTAATTGAAAGCCATAGCCGCTTCCATTCAACATGTTGGCTCTTTTATTTTCTTTTCAATGAAGATAAATTGTGTGCAGGCGTAAAAGAGAGAAATATCTTGGCAAAACAACTGACGACAAGGGGATGAGAATGATAATGATGGCCAAATACGATTTGTGGTCCATTAAATTGACAATTGAATTTTGTTGCGCCTTTTGGGTATGCAACAGTTTCTTTTCTCTTAATGTCTCTAAATTTTCGTTACCCTAACAACGGGAAGGGATATAATATTAGTATCCATTGAACAAAAAGACAGAAGAGCCATTTATAAGAGTATGTATTTCAATACATATAAGAATTAAATTACTTAAGCTTTGATTCCATTAACTGAAACATACATACGAAGTCAACAGGAGGCAGGAAAGATAATCCTGCAAATGCAAACTAGTTTGCCAGCAAGCAAAGATAATGGGTCGTTGTTGTCGATTGAATTTCTCAAAATTCACACATATGAAATCCGCTTAACCAACCGTCCTTTTCTCCCTGTGAAACTACAGTGCGATACACATGACTTTATTAAAGTCAGAGCTGTGTAACTGCATTCCGTAGGACGAATAAGCCACTACCTTTACTACAATTTCCATTTTCATTCTAAACTAAGCCTTTGGGACCACTTAGCTTTGGAATGAAAATGTTTCACTTTTGCCACTTTCTTTTTTCGTTTTTGTTATTCATGGAACTATCTAAAAACTTTTCGTTTTTTTTTTTTTTATCTTTTTACACCTGTTTTTATTTAAAGTACTCTTGGGTTATTTTTTCTACTGAAATACAAACCAGACCAAGCTTTAATTTTATTAGAATTCCAGTAAAATAATTGTAGTCTTTTCTGTTTCCTTATTGTACGCTACGATTAAATATAAATTAATTAAACGAAATGAAAGTTAATGAATTAATGAGAGGCACATGTCTTAAATTCGTTGATGCTCATCCTGGGCAAAATTTAGTGTCTTTAAGTACTTTAATTCTAGGTTTATTTTCTTCTTGCTATATTAAGTAAGTTTGATTTCCCATCTGAATTGAGTTTCCTGTATTTGCACTTCATTATGTACAACTAACTCCTTGAAATCTTTGTCCACCAATCTCTTTTTCTGTGGTATTATAGTATCGTCACCTTTTTTCTTTTTTTTTGTTTTGCCTTGAGGATATTTTCTTTAGCTATCTAACTTTTGGTCCATAACTTATCAATTTCAATAACAAAAGCCAAGTAATCTAATTGGCATCATTGAAGCTTAACACAGATCATGGGTGTTAGCATTAAAACGTCCGAGTTTTACCTTTAATTAAAAATAGGCTCCTATTGGTTTTTCACACAAAAGGATATCGATATGGACAGGTTTGTTGTTGATGCTGCTCCTGCTGCTGCTTGAGAGGTAGAGAGATAGAGAGCAATCAATCGATAATTTGCAGATAGCATTCAATAGCCAGGTAAGCCTTGAAAACTATATAATTGTATTTGGACTACAATAGAGTGAAGGAGAATAATACTTGAATATATATAGCAGATGTTACCAGATGTGGCCAGAATGCCATTTTGTGTGGCTTTTTATGGTCCTAGACAAGAGACCACAGAGTGGCTATTAAGTACTCTTATTGTTATCTATCTCTTTCATTCACTGCTCTTTCTGTTTCTCTCTCTATATATACATATATTGGTCTCTTTTTTTCTGTTTTTTTTTCTACGCTCTTTCACTCTTTATTCTTTTTAATTAGTGTCGAAATATTTTTTCCGCTATTTGTTTGGCGTTATGTAAAATTAAATAGTTGACTGGCATTTCAATATACATATTTTTTTTTTGTGTAAATATATCTGAGTCATTGTTAGAACTATTTCTATTGTTTTTCCTGCTGCGTCAGCTTACAAATATTTTCCATATTCCACATACAATCAACCTATGGTTAGGCAATGGCCTAACCAACAGTGGGTGGCGGCCATTAAGAGGTGAGAGAAAACAGAATGAATGGACCTGTTCATCTATCAATATTTTATGGTCTATTGTTATTTGACAAGTTAATAAACATTGCAAAGCATTTTCCAACACGTGTAGACACAAATACATGAATTCACTTTAAAGTGTTGCAGCATGTTTTTTGTTTTTTTTTTTTAGCACTATTTGTTTAGGAATAATCATTGAAGAAACTCTACACATTGCCATAACGCTCTTTAATTATGATACGATGTTTTACAAAGTCTCCAAGGATTGTTTGTCTAATGAAAACTCTAAAAAATTAATTCATAATTGAATTAAATGGAGAACAGCATAACGATAGGTTTCCTTATTCTTTAGACTCTGACTCCAGGATACTAAGAAATATGTACTGAAAATGAAGCCACTTTTATAATTATTTCAATTCAATTTTTGTTTTTGTTTTGTTTTTGCACTACTACTTATACAATTTCTCTATAAGCCTTCAACGGATTCCAATTAAAATTTTACTTTGTGTCCTTTTATAATTTTGTCTTAATGACATTGGAAGCTTGTTACACAAACCCTATATAAAAGTAATTCGAGTATGTATTTGACTTAATTAGATTGTTAATAATTGTAAACAAAATATCTGTTGCTAGTAAATTCTATATAAAATTGAATTTAAGCAAATTTAAAATGAATTTTTGGAAAAGCTTTAAGTGATAGGGCATTTAACTAGTCATAGTTAGTATGGCTTTAATTTGTTTAATTAAAATCCATCAACTTCAAATCACTGCAAAAGCACATTTATTGAATAACTTTCATTAAAATTCTGGTTAAGGTACTTAGAAAATGCTACACAGCTGTTACAAAATTCGTTTGCCTTTCCTTTCGGTTATGTGGTTAACAATTTTTAAGTTAATAGAATGCTAAAACGAAAATTCAATTAATTTCAATGGCATTTCACACAAATAAATCAAACTGTCTTAACAGTGATGCGGTCAGGACAGTGATGGGTGGTTGAGCTTCCGTTGGCATTCATTTCCTCTGGCAAAATACACACACACACACATAACATAACATAAGGTTTTATAACAACATAACGACAAGTGATTCTGACTGTGACTTGACGAAAGCTTTGATAAGGGTCGCTTAGAGCAGCGTGAACTTTGACTTTGATTTGTTTGTTAAAAGTTTTTTCTACGTTTCCTTTTTTGTTTGTTCTTTTTTTTTTTTTTGGTTTTATTATTATTTAAATTTCAACTTTGCCCCGAAAGTCATTATAACTTTAACTGCTACAAGTTGAAGTTAAAGTCATTAATTAGGCTAATTTAAAGTGCTCCCGTGACAGTATAGTTTCTATATGTAAATCATATGTTTTTGTTTTATGCCATGTACAGTGGCTTATAAATGTGAAAATTAGCTTAAAACTTTAAAGTTTTGGTCAAAAAGTTTTGCATATCACTCATACGCCTCGTTGTTATACTCTATATCATAATACTATAGCTTTTAAATTTTATTATGTGTATATAAGTATATATTTTTGATGTTAATTGCTTCTTCTTAAAACTTTCAAACGGAGAAACATATACCTAAAAAATATTACTCATACGACACGTCGTCACAGAGGTTTCCTTTAAAGTGAAAAAAGAATGTGAAATAGATAACCAATAAATAATATTTTTCGTTAGATATATTATTCCTTTTAAGTAAAAGTTACAGTAGGAGGCACAATTTTTTGTTCTTTAAAAATATCACTCATACGACATGTCGTACACAGGTTTTCTTATAAGAGAGAAAATAATATCACCTTTTAATAATAAATTAAATAAGGTATATTATTACATTTAAATAAAATTTTTTATTCGGAGGAAGAATTGTACATATATTCCTTAAAAATATCACTCATACGACATGTTGTACACAGGTTTTCTTTTAAGAGACATAAGGATATCAAATAGATAACTTTTAAATAACATTTTTAATAAAATAGGCATTTGGAGAAGTGTTATTTTTTAGCACTTATTGAAGTTGTTTATATGTTAAACCATATTACTTATACAACATGTTGTTCAACGTGTTTTTTGTCTACCGCAAGTGTTTATTTTTAAATATTTATATCACTTTTTTCAACTAACAATTTATGTAATTTTTATATTTTATATAAGAATAAGCCGTGTCCTGCGAAAAAAAGTCCCGAATGGACAACGTGTCGTATGAGTGATATAAGCGCTTTAGTGCAATTCGGTGCTTAAGTTACATATTGTTTTGTGACATTTTATTGTATTTTATGGCATGAAATTTTATATGAGAAAAAATATTATATAGCTAACAACATAATAAACTGTATTTAACGCTTTAAATATAAATAATAATCAGACTTTTATAGCCCCAACTTTATTATTTAAAGACTCTTCTTCTCTTTAATTGTTGGAAAAGTCGAATTAGATTTACGATGTGACAAAATTTTCTCATACCATGAGGTATCAAAAGAATTTTTGTGGTCTGACTGTGAGAAGATAGCAGAAGATTAAAATGAATATAAAGTTAAATGTTCGTTTAATGTGATTTTAAATTATAAATTTAAATAGGAAAAACCTAAAGGCGTCTACTCATAAAAATATTTCTACAATTTAATATAAAACCCAACAACTTTTGGCCTAACTTAGCAGCATTTTAAAATAAAAGTTTTTACACTGTTTTTTTTTTCCTACACAAACATGAACATATATCATAACTGCAATCAATTCTAGCATTAACAAAAACATAGCCAGTCTCTAATATAGACAGATGTGGAAAGGCAAAGTTTTGCTCAGTAAAAATTGCTTTTTTTTAATTTATCTGCATATTCATAGCAAAATTTATTTTTTCTCAAGTGTTGAATATATATATGTATATGTATGTTGTATATGTTTATTATCCAATCTAGAGAAGACCGCTGTGACAGGCCCATGTCGAAAAATAGCAAAAGAAGAGCAAAAAAAAAAAAGAAGCACAAAATTGATAGTGAAATAAATATAAATTAATCGTTCGACAAACAATTTTTTCCCCTGTTTTTTAACCCACACAATTCCCCCTCCTTCTCTAATTTCTGCAATGAATATAAATTGGACCTCATGTGAGTGGAATAATTAAAAATAATTTTAAAAATTCTTTATGTACATTTTTTTATTCTTCTCTCTATTTCTATCTCCCTCTTTCTCTATCTTCCTTTCGATATGTTCTTCGCATTTTAATTGAGCGCCAAGAATTTCGTATTCAATATTTGGTTTTTATTTTCTTTTTTTTTTTTGCATTTTCGTTGTTTTCGAATAGCAAAAATCTTCAAACTGTAAACAAATGAATAAATTTACTTGTTGTTGCAAACATTTCATTGATAGAAAATTCAGCCAGCTGAGGGGCAGAAAAGTTTTTCGTTTTTTTTTGTTCCATTTATCCAATGTTTTTTGTTTTTGTTTTTTTTTTGTATTCAAAAAAGTTTTCGACCAACGACATCACTTTTAGCTACGTGCTTTAAAAAAAATCACCATTGACATTTAGATTTTTACTGAGATTTCTTTTTTTTTTTTTTTGGTTTTCTGTAGGCATAAAATTTTTGACCACTTTTAAATTCCATTAGAAACTTTGTCAGGAAATGGAATGGAATTTTTTATATGTCGAAAACCTCAGGCGGAAGAACATTTTGTGGAAAAATAGTCTTCAATTCACTTTTCCAACATGTTTTCCCACTACGACTTAAAGACAACAGAATTTTAAAGTGTAGACTCCAAAAGAAGAAAATGAATTTCAGTAATATTTTATTTATCTTTTGTATTTGTTTAGGTTTTGAATAATTATAAAATTTTGATTTTCATTTTGATTTATTTGTTACGCTGATGAAAGGGCTAAATAAACTTTTGAAAACTTCTAAAATAATTTCAATTTCAGATAGATATTAAACTTTAGAGTTTATCTTCAAATTACTTAACCTTTCTCAATATAAGGAAGAAATTCTCTACTGTATTTTATGTTTATTTCTTTAAAATAAATGCCCATTAAAATTCCGGTTAGCCAAAATGTCTGAAACCCTAATTTGACCTCAAAGTCAAATTTCAACTTAATATAAGCTTAAAAGTCTAAGTGGATAACGACCTTTCCTTTTATCCTTATTTTATTATATATATTTATATATATATATATATATGTACCTACACCAGCTACTTGAATGTATGCCATTGATGTCTGAAGTAAAAATTAAGCGGGAATCTCTTCAGATTGTTTATCAAATACCTAAAATAATGAATAATTGAATTTCTCAAATAATTTTTGGGATTTAAAGCGGATGAACGAGTAAATATTTAAGAATAGAGATTCATGAAAGAGTATATCAGACTTTAGAAGAATATTTTTTAAAGCACGAAAAAATTTAACAAAGAAAAGTTCCAAAATTTTAGAATGTAATTCACTTTTTGGAACTTTTTCAAATAACGACTAGCAGGTTTTGAGAAATTTGACAATTTGGAAGACTTTTTTAGCCTTAAAAATTCTCTAAAGTTCTACAAAATATAACAAATAGAAGTTAAAAATATTGGAATATATTTTTCTCTTTGGATTTTAATAGAAAAGTGTTTTTTGAACTAATGCCTAGAAGGTTTATGACGCGAAAGAACAAATTTGTATATCTACTAGAATCAAAATACATAACAATAATAATAATAATAATAATAATAATAATAATAATAATAATAATAATAATAATAATAATAATAATAATAGTAATAATAATAATAATAATAATAATAATAATAAAAATAATAATAATAATAAAAATAGTAATAATAATAATAATAATAATAATAATAATAATAATAATAATAATAATAATAATAATAATAATAATAATAATAATAATAATAATAATAATAATAATAATAATAATAATAATAATAATAATAATAATAATAATAATAATAATAATAATAAAAATAATAATAATAATAATAATAATAATAACCTTTATTCTTATTTCGAGACCAGGAAATAATCTATAATATCTATAATATCTAAATATGAACTAATAATTTAATCAAATATTTAATATAAATATATTATCTATAAAAGATTCATATTTGTCCATGACATTTCTTGGCTATTATTTAAAGTAATTAATCAAATAATTAATCTATATTAAAACGATATTTGTCCGTTTTATTTATTGTCTGCACAAAATATCGATATAAAGTTGTATTTTTTTAAACTGTCTTTTAATAAAGGTCAAAAGTTAATTTGTTTAGTTAAAGTTGCCTTGTTTGACTAACTACATTATTAGTTAATTGCTTTTAGGAAAAACGCGGTGGAAAAAAAAGTTCCTTGTATATTTGTTTTTTTTTTTTAAATGCATTTTTTTTATTATTCTTCTCCTCTCCACCATTAACTGGGTTGAGTCCCCAATTAATTTTCTAGTTTTCAATGTATAAAAGGGCAATGAATGAAATATAGTTCCTATAGTAAATTTCTTAGTTACGATAGAATGGGAACAAAAGAAAAAAGAAAAACAAGAAAAGATGCGCCTAAAGGCAGCAAAGAAAATATATATAAAAAAAAAATAGAAGAATGAAAGGTGAGGTAAGCTTGAACGCTAGGCTAGAGAAAAGCGCACAGGTTTTTCTCTAAAGAGATGGCAAACACTTGAGAGAAAAAAAAACATCATGAAATGAAACAAAATTAACATGCCAAAGTATCCGGGTTCATAATGATGATGATGATAATAATGATGTTGATAAGGATGATGATGCTGGTTGCGCGAAAACAACATCTTCTCTACCTCAAACACATCATCATTATCATTATATGAAATGGCGGTTCGGTTAAAAGCTAAAAAGTTTTGCAACTTGTCGTAGGTTCTTTCTTCACCCACTCTCCCGCCAACCATTTTTTCACCTCCAAACTCATTCCCTTTCATACAATTTGCAGCGTTTGCATAATTTTCAATGAAGGCTGAATAGTAAGTAAGTAAGTAAGTATGAGTATGAAATGGTTAGAATAATGGGTGTGGCATGGTGATGGTTTATATGGGATAAACCTGCATTTACTTTTTATTTTGGCTTTAACAATGATTTCACCATTTTCTTTTTACACTTAAGACACAATAAGAACTCTGCAAATCTCCGCTTTGCTTTTTATAAACCAATTGTAGGTAAGTGGCACAAAAAAAAAAAAAGAAAAACTTTTTACTCATCTAATGAACAATTTAAGTAATTTTGAGCGTCTTCGGATACGAAAACTTCTTATTCAAAGTCAATGAACTAAGTGAAGCGATGCGTAAGAACAATTAGAATCCGTTTATATTCCTTTAATTAAGTTGTCGGCAAAAGTGTGCAAAAGTTTTGCTCGTTATGCATTTGGCATCTAAAGCAGCCAAAGAATTATGTGTCTCCAACAGGTCTACAAATTGGAAATGAACATAAATTTAATGATTCTCAGTTAATTGAGAGATTTAAAATAACAGTAAATTTAACAATTATTATATATTAGACTTTAATTGGGGTCGTCGTAGTAGTTATTCAATGAATTTGGTGTCGAGTTTTATCTGCTTACCTTATGTAGTCTACCAAATGTTAAATCTGTTTGAAGAAGTCTCCAAAATATATAGAAAATTAATTTTAATTATTTAAACATTTTTAAAAAAGTTCTTTGATAAAAGCAGCAGACGGAAGTAAGTGAAGAACTAACACAGAAAAGTCTCCACAAGTCTCCAATATAAAATTAAGCTTATATAAAGCTGTTTGCTTTTAATTTTAAAGCTAAATCTTCTGAATAGCATAAATGCAGACAATTCTCCAGGGATTTTTGTGTAGATAAGCGGTTTTAAAAAAGTCTACAAAGTATTTGCAATCTATTTTTATAACTCTATTACATCTGCAATGGCTTTCGAAATGTACAACAATAGGAAATTTAGCTTCACTTAAATTACCAAAAGTCTCCACAAGTCTCCAAAACTAAAATTTAGCATATACCTTGAAAATTTCCTTTGTTGAAAACTTAGCTAAGCAACTCAAATATAAGTTTCCAATAATATGGCGATCTACCCAAAAAATTGGTCATCAAAAAAGTCTCCAAAGTACTTGCAATCTATTTTCTTAACTTTGTTACCTAAAAAATGGCTTTTAAAAAGTACAACAATAAGAAAATTAATTAGAAAGCAAGTGACAAAAGTCTCCACAAGTCTCCAAAAGTTAAATTAACCATAAATATTTATAATTTTAGTGCTTAAAACCTTTGCTATACAGCTAAAATATAGATTTCCAAAAATTAAGCAATCAATTTCATGTCTAGAAACTCTACACTACTTGCTTAAGCTCTATTAATTTCAAGTAAACGTTAAATGAAGTCTTTGTTCTTTGCATATACGTATGGAAAATTTAAAATAAACTTTAGGTTAAGGGAAATTTTTCTGCCACCCTTATGTTGAATGGAATGTGAACCATGTCATAGATTCCATTACATTGGCTTAATTAAGTTTTGGCATTCTTCTTGCATGCATTCAACGAATGCATTTCGCATTTCAAATGCAGTCATTAAATCGGTGCACCAAATTAAACCTGTCTCGTCATTCTCTTCATTATAATGAAATTATATGAAAGTATTCATCAGCTCATCAAACAATATTGTATGGCGCCTGTATATAGAAAGATAGAGGGAAATAGATAGAGAGAGAAAGAGAGACCATTTCCTATGGATCGAGTAATTGCGCAGGATGTGTCAAACAAGTCTTTAATTTACATAAATTAAAACGTAATATAACTGTGGCACAATGAATTGCCATTTACCATGCCATTGGTCCGAGCTAGGTACTAGGACAAGAACAAAAGAATATTTATTATTCACCTTCTGGCATCTCTCTATACACACACAATTTAGACAATAAAGAAATAGGCACGCAAATTTTATATACGTATACATTTATACATATATATTCAAACAAAATTTTCCATTTTTCTTTTTCTCGTTTTTGTTATTTATTACTTAATTAAAGTCTGTTGGATTATGGCTAAAAGGTGCAAAGGGGTTTTATTTGATTAAACGTAACAGCAAACGTAGACAATTATTATTGAAATCATCGATGCCTGAAATGACAGTAATAATATTTAGACACACAATAGACAAATTTAATAAATGTTCACTAGGATTTTACTTTTATTATTATTGTAGAATTTTTACAAATATGTCATTATAGAGAATCATAACTAACTATCACACACAATGACGGTAAATTTAGTATAAACTTAACTAAAATGGTCATTCTATTTAATATATGATTTCATATTAAACATGCTTTACTATAGACCCACTTTTGTCATTTTTTGTATATATATAAATAGATTGAAAAGGTGGAACTAATCCAGACAATTTGCTTTAGGCGCTTTGTCTCAAAGCTTTCCGCTCTTTGGGGACTTCCTTTTCCACAAGAAATAATTGTCGCGCTTAGCCTGGTCGATAAAAAGAAAAGTTTCCTTTAGCTAAACACAGTTTGATTTTTCTTTTTTCTTTGTTATTCAAAGGATAACATTTTCTTTTCACAATTTCCTTTGAGAATGCTTATCAATCAAATCTAAAAGCAATCATTCAAATTTTGTGGGGAAAAAAGACTCGATTGCCCTCTTATTGAGCTATCTTATATTAAATATATATAAAATATATATAAAAATATTGATATATTAATATAATATATATATGTCGACAATTTAAAGTAAGCTTAAGCAATGTTCAATTTAATTTTTTCATTTTAAAAATAATTTTCTTTTTAACTCCATTTAAAATTTAATTTTTTTGTCCACAAAAGTTAGTTAAATCAAACTTAAAATAAGCTTATTAAAAATTGTAAAAATTTGCATAAATTTTAGAGAATTTTTCCATTAGATCATATACCATATGCATTATAAAACAGAAAATATTAAGAACCTTTATAATTTCCAAATATATGGAGGTATAAAGAGAATTTTTAATTTTAATTTAGCACACATTTTGCATCTGCAATTTAAGTAAATTTCCTATGCTTCATATACATATATCAAAATATTCCTATAACGATGTAGTTTAGAGTTAAGTGACTAAAGCAATTTCATTGATTATCAATTCAATCAGGTATAACAATAATATTTGTGTGGTTTGGTTCTTCACCTTCCGTTTACATAACGCACCCATTTTGACAAGCATCATTAATTGCATATTCAGTTTCCTTTACATAACTTACCATATGTATACATATCTATTAATCTATATACATACATTTATGTATATATATATGTAAGGTATATTGTGTTTTTGTATGATGAATTGGGTGCCTGTTTGTGTGTGGTTAGTGTCAAATGTTGTCGTCCATGTTCCTGTTCAGGAATATGTTAAAGAAATTATTTGGCGGCGCCATCAAGTCCAATGGACTGGGTAAGGACAATCAGTTTAAGGACATCGCACGGTTTCCTTTTTTTTTGCTCAATGATTTATGATAAAATATACAACTTGCTTTCATTTGTCAATTTGAACAGTCGCCGACGATGCCAACGACGAGCAACAGCAGCTCCAGCCACACCTCAAACAGTGTCAAAAATGAACAAAAGCAAAAAAAAAACCAAAACGAATCTCCATTAGAAATGTGTAACCATGGCGACTTTAAGATACCCTATAAAGGTGTATGAACTATGAATTTTACTTGATGCTATAAAAAATGAAATGAAATGAACAATGAATTTTCCAGGCCTTTCAGTAATTAACATAGAGTCCTTTATTTTGGATTTTCCATATACTTATCTATTATACTACATGAAAATATTCTACAAATTTTTATTAATCTATTAGTCTATAGGAATTCTCTGGATATTAAAATCTTTTTTTATCTAATCTCCTCTTAGAGGTCAAATGGCAACGATTAGACTTTTAAATGGTAGTTAATCTAATTAACATCTTAATTTCATTATGTTACATTCAGTTGATTGATTTTAATACATCCTTTCCCTCAACTTTTGGTTAAAGGGTATAAAAATAAAACAAATCACCCGTCATTCGTGTCATGTCTTCGCAGTTGTTGGCCTATATAGGCTGAATATATAAGAAGATGAAGAAGAAGATGTACAAAATTGTCACATTAGCTTTCTCTATATATGCACAGATATGCACAAATATGTACATATGTAGGTAAATGATGTATGTAGTATATACAATATGGTTGTGAAATTTGAACGCTTTTTTTGAAATTGAAAAATTGCAAGGATTGTTTTATATATGTATACATATGTGCTTGATTGGCTGTTATGAGAAATTTGTATATTAAAAATTTATAATATATAAGTCAGGAAAGCGGCCTTTTTATGCTAATTACGCATTCATACATATAAATGAATATACTTATATACATACATAAATATGTATGAACATTCTGCATAATAATGCATGTATGTATGTATGTACATATATGTATGTATGCACATTCAATTGTATTCATTTCGAATAATTACAGTTGCATGTATGCATGTAAATTATATGGTATAATAGATAACTTAATATGTTGAGGCGCTTGATCCCGTTAGGATGATTGATTCTTAAATTTCTCTCACTCTCTCAAGTTAACAGCTCACCCACTCCCATGCTCCCTCTCATTTTTAAGCTCTCTCGCTGCTTTAGTCAGTTTTACTTTACCGTTCGCTGCGTTTGGATGTCACGTGTTTATAGGCAAATTAATATTTAATTTAATGTGTCGCAAATGCAAAGAATTGCTAAACACACAAAAATGAAATTGATATATCGATAGAGCTATTTGCCTTCTAATGATCCTATTCTCGGTCAAATCGGTTCAATGGCAATTGAGTTTTGATATGCAAACTGTTTCTCTTTGTCATAAAAAAATGTGCTGCTGTTGCTCATTCTGCCGCTGCTGCTAATTCTGCCGCTGCTGTGAATTCTGCCGCTGCTGCTAATTCTGCCGTTGCTCTTAGTTCTGTCGATGCCTTTTAACAGACATTATTGCCTTAGTTTAAGAAATAGAGGAGATGGGAAACCGAAAAAGAACGTGCTAGAATACGCGTTTGTCTGTATGTGTGTGGCTTGGTTTGTGTGTGCGATTGAGTGGAAAGTCACTAAGGTTCGGCCAAGCGGTGTTTCTTTTTTGTTACTTTCTTTTTTTTTTTCCTTTTTTTCATCTTTTTGTGTTGTTGTGTCTGTTTGTGAAGTGCAAGCAACTGTAAGTTTCCTTTTTGGCTATTGCTTTTTCGCT
Source organism: Drosophila sturtevanti (assembly GCA_018150375.1). Taxonomy (NCBI): domain Eukaryota; kingdom Metazoa; phylum Arthropoda; class Insecta; order Diptera; family Drosophilidae; genus Drosophila; species Drosophila sturtevanti. The sequence continues at coordinate 562,685 of JAECWJ010000317.1, forward strand.
TTAAGTGTGTTTAAGTGTACGCGAAGAATAGAAAGGCAGAGAAATGGCCAAAAGCTAGTTGAACAAACAACTGAAGGTGAGCCGACTGACTTTCGTTCGTGACTTTCTATACTCTGGCAAAAAAAGGGATTTGCTTTTTATGTGGAAACATCTGTGAGTTTATAGAGCATAAAACAAGCATATAGACAGTGATATGTATGTATGTATGTGTATGTATATGTTTTTTTGATTCTTTGATTACTCAATCAAAAGGGCGTTGTTTTAGAGAGAGCTCGTTTTATTTTTTAAATTTGAGAGCTTAAAGACACAACATTTTAGTGTTCAATTTGTGAATCCTTACGAAATCGAACCGAAATGGTAATCGATTCGATGTCATGTATTTTTAATATAAGAAAAAACAAAATGCATTAAAAAATAATTAAAATAGGTTTGAGATTTTGATTTATTTGTTATTGAAATAACAAGAAAAAAAACTTAAAGGCGATTTGTGTATTTTTTAACATTTTAAAAATGAAACTGTAATTGGGTATAATTTTAAGATAAATAAAAAATTTAAAGACAAATAATAAATTTTGAAAAGAAATTCGGAAAAACGTTTTACAAATTTTTTAAAAATTTTTTTGAGGAAAAATTAAAAAAAACTAATAAAAGATTCTTTAATGGGGAATATTCAATTTCAATCCTTGCAAAACCTAAGCGCAATATAAACAATGACCTGTAATAAATTCATTAATTTATTATAAATTTAATGTTTCATAATTTATTTAAAAATTCATTTAATATATATTTTTTGTTTCATTATACCATATGCTTAAATATTATATAGACAACCTATAAAAGTCTGTTACTATCAGCCTTTTTTTGGGCATAATTTACAGGAATATATAAATATAAATACAAGTTTGACTTTAATTATCAACAGACTTCAGTTCATTGCTCTAACATCATATATAAAATATATATTCTTAAAGTTTCTTAACAATAACTGAACTAAAAAGAATTATTCCATGAGGCGTTTCCATTTCTTTAATTATAAAACATCTGTTTCTTATATTACATATATGAACTTCTGAACTTTCTTGAGTTTATCATTACTTAAAGAAAGGGAATGGCAAGTTTGTTATATCGCAAGCATTAGCTTTTTTTTTTTTTTTTTTTTTTTTGCTTTTTTTGTTTGTTTGTTTGTTTTTTTTTTATGTATAAGTTAGTGTGAAATCTTTGTAGGTATTTGACCTTGAGAAGTGGCAAGGCTGGGCGAATGAATTGTTATCTGATTATGACTGGTCGTGGTTCCATTGTTTGCTTTAGTGTTAATGACGCCGATGGCTATAGTGATGATGGCCATAATGATGAGGATAATGCACTAGGCCACTCATAAGAATAACAATTTTGAGACACTTTTGACAGTCTGTTGATCTGATTTCTCAATACAGACGTCGAATGTGACGTCGCTGTCTCTATGTAATTGTTATTACTGTGGACTTTGGGTAGTTTTATTTTATAGTACTAACAAACTGTACAGATTTGCTGATGCTGATGCTTTGTCATCACATTCGTGGCAAAGTAAAAGTTCTTTCTCACTCTCTATCTCTCACTCTCTATCTCCCTCTCTCTCTCTCTCTGTCATGCCAAATGCGAACATGGAAATCCAAAGTCAATGTTCTGTATCAATACCGCACGCAAAGGTGTATTGAGTATCCCTTTTATACCACTTACTTTACTCCTCCATCTTTTCGGCCCCTCCCCCCCTTTAATACTACTACTACTACTACTTTTTCTCTTCCTTTAGCATTTTGAGAGCAATCAAGGTTATTGCTTCTCGGTTTCTTGACAAACTTTTCCATTAGACACGAAAATTTAAGTGAGGATTGAGATATGCATGCATATATGTACAATACATATATACTCGTATATATGTGCATATCTATATATGTATATAGGCATTTATGAGGATATGTTCTTTCAACTTTAATGAATGTTTAATAAGGATAAGCTGCCAAAGGCATTAAAAGTATAGACAAGCAAGAAGGCAAAGACAGAGAGTGAGAGAGAGAGAGGGAGAGAGAGATAGAGAGAGGGAGAGAGAGAGAGAGAGAGGGAAAAAGAGAGAGAGAAAGTTATAGAGGGAGAGAGAGAGAGAGGGTTAAGTAAAACCGTTTATTAGATTTTTGTAGCACACTTTTTTGCTGAGCAAATATTTTCTTTTCTACATATTAAAATCAAGTTCAATAAACTTTTATTTTTACAGACATTGAAAGAAATACCAAAAATTGTGTGTCGACAAACAAAAATTTTACGGTTACCAAAATTGATTATAAAACATTTGTCAAAATTTGGGCTTTGGTGTATTTCTTAAATGTAATTAAATTTTTTATTTTTTTTGCTAACCAGTTTTCAAGTCTCGTTCTATATCAGATTTCTTATTTAATTTTTTGTTCTTGTTGTTGTTCTTCTCTCTTTTTTTTTTTAGCTTTAGTGGCGCCACTTATTTGCATAATTAAATATATTCGGAGGTGTACAACAATTTATGACAGCGATAATGATGAAGATAAAGACAAGATAAGTCTCGAAAGTCGCCTCAGACCACAGGAGGTAAGTCAATTTTTTCTGCATATTTCTATCTCATTCTATTTCTCTCTATCGCAGCGTTTATTTTTGTTGATGTTTAATAGAGAGTAAAATGCAAAAAAAAAAACTGAATTTGCATTGCAAATGCTGTCGATTTTTATAGTTTTTTTTTTTTTTTTTTTTTTTTTTTGGTTGGTATTCTGGGTGTGGGCGAATTGATTGGGATTTCCGAATAGCATGACAAAAATAAATTGTTTGCACTATTACTAACACGGATGAGGGAACTAAGTATAGATATATATGCCACACAAATGTTTAATTTGCTCATCGAATACTTTGCCAGAACCAGAAAAAGAATTCACAAAGTTTTTAATTAAAGGCTGGCTAAGTAATTAATTACAACAAATAAACGCAAATTGGATTCAGATTAGTTTGTTTGGTTTTAGTTGTTAGTTGCTTGTTTTGCTCTCATGACAAACTAATCAAAGGGAAACTTTATTTATGACCAACACTTTAGGGCCAAGAGCACTTTAGTTTTTAAAGCCTAAACAAAATCAATTCCATTTGGCCTAAAACGAAGTCAGTAGACGGATGCCATTGAGATAGAAGTTTGACTTGGGATTACAGCTAAAGTTCTAGTGAAGCGAAAAATAATGTTTCCAGATGTTTGATTCCGATTAAGAATAAAGTGCTCGGTACTTTTTAACATCTATTATTTATGATTGACTTTGGTCATAGATGTCCTCTGACCTTTCGATCAATATAAAGTTTTCCCATTTTATATAAGATATAAGAAGCTTTTGTTGTGTGTGTGAATAAAGTTATGTGAATGAACTTAACGAGTAACTTTATCCTTGCAATTTATCAGACATTTTTCAATTGCAGGAAAAAGAATGTTTGACCTTAGAAAGTGGTAACGGACCCCCTTAGACTTTGAAACGATTTTTCATTTCTTTATATACAAGGGCTTGTTATCTTGTTCACTTGGTTAAGAATAGCTCGATCGAAATCCAATATCATCAATATATTTCATATATATATATGTCAAAGACAAATCAATTCTAATTCGAATTCCTTTTCTCAATTCTGTTACAATCAGTTTATTATTGACAAATTGCCTATCGAAGATATCCTGGGAATCAATTAAATTGATATTTTATATATATATAGAGTACTTATCCTATGACATAGATTACCTATCCTTTGTTATAGCTCTCAAAAAGTTTATCATAAAGCTGATTACCTGACCGATATATCGCTTGTGAAATTTTACATTGCTTTTATCAATATTGTTCAGATAACTACTACAATATACAAATAGTGTAACACCCATCTATATAGCCGATTAATAATGTAACTGATAAATGTACACTTAATCACACTTGACTGATTAAATAGTTATAAAAGTGCATAAACAACTTCACTTTGTCTCTTTTTTATTTATTAAAAAATTTCATCGAGTATTCAGTTTCTATTTTTGCAGTTTATGAGAAAAGTTGCAGACAAACTTTTTTTTTTATATACTTATTTAATATAAGGATATCAACAGAAAGGAAGATAGAAAAGTTTGGTCATTTTTAATAAGTTGTGCTGAAAAACTTTGAATGATTTTCATAGGTAATTTCTATGCATTATTTTGCTACAAAAATATATTTTAATATATTTAAGATATATTTTTTTTCCTACATTTTTTGTTATTCTGTACGAATCATGGTCACTTGAGGGATTACGCCAAAATAATTCAATAAAGACTTAGTCCAAATATAGACCAAAATAGAAAAAAAAAAGAAAAAGAGAAAACCCTTTCGCTAAAACCAAAATATAATTTATTAAATTCAACGAATTCGTAAGCCCAAAGCTACTTTGCGGATTGTGTATGCCAAAGTTACTATAACATACCCAGTACATCTTAGTCAAATGGGTGGATTAGTTTGACGAAAAATGAAATGAAACAAATATTGAATAAGTATAAATATTTATACATTAAAAACTCTCTTAATTAATATCTCTATTGGGAGGGTAGCTCTATTAAGCGAATGAACTAATGATTATAAAGATTAATTTACACTTTGAAACAATTCTTTTCTTTACTTTTCTTTTTTAGGAATTGTGAAGCAAAAACCTATTTCAGGTCTTTGTATTTTCCAAGTCTAAAAATCTATGTATTTCATTCTTAAATATGTTAAATACTATTTATTTTAACTTGACTAAATAACTGAAAAATGAAGCCTGAAAACTTTAGGTCTTGTTTGACAGGGTTGCCGAGAGCACATCTAAGTACTAGAGTTTTCAGGATCTATAATTTTTTCAATTCAATGTTTGTCTAAAATACTTGAAACGTTGACCAATTGGAGAGCCAGTAGAATGGAGTGATATGATTAATCCTGTAGCAGACTCATATATGTTCATGATTTCTACAGGCAAATAAACAGATTGAATATTTTTTCATTCTTTATCGAGTCTTCTTTGTACAGGGTAACTTGAATTTGTTCTCTTGACATTTCTATTCCAGATTTTCATTTGTTTCGTTTGGCTTACATTTTTCTGATTTTCTTTTTGCGTCATTTCCTTGCTCCATATTCCCTCTCTCTCTCTCTCTCTCTCTCTCTCTCTCTCTCTCTCTCTCTCTCTCTCTCTCTCTCTCTCTTTCTTTCTTTCTCTCTCTTTCTCTTCTACTGTTTATTTTTGGTTATTTTCTGACTATGGCTCCCGGTTCATGTCATATTAACACACGTGGGGCACACCTACATGCAATTTATTATACTTGATTGCGCACGGCGAATCCGTTAGTGACAATTTCAGTTACAGACCTTAAATCTTTTTATTGCCCCCGGGTAATAAATATGCAATGGGACACCAACAAAAAATTACGCGGTTGAACGACATTGGCGGCTTCGCTTTAACATTTGATAAGTGCAACTGACGCGCATATCGAGATATATCATCAGAGCTGAAGGCCACAAAAAACCGATTGCACCATATACTCATATCTATATATGTATGTGTGAGTGTGTGTGTGTACTAAAACGAGTGCGCCTTAGACCAAGAGCTGTGTAAACACTTGAAACTGAAATTGCTGGGCATTCTATTTTTTTTTTCCTTCATATCCTTTTTCTCATATATGAGATAAGACTGGCCTAGACAGAAATCCACTTGTCACTTGTTCGTTCTTATGCATATAATCAACTTTGGCGCACTTACGAGGATGCAGATGAACTTAGTTTCTTTAAAGAAACTTCCTTTTGTTTTCACAGATGATGGGTAAACGTGACCGGAAAGAATCAGCTAAGAACTAACGAACTAAACTTGTATAAAGAGAATTCCTAAAGGGTCAAAGTTTATTTAAGCTGTGCGAAAAAAGTTTCTATAATTCTTTATACTTAAATGCATTTCATATAGAAGAAAGAGAGAAGGAAAGAAAGAAAAAAGTATTACTTAACAAACAACGGTAAAGAACAAACAAAAAAATATTTTTTAATTTAATTCAATTGCTAATATGATGCAATATGCAATTATGTCTATATATGTATTTTTTTTTTTTTAGCTATAAAATTAGCATGATTTAACAAATGATTAACAAAATAATGAATTTTTAGAAACAAGTTCATGCAAATTATTTTAAAAAACTTGCACAAAATTACGTTTTGTTCTGTTTTTTTTTTGTGTTCCGCTTAAATGTGAAAATGTGACACAAAAACACTTAATAATTTGCTTCATTCTAATGTATTAAAAAAAAAAAGCGGTGGCTTTTATGTAAAAACTCAGCAAAACAGCAAAAAAAAAGAAGAAAAAAATTCAACATTCTTTTAACCAAATACCAACGAAATTTGTTAAAACCAACACAAAAAGTCTGAGTATGTTCTTAGCACCGCAACGCATAAGAACTCGAAAGGCAATTAAAAAACCATGGCAACAATATGGTAAAGAGCTAAAAACAAGGCCAAAAGGATTGCAGAAAACTCGGTGCAAAACGAGTGTCCATTGCATCTCAATGCAGCTTATGTGAAATAAGGAGGATAAAAGATGTTAGATTATTTTCTGCCATAGACTTGATTATGGGCAAACTTTGGTATTATGGCATATTCACAAAGAGATCTGAATATTAATTTGCCTTTTATCTGGGGTAAATACCTGACCAATATATGTATCTATCCACTAGGTTATTTAATTCCTGCAAATAGGAAGCTCGGTTGCCTCATTATAAGCTTAAATTCAGTTTACTAAAGTCCTTTTTGCCTTTAGATTAAATTACTTCATTATCATTTGAATCTTTGTCAAAATTTAGTTGATTAAATCAGAAATTTAAAACAAATTTGTTTGTTTATTTAACCAACCAAGAAATTGTTGTGCAAACTTTTGCAAATTTATAAATGACAATTTGTTAATTGATATTGTAAAAATCATCAAAAACAAAAATAGATTGATTAAAATTAAAGAGGAAAATAAACAATCTCATTAGTGCAAAAATGCGTAAAGGATAAACAAAGCATAGGTTTAATTCTTGTAATAATTAAATTTTCATTTTTGTTATGTAATAAGTAAATATAAAACAATTGTGAATTAAATCATATTAAATAATTTATTAAATTAATATGGAGTTTTTACTTAATACAAACAATTTAATTGTCAGAAGGGAATTAAAGATTTTTGATTTCAATGATTTTTAAGTGAGTTGAGCAATTAATTAAATAATATGACTAATTAAAATGTAGTCGTTGACAAATTTTTTAAGCCGAAAAACGGGAATTAATAATGTCTTAATTTTTTTTTACGCCTTAATAATGAATATTAATTAATATTTTATACGTTTTTATGCTTGTTGTCTCGATTGTGTATTATATATTCCAGATCGATATCTATATTTTGCTATATGAAATCAAAAACAAAATAATTAATAGCTTAGATTGAATTGTTATTAATTAATTGATTGTTGTTAAGGCAAAAAATATTTCAAATTTCCAACTATAAATTTCACCCACTCATGGAAATTTTTCTTGGTGTTAGAGGAAAAAATGCATTTTTTTTTTAGATTATTTACACATTTATTTTATTTTATTTGATTTTTTGTTTTTTTCTCATTGGCATATCGAAAACTAAATTTTAGGTACAAGGCAAAGGGTCTAATCAATGAATGCGTGGAACAAAGGTGTTGGGGTCAATCAGAGTGGCCACTTCTGGGGGATGGATAATCGAAGGTCCTGGAATGCGATTATAGGCAGCTATAAGAAAAAAAAATTCAAAGATTTTGAATTAGAAAACAATTGTTTTATTCTCAACTTAACTGATATTTCTTACCAATTATTTTTTGAATGGCTGTTTGTGCATCCAAAATCTGTTCGCCTCGACCAGGAGCTGGTGCTGCCTGTGATGACAGGATAAGGGCACAGAGGACAAAAGCAAAGATTGTAAAGAATTTCATCATCATTGTTTGTTTTTATTTTCAAACTTTTCAAAAATTGTTGTGTATGTTGTGTTGTGTTGTGTGTGGTCTCTCAGTTGTTTTCTCTCTGAGGTTTAATCAAAGTCTAATTGGTTTTAGACGGTTTGTCTGGTCTATTTATACCGCCAAACAAGAAGAAATTTTGTTGTGAATATTTTTGCTGTCTATGTATATTTTTGTTATAATTCTGGTTTGCGGCTAAGCCGGCGGAATGTCCCAAACATTATCAATATCAAGAAGAAACAAAACAAAAAAAAAAAAAAAAGAATAAATAAATAAAAAGGCAGCGCCAGCGTTAACTAAAATGAAACCCGTTTCGCTAAAGAACAAACGCTTTCAATTTGGGGGAATTTCGGGACGAGGAAAGTTCACTAGACAATTTTGTTTATAAACATTTTCATATATATCGCATATTTTTTGGAAACATTTTTGCATAAGAATGTTGTTTTGTCGCCCACTAGATTGGTTCATTGTACCACCAACACAACAACAACAACAACAACACCAGCAACAGAAATACACAAAAAAGTTTCATCTTTTGTTTTGGTTTGGGCATTTCCCAAATAAAAACAAAAATACAAGAAAGCAAAAAGAAAAGACAACGCAAAAAGAAAGAGAGAAAAAAATATTAATAACAACCAACAACAAGATCAAAGTCAATGCCGAGGGGCAAATTTGTCGCCTAATACTAATTTATCCACCGACTAAAACAAAAAATTGAAAAAGAAAAAAAACGAAACAAAACAAAACGAGTTGAAACTTAAAGAAAGTGAAATACTTTTGTTCTGTGCAGAACTTTTTTTTTTTTATTTTTATTTGTGTCGGCATTGCCTTCGTTCAGTTCCAACGACATAAATTAAGTCAACAACTTTTTTTCTTTGGTCTTTTTTCTTTTAACCTTTGACAATGCCGAAATATAAAAATACACTGGTAAATTTTGTTTGATAAAGTTAAGCGATTTCCAATTAGTAAGAATTAATTTTGATGAAGCAAAAATCTCTTTGTTCCCAGTAGAAATAATTATTCAAAGTAATATTCATCGTTTGATTTTGGATTTTTTTTTGCCACTTTTTAATCACTGTCTTTTTAGGTTGAATTCAAATTTGGTATTAATTTTAATGCAAAGTTTATTGCCGGTTTCATTTATTCGTATCGTTAACAATTGATATCCTGAAAATAGGATTTCGTATTGGACTTCATTTCCCTTTCAAATAAATAAATAAATTTCCTTTTCTCTTTAAATTTTAAGCAATGTGAAGTGAATATTATTATTGGAATCAGGGACGAATTTATGGAGGGAATGGGGGCTTAGTTTCTTGTAGGGGGCTAAAATTTTGTATTTATTTGTTTAAAAGAGAAATTTGTTAAATTTATTAAGTATGAGTTACTTATGATGTAGTTAAAGATTAGCACTAAGTTCAAAAGGTACTCCTACCTCCTCCGATATCCTCCGATAAAAACATTAAATTTGTTTTAATTATAGTTTTTGCGCAGCAAGTAAATTTTAGATCTGAAATACTCCAAAGTTGGAAACTTTATTTCAAAAAAGTTTAAGAGAAAATATGTTTTAGAAAATTGGAGTTAACACATTTTTGCTTGTTGTCTTAATTTAAAGACAATAATTGATGTAGTTTTATTTAAATTTTAAAATTTTTAACTTCGCTTCCTTTTGTTATAATTCTCAATTAGTTCAAAAGTTGAACGAATTTTACTTAATACTAAGAGTTGTCAGCAAATTATGATCGAATTTGAGTTAACATTTAGTATTGTTGCCTTAATTTAAAGATAGTAGTTGATGTACTTTTTTTTCAATCATGGAACTTCGCTTCATTTTGTTGTAATTCGCAACTAGTTCAAGCGTTGAAGTAGCGTTACTTAAGGCTAAGAGTTGTCAGCAAACCTGCTCACTAAGTTGAAATGCTTGTAAATCTTTTGCATGTATAAAATATATGCAAATATCAAATATTTGCAGCTGTGATTACAATTAATCGCTTAATAATCTAAGCTATTAGTTCGATGAAGATATATTTCTTATTTACAATCAAAAGTAATCAGATTATTGAAGTTTAAACTGCTTAAAGAATTATAATTGTAAATGTGAAAGATTTTGGGGGCCATGTCCATGTGTTAAATCCGTCCCTGATTGTATGATTGCCTAATCTGATTGAAGCCACAGGAATCGTTGTAACTGGCAGTGAAAAACCGTCTGTTGAAATCCTGTCGAAATTCTAAGAAACAATTTACAACAAATCAATACAAAAGTCCAATGAAATAAATTTAATGGAAAGGGGATATTAATATATCAAATATATATATATATGTATATAATATATACTTATGTTTCTATGACAAGTGCTTCTAGAAAGGCGGAAGCTTGTATAAGACTTTCATTGAATATAGGAATAAGCTTGTTCGGAGAATGCATGTGTGTGTGTGCGAGTGTAATAAAAGGTGTTTTCCTGTATTGAGTACTTTGACAAACTTCAAACGACAGAAGCAGATTTTTTACCCCTTAGTAAAGATAATGGAAAACTTAACTTAAGCTTAAGCTTTTGAGTTAATGGTGTTTTTCCGAAGGATAAGACTAAGTTAGTTAAAATACTTAAAAATATATGTAAGTATATGTGTATGTAACTTTTGAAAGTATTTTTAGAATTTTCACTTTAAAATTCAAAGAGATAAAGCAAAGCACTAATAAACATAATTTTCAAGCGACTTTGAACAACTCCTTTGGCAACATCTGTAGCCCCCCTCCTCCCCCTCTGAAAGTTGTAATAAAAATTTGACAACCAACACAGACGCACACACACACATGCTTTTAAGTACACATACCCCCAACTGTAGCATCATGGCTCCCCCCACCCTTTCTCCTTACCCATATCCATCATGGGTGTTCCATATTAAGCAGAAATGGCAATCAATTTAAGTCTAATGCAAAAATTGTCAACGGCAGTAACAGTAAAAATATACGAATTGAGATATATGTATATATGTGGAAGTCAAATATATATATATATATATATTATATGATTCTTTTTCCTGTTGATGTTGTTGTTTTTGCTGTTGTTTATGAATTGTTAATCAAGTGTATGAAGAGGCATGAGACTAATGAGACAGTCCATATCCCTTCCCCCAATTTTCCCACCAATGAGACTCCAAAAATCGCAACCGTAAAGCCTGCTTATCGGCATGTTTATGAGTGCCACACACACACACACACACATGCACACACACTCGTACACACATCGCACTTGACAGTCAATATTAATAATAATGAACACAATAGATTGCCCTTCCCTCCAAGTTCCCCCTTTGCTCTACACCAGTCAGATATAGGTACAGTTTTCCCCTCACTCTTTTTTGATATCTATAAGTGTGTGTATGGGTATGTGTGTGTGTGTGTGCGCGTGTGTGCGTGTGTGCGTGTCTGTATCGTTATGCCTCCAACATATTTTTGGGCCGTGCGCAAAAAAATATTGTATATAAAAAAATACCAAGAGAATTAGCAGCAGAACCATAAACATATTACCCCAGGGTTTGTTTTTGATACCCTGTAATCGTAGTTTAACTATGGATATGCAAATTTCTCGGAAACGTAAATGTAAAACTGAATAATAAATTTTCTGTCATTAGATAATCGATGTCTATCCTTATCTATTCTATCATTTGAAAGATAATATAGAGTCCTAGTTATATATAATTATAATTGTGAATATACATAAAATATATATATATATATATATATATATATATTTATAGAATAAAATATATATATATATTTATAGAATAAAAATATATATATATATATGTATTATATGATATTAAATGTAAAGATTAGGATATATAGATGCCAAACTTTATCAGAATCATTTAAAGCTTTTAGTAGGATTTGGTAGGAATGAAATATTTAATACGGTTAAACTGCCTTAAAAAATCGTGTTATTTTATAACAGATTTTGAACCAAGAAAACACAATATTATTTATATGATTTGATAGGTTGAAGTATCTATTATCCTATATCTATTATAATCCTATTTTTTTCCTATTTTATCCTTCTAATATGAAATGAAATTGTGATTTTCTTTAAAAGTAATTTTCATCGCTAATATGTTTGTAAACAATATAAAAATATCTACTGTATATATATATATATATAACTATTATATATATATAACTATTATATATATATATAACTATTATATATATATATAACTATTATATATAGCATAATTTATATAGAAAATATTTTCATAAAAAATCGTAATATATTTTTACTCCAACACAGGGTATCCCAATGTCGCTATATGTGATCTAACTAATAGATAAATATCATATTTTTTTGTTGTCTCGCTTTTTAAGTTATATATATATGTGTGTGGTGTTTATGTTTTCTTACTAATTTTATGTTGGGTAAAAGGATTATGTCTCTCGTGAGACATGGCGAGTAAATTTTCAATGAAATGAAAACAAAGCTGTAAGCATTTTGCATAATTTTATCTGCCGGATAAGAAGCTACAACATTTTGATTAATGCCGAATTAATTAGCCTCAACATAGAGAGCATTAGCCATGTTAAATTCCATGTCAAATGATGAAGCAGCCTTTAGGGCAGTTTCTAATTAATTTCATCTAAAAGAACAGCTAATTGAAGTGCATTAATTTGAATGTAGGAACTAGGTATTTTTAAAATAACTTTTTATCCCATTTGAAAGGGAACGAATTCAGATCTTTTTGGCTAGCTAATGTGACTGTACTAAGGACATATCAAATTACTTTGAAAAGTTTTTTTTTCTCTTTGATTTTACTAAAATTGCAGTGTTAATTTAGGTAATTAAGGAAAATGCTGACACACACATGTCATAGATATATAAAGAAATTGAATCCAACTGAAAAGGATAATAATACCAGGAATTATTTACTCATACGAGCCGAAGGCCTTAGCAGCCAGTGCTCTAATCTTATAATTTTAATTAAGTCTATCTGTATTATACATAAATAAATAAATAAATTTCGTCATGTCAGAAAAGGATTTGATGACATTGCTTGTCCTTTTTTTCCTGTAAAAAATGTTCTTTAGCAAAAACAATTCGATAAATTTCTAAGCCTTGCTAACTAATCTCTCTCTCTGGAAAATATTACGATTATAGTCAAATATTTAATAATAACAAAATTTTGGATGTTTTGTGTAAGAAAATAAGGTAATTTGCTGAAAATGTGATAATATTTTCTTCTTTTTTTTTTTGATTTTTATATTTCTAATGCAATTCATTTACGAGATGAACGTGGCTAAAGGCATGCCATTAAGAAGGCACCTTTATTAAGCAGAATTATGGCCAATTCAATGCTTAATCATAAAAGCCAATGTTTTTTTCTCGGTTATATCGTTTATTTGTTTTTTCTTTTCTTCTGTTGCTTTGGCATTTCATTATCTTCATTTTGGCTCCTACTGCTGCTGCTGCTGCTGCCTTTGTATCAATGTAAGGAAATGTAAGAATATATTTACTCTTGTTTTTCTGCTCATTAAACATTTTCCTGGCGACTTACGACTCATTAAACAATAATTTCAGTTGCATTTATACAAGTTTAACGCATTTGGCTTAATTTCAAGAAATGAATATTCCACAGTCATATGCAAGTGACATACCAAAAGATACGCAAAAGATTAATGATGATAAAAGAATAAAGACTGATAAAGAGAGGGAGAGAGAGAGAGAGAGAGGGATGGGTAGAGAGCTGGAGTAATTACAAACATTTTGTATAAAACGTACAACATAATTAATTTAACCAAATATTCATGTCTAGTTCATAGAAAATCGAAAAATAAAGAAATCAAATATAAATTTCATAATAAATCAATGTAAGTGGCGAAAGCGTATCTTCTAATTCGAATGTCTATTTTCATTAGAAGTTCTATTCATATGCAGATAAATTTGATTTATTCACTTGTCTAAGTAATTCAGTCACTGAACCTTCACCTGTCAGTTGTAAGTTCTTTTTTTTTTTTTTTTTTTTTTTTTGGCCTTAACTTTATCACGTCGTCTCTTACATTTGGTTTCTATCTCTAGTTATTAGCCTTAAGTTTTATGGCAAAATTGTTTAAGGATATATATGTATTGTTGACCAATCTGTTTGGAGAGATTGATGTTTGGTCAACTTTTTGCATAATTTTGATGGATATTAGGAGAGCATTAGGCAAGTGACACGAAAATACCGTTAAGCTCAACTTTGTTTAATATCGTTTTTTATCTTATTTTAATGCCTCTGTTGAGGCGCTTCTTCTTCTTCTTCTTAAAGACTAAAAAACATGCCGAGATGTCTCTCATCTCTCTGTTATGTTGTAAGACAGACTGACAACGAAATGACATGCATATACACGTCACCACCGCCTCCGCGTCCGCCCCCACCTCCGCATCAATTTGAAAATATAACAGACAGCATAGTAGGTGGTCCTTTTTAACAGGGGTTATCTTTGCCCAGTTAACAAATTGTAAAAAACCTTTTTTTTGGTTTTTTTTCCTTACCTTTTTATGGGTAAAATAGACAATTGCTTGGCCCTTTTTTTGTATCTCGTTTTCTCTTGTTATTCCATGTCAATAGAAATATATTTTATATTATATATATTCATACTCTGTTGGGGGTTAAATTTGAATACATATTTTAGTTTATGAAGAAATTGAATCGTAATAAGTCTCATGTTGTGCGATCGTTTATTAATATACAAAAATAAGGTGAAGTTTAAACTTTAAAAGTAAAGTAAAATTTACATTTAAATACAGTGGATAAAAAGAAATTAAATACATTGGATAAAAAGAAATTGTTTAAATTTTAAGCTTAAGTCAAACAAAATTGGGAGATATTATTAAAAAAATTTCTCTGTCTGTTCGTCTTTAAAGCAATTATTTTTGATAGATCTGAAGAGATCCTTAATGAGTACATATATATAAACCTTGACTATAGATTTATTTCTATACATATTTCCATATGCCCACAACCTGATAAAACTATTTGAATTTTTTGATATTTATTTAAATTTGATAAAAAATTTGTGCTAAATGTATAAATAAAGGATTTTAATTAATGTCAATAATAAAATGCACCTAAGAAAATAAATAATAATTAAAATAATAATAAATAATAAATAATATATTATATATATAATAATATATAATATATATAATAATATATAAATAACAAACAATAAATTCATATAAAATTCCTATTCAAGCGACTAGAATTAAAAGAAGGAAATTGACTTTAGGAAATCGACTTTAGTCAAACCAATTTTATGAGATTTTCTGCTTCTTGTTTATTATTAAATTATATATATATATATTTTCTTCACTATTTGTGAGTAAAATCAATGTTAGTGAATATACCAAAAAATTTGTCGAGACAAAAATAAATTAAAAAAAAAAGATAAAAATAAAATATTATACTCATATTGGAAAGTGCAAAATTCGTTTAAAATTTAGTTGAATTAAATTAGTGGATGGATATTCATAATATTCCTTTATTTTCGTTCCGATAATATTTTATGGGAAAAACTTTTTTTATTAATTTAAAATAAAATATGAAATATAAATCAATATCTTTAGCCTTAAGATCATATGATTTATATGAAGACGCCAGGATAAGGATGAATATTAATTTAGATTAATATTTGACTTAAACTTCCTTTTCAGTATGAGCAATAAATTGAATGCTTAATTACAATGTAAAATATAAATGTTATTATTAATATTTAGCTTAAACTTTAATTATATTTGGTTCTTTGGCTTAGTTTTTCTTTAAAAAATCCTAAACAAACTTTGCTTAATTTTATTATAGAATAAAAATCAACAGCAAAGTTCAAACCAAATCGGTTTAAGGTTTATGGCTAAATTTTTGTATATTTTGCATATACTACGGACATTTTAAATATAAATCTTTTACCTTAGAATGACAAGAACTTAAAAGAAAGTTCTTATCGCATTTAAAGTTAACAAGTTCTCTAGTAAGCCAGCTTCCGTTTTAGCCCACAAATGTTACGCCTCTGGCTTGTGTTTACTCCGCTGTGTGTGTGTGTGTGTGTGTGTTTAGGTGCTTTTCAGCTTATTCAATTATCTGATGTGGCAAAAATATATATCAAATGCACTTGTACGTGCCTGTTATTTGACTGTAAGTAATGCCAACCTACTTAGTCAGATGTGTATATATATAATACTATGTATATGTATATACATATATGTATATGTATGTATATATACATATATCCATATGTATACTCATCCTTATGTAAATAATGAAATTGCAAATGCTATTAATACTTGAATTGGATTTAACGGCATGCCAATTTGAAATGGATCTATTTTATTTTATTTTAATAAAAATATACATATGTTCATACATACATATATACATGATATATCAATTTAAATAAATCAAGTGCAATTAATTTTTGTTTGTTCTGTTTGCCTTTGTTTGTTTGAAGGCCATAAATTATATGACTTTACAAGACAATTAATTGTTGAATGTTTTAACATTTAATATTCTATATATGTGTCAGCAATTACTTCATGCAATAAGAATGAGTCAGAAATTCATTAAATATTAAATATTAAAAATTGTCGTTTTTGCTTCAGCGGCAAATTTATTATTAATTTTTTTTTTTTTTGCTATTTGCTCACATTTTCATTTGGTTAAACATTTATTGTTTTTAAATGAAAGATGCGCGGAAGAATCTTGAATGGATGCGGTAAATAAAAGAAATGTTTGATCAGCGAATTAGCTTGTGGACATGATTAATTTATTTTGCAACGTTTTTTGCTAATTTAAAAAAAAAAATGTCTCTAGATAGTTGAAGTTGTAAGTAAATTTTCTCCGATTTAGCAGCGTTAAAATGCATTGCAAATGATAATTTAAGATCAAATATATGTACTTGCGACTTGAATTGCTGAATTAAATTGCTTAAAATTAAGTATAAAATTCCAAAATTTCTATTCAGAGTTTTCTTTATCCTATCAAAATATTATGCTTGATAAACTTTCTTACAAAATTATGAACTTTGAAGCAACTTGTTCTAAGCTAAATCTTGTCCAGCTAGTTGGGCACTTATATACGTATAAAATATATATTTTATTAATATACAAACAAAAAAAAGCAGATAAACATTTCTAAGATCCTTAAATTTAATGTTAAAGAAATGCTGGTAATTCATTTAAAACGATAAAATAATTTTTTGTTAATTTAATTTTTATGTACGATTAAGTATGCTGTGTTTTATTAGAATTTATGTTTAATGCGTATGTTAGTTTGAGGTTTATAATATTTGTAAAAATTTCAATTTGAATTTGATATGATAATTTAGTTGAAATATTTTCTCATATATTGATATGAAAAGTTTTATTTGTTTATCGTTAGTAATTGGTTATGCATACTAAAGTTAAAGGCTTCCAATTAGTTTATTTGAAGGAACTCCCAAAAAGGAAATTATAAAATTTCTGCATAGTTTACTTTTTGGCAAAAAAAAAAAACTTATAAAATTGATGTATAGTTTACTTTGTGAAAAGTTTTCCATTCCTATACACAAAATAAACAAAATTTGTATATGCACAAATTAAATTAAATTTGTTTTGCTACTCATGCACTTGCTTCCTGTTAATGTGACTCCTGTTCTCACAAAGTGGAAAAAAAGAAGGATATGAAGGTAATTTGTCACCGTTTATTAGCACTGACAAGATGGTCAAAAGTCGTCCTCTTATTAATGTCAAATGATTTGGGTTTAATTTTATTCCATTCCAATCGGTTATTGAACCAATTTTATTCTATATATCGTCTCGTGTTTCCAAGTCAATTTGATTTAGTTGAACCACCTTGAAGTGTTTGAATTGTTGCGTGTTCGTTTCATGTTCTTTAAGCCCTTCAACAAGCAACATATGGCAACTGTTTGCGTTTCCGATGAATTTGAGTTGTAAGGAAACGAAGGGGAAGGGGAAAAGGCCTGATGCTGTGGCTGTTGCTGCTTCTGCCTGGTTTGACGCTCTTGCATAATTAATCATTTCATGACGCCTCTAGGGGGAAGTTGGACGCGCATGTCATTTTCAGTTGACATGGTCGTCGAGCGCTTTTTTCTATTGCTTTCAGTTTTTTTTTTCCAATTTTTTTTTTTTTCTGTTTTTTTGTTTTTACTTTATACATATATATTTTTTATCATTGCCAGCCGGCGGCGGTAGAGCATCGTTGTCAGTGTCGACGTCGGCGTCGGAGACAAACCCTAACGTAATGCTATATTTATCTTGTTACTTATACCTTCTAACCAAACACAACGTCAGAACGGGAAAAGTTGCCCAAACCAACAAACGGTACCAAGGACCATCACCGCACCATTTTAAGTGAACACCCATCAACCCCACCGGAAACCCATCTAAAATCACAGCCGCGAGCTAAACAGGGTCACCATGACGACCATGTCGAATGGCTGTAAAGAGAATGTAGACATTCTTGTGCACGTTTCTCTCACAGATAATTGTTGACGTAAATCATGCAAAAAAAAAACCAAAAAAAAAAAAAAAAATAAATAAAACGCAACATCAAGAAGAAAGTAACATGAAGGAAAGAAAAAGCCTTAACACTGACAGGACCTGTTAACGCAAATGGCCCATTGCCAACGGCTGTGGGAATGAGGCAGTGGACAATGTTGTAAAGATAATTGAAATTAATGTCCGATGAATGTATTATTTTTTTGCCCGATTTCATTGGAAATGTTCAAATTGATTTTAATGACAATATTTACATATGACAAATGTCACAAGGAGAAGCCCCCAGGATACAATCTGTCTCCTTTAAGTGCTTAAAACATTTGCCCTTTCTCTGTAGCAAATTGCGCAACATTCGAACAGACAACAAAAACAAATTACAACATGAATCATGACACTAGGGTATAATCAGAGTGAAATCAAGGTTATAGAACTTTTCTCATAGCTTGATTTTATTCGATTTTTATAAAAAAATTTAACTAAATCAGATTGATTGAATTTAAGGCAATTCTAGTTTTAAACTAGAGCAATAGTTTTTACAAAATCGTCTAGTCTGGTTAGTTTAAGTCTTATATACTCCTTTTTTTATCTTCTTTTTTTTAATAACGTGTCTTGTTGTATAATAAAAATACAATACATTTCTCAGAGAATATAAAAAATGTATGCAAATCACGTTTTATTTTTTCTTGTAAGGCCGCAGGATAGCTTTTCAAGGATGCTGTCGCAAAGGTAAAATGAAAAAAGAAGGCAAGAAGAAAAAAACAAAATTTAATGGTATATGATACGAATGTTGTAAACTTTTTATCATCCACTTTATAAGTGTTATTTCAATTTGGATAAAATGGTCTTTCACAAACCCGAAAATATCCATATTTTGACATCCTTATGAGAGTTCAAATTGTCGTTGAAATGCCTGCCATTGATGTGTGGAAGTTCACCTCGTGCCTTGGTTATTGATATGGTCTAAATTTGCAGATCATGTCCCAGTTGCCTTGTAAAATTCAACGAATTTGTGGCTGTAAATGTTGAATGGTTTTTTTACGTGCAAGACAAATTGTCGTTGATCAAATCCATCAAAGGAACCTCAACTTTAAATGGCTTTTATTCAGCCAAGTTTTGAATTATTTGTTTCTTAGAATGGCCTTTTTGAACTGGCATAAAAAACTAAAAAATATAGAAAAATCTAATTTGTTAACACCTAAATAATAACTTTTGTATTAAGTTGCTAAGTTCGTTATATAAAATTTAAAAGTACCATTTCAGTAATTAGGATATAAGTTAAATGTACAGTTTTAAGAAAAAAGTATTCGAAATGTTTTCACAACATACAATTTTTAACTAATTTTTTTTATTTTCATTAATTCAATTCACTTTTCATTAATTGGTAAAAAAAATTAACAGAAAATCGGTTACTTTTTTACATAAAGTGTCCTCACACATATTTCAAATTTTGCCGCCAATAATCGAGTACTTTTGAGCATGCGCCATGCCTATCGAAGTTGGTATCGATACCTGATTACAGCACAGCTGAGAGTGAAAAAAATATGGCTACAGTACAGGCTTACCTCCGCGAAAAGTTAAAAAAATTGCATTTTTATTAAACTAAAGTAAAAGTTATTAAACAAAATAGTGTGCATAAGGAAACCCAAACAACAAATATTTAATATTTTGTAAATTAACGCTGAAATAAAAAAAATAAACGGATTAATTGGGCCTGTTCATTTTACCGGCGAGCGCCAAAAGAGCGACGAAAACGGAAACGAAAACAACAACAATAATTATAGCCATCTAATTAATAACAAAAACAAAAATAAAATAGTGTTATAACTATGGAAACGATGTTAACAAATGGAAATGGGAGTTCAACAGAAGCAGCAGCTGTAGCAGAAAATCCTAGTGGAACAACAACTGGAGCTACGGAAGCTGCTGGAGGAGGGATTATTGAATACTTGGAAGAGGTAAGTTATGGCAACGAGCGTGGGGGCAGTGGGGGAGCTTAAAATGAAGCAGCAAAATAGGTGGGGAGATATGTAAATAACAGATTCTATAATGAATGGATATATTTTTTTGTTTGTCTGATTGTTTATTTTAGGGCGATGCCAGTGCCGAAGATGAACCAATGGGTGAAGTGGAATATTTAGAGGATGAAATTCCTGAAGAGGAAGTTCCTCGGCTCATCAATGAAACTAATAAAGAGATTAGCAAAAATTTAAAAGATGATAAAGTGGAAATCAAATCGAATGAAGGTGCTGATGAACCTGTAGAGCCCGAAACTAAGGAGAAACCTGTGGCGCCGACTAAAGAGAAGGAAATAACTACCGAAGAGGAGGAGGTGGAAGAGAATCAACAAGAAGAAACGGCTGAAGAAGCAGAGGATGAGGAGGAGGAACAGGAGCCGGAGGGGGAAGGTGATCAGGAAATGGAAGAAGCAGAGGGTGAGGAGGAGGGGGAGGCGGAGGGGGACGCGGAGGTTGCAGATGATGAAGCGGAAACCATTCTAGGAGATGAACCCACAACGAAGGATGAACAAAATTCTGAATCACCATCCGCCACTGCTGCCGAAAACAAGCAAAAGGAGGAAGAACCCGTGGATGAAAATCAATGTCGCGTATGCACCACTAATGATCCCGAACAATTGGTCAGTTTGTTTAAGAAATCCTTAGTGCCACCCTCACAACAGACTCCCGCTGAGCTTCTGCTAGTCATTTGTCCCAGCCTAAGCATAGCTCTGAAAGACTTTATGCCACAATTTATATGCCGGCATTGTTTAGCTACCCTAAATATGGCCATTAAACTGAAAACCCAACTGGAGACCACGGAAAAGGATTTACGGAAACGTCTATCACGTAGCAAAAATAAAGTACGACGACCTCGTGGCTATGTGGTGATTGATGCTCCCGTTTCTAGTTCAGCCAGTGATGAGGAGGAGGAAGATGATGTAGAATTTAAAGTCTCTGATGTGGCCAATTCCAGTAGTGCTGATAGTGATTCAGCTGATTCGGATATTAGTGAGAAACGGAAACGTACACCAGGTCGTCCGGGTAGGCCAAAAAAAAAGCCAGCCGAAGATGATGGCACCGGCGGTGGCGGCAGTGCCGCAAAAAAGAAAAATCTTGGCTCATCACAGGGACCCTTCGAGTGTGACTTTTGTGATATGAGTTTTCCTCGAAAGCAATCCTGGGTCTTGCATCGTAAAACCCATATATCCTATCGCAACGAATTCTTTTGCCAGATATGCAATAAACGATTTAAAGTTCAAAAGGCCTATAAAACTCACATGGAACGTCATGATCAAGAACGTTCCCAATTCCGTTGTGAACTTTGTTCCCACATATTTAAAATGCGCTCCGAATTGAAGCGTCACATGGCCATAAAACATGATGAACATGGTGTCATATATGAGTGTAAGCGTTGTCAGCGGACTTTCCTCACTCAGCAACGTTTGCAGCGTCATCAGAGCACCATGTGTACACGGTATCCACCGCAAGAGAGTAAGAGTGTTAATCAATATCATCAATCCCACCAGCAGCAGCAGCAACATCATCATCAACAACAACAACAACAACAGCAGCGTCAGCAACAACAAAAGCATCACTATCAACAACAAGCGCACAGTAAACGTAATGAGAATCCTTCATCGCAGGGCAGAGATCTATTCAAATCGGTTGCACCCTTGACTACAACCTATTGGAGCGATAGTTTCTCGGATTAAATCACAATAACATTTGCATCATTTTATCATATTAGTTAAAAAAGCAAAAACAACAAAAAACAAACAAAAAAAAAAAAGAAAAAAATACATGATTATAAATATGATTTCAATTTGTATTAAAATACAAAAATTAAATAAGTTTAAAATGTATGTCTTGAAAGTTTTTATATATACAACTATATACGTATATGTATATATATATATATATGTGTGGATATTCGCTTGAGCGAACTTTACTAAAATACATTTTCTGTTTCCATTATTTTCTTATAAATTGACAAATATTTGTTTACCAGTTATTTATTCAAATTTTTATTATTATTATTATTATTATCTTATATACCTTAATCTGTAAAGAATAAGTACATAGAAGAGATACTATTTGTATTGGTAGAATATGTCCTTAGGATTCTGAAAACCCTTTCAATGTATTGAGAATTAAGCACAGGGAACTGGGAAAGGTTTCATTATTTATTTTTAGGTGAGTTTACAAATTAGGTGAAAAAGTTTGCTTTTAAAAAAATTCTCTAAAAGAAGTTTGAAAAGTCTTAAGTTTTTTTACTTTGAGTCGAAAAAGAAAATGAATAAATTACCCAATACTAAATGCGAAGATTCGGTTCGATTTATCAGATGGGATTTTTAGGATCCCGAAAATACTAAATAATATATGTGATGGTTCAGTCTGCTTGATGAGATAGGATTCTTAGAATCCTGAAATCCCGTTTCATCTTTTAAAGCTAAAAATTGAAGATTCCGATTTTAAGCTTTTAAAGACTGTAATTTCTAGGCCAACATTTTGTATGATTACTCGTCTCGTTTATATTGTCGATGGTAGGGGGGTCAATATAGGATATACGTGATACAACTTATTGATTTTCATTTAATTCTCTCTCATTATAAAAATATTTTTTTTTCATTTTAAAGTTTATTACTAAAATAGGAATTAATGTAATCCAAGCACAAGCCATCCAAATGACATTAATTTATGGCTTATAATATCGAAGAGGAAAATATTTTCAACATTTATTTAGAGTGAAAGAGATTTGGAGAAGGGGAGAGAGAGAGGGGGAGTGGGAGATTTAGCAGTTAAATGACTGGCATAAATTGGCATTTAGAGCTCATTTGTGGACTGCATTGCACTATAATCATAATTTAGTTTACCCCCTAGACTTACTGCAGTCCTTTGCTCTCCCTCTCTCTCTCTCTCTCTCTTTCTCTCTGTCACTCTTCCTTTTAGTAGTTTACTAGTACTAAGAGTAAGTATTTAACTGCTGCTGCCGTATTATTATGTGACTCTTGGTCCAAATGGGCAAAATGTTGCCAAGCCACAATAGCCGCACAGGACAAGGACAAGTTGAATCTTGAAAACTTGCACTTAAACATGACTTTTAAGGAAAACTCTGCGGTTGTGAAATGAAAACTTTCTTAGATTGCTTGAGAATTTTGCTGAACAATTTTATTAGTCAATTGTATGAAAAGGGCATAGAAAGGGGAGGAAAAATTGGATAGAAAAATGTTGGAAAACAAATGTACAAAAAAAGTTTAAGCCGCCTTCCAGTTAGTGCTTGCTGCTGCTGCTGCTGGTACCATCATCCTGCTAATGCCTTCCTTCTGCTGCTAATCCTCATCTGTCGTCCTGGGTTCTATTGAACCTTTTCTACCATTCACCTAGATGGATTGTTTGGTCCTAGTAGTGTATGGAATGATAGGTTGGCAGATGATAGGATACCGGATGATGCGCAATGAGTGGGGCGTGTGCTATGAGTGGTGCATGCGAAATTAACGGTGCATGATGCACTATAGTCGGTGCAGCGGCCACGTAATGTGAGGTGTGTGTCACCAATGGGGCGTGGTAGCCGAGACCCAAAGTCAAGCCACGTTTAGACTTGATGGAGGACTCTTGTTGCTCCACAGCGACAGGAGCAGGTGCGGCCCAGATGGCAGCAATGCCAGCAATAAGCAAAATTAACTGCATATTGTAAGCAAGCCAGCAGCAAAACAAAAGGAATTTCCATTAAAGAAAATGTCACAGAAGAAATTGTGAAAAATTATCCAGAAAAAGAGATGGAGAAAATATTATTACCATTTGAATTTGAATTCCAAATCGATTATTCTAATTCACTTACCATAAATTTCATTCTCTTGGATTTCTACACAAAACTGTGGCTAAAATGCAACTAACTTGACTTTATCATGTTCTTGCTGCATTTATATACGTTTCAACTTGGCTAACATGGAAACGCACTCGAGAGAGAGAAAAAAAAGCCCAAATTGAAAACGCACTCATTAGGCAAAAAGTATTTCTATTTCGTTGCGTTTTGCCCACATCAAGCCAAGAAATAAACAAACAACAAAAAACAAAAAAATGTTTTGAAAAAACGAGTTGGCGAAACGAGACTGACTGAAAAACATTGGACATTTGGACAGTCTGTCAGAGTTTTGTTTTTCAATTTTCAATCACTCAAACTTGAGCGACGGCATAAAATTAGCCTTTTACATGGATCTCGCATTGCGTGTACTTTTATTAATTGTTTGCCATTTTCAATAAAATTTACATATTTTTTCTATAATTTATATTATCAAAAATAATATAAATGGAGCAATTTTTACAGATCTTAGAGATATTTATACGTAGTTATGAACATAAATTGAAAAATTTGCTGAGATTTGTGCTTAGGTTTTTACATAAGATTAAATCATAGTTTATAGAATAATTTATTAAATTTTTTAATACATTTTAGACATTTATTTAATGCTAGTTAGTTAGCCATTTAATTTAGTTGAAACTTTTAAATTGCAGAAAAAAATTGTTGCTTGTTTTTTTATTTGATAGATTTGAGTTGTTTAATTTGAAATTTTGGGATTTATGATTTTGTTTAATTTCAGAAAATTGAATTTGAACAAAAATATCTACAAAATTATATATATTTATATTATTTGAAGTTTGTAAATAATATTTAAATAGTTTAAATCATATAAAAACTAATTGGAAAATTTTGTAGTCATATTTTAAAAATTATTTAATATAATTTTTGTATTGTTTTATTATTACTACAAATTTCTACTTCAACAATAGTTTTTTCAAACAATCTAGAATAAATAATAATAATAAATTAGATTATATATTATAAAATATATATAATATATATTATATATATATATATATATATATATATATATTTTAATATATATATTATATGATATATATTATATAATATACATATATATGTATTACATATATATAATATAATATATATTATATATGTATTTGAAGATTTAACTTAAGATATACAAATATATATTTTATTGTTATTATATATTTTTCTTTATTCTATTTTATAATTATTATATCTTATAATAATTGCTACACTTTAAATACCTTGCCATATTTTTAACTTAAACCACAGACAACTAAATTTAATCTAAAATCATATAGAATATGGCTTAACTAATTGATTTGAAGGAGCTTAGCAAAAGGTTTAAGTTTAATTTAAAGCAATAAATTGAAAAAAAAATATATATAATTTGTTACTTTTGATTTTATCTGCAACATTTTACTTTAACTCGATTTATTTAATCTATGACTGACTGCAATTGGCATTGTTGTTTGTGTTAAATTTTTTAAAGCCTGCCCCACAGTATTTTGTTTGACAAATTGACCCAATAAATTTTCCGTTTACATATAAATTCCATTTTCATTTTGACTTGAACTAATCTTGGCAATTTGTACAATAAAAGAGCACATTGCTACAGTGAGCACTAGATGAAAACAAAATGTCAAAACAAAACAAAAATCTTATCCAGATCGCTTGGGGAAAAATAAATGAACAATAATATAATGGCATTTATCCATAACGTTTTCAGCTTTATTGTTAATAGTTTTGCCACATTAAATTAACTTGGCCATAATTGCAGTTTAATATTTTTGTATTCGTCGGTGTGTGTGTGTGTGTGTGTGTAAGTGGGAAGAACTGAAATCGTTAATTCAATTGATGCAGGGGCAAAACGATATAGTCACCTAAAATGACTTCCCCCCCTCGCGTTTCTATTGCCATAAAAAGATACTTGGCAAGCGAAATCATTAATTAAAGGCATAAACGAATGTCGGATGAGCAAAAACAAAAAACAAACAAACGAAAAAAAAAACAAATGGCAAAATGAAGGAACTGAG
The DNA here is from genome assembly GCA_018150375.1 of Drosophila sturtevanti. Taxonomy (NCBI): domain Eukaryota; kingdom Metazoa; phylum Arthropoda; class Insecta; order Diptera; family Drosophilidae; genus Drosophila; species Drosophila sturtevanti. The sequence goes on from JAECWJ010000317.1 coordinate 589,090, forward strand.
TCCTCTCTTACACTCCCCCATCTTCTGTGGTTGTTATCTGGAGCTGTCATGGCGCCATTTTGTTTTACAAGCATTTATATGTATCTGCATTTGTATAAGTGTATCTGTGTGTGTGTGTAAATGTGTTTGTGGGGCACCTGTTCGCCTATAACGCAGCTTCTTCTAGTTAGCTGGTTTGTTTCAACGGCTTCTTAAAGGAACGGAAAAAAAACCAAACTGTGTTTGGGGTAAATGTGTTGGGATAATGTTTGAGGGAAATGTGTGAATAAAAGATGTTTTTGTCTTAACAAAAATAATTAAATATTTGCTGAAAAGGCAATGAAAGTCAAACTTTGCAGATGACTTTTTTCTTTTTTTTTTTTGCTTCATGTTACCGGAAATTCTTAAAGTTTATAAAAATATATGTTTCAAACTTTCTTCTTAATTTAATAATAAATGACTTTTAATGAGTTTTTCAATTTGAATCCGAAATGGAAGGTGAGCTTATGAATTTGATTCATTTGTCTTTGGGTTTAAATTTGTATCAATTAAATGTTCTTTTATTTGTTGTGTTAGTACATATATTATAGCTTAAAATATTTTCAAATGTTTTGAAATGATTTTGAAAACTTTAAAATCAACTAAATCTAAGTAAAGATTTAAAGAATAGTATTCGAATTATAAATCATAGTAAATACCTGTAGTATTGAATATAAATGTTTATTCTAAACAAATCTCTCAGCGCAGATTTTCACTTCATTATTTTATTAATTTGTTTCATCTTTTATAAAATTCTAAAGACTGTAAAAAATTAAAGTTTTATATAGCATTTATTGTATATGAATCTTTAATCTTTGCCTATAATTAATTATTTAGCACACTCAAAAAATACAAATATAATTATAATTGTTTTCGTGTAGTTTTAATATACAATTTTACACTAAGTTAAAATGTTATAAGTATATCGAAATTTTCGCTCCACCTATTTTTTTTCTCACTACATTTCCGCTTTAAATTGTGCTGCCAATAATTGAGATTTCTGTATTACCAATCAATCAACATCAACTTCAGAAATCGACATTAAAGTTGAAAAATACATAGATCATTTCGAGTGGTAATAAAAAAATTATGTCTACCTGAGATGAGGCAATCTCGCGAATGATAAAACATAATTTCAGTTTGTCGTTCAGTTTCGAGAATTGCGAAATATTTTTTATCTTGGTTTTTTTTTTTTTTTTTGTGGAACAGGATCCGGATCTAGTTTCGAATTCAATTTTAAAAATTTTTTTCTTTCCCTCCCCCCTCCCCTCATCACATTAACCAAATGCAACACCTTCACAAGGCATAAGTTGAGTGCGTATAAAGGGGTAATGGACAGAGGGGAAGGGAGGGGGAGGTGTAAGTGGGCACCATATTTCGATTTGGCAACTTGCAAAGAGAAGAAAAAAATAAAAAGAAACTTGAGTGATTTATGTGTCATATAAATGTTTGTCGTCACAGTAACAGTAAATGTATCAGTATCTCTCTCGCTCACTCTCTCATACTATCACTCCATATATCAGCTGGTGCTGCTGCTGCTGCTGCTGCTGTGTAGCCAATTAACTGTTACGCCCAAACGGAGTGTTGATGTGACGACGACAGGTGTGCATGGTTTTACGATACACTCTCAGAAAACTCTACAAGTTTCAACGATTAGACAAAGTACATGTACATGTTATATTTTTTTTTCCCGATTAACATTTTACCTTAATTAATTGACTTTTTTTTTTGGATTAGTTAGAGTATTTAATAAACTACTGCATATCATACTGGATATATGTTAATAAGTATATAAAATCGAATATATAATTACAATTATATGATGAAAAGATGTGCAAAATCTGTACATATTTACAGTTAACAATTGAAATCAAATAATATAAACATAGTTTATATAGAACATTGAATATAGATTAATGATTGCTTAAAGATTGATTGATTAATGCACAATAATAAATGGACATTGTTTATACCTTATCTCTATAACTAAAATTTACAATTGTCAATAATAAACTAATTGTTTTATTTTAAGGTATCGTTAACAGTTTCCTTTGATTATAAAATTTTGATTGAAATAATTTGTACACTTAATATTTTATCGAACTTTCTATAACATATAACTTTTTATAGAAAATTTTATTTAATTTTTGTCTTAATTCGGATTATTGGAAAACTTTCCATTTGAATTTGAAATCTTTTTAACAACCTAAACTATTATAAATTTATATTAATTATCTGAATATTAGTAAAATCTTTTATTTTTTAGCTAATTTCTTATACAAAATCTATTGAATAAGTGACTAAAGTAAAGGTAAAGCCCTTAGATCTAACATTCTTTTGGCTTACCATTTTAGTTATATGTATTATTAATATTTTTTTTTTTAGGTTTCTTAGTGTTATAAGTGTTATAAGTGAAAAATTTCAAACAAATTATAAATAATGATGATAATTTATAAAAGCAATCTTTGAAATACAATTAACAAAGATCTTTCTTTTCCTATTCATAATCTCTCTTTAAGGGTATACAAAATTCGTATGAGCTCTATATGTAATTATTTTTCTCAACTCACAGTGCCAATTGCATTACATTTTTCATTAATTATGGCACTAAAATTATGTTGGCCAGTTGTCGTCGCCGTCGTCATTGCTGTTGATGAGGTTGGTGGGGTAGTTGGCATTTTCGGTCAAGTCATAAACTCATTACCAATTGATGAACAAGATATAGAGAGAAAAAGTGTAAGAGAGGAGAGAGAAAAAGAGAGAGAGAGAGGGAGAAAAGTTTCTATACAAAGTCTTTTTGTATTTTGTTTTATTTGTTAGCTGTGTTAGTTACTCTGTATTTTGGTATGGTGGGGGGATTGAATAATTGGCCTACAAATTGAACTAGTTGAAGTGACCATTTGCCATGTATTTACGCAGAATTTGGCATTGAACGCTAATTGTGTCCCTTGTGGCTGATGTCTCATTATCGACTATAATTATATACACACACAAACACACACACACTTATCATTCGTATGTAGATCAAAATCAATTTAATTGCCTGTCATTTTCGAGTGCTAATTTTGTAATTAACTATCTTTCTATCTTTCATTTTGCAGAATGATTTAACATTTGTATACAAATACTAAAAGGAAATATATATATACATAAATATATATAAATAGCAGTCAACATGCAAGAACATATTGGTCCTGGCCATTTGGGCCATGTCAATGCCACACTATTGGAGAGTTTACAAATCTCTCCCGAGGAACTTGATGATTTTGTGACACTTCTATCCAAAATGAATTTACAAAATCAAATTTCAATACTGAAGGAATGTGAAGGATATTGTCAAGGTGAAATTTACAAATGGTTGCGTACCTATAATGGCATGCATGGCTATGTATCCCTATTGGTAAGTCTACAAATATCTAGGAAAGTCTATAAGTAATTATAATAATTTGGCATAGATTTGAGCTGAGTTTGTAAAAGTAAACTAGATTTAACAAATAAACCTTTTGATTTTGTTTTAGTAAGACTCTCTAAAGTCTCAAAGAGACTTTGTTTTATTTAATATTTTTCCCAAGCTTCATCCTAACAATTTAATTTTAAAAACAAATAACTAAAAAAAACATTAATTAGCTTTCCTTAAACAATCTAAAAGTATATTCATATTTTAAATATTTTTTTTAAATGTCATAATGAATGTTACTCCATATATAATATGTAACTTTATTTCTAAGTTTTTAGTTTAAAATATTTGAATGCGAAACAAAAAAAACTTCAAAACTTTATATTCTCCAAACTTCAAATCAAAATTAAAAAAATTTGTTTTATTTACTTTGTTCTCTTATACTTTTCACTTTACTTGTACGTGGAGAGTATTCGATCGAGTGCTAAAGCCACATGTAAGAAGTTAAGAAGTTCTTTTTTTCTTCTGGCTTAAAAATTGGCTATATATAAACCGAAAAATACCACAAAATATCCAACTCTATGAATTTTCTTGAAAAGTTTATAAATATTAAAAGAATGAAAGAAACCCACAAGTCACTAATTATCTTGATGTGGCGAGCCAAGACATTTTTCATAGAGAAAATGTCAAGGAAAACATAAATGAAAACAACAGAAACAACAACAGCAACAAGAACAAGCAAAAAAAGGTTCTTTTTCCCCCCTTTTTCTATTTTGGATGATGAATTTCTGTGCGATGTCGGCGTTGGCGGGAGCCTCGACCGACACCTTTGAACTTGCCCTTAAAAACATGAAAATCGTCCTAGCCCGAAAACAAATTAGTCTAATTTAATGGTTTATGCTTTTTTTACCTACCTCCCACATAATTCACAAATCATTGCCTTTTGTTTTAAAGCCTATGGATGCTTTTATTTGAAAATTGTATTATAAATGCGTTGTGGTTAAAAGTTAATGGAATAACATTATAAAGAATTAGAAAGAATTTCCATTTGATCCCCTCTTTTCGTTCTATTGCATCAATCTTGACAATAAACTGACAAAGGATAATCTTAAAGTGACAGTGAAATGTTAAAGAGAAATACGAAAAATCAACAACATTTTCCACACCATTATACTATGAATATCATCCCTCTAACTAATATGATAATACATCTATATGTATGTGTATTTAGTATCATTCTATTCCTCTTTTTTTTCTTCTTCTTCTCTCTTTTGGTTGATAAAGATTTGCATATTCGGCACAATAGCAAACATCTTAAATATAATGGTATTGACCAGAAAGGAAATGGCCAAGGCACCAATCAATAATATACTAAAATGGTTAGCAGTCGCCGATATGTTTGTCATGCTTGAATATATACCCTATACATCGTATCAATATATCTATATGAAAGGTAAATAAATTTGAAATTATTCCATTATACAAATTTATTTAATTTATAAATCAATTAATATTTAATCCTAATATACATAGGTGAAAAGGATTTAAGTTACGGATGGGCTGTATATTTGCTATTTCATATGCATTTTACTCAGATATTGCATACTATATCTATTGGATTGACTGTTACATTGGCCATTTGGCGTTATGTGGCCATCAGGTGAGTTAACATCGATTAATTACAAGCGAATGAGATTAAAGAATTTATTATTGAAACATTTTCATTTACATTTTAAAAAAAATTTCAATTTATTAAAGCACTCAGGGGGAAAGAATGTAAATATTATTTTGCATAACTAATTAAACTAACTAAATTTTAATCAACTCTAGATCAAATAAATAAATAATACATAAATTTAGATAAATTTCCAGGGAAATTGAGTCAATTGGAAAGTAAATTAAACTAAATTTAGAACAAACTTTTAAATAAAGAGAAATTTGACAAGAAATGAAAGAAATAATTTTGTAAAAAAAAATAAAGAAAAAATTTGAAGAGAAATTACGGAACAAGTTCTTAAACAAATCTTGAGAAAAACTCGTAGAGTATTTATAGAATTTATTTCAACTTTTAGACAAACTTTAATAGGAAAAATTTGTAGACAAATTTTCAAACAAATTAGAGAAACTTCTATACAAATTATAAAATTAACTTTCAGACAGAATTAAAATTGAAAAATAATTACATTTGTTCAAATTTAAATTTACATTTGTTCAAATTTAAATGGATTAAATTTTTGTAATAAAATATCTGAAATATTATATTAGATACATTAATTAATATATGTACAAATTCAGTTAATATTTTGCAATATTAAGTCTCTAAAGTTTGAGATACGTTGAAAATATAAAGGAGAGTCCAAACTTAAAGAACCTTTACTGACTGTACCAAATGACACAATTCCCATTAAATAAAAGTTCGTTGGCTTACCATTGACCACATTAATACCCATTAGAGCTGACCCTGAAATGGGATCTATATCTCCATTAAAATAAGCACACATATGATTTCTTGTCAATTCAAGCTGCGAACTTTCATTTTTACAATATTCGAAACTTGTGACATGGGCATGGGCCTTAAAACGATATTTATAACTTTGTTCTTTAAATGGATAGCCAGTTAATTCGAAACGTTGTCCTGCATACTGATCAGATTGTACTCCAGCTGGTGGTAAACAAATCGGTTGTATATAATCCGTAAATTCAACATTTTCCTTTAATTTGGCTAAACCAATATCATTGTGGAATCCCACTTGATTATATTGAAAATGCGGACTTATCTCCTCCAAATAATAGACTTTCGGTGGTTGAGCACATTCAGAATGTTCACAATCACCGACCATTATATTATTATCAATTTGTTTCCAGTTTCCAAACACAACTGAGAATGCATCAGAATCAAAAGTATTAAGACAGTGGGCGGGCGTTATAATATGTCTCTGACTGATTAGTACAGCAGCGCAATTATATTTAATCTCTTTATTGTGGTCAATGTAACCCAATAGACCCAACCATGGATATTCATTTGAAGCAGCAACCGTCTTTCTATTATAGAGTAATTTTTCATCAAGTTTTCCACATTTTTGAGGCAATTGTGTTCCCAGAGCTGTATTATACATATATATTTATATTTTATTAAATATATAGTATAAACTGAATAAGATTAAAAACTTACACAATGATTGAATTAACACAATGCCATTGAAAATCACTAATATATAGTATAACATTTCGATTATATTTTGATGCAGCTTAAATCGTTGCCGATTGAACACTGAGCTGGAATTGAGATAAGTTCGAATACTTATAGAGAACTTTGAAGAGAATTGGAATCATGGAATCCATTCATTAGAATTGGAACTTACAATGATTTAACTTTTATTATACCCCCCCCTAGCTGAGGTATAATGATACTGATCAGAAGTCTGTAGCGTATAAAATCAAGTAGCTCTTACTTAATTAATTTTCATATTCTTGCATAGTGGGAAAAGTTGCATTCAGATACCCACATTCCGGTTCGGATAACTATATGATAAAGCTCTCTCTCTCTCTCTCTCTCTCTCTCTTTCTCTCTCTCTCTCTTTTAATAGAGTTTCATATCAATAACCAGGTTTAATATATGTTAGTTGCGTTTATATATAAACAATTTGAATTAATTTTATTAGAATTTTATTAGGAAGTTTTCAATAAGATAGGTTGTTTTCGTTTTTAGTTCTTAAAAACTTTAAACTAAATATAGTTTTAAACGCGGTTTTAATAAGTTTAATGAATTGTTTAAAACTTTGGCTAAATTTAATAAAAATCAGGTAGCTGTACAGTTAATTATCTTGCAGGTTTCAAGTTTCAATGCGAATTTTGATTAATTTTTCTATATTTAAAATTAACTCATTACCTCATTTGATTTAAATAATTTTTAAATGCTTTTCCCTGAAGCTTAAGAGCTTCAACTAAACTGTTGCAATCAAATGTTAAACATTTAATTGCCTGATCTGATTATAAATTAAGCTCACTTTTTGTTTTTTTCCCCCTGAGAGTGCTTTATACCTACGACTACATATAAAAATATGTATGTAAATACATATATACGTAGTATGTATATATGTAAGTAAATTATGTATTTAGTACTAATAATTCATTTTGCCAGTTAATCGCATTTGCTTCACTTAAATAGTAACTTTTTGGCCAGTTGAGTTGTTGTGCATGTCAGCAAAATTTAATCTAAAAATCTTCGGCAAATTCTTTTTGCAAAAATTTATGTATGTATATATGTATATATACATATAGTATATGTTCTATATATCTATATATCATACTGAGTCTGCTTTACTCACTCACTGGCACTTTAACAATGGCTTTAACCAGGCAGAAATTTTGGCTTTTTCTTTTTTTTGTTTTTTGTTTCTTTTCTTTCTTTCTTTCTTTTTGTTATAGCAAACTATTACCATCTCTTCTTCACAGACATCCGAATGGTAGTTGTGCAAACTTTCTGCTGGCACATTCCAGAGAAGCTATACTCTTTCCATTTCTAATCTCACCGATATTATGTCTGCCAACATATTTTGTCTTCAAGGTGAGAAAGACACATGAATTGGCCACAAATGAGGCCATGTATCATGTGTATTTTGATTATAATTCAATGCTATATAGGTGAGTATAAACTAACTAACTAAATTTGGATATATATACATATTTCATATCATTTATTTCTGTTTTAGATTCAATTTCTGGATACATTCCGTGATTATAAAACTATTGCCATGTTGTATATTAACTGTAATTAGTTTGGTTCTAATGCATGTACTATGTGAAGCATCAAGACGTCGTCTTAAATTGAAGGATTATGATACAACAGCAAAATATGCCATACAATTAAATCTGAATGATCAGACCAAATCGAAGCGGTAAGTCAGAAAAACTTTATATCACAAAAAATGCCATTTAATAAAGATAAACAAAAAAATATGTATATATGCATATATGTTTAATATAATTTATCTAGTAGGCCACCACGATGCGATCGACGGAATGATCGTACCACACTCCTCTTGGTCGCTGTGCTAATCTTATTTCTTGTCACCGAATTTCCTCAGGGATTACTTGGTCTCTTATCTGGCATCTTAAAGAAATGTTTCTTTCAACATTGTTATCCACCATTTGGTGAGATAATGGATCTATTAGCTCTGATTAATGCGGCTGTTGGTTTTGTACTTTATGGTTTTATGTCCAAACAATTTCGTACAACATTTCGTTCATTATTTTTTAAAAGGCATTTCGGTAGTACGGAAATGACACGTCTAACTAGAGTAACAACCACCTGCGTTTAGATAGAACAACAACAACAACAACAACCACAACAACAACTAACATCTCAAAGAGATACAAAAAAAGAAAACTTAAAACTGATTAAAGAGAAAACTATAAAACTTTTTAAAAGTTATTCGGGTGCATCAATCACAAAAAAAGAAAGAAAAGAAGAAGCTAAACTGTGAACGATTTTGGTTTTATAATTTTTATGTTTTTTGCAAAGTGCCATTTCCAGTTTAAGTGTAAATTTAAGTGTTTAACTAAAAAAAACAAATACAATATAAAAATCATATACGCATTTAGCATTAAATTAAAAATTAAAAAATTAAAGTTTAAAGTTTTTACCTTATGTTAAGCAAGAAAATATTTCTTAATAATTACATAAAATTGCATGCAAATGAAATGCCAAAGAAAACTTAAAAACTTCCTTGAGCCCCTTGGGTTTTATGGTTTTCTTTGGTCACATACTAGGATTGTTCAAAATTTTTGGATAAATTTTGATCTAACAATTTAAGGAAGGTCTTTAAATTTATCGTTTAATTTGTGTAAAAGAAAAAAATTATGGAAGTTCTAAAAGTGTGTTCTTTAATGTGTGTAAAAAATGAAAATTTGCGAAAGGTCTGAAAATTAGTTCATTTTATTTGTCTAAACAAATGTTTACTTTTTCTTTTTTATCTTTTTTTTTTTTAATTTTAATGAGATTTCTAAAATTTATTTTTGTCCGTTTTTGTCCTATGTCTTTTATATATTTTTGTTTTTGAATTCTCTAAAACTTTTAAGAAGTTTTTTTTACTGATTACTTGCTTATTGGGAAGGGATTTAAGATGTCTCTGGAAAGGCTTTCGGCAATAGAATTTTGGGAAACTTATAAACAATGTAAAAATGCTGGTAAAAACTTTGTCCTAAGTTTATTCTTGATAAAAATTATACCAAAGCTGTATAGCTTATTTCTTTAAAAAATAATTCTATTTAAAATGTTGCCACTATATAAATAATAATAATAGGATTCAAAGGATTGAATAGACGATTGGATAGACGAATAATTGATTGATACAAAATATATTTGTTTCTATATAGAAAGAAATATAAATATATTAGTTTCTATACAGAATGAAAACAATAAATGTCAAATCATTTGTGAGTTTTCAAAAACTTTAATATGATTTGTTATTTAAACATAGTTTTCTGAAATCTATATAGAAAATTTTATTTCCCACAGTTGTCCGTCAGCTTTTGGGTTAAATTCCTCTATAAATGAGATGTTTAAATTATTAAAAATATGTTTATTAAGAAAAAGGAAAAATATAAAATATATGCATATTTATCAAAAATATGTGGAATACTTATATTACAAGTGAAATTTAAGGACAGATTTAATAATTTGTCTTTTGGGCCGAAAATGTGAAATATTAGTAAGCCAAGCTTAAAATTTCGTGTTCCAATTCTTTTGTGAAACTTTTGCTTATTTATTAATTTTTTTTTTGTTATTATATAGATGCACTCTCACTTTTAAAAAAAAGTTTACTTAAAATTCGGAATGAGCAACAAATTTTTATATTTAATAATAAAAACTTTTATTAAAAAGGCATTCCCAAAAATGTTAGATCATTTATTTTGCCAACTTTTTATTGAACAATCCTAATATCTAAGTATACCTACACAACAAATTCCATAAAAATTAATAAATCTAAAGTATTATATCTAAATACATATAGTATATACATAAATATAAGTATATATATATATATATATATATATATAGCTAATGTTTTCTATATAAATGTATATTTACATTGGCTTACACAAAAGAATTGATGTAAAACAAAAAAAAAACAAAAAACTTAATTGAAATTTCACACACAAAATTTTGTTTAATTGTCTCAAATAAAGAATTTTTGATGTGAGTTTATTTTTCTTTATGCTCTATTTAATATTCAATTCTTATTAACAACTGCATTCACTTCCAAAGGTAAGTCCTCCGGCAGGATTCCATTTGTGTTCATATCATCTGATATTCTTTCATCTGTTTCCGTTGAATCTAATATAATGCCATTGCCATGATTTGAAATGCGTAATAAGGATTTCAATTTAGTTGCTTGATATTTGTACTATGTATAAAAAAAAAAGTAGGAAAGTTAAAGAGATAAGGAGATTTTGTTTTTTCTTTTTTTTTTTTTGAATGTTTACCTCCGTGGGTAGTAACAAATCCTGGGCTTGGCTTAAATATCTATTATATTGCTCGGCTGCCAAGGCTATGCGTCCGGTTTCATAGCAAAATAGAGCAAAATTTAAAAATATCAAAGGATTACGTGTAGAGTTAACTGGGAATGCCATCACCATATTGCCAGCCCTTTCAAAGGCATTAAATGCGTTTTCCATATCATCCAACTTGCGTAAACATACTTTTATTTCAATGTTAGACATAAGGTAGGTATATATGTGTAGTACATATATACATATATATGTAAGTGTATATAGAAGGAAAAAATGCCAATTTTGAATTAACTTTGAAGTCCTTCTTCCCCTTCTTCCCCTAGGTTAAAATTTTTCTTTTATTATTATTTTTACTTACGTCCCAATAGCATATAACATTCAGCATTGTCCTTGCGCAGGTTTATGGCTGCTGCTAGAGTGTGAAAGGCGCTGGCATATTGTTCAGCTTAAAAACAACAAAAAAAAAGTAGAGAGAAAGAGAGCAAAGTAAAAAAAAAAACAACAACAATTTAAACAAATAAACAACAATAAGCAAAAACAACAATAACAACAACAAATATAAACAACAAACAATACAAAAATGGAACAAAAGTAGCCAACCGACGACACCAATGTCCAAAAATGCCCCTGGGGTTAGGCTTTTACTTAGGCTAGTTAGCTACTGGTTCGAAAATGTCTAAAGAGAATGGAAACGGTGGCAGCACTTTTAAGAATTTATTAAAATGCCTCCCCGCCAATCCCTCCCCCTCTCTACCCCTCTCTACCACAACTCCCGTACTTTAGTATTTATTCATATAATTTTTCTTGCCCAGTCTTTCAGTTTTTGTTCACCATTAAGACCTCTTGACAAACACGTGCACAATTTTATATAAAGAAAACGTGCCCGGAATTGCTCTACATAAATCTTAAGCTAGCCACAAGTTGAGCTCAGTAGTGGAAAAGTGAAAGCATAAGAAAGAAAGTGCTAATAGTTTATTCATAAACGGCTTTGGTTAAGGATTTCTTTTCTATGCAGTTGCCGTTTTTCTTTTTCTGTTGTCAATCTATCAAATCCGATATTTAAGCATATCGGATATAACATTTCTTTTGAATTTCTGGCATTTTGCTTATCTATTTGCTTTATTATCATGTGTCAGATGAACTCATCCGTATGTGTTTATATATATATATATATATATTGGTCCATTCGTTATGAGTTAACTGTATCTATTTATTAGACGTTTCATTTACTGCCTGCTGTTTATATAGAGATAAATATTTACGCTTCATCGGTACATTAGCTTATTAAATCCTTGGCGATATTATCCTTGTTTACAAGCCCCTCAACCTTTGTTTACATTCTACAGGTTGAACAGCCCACTGATTGACGTAAAAGATTGCTAATATAGAGTTAGTATATATAAATAGAAAAACTTGCTAATAATGTAACAAGTGTGTAGGCAAAATATCTTCAATTTCTGCTAAATATTTGTTTATGCATAATATGGCACACCCACCGCGAATATAAATACTCTCACACTCCCTCTCCCTCTCTCTCTCTCTCTCTCTGCTTATCCCTTAGTTACTGACATTCTTAGAATTGTTGCTAATTGGGAAGCAACTCCATTTTCTACTTACAACCAATGTAAATTAAACTCAAATTGTAAAGAGCATTATAGTTAAGCGGTGATAGCCAAACCGATTTACGCAAAGATGAAATTGCCTGTTCAAATGAATAAGATTATATATGTATATATTGAATAACTGATTTAAAAGGAGTCCCTTTCAGGTTGTTCAAATTTTATTTTGCCTTACCACAATGAATTTTTGCTTTTTAAAGAAACATAAACCAATGTTATTCCAAAGCTCGGCAATTTCCGGCTCGGCATTTGCGATTTGACTGTATTTGCTTAGGGCGCCATCAATGTCGTTTCGCGACTAATATGCAACAAAGTTCAAGATAACAAAAATAACGTAAGAGAGAGAGAGAGAGAGAGAGAGGGAACTTAAATATTTACCTGTAAAATGGCGCCAAAGGCCAGTAGACCCTTAGGCTGGCATTTCCTTTCAATGTTGACGACTTCCTGCAGACGATCGTATGCCTTTTGGGTCTCATTGATTTTTAGATATAAAACACTGATTTCAGTCAATACTTCAGCATTTTCGGGTATCAAACTGTGTGGTTAAAAGAAAATCACATTTAGTAGTTTGAGATTTGAAGTGTGAGAATGTGATGAATGTGCCATTAGCAGTACACAACACCACTCACTGTAAACATGTTTCCAATACATCAATGGCCATTTGGTATTCCTTCTCCTTGCGATACAGTTCAGCTAAACGCATAAAACTTTCCAATTTTTTACCACTCTGTATGGACATTTCAAAATAAGTACGTGACTCAGACAGTTGTTGACGTGAAACTTCTTGTTTAGTTTGTGTGGCAGCTGCCCGATACAGAAGTTCGCCCAAGTAATGATAGATTTCATGATCCTGACGTGGACTAAGTTGTTCCGCCTCACGGAATACACTTAAAGCTTGTGCAAAGCGTCCCATTGAGTAACTAGCAAACAAAAAAAAAAAAAAAGAGTAACTTGTATTAGTAATGTAAAGTTTCGTATACTCTTCGAATTGATAATACAATTGATAAGTCTTATTTTTGGATATTTTACTAATTTATTTGAAACTCTCCAAACGGTAAAGAATTTAATGCTTCTTACTGGAAATTTAATATATTATCATATAATTATATTAAAGTCTCCAAACACTACAAAATATCTTGAAAATATGTTACTTTTCCAAACTGATTCTTAGCTTTGAACCACCAGTAAATAAGAAATTACATGAAAATAAATTACAATTTGAAAGTCTCCAAACTCTACATCATTATTTAAAATACTTATATGTAAGAAATATATCCCGTAAATGATTCATGGCGTCAAAATATCTGTTGTATATTATTATAATTATAAATTACATATATTTTAAAAGTCTACAAACTCTACATCATTATTTAAAATACTTATATGTAAGAAATATTTCCCGTAAATGATTCATAGCGTCAAAACATTTGTTATATATTATTATAATTATAAATTACATATATTTTAAAAGTCTACAAACTCTACATAATTTTTCAAAATATTTATAGGTAAGAAATATTTCACCTAAATAATTCTTGGCGTCAAAACATATCGGAATATATTATTAAAATTATAAATTAAATATATTTTAAAAGTCTCCAAACTCTACAAAAAAATTTGAAATGCAAGCAATGCTTCACTTTTTTCCTAATACTGATTTTAAGTTTTAAGAAACTATAAAGAGAAGTTGTCAACAAGTCTCCAAAGTGTCCAATATCTATGAAACATGTCAAAGTCTTATTTTAAAACGTGTTCTACAATCTCGCCAAAAAAAACTCTTCTAAGTCTACAAAGTTTAAGTGGCTGTCTATTTTCACAATTCAAAGAAAAATAGAAAAACTCTCATAATATAAAGCTTTCCCATGAAAATATTTCGGAGAACTATAAAAAGTCTCCACACTGAATTTCAATGTAATTATTTGGCTTTGATGTCAATGCAATATATTCATGATTCAAAGAAATATTTTCTTTGACTTCCTTACTTTAATTAAGTTTAGAAGAAGATGAGGAAAAAAATCAATATGAAATCGTCATGAACTTACAGAGTGCGTCCAATTTCTTTATAAGCCTCAATGTTTTTTGAATTCAGCTCCACTGATTTTTGTAGATTTCTCAATGCCTCAATGTTATTGCCTTCTTCGCGGTCAATTAGGCCCTGATAAGAGGCAATCAATTTGGTAAAGCGGCAAAGGAAGTGAAGATAGATACGGATAGGTATATAAAGTAAAAAAAAATAGAGAGTATGAGAGAGAGAGAGAGAGAGAGATATAGTGTGTAATGAATCTCACCTGTACAAAGTATAGATACTCTGGATTCAAATGACAATTCAGCTCACGTTCGATTAGACGGCGGCAGCGTTTAAATTCACGCCGGGTAAAGTAAATGTGAAGTAACCAATCAATATTTGCATCGCCAGGCATTTTCGGTGCTGATATTTTTATTGACAAAAATCCCAAACAGATGCTTCAGATTAGAATGTTTGCCGGAAAACCAAAAAAAAAAAAAAAAAAGAAAAAAAGAAAAAAAGAAAAAAGGAAAAGCGGAAAATTTACCTGTTTTTACTACCTCCAGCGAGGGCAAGTTGATAATGTGGCCGTTGCAATTAATCTGCTCACTGCCTGCTTCATACATCATGGTACACAAAGGAGAGAAATCGAAGTTTTTTTTTTTTCCAAATGGAATTGTTTTGGTCAATTTAATGCTGTTGTTGTTGTTATTATTATTTACCGTTTGGGTTGCCAAGGACAACAAGTTGCAAGTTGGCTCAGTGTTGCCACACAACATAAAATGATTAACTTGTCGAATTAATTAAAGAAAACACATTCCATGGCTCTTTTAAATGCGTTTTTTTGTATATATATATATTTAATTAGAAATCAATAGAAAACTAATAAAAACACAAATCTATAAATGTGCATTTGGACAAGGTAAACAAAATATTTTGCAGACAAGTTTCCATATCATACCGACAAATGGTTATCCAGAAATGGTATCCCGGCACCGGCACCGACATCGGCATCAGCATTGCCGCCTTTAATCACTCAATCCAATTCACACTGGTCACTTATTTGGCCATTTTTGGCTACGTTCGTGGCTACGATGATCGTGATCTACATTCATAATATTGAGTCTGGCCAAAAAAAGAAGAAAAAACAAACGAATATTTAACCAAAAGCAATTAATGCATGAAAATATCGTACAAGATCAACATCAACATCAGCCACGAGATCGCCGCACTAGATAAGCAACATCTCAGCAATCTCATGATCGATCAAATGTGTGAATTACGTCAAAACGGAAAATCAACTCCAACCAACAAGATCGAAAATAAATACGTGATCTGAGTTAGGTATTTTTTGTGGAGGAAATAGCGGTATTTACTCCATACATTAAAGCGAATTCCCATATTGAAGTTGACTTTGAAATCAGTATGGAAAATATTATTTCAATTTATTTAGATTCGAATACAATAAAATTTGATTGGTGTATCTTGGAGTACATATCAGAAATCAGGCAAAATAATAATAAACTTGGTTCTGCAGAATTTTACAATTTTAATTAATTTTAAATATGAATATGAAAATTGTTTACATTTTTAACATACTTCTAAGTAGTAAAAAGTCATACAATTAGCAGAGTTAAATAAAGTTAGAAATATATCGAAATAAAAGGTTTAAACTATATTCTCTTATTCAGTTGACATTCTTAACTATTTAATTTTAGAATAGTAAAAGTTTTTTTTTTAAGAAAAACAATTGCAAAATAAAGTATGAGTGCGCAGAAGGATATAGTCAGAAAATATTTTTTTAGCTTTAAATAAAAACTTAACTACTGTTACTCAGAATATTTTTGAAGACACAAAACACTACTTAATGGAATAAATACTTTTTAAAAGCAAATATATATTTAAAAAGACTTAACTTAAACTACAAATTTTTAACATAAATATTAAATAGCTAACAAACTTTAAAATAAAACTAAAAATTTTGTAAAACCAATCTAAAAGAGACATCTTAATTTTATCTATTAAAAAATAAAGCACATATATGAATTTTTGTTTTAAATAAATCCTGGAATGTTCTAGGATACATAATATAGTAATAATTATATAATTTGTTAAATAGTTTATATAATATAATGATAATTATATAATTTGTTTAATAGTTTGATTGAGTCTATAGGCTTACGAGCCATGAAGAATGGTATATAAGATATAACAGAAAGTGGCTAACTTAATTAAATTATTTATTAATGTTACAAAAATAAATCATAATTAAAAGTACTAGGACAATTTCCTATGGTTTATTTTTCTTTACTGAATATATATATATATATATATATATATTCATCTGTCTAAGTCTAATAAAACCAAAGAACAGCTGTAAAATACTTGTACTTATGACTACGGTCTAATTCTGTAAGCAATCTTAAAGGTCCACGATTCTTCATCTTATTTTCCTATAGCACCAACTTAATATTTACCACTCTAAAAGCTTTTCTCACGCAGTCATCACTGTTCATCGAAAAACACTCGAAAGCTATAGCAAGTCATGAAAACTTTCAACTGTTGGAAATGACTTGGCTAGGTAAAAGCTTGCCTTAAATCGTATCGTAAAATTTTCTTATAGCAGTTAGCTTTTGTCATCACTTGTTCAATTTAGGGGAGGGAAATGCTATTATTGTTTTTAAGCATACTTATAGTAACTAAAAATGTGTTTTTTAAATCAATTGCCCATCTTTAAAATATGTATTCCACGTTAGGGAAACAAAAATTGATTAGAGCGCAGAGCACAGTGAAGAAAAGGGACCAAACGTGGGACTTTTATGCTTAATTAAATTTTCCGTTTTTGCGCCATTTTAAGTATTGTTTGTGTTAAGGGGGCCCCCAAGGCTAAATGGGAGACAGAGAGGATATATATATATACATATATATATATTTGGGAGAGTTGGGGCGGTTAGCAGCCACCTAATTCAATTATTGTACCACTGTAAATATGATTTACACTCGACAAAGACGGCGACGACGACGACGACGACGGCGACGGCAGTAACAGCAATAGCAGCACTTTAGCTGCAGGAGGAGGAGCCGAAGGGAGTAGGGGCGGGACTGATGAGGAGGAGAAGGCAACGGTCCAACAATTCATACGCACATTTGTGCGGCTAAAGGACATAAAAAGGCGACTTACCCTCAAAATCTCAGGGATGTTGCTCTTGTTGCTTGAATTCTGTTCTTCTTTCAGCCATGTGAATTGCAAGTGCCTCGTAATTCACTCGCTACGAAAAAAAAGTCGTAAAGTAGCTTGCAACAAATACGCAGCTTGGCCTATAAGCTGGTTTTGGATTTCCTTCATGTCCTTCTTGCCTTGTCTTGTCTCTCAATTTATGCGAATGTTGTATCCCACATTCACAATGCCGGGTTTTTTTTTCTTGCCTTTTGTATTCATTCAGTTTATTATTTGACCATGAGTTTTATTGTATTATGAAAATGCCAGACCAGACACCTAAATATAGCAATAGTTACATAGTATATATATATATCTATTCTGTTATATCGACAACTTGTTTACTTTCCGCTAACCCCCCTCCTCTTGTCTCTCTCCTCCTCCATCTTGATACTTCTTCCTCTCCTTTTTGTTTTTTCGGCATGTTGCCCAATCTGTGCTAAGGAGACAAAACAATATTTTTCTATGCCTGAGTGACCCAAATAAGTATGCTTTTGTTTTTTCCTTATCCTTTTTTTTTCCCCCATTACCATTCCTATTCCAATTCGAATGTGTGTGTGTGTGTGTGTGTGTGTGTGTGTGTGTGTGTGTGTGTGAGGGGGAGGGAGTTGACACAAGGGTTGCCCTTTTTCGGTTGTAGTTGTTATATTTATTTACCATTGTTGAAGTTGTGTGTGTAGTTGTTATCCAATTTATGCCGCTTGGCATAACATTTAATCACAAATTGATGTTTACACACTATTTTAGCAGAATTATTGTAATAAAGAAAAAGGCCCGAGAGGATGAGGCAAATGGTAAAAGGAAGTGGATTCAATCCGTATCAATCAAAAGGAAATATAACAAATTATGGTCATTCTATAGAAAAAAATTGAGGAATTCCGAAACGATTTTGATGTGTAAATGTATGACTGCATTTAGAGTTGAGTTTTTGTTAATTGGGTTTAGCATTTAATTGATTTAGAATAAGCGTATAGTTACCTTTAGGTGGAATAATATTTGAACCTGGGCTTGTATTTTAGTTTCAGTACAGAATTATTGTTAAATTTCGACTAAATTTGTGTTACAATTCAATTAAGAGCTTCATTGTATTTATTTTATTTGTGTTCAAAAAAGCATTTAGAAAGCCAAAGGGGTCTGAAAATGAATCTGCGCCATATTAATTTTTTAGTAAAAATGAGTAAAGAATTTATCTAATTAATCATCCTAAAACAAAGTTTCCATGTGCTAGTTAGATTAAGTCTGTTTCTTTCTTGTTTTGCCATGTAATTATTATATAGTAATTATTATATAGCAATTATTAGTAATTAATATATAGTATTGTAGTTTAATCAAAATCTATGTTATAACTGAAAAATATACTTCCTATTCTTGTATATATATATATATACTAATATTTAAAGTTTATGCGAAATCGGTTGAAAAATTAGCTCTAAGTAATACAAAATTTTCAAACTAAATACATAAAATAAAGATAAAGCCAAAAATTGACTGAGTTCCCCTTCACAATATTCAACAGATTCAGGCAATATTTTTTGTAAGAAAATATATCAGAAAAATAATCAACGTTTGAAGAAATTGTTCTTAAGCTCAATTAAAGCTTGTCTTAGTATTCATTATGGTAAGAAAAAGTTTAATTAGTTAAGATATATGCACTTATAATATATTGAACGCATTTTATTATTATTAAATTAATTTTATTATTAACTCTAACTTATTATAGTTCACATATATGCCATATACCTCAAAGATAGAATGAAACATTAGGTAACTAATATCAGACTTTCTTTAGAATTGGCTTTTTTATAACAAATGCCTAAAGTCAAGACCTTTTAAAGCTATTCAGCTTACAACATAGTACAATTAACTAAAGTTAATTATTGATTTGCTCCGAATATTTTTACATATACATATGTAAATTATGATAACAATTGTGTTTTGTTAATATACGGAATATTGTACAGACATGCATTAACCATACTTTACAGCCACAATTAGGGATTACTTGGAGTCCTTGTAGTCCTTGCCAACTCTTGCAATATTCAGTTATACATAAGTGTTGCCAGGTTTAGTAAATCACTAAGATTATTAGAAAGACTATTGTTGCACTTTGGCTATCAATGCATATCAGACCGATTTAACTAACTATCTATATATAAATGAAGATGCTCTAAATAATGTGTGCGTGTGCGTGTGTGCGTGTGTGCGTGTGTGTGTAAGCTTGTTTCTTCTTGTAGCTTTTACCAAATTAAGCTGCATAGAACGATGGCAACTCTTCTCTCTGCATACTCATAGCTTAGTTTCTGTTGGTTTTATGGCAATCAAGCTCTATGTTAAGCAATGCCAAAGACACTGTGTGTCTACAACAGGGTTTGGCCATGGGCGTCGTCAAAGGGGGAAAAGGAAATACTATTTTATTTCTCTGTCTTTTGCATTGCCAATGAAAGGATAAGGGAACTTTATAGGCAAATATTTTAGATGTTAATTTCTTTTAATTGGTTAACAGTTCCCATGGTTCCCTTTTGTTAACTACGCCTCTGTCTGTAGTTGTGTGGCTGGAAAATCTTGCGGTTACTTTTGCCTGCCTGCTGCCATTGCTGCTGACAGCTCATTAGATCAGGTGTGAGAGAGGTGAGAAAAGTGAACGCGTTCTAGCCCTGTGGTTATTCTGCATGTTATGTGTGTTGTATGTTGTGTGTGTGTGTGTTTGTGTGTGTATATCTGAGTGACAGATTTTGACAATGTGCATCGCATGGCATCGCTTGGCATCTGCTGCTGTTGCTGTTGCTGCCTTTTGCATTTGATGTAACCGCATACACACATAACACACACACAACTTGAAGTTGAGTTGTCCCTCAGTTGACATGACATTGAGAGGGGGCTATAGGAATAGAGTAGAGAGTTGTGAGTTGAGTTGATTTAAGAATAGGAGAGAAAAACAGCGTTAACCACATGTCCTGCCGAGTCTTAAAAGAGGTGCCGCCTGGCAATCACTTGATTTGATGGTACATAAAATGCATTTTCATTTTCATTTTCATTTAAATTTTACCGGTAATGGGGATTTTTACCTTTTTGCATTTTCAAGCAAATTAAGTTAATTAAAAAGTTGCAAGATTTGTGAAGTAATTACCATAAACAAGAAAACTGCGTTGTGTGGGAGGTAGCAAGAAAGTTACTACCTACCTACGATATATGTATAGCATAAACACTTCAAGATGCACACATCCACACACACACACACACACACACACACACTCACACACACACATGTGAGAGAGAAGGAAAGCATTTTCAAGTATGCTCAACGTTCAAATTTAAAAACCTTTCAGCAGAGAGAAACAAAACAAGCCAAAATAACAAAAAAAAAAAAACAGGAAAAAAAAGAACAAAATGAAAAGCGAAAGAACGAAAGAAAAGAGAAAAGGCAGATGTCGGCTTATGGTATATATGTATATATATAGTATATATATATATGAGTATGTGGGTACTAAGAAAAATGAGCAACTACAACGAGACACACACTCGCACACATTCTCATTCTAAAGGGGCTACAGGTACAAATGGAGCCAAGAGTAGCATCTCTGTCAAATGCAGAATAACTAGGAAAAAGGGCCATAGCTTCGGTATCCTAGGCTAGGCCCAGACTCAGTTCTGTTCAACTCGACTCGACTCGACTCGACTCGTCTCTCGTTTTGTTATGTGGCCAGACAGTTGCGGCCATCTTTGGTGACACTTGAACATAACTGGGTTTTGTGCCTGAGTGCACTGATTATGCACATGGGAGAATAAGAGCATAAGCGCGATAAGATTTACAGGCATCTTTTTATCATTCTTGACTTTTATATACAATTCTCTTTGTCTCCCTCTCTCTCTCTCTCTCTCTCTCTATGATGATAAAATGAATTATGGGAATAAGACTTAGTTTTCAGCTAAAGATAAACTTAAATTTTTTACATTTAATACTAATTTAACTATTTGCTTGATGTGCAAAGCAACTCAATTTAATCGGCATTATCTTGGCTAATTAGATCTTACTCTAATTTAAATGTTTACTGGAAATTATTAGTGCAAGAGAATTGGATGTTTATGGAGAATCGTAATATCAGTATGTTAGTCTTAGTCAGTTAATTTAAGGTTAAGTTAGTATTACCTAATAGTATTGCAACTTTTCTAGTCTCTCGATAATTAAAAGGTTTTTGTAAGTCATTTATTAAACTCTAATTTAACTGTTCCTGGAGATTGTTTTAATTAATATAAGGTATATTTTTATAAAATCTAGATTGGAAGTTATCTTTGATTAATTTGTTACTTGTTAATGATAATATTATAAAATAATGATACTGAAATTAAGCGAATTAACTTTAATAGATTTATTTCTTCAATTAAAGTCTTAATTTAACATTCTTTTTTAACTCTAATTTAAATGTTAGTTAAGAATTTATTTGTCTAATCTAATGTATGCTATACTTTTACATAAGCAGAACAACTAAAGTTTACCGTTAGACCGAGGTTAAACTTTAACTTAACTTATACTTAAAATTAATCCATATATTATGATTCATTCACTCATTATTGCATTCATTTAGTTTACTTTCACTTTAATAGGACTTACAATTGCCAACTAAACATTATTCATTAAAAGTTCAAAGTTCCAAATTGCATTTTCTTCATAGATCTTCTTGGATATTTATTATGATATTTTAAAGGATCATTTCTGTAGCCAGACCTCATTTATTTTCACATTGAAAGAAGTCTCCAATATTATTACACAGACAGAAGGAAAATTTTCCGACCCCATAAGGTATATACATATATTCTTGACCAGCATCAACAGAAGAGTCGATATAGCCATGTCCGTCTGTCCGTCCGTCTGTCCTTCAGTATAAACACCTATATGTCAGAGACTATAAGAGCTGGAGTAACCAAACTTGGTGTCAACATCCGTGTGATCCAACTTAGAGCCTATAGAACTTTGGTATACTCCTTCAAAAGACAAGGACAACTGACAAATCCATCGAAGGAACCTCTACTTCAGAGGGCTCCAATTCAGTCAAATTTCGTCTGATTTTGAAAAACTATATCTTTATTTGCTTTTTAGAATCGCCATTTTTAATTAGCATAAAAATCTGGAAAACTAATTTTTAAGTCGATTTTCGCAAATTTTAACGATGGTTACACTGCAAAAATTCACAAAAATCCGGTCAACATTTTTTTTCCAAATTCTTTCAACTTTTAATGCAGTTTTTTAATACGGAAATTATCCAGAAGATTGATGTAAAACTTATCCAAATCGGTCAAAAGATGGCCAACTTAGAGCCTATAGAACATTGTTAAAATCCTTCAAAAGAAGGACAAATCCTTCGAAGAGACGTCTACTTCAAAGGGCTCCAATTTAGCATAGTATATAATATAATTATATAATTTAATAATATAAAGTAAATTTATATTCAATTAATAAGGATTTCGACGGAGTCTGATTTTAAGAATATGTCTTATTGGTACAGGGAATACTCCAAGTAGGCAGAAACTTATACTAATTAATCTATAAGTTAAAAATTTAATTAAACATTCTCTTAAAATTCTTAAACTTCTATTCTTTAAACTTAAAACTTACGTCTTAATGTTAATTATTTTATTACTATTTTTTAAATTTAAGTCTTCATTTTTGCTTGTCAATTGGGTCTTAAGTTGAATTTTCTTAAATTTTTTAAGTCGGTTAAAAATTTTTGAATTTTTTTCTGAGGAATTGCAAGAAGCTTTAGAATAATGCATGTTGACTTACAAGTAACACTAACTTATCATAAACTACAAATTTTTACTTTTTTCCATCCAACAAATTGAAGTTTAACTTTAATTTGTCATTTAATTTTTACTTAACTAATATAGAAAATTTTATTATTTCCCTATCAATAACTCAATACTTTAAATCTAGTTTTCATTTTGAAGTTAACTCTAAGAAAATGATTACTAAAGTGACATAAAGAGTTACGTGAAGAGACTTTCCTTAATGTGAATAAATGCAAGTGCATTAATGTTCAATTTTTATGTTAACTCTAAGATAATCATTACTAAAAATAACCTAAACATATAACTAAAAGATACCTTTTCTAATATGAATGATTGCAATCTATTCAATTAACATTCTAAAAATATTTCCCTTACTAAAAAGTAGCATCTCCTTTCATATCTTAAAGTCCTCCTTATGCAATTGTACTCTAATTCAAGACATTCATTTATTTATTAAATTAATTTAATAATATTGCCCTGACCAAAAAGATATTATCTTTTAAAATCTTTCAGTTTAACTTATTTTAAATGTATTTAATTCAAGTCATTTAAATCATTTAAAACTAGTTTAACTTTAAATTCATATTTATATATCTTTTACTTCGTTAATATAATTCAAGAGAAGACTCAGATCATTTCTACAAATATTTCTAAGATAACTTTGTTTAACTAAGTAAGTTTCAAATTCTAGTTAAAAATACAATATTATTAGTGATTAACTTGGGTTTAAAATAATCATTTACATTATTTTGATATATTTTCTTGTTAAGCTAACCGCTAAATGTGACCTTTGATTAGGTTTAATTCTTGGTTATTTGTCGATTGATTAACCGCCACCAAAATTTAATGAATTGTGGTATGTAGATCTTGGCAAATTGCCCGCATATATATACATATATGTGACACACACACACGCACACACACATATGTATATATATATATATATATCAATGGGGTGTTTTTTGTGCTCATACTTCGTCATGTTAATTAAATTTTAATAAGCAAAAGGTCATAGGCAGGGCAACTCTTCAGTTGTTTTCTCTCTCACTTGCACTGTGAGTCAACAATTACAATTATGCTTTGACCAGCAACAGCAACAGCAACAGTCGAGCAACAAACAGCACTGAACAAACAACAAACATTAATTTTTAATTCGTTCAAATTATAATTGCCATTGCCAGACCCAAAACGATATATGTATATATATATATATATATATTTATATATATACCGATGAGATGATATTTGCCGCCTTTGGCATTTTCCAGCATTAACATTAACACCCTGGGGACATGACTAAGCCTCCATTCACCCACCCCCTGTAACCCCCCTCCTGCCCATCCACTCCTCTCGTACACACAGATATGTAACACACACACACACACAATTTAACCTCTTCAATTGACCACTGAGGGAATGAGATGGCAAAGAAGATTGGGTGCAGTGAGAAGGTGGTGGGAGGGGGAGAGGGTGAGGGGAGGGCATCTGTATGTTGACCTTCATGACGTCGTTGCATTTATGCTTCATAATGTCATTTGGGGGTTGATATTACTTTGGGTTGACTTTTGTGGCATTATAATCGTACATATGTGTATAATATGTATATACATATATATACATATACATATATACATACATAGATTTATACGCATATACGAGGCCCGCATACCCTAACTACCCTTTCCTCTTCACTCTAATGGGTTATAACAAAAGGGTCGGCAATTGGATAAGGTTTACAAATGCTTAAGACCAACCGGTACAAAGAGACGGGGGGAGAGAAAGTGAGAGAGGGAGAGGGAAGGGAGACCAAAGTGTGAGTATAATTTATCAATTACTAATTGAGTTTAATTTAATTAAATCCTGAGAAAATGTTTTAACCATACCAAAAAAATTTATCCATATAATGAGAATCAATTCCATTTTAATTATAGAAAATTTTTGTGTTTTTACAAAATATTCTTTTAAATGATAATCATTTGCTAATTTCAGGTAAACTTTATTTAAATCATAAAAAATTCATATAAAAAAAACTTAATTTTAAAATTAACTTTTTTCTTTAACACACAAAACTAATAAGTTTTTAAAATTTAGTTCCGCTTTACAAATATTATCTTTAACTGATTATAAATTAATTGATTGATTGATTTACTATTTTTAGTTGTAATTTGCTCAAAGACTTATTTAAAATTAATTTCAAGAATAATTACCAAAAATTTAAATTCGAAAATCCAAATCCAAAATCCAAACCGTCTTAAATTGGAATAGTTTACATATTAAAAGATTTAAGTAATTTTGTAAACTTTTTTAAGGCAAGAAAAAATGGATAAATATGATGAAATATTGTATGGTAAATATTCAAATTATAATGTTAACATTTTGAGCATGTAATTAGATATTGTTAACTTGTTTTTCTAACCATATACCGAATCGTTTTTAAATAAAGATAATGTAAAAGAAACTGGGTAACTTTTAAAAACTCTTAAAGCATTCATCTTATGCTTTAACTCAATACAAAATCTTTCAAAATTAGATACACAAAAAGGTTGATTTAAATAATAATTAATCATATTCTTTGGAAATTGACAAGACAACATGAATTTGAGATTTTCAACTAGTTCAAACTATATTAAAATTAAATTGAACATGAGACTAAAAGCTAGTAATGACATGCTTTAACTTCCATTCATTAAGATAAAGCCTCATTTTATTAACTTAGCCAAGTTTAAGAATGTTTTAATCGCTATATTTTTTTGCAAATATATATGGATATTGTCTTATAAAGATCAACCTAATCGATCGGGAAGACGACACTGGGTCAGGGTATAAAAAATGTTATTGCGGCCGTCCAATTTAGAGATTCTTTTTAATTAACTACAGATGACGCATTGAAGCAGTAAATTGAATTATTTACTGAATGGTTTTTATGAATGGAATAAATGATTCATGGCGAAAATAGTATGAGCGAGTATATGAATATGAAATTGAAATTGAAATTGAAACTGTTAGTGTAACTGTAACTGGCATCAACCAGTTCAAATTAACCTAAAAATTATTAATTGGCTTCCTCTACCAAAATGAAAATATGACACTCAAAATGTTGAAGTTCGAGTTCGAGTTCGAGTTCAAATGCCAAAAGATTTCTCAATCGTCAGCTCAAGTTTGAGAGGTGCTGAGAGGGAGACTAAGGGAAAGAGATAGAGAGAGAGAGAATCAGATAGATAGAGGAGCAGTTGGAGAAGACAATTTAATTAATTAACGAGACAAATTCAGTTTGCTCACAGGTTTTGGAGCCCTATATGTATATATATATATATATACATATGGGTCTATATTCTCTGTCCCTTCCTTTTGCTTATTATTCATTAACCAAAAAAGCCACAAAACTCGAGTGTTGCTTGATTGCTGATGATGATGTTGGCTGGCTGTTTGTTGGTTGTTCGTTGATGTTGCTGGTTGGTTTGTTGGGTTCTTTCTCTCTTCATCATAATCATTATCATCAATCATATATATATATATATATATATATAAGAGAGGAGTCAACCCTTCAATGAACTCTTTATTGAACCCAATACATTTGAACCCTAGAGCCTAATTGCATTATTTGTTTAATAAAAGTCAAGGGGAGAAGCTTGCCTGACAGCCTCACCTCATCTAACCCTCTCCCTCGCTCTCTCCCCCCCTACTTATCGAAACTCTTCATCAGATCTGGTAAATGTTTAATGGGCCATTTTAGCCTTTGATGTTTGTTGCTGTTGATGATGCTTCAAAAATTTTAACATGAATTTCAAAGCAATTTTACAATTTACATTTTGAAAAACAATTTTTATATATAATAAATAGAGTTATTATTACATTGTGTGTGCCTGTGTGTGTGTGTGTGTGCGTTAAGAGTTAGTAGAGTTTTAAATTGAAAATGTATATAAAAAAAAATGAAATGAAATAAAATTCTATTTCTCATAAGCGTTGCATGCCTCAAATTTCATAGTAAATAAACATTCCGCATGGCCGCATTTATATCTATGTGAAGTGTTTGTTGCACAATATTTTTCATAGTTTGTTTGACATAAATTACAACCATGCAGCCAGCACTGAATGAGGATCAGGAGAGGGGGGAAATAACCGAATGAGGGTTGAGAGGGGTATATGTGTGTGGAAAACTTCACTACGCATATTTTTCACAGACACAGAGAGAGAGTTAGAGAACTTTTGGCACATTCCCAGGCACATTTTCACTCACAACAACCGAACCGAATAACATTTTTTTGGCTTGTATATAAAATTTTTGCCAATTTTACACTTACAACATGTTTCTCATTGTTTTTTTTTCCTCTTTTTTGTATTTTTTTTATTTTTTTGCCTGTGCTTTTCTGGTATTTTCACCACAGGAAAAACTCTGCTCCCGTCCCTGACATTTTGCCCCCAAAATTCAATAGTTATGCTAATGCATGAGAGTTTTCCCCGTGTATCTGTGTGTGTGTGTTTATGTATGTGTGTGTGTGTGTGTGAAAAGCATAAAGGCAAATGTGTTGCTACTGTCATGAGGTTGAGCTTGTCTTTTGGTAAAATGTGTCAACAACTTTGTCCTTTTACCATTCTCTATACGAAAATTTTCTCAAGATATTGATATCGAATAAAACATATACACACAAGCTATAGGTATATATATATATACATATATATAGATATGTATATGTTTATAGAAGTGTTTATTGATTAAGTAAAAGTTGACTTTTTGCAAGGATCAACTTTATATTATGCATTTGTTTGAGTGTTCAATACAAATTTTAGTTTAAAACTAGTTCATAAAACTATTGAAAATTAAGATTTAATTTCTTAAATTTTTATTAAGGAAAGTTTATGCACATTTATAGTAATTTAGTAATTTAAGCTAATTATTGGAAATGTTTTGAAATTTTTTTGAATATAAAAAGAAAGGAGTTCATTTAAGCTATAATGGAAACCTAATTAAGTTTTGTTTTTACAGTAGTTTTATTTATCTATATTAAATATAAATATACACATACAACATTTTTGATATAAATATATATAGGTAATACGACTGCAAGTATATAATATAATTAGTTTTTGATTTAGTTTCCATGAAAACTTAAGTACCAACAGTTTCTAGGAGTTTTCAAAAACACATTCTGCATATATTTAGATGAATGACCAATTTCTGTCATGCTTTGATTGTTGGATAATTTTTTGGATAGTTCGAGGAGTATTTGCCTGTTAAGGTATGTCAGGGACTTCGCTTGAGGCGTTATTTCTTAATTTGAAATAAATCTAACATTCGAATAAAATTTTAAATATAAATTTTAATTCTGCGTAACGCGTTTTCTTCTGCCCTAAAGCGCCACCTGTCAGATGCAGGTCAAATGCCACCCACTTTTTACTTGCCTGCTGATCAACACTAGATTAAAATCAGCTGTCTCAATACAAAGTTAAATGGAAAGAGAAGAACAGGAACAACGTGTGGAACAACGTGTAGTGTGCACTATAAAAGTTTCGCTATATGGAAATATATACATATATATAGATATTTACACCTACCTCAATATTTGTAAATTAAAGCTAGGACTTTGACATAGAGAGAGAAATAACTCAATTTACGTTCGACCTACATCAACTTTGGTTTTTCAGCCATTCAGGTAACGGTTGAGGAAGCTTTTAGAAGCTTTCGTTAGAGCAAGTAACGAAGTAACATCGAAAACGAAATCACAAAATTGTATGTATCAAAACTATTTCAAGTATATTTGTTTAAATTTTCCATTGTCATGCGAATGATAATGAAAAAACTTTTATTAATCCGAGACAAAACAAAACTAACCTACGCCAAAAGTTCATTGACATTGATATATGTAAATAGAAAGCAAATAAATTTATCTTAAACAATTTCGGATAATCATTTTAATTGGTTTGATATATAATATTAAATCTTCCTCTTCCTTGTTTTGCACAACATTTTCATACGCGTGGGATGGATATACATATATAAATTGGTATGATTTCAATGATTAAACAGGTTTGCCAATAATCAAGTATTCCCCATGTGGCAAATTTTTGCTTTATCATAGTGAGATGTCTGTTTACATTTCGAATAATAATGATACGAATGCTAAATATGTTGCATCGAAGCATAGATACCCTTTCTAGTGAGAGATGTCTTTAGATTTTCACCGCATTTCGGGTAGTTTTATCTAGTGTATGTTAGCCATGAGATATAGTAGATCATTCCGGGAGTTTGTTAAGATTTTGGCAAAAAAAAAAAAATAGAAAATGTTTAGCTTATATATTTTTTTTAATATTTAATAATATATATGGGTTCATTCGGTCTTAAAAGTTTAGTTGATTATCCCTTTATCTTACAATATAGAAGTTAAAATTTAGAAAATTTAAGCTTAAGAAAGAAATTCCATTTATATACCTTCAAAGCTGTGTTTTATTTTAGATTTTTAGTAGATTTCTGATGCAATATTTATATATATTATACATAATACTGGATGGTTTTCCCCATTTTAAGGGTATTCTTAAAACCTGCCATATCACCATGAGCTTATTTTTACAGTGCTTGATAAGAAATGCCACTGAGAACCTGCTTAATGATATAGTCAAGTCATCATCATTGGTAGAAAAATCGGAAAGCTTTAACCGTTGTGTTTGTTTTGATTTTGTTATTCGGTTTGTTCCACTGATAAGAATTGTGTATAAAAAAGGCTGGAGAATTGTTAAATGCTTTCAGTTAAAAACAAACATTGCGATCAAAATGACATCCCTCAGATACTTTGGGCCATTATCAGCGAGAGTTTCTAAACAAACAATTCGTCTGAGTTCTACACAGGTCAAATTGAATGTGAGTGATAGATAAGTGAATATATATATATATATATATATGCTTATACTGAATATTTTATATATATATATGAACAAATTGTTCCCCCTTTTAGCTGCTTGATGATGAAGTGAGATCCTTTAGCGAAATTCCTCGTCCCTCAAAATTACAATTTATTCGTAGCTTTATGCCAGGGGGTGAATTTCACAATGCTTCGACAATGGAATTCACAATGGGAATGCGTAAACGTTACGGCGATGTATTTATAATGCCCGGAATGTTTGGACGTAAAGATTGGGTGGTCACATTCAATACCAAAGATATTGAGACTGTATTTCGTAATGAAGGCATTTGGCCACATCGCGAGGGTTTGGATTCTTTGATATATTTTCGGGAGCATGTAAGACCAGATGTCTATGGTGATCTTAAGGGATTGATTGCTACGTAAGGATGGCTTACTATATATATATATATATATATATGTTAATCATTTCAAAATGTTTATAGACAATCAAGTGAATGGGGTAAACTACGCTCTGCGGCTAATCCTGTATTTATGCAACCCAAAGGTCTGAGAATGTATTACGAACCTTTATCAAATATAAATAATGAATTTATAGAAAGGTAAGTCCAATTAGATCATAAAAATTTCTATCAATTTCTTATCAATTATATTATCACTTAGGATTAAAGAGATCCGGGATCCCGCAACTCTGGAAGTACCAGCAAATTTTGAAGAAGAAATGAGCCGAATGATATTCGAATCTCTGTGTCTGGTGGCATTTGATCGGCAAATTGGTATTATACGTAAACGTCGGGATAATCCCGATGCCTTGGCCTTATTCCGTGCAACCAGAGAGATATTCCGTTTGACTTTCGCATTGGATATACAACCATCCATGTGGAAATTCGTAGCCACACCCACATATAGGAAAATGATGCGAATTTTGAATGAAGCGTTGAATATAGCCCAAAAGATGTTGGAAGAGACACGCATCGAAATGGATGAGCGACGCAAGAAGGGAGAGAAAATAAATAGTCAGAGTATGATGGAAAGATTAATGGAAATTGATCCTAAGGTGGCATTGATAATGGGCATGGATATTTTATTTGCTGGAGTCGATGCCAGTTCCACATTGCTTTCAGCTTTATTACTCTGTCTGGCTAAGAATCCAGAGAAGCAGGAGAAACTGCGACAGGAGCTTCTCAAGGTGATGCCGACAAAGGATACGCTTTTGAATGAGGAATCAATGAAGGATATGCCATATTTGAGAGCTGTGATCAAGGAGGCATTAAGATATTACCCAAATGGTTTGGGCACCCTCAGAAGTTGTCCAAATGATATCAATTTATCGGGTTATCAAATACCCAAAAATACAACAGTTTTACTTGGATCGAATGCTTTGATGAAGGATGAAAATTACTATGATAGACCAAATGAATTTATACCAGAGAGATGGCTACGCAATCCGGAAACCAATAAGAAAATTCAAGTTAATCCATTCACTTTTCTACCCTTCGGATTTGGTCCCAGAATGTGCATTGGCAAGCGAGTTGTTGACCTGGAAATGGAAACATCTTTGGCTAAATTAATACGTAATTTCCATGTGGAATTCAATTATGATTCCTCAAAGCCATATAAATCATTCTTTATCATGGAACCGGCAATACCCTTCCGTTTTAAGTTCTCTGATATCAAGGAATAAGTCAATTAAAATTCATTTTCCCCATTTCCTTTTCATACGATGCGAAGGCGTAACATTTCCTTCTATGGTGTAAATACTTGTCTATATATATATATATGTATGTATGTATAAATTTTTTTATAAGTATATAAATTATAATTGTGATAACGCTTATCTATTGCCAACAATTTATTTTAACCCTCATTGCTCTTAACATGGTCTCTATGCCAAAAATTGCTATTTAATTGGCCCTATAAAACCAAAAGTTGAACAACATTTAAACAAGCTCTAAATGTTTAGTGGTCATCTGCATTGTAGAAGGGGGGAGGTGTAAGTGGGTGGATGGCTGCTTGGAGTGAGGGCGGGAATTCTGGTGCAATTTCAGGTGTTGTATTTGGTTTTTGACCGTCTGAATGCGTTTGGCCAAATTGCCCAATTGGTAAATGCAAATTTAATTAGCGGCTAATTTTGTAAAATTGGCATAAAATTGGCGTAAAATTGAAAATTTTGAATTGGCCAATTCAACGCATACCCCCCACCCCCCTGACCAGAAATCAAAAGGGTCCCAGACATAGGTGAAATGTCAGTTTGGGTTCCACAAATTGCAATGACAATTTGAAAAATTTTAAGTGAAAGATTTTTATTTCTTATGTTGTTAAATATATTAAATAGAATTTGAGTAATAGGCTGCTTTCTGGGCAGTTGTTGGCCGTTTTTCCTATCAATTTTATTCATTTAAATATATATACATATATGTATATACGTACATATCAAACATTTATATTCATCTGCTCTTCAGGATAATTAACAAAATATACATCACTTACGAAGGATCCTCCTTTTTTTTCGTTCTCTGTGAATACCTTAGCAGATCGTCTCTGTTCTAAAGAGAAGATCCAAGAGGTATATATGTATACCAAAAAATGTTACTATTTATCCCTTTAACATACATTTGTTTTATTTATATGTATATATTATTTTTGATTGCTTTTATAACTTATCTACTATCTGATAAACTTCTGCCTAACAAAGTCCATGTCTATTAAGAAATTAGTTAGCTAACTTAACTATCTAACTTATTAGTTGCTTATTAATAAAAAAGAAAGGTAAATTTTTTAGTATTTAAGCTTTAAGAAATATCGATGCTAAAGTCGATATATTAATGTTTCAAAACTATGGCAAATATCGATATTTGATTTATGTGTTCAATCATCATTAAGAGGGCTACATACATAGGTAATACCTATTAGGTATGTATATAACCTAGAAGCCCCGAAAAAAGTTTATTTTTCTCAATTTTTTCAAAGAAAACTGTTTTGAAATTCATCACTCTTGTTTAAGTTATATCAAATATTATACATACATATATCTAAAAATGGGTTAAGTATTCTTCACACCTTTACGTTTACAAAATTGCTAGATATTCTAGGCACCTCAAATACATAAAAGAAAGGATATTAAATCTGTCACACGACTTACCGAATGTTTAGGAATTAAAGAATTGAAAAGGAAATGAAACAAATAAAATTTCAACTATTCAAACATTAAACGAATAACTCAAGTTGTAGGGTCAAAAACGCAATTGATATTCCGCCCTTTAATTTCATTCATTATCATTATCATTCAAGAGTCTTGGCTATAGTTGATATAATGACTTATCTACAAGTTTAAGTTTATATTTTTTTTTTCAAAGATAACAAGCTGCCCGAATTAAATGTAGAATAATAAGTAACATTAACATTATAATTAAGTTTAATAGAAACTATTAAAAAAAAAACATTAACTAAAAGTAAAATTTAATTTTTACTTTAATTATAATAATTAAATTAAAATTTCTGAACTTGTTTATAATATTATTTCTTCGTTTTCATAGTTCACGTTCTTTAAAAGTTTTTAAACTTATAAAATTGCAGTGTATTTATTTTACATTAGCCTTTTATGTATTACAAAATTATGGAGTATTTTTATTATTTACATTTTTACATTAGATGTTTATATTTATATTATGCAAAGTTTTAGCACGTAGCTAAGACCAACAAAAATTTGTTTAATCATCAACAATTCAACTAGTAAAAGTTTTCAAATTTATGGGAAAGAAATCTATAAGAACAATTAATTAAAAAGAACACGTCAAAAACTCTCCTGCCGTAAACAAATGTGCTTCAGTGAAAGAGTCAAAAACTTATCGATCAGCCCTAGGCAGATTATTGTAAACCTTTCCCACTTCTTTAAATAACTCAAATCACTCAACTTCACAGGAATTATTAGCTCTAACTTATATATAATATATTTATACTTTTTCAATTTCTCTTCTATTTATATATTTAGTATATTTTTCCTAGATTTTTCGTTTAACCAAAATTTCGCCGTGTCTGAAAATCCAAAAAAAAGCTTAAAAAGAAAAGAAACTCCCCAATTGACATGGCCAACAACAATTGACATTGATATGTCACATGGTGACTGGTTGACTGGTTGACTGTCGACTGGTTAAAGGGTGTGACAACACCAAAGGGAAGGATTTGCTATTGCTAAAAGAGTTGATGGTGGTAGAAAAATGTATTTTCCATTTAATTTGAATTCTTAGTATATTCAACAAGGAAAAACCAAAAAAGAAAAAATAAAAACGAAAAAAAATTAACTTCAATGTTTTCCCCCCAAAAAGAATCTTGCCGAAGAATTTCTATTTTGGAGAATTTGAGAATTTGTCATGTCTTCGTCTACGTCTTGCCAGAAAGTGACTTAGTCTATAAAATATATTGCCAAGGACTAGGACTAGGACTAGGACCAGGACTGACTGACTGACTGGCTGACTGCTTGGACTCACTGAGGAGGCTGTGTGCAAATATGCGAAAGCTAAATGTCAGAGACAACCCTTTTTTCTCCCCTTTTTCTGCTATTTTTTTTCAAATTTTTTTTTTTTTTGTTTTTTCTTTTTTATATATTTTCTTTTTTTTTTTTTTTTGTATTTTTTTACTTTGCTGGAAAGGAAAGTTTTTGCGCTTATCTTAAGCTGCGCTGACAGGCAGCAAGCGGTGGGAGAGGAATACAAGTACAAAATGGTCAAGGGGGAAGGGTCAGGGGGTGTTGGGAGAGTGGGGATGTAGCGGGACAATGGCAAACGTCAAGTTATAGAAATTGCTTGGGCTGGTTGTTGGAAGGAGAAGGAGAAAGAAAGAAAGAAAGAAAGAAAAAAAAGTTAAAGGACATGCTCAACGCATTCCTGAGGACACTGGGGGCCGGGCCTGACAGTGAGTGATTTGACGATACCCTCATTTGCGTGCAGTAGCAGCACTAGGCAGCAGTGGAACCAGCACAGGCAGGACGAAGGACCTACCAATGGATTAATGTGCACGGATGCGACTTACTTGTCGACGGGCCAAGAAAATTACGTCAACTACGCACTGGGCCAAAAACCCCCAAACCCTAAACGTTTCGAAATCTGATGAGAACTGACTGCCCAGCAAAGGCGAGTGGTTAGGGGGATTAGAGAAAGGATAGAAATATATAGTGGTAGGAAGGGGTGGGGGGAGGTAAGCGAAGATTGGGGCCCAGACCATGGTAGTAGTAAAAGTGTTATGAAATTCATTAAAGGGTTCTAAATTTTCGTTTTCATTGAGGATCTTTTATATGATCCAAACTTTTTGATTTAAGTTTAAATCTTGTTTCATTATTAATTTTTATTTGTCACAAAAGTGTATATTATTTCATATTCCAAAACAAATTGGCATGATGGATTAGTTTATCTCTTCTCTTAGGCATAACTATTTGATAACTTTCATATAAGTGGGAGAGAAAAAGAGTGACTGAAAACTGATCCGATAATGTTATCCCTCTGTTTTATTCTGTTCTAGGTATTCCTATTTTAAAAAGAGCTTCCAAAAATATAAGTTATAGACATATTAGATGATAATACTGAATTTAATCGGTAATTGGTCTATTTATTTATCAATCGACTTATTAGTAAAAATTATTTTTAGTCGAATTGTAAGTCAAATGACATTAGAACTCCTAAAATAAAACTTAATAAGAGATCGAACAATAAAACTCTTTCTAAGTAAAACAAACACTTCATTTCGAAAAACTGAAAAACGACTTTTCATTCCACTGACTAAAAGGTAAAATAATTTGAAACCAAATAATTTGGCTCGATATTGAAAGTAAGAAGAGATTTCCATTCCGATTCTTAACCAGAATAAAGTTTCCCAAGCCTCAAATTAGAGTTATAAGAGGGTTCACATACATTCCAAGGGTTCACATTCCAAGCATCAATAGATAGATAACTTTCAAGAAAATAGATATTAGTTCTTAGTTTTTTCATCATCCCCCCTCCCCCACTCCGCTCCCCTCTTCATCGCTACGTCTCTGGATGAAAAGTGGCTCATTTACGCGCTGCACTCGAGTTACACACCAGCAGAAGCTGTAGCTATAGCACGGCCAAGACCAGCAGAAGCAGAAGGAGAACTTTTCCTTGCCTGCTCTTCCCGAAATGACAGCGAAATGTAATAATGAAAAACTTTTTCTTTGTCAACTTGATGAGTATGAAATTTTTCACAAAGGCAAGAAGCAGGCGACAATGCGCTGGGCTAGAAATATGAAACGTCAGAAAAAGGGTTGCCCTCTGCCCAAAAAAAAAAAAACCCTACCTTCCCCCGCCCTCCCCACCCTGCTCCCTTTTTTAGAAGCATTCCCATTACTCTTTCACTCACTTGGTCTATTCTCAGATTAGTTAGGAATTTCCAAGCGAAGAGGCACAAATGATTGCATGCCGCATTACGCATACGCCATGTTGTGCGTTTATGTTTTAAAATTGAATTTTAATATGACCAAAAGTCAGAATTTTGTGCATGCCAAAAGCGGACAAGCAGAACCATCATCAAGAGGAATAGCCAGAGCTGTATGTAGCCAGTCAGTCAGTCAGCTATAGCTATAGCTATATGTTATGCTTTGTCCTTCTCGCCAACTGCTGTTTCTAGTCCTACTCCTATACTCCTACTCGTGCTTCTGATCCTGCTCCTGCTCCTGCCTCTGCTCCTTTCAACCCAATCACATGTTCTGCATTTTTACTTTGTACTGTGCATGGTCCGGTGCGTATTCAGGAATTCATAAGCTATGTGCGTTTTGTAGGAGTTGTAGATGAAAGAGGAGATGATGCTAACTCTCTCTCTCTTTCCCACTCTGTCCCTCTCTATCTCTCTCTCTCTCATACTGTATGTCACTATATGCAAAAAGCATTTTTGCCGCGGCAAAGGCGATTCTCTCTCTATCCGCCTGGCATGCCATTAACCCACTCGCTTAAAAAGCGCAAAATCGCTTAAATTATTGTTACAAGCACCAGGACACGAGGACATACAGGATTCAGGCTACAGGCTAAAGGCTCAGACTCCACACTGCCATTGCCACAGAGAAACGCTTAGAGCTTTGCCGCCTCGCGCTTTTTGCTCACTTGCCTCCACGTACCTCTGTTATTATACCCTGTATCCATAGGGTAAAAGGGTATATTAAAGTCGCCAAAACGTATGTAACAGGCGGTAGGAAAATTTTCTGACCCCATCAGCTGAGTCGATATAGCCATGTCCATCTGTCCGTCCGTCAGTACAGATCTCAGAGACTATAAGACCTAGAGTAACCAAACTTGGTGTCAACATCCCTCTAGTCCAATTTAGAGCCTTTGGAACATTGGCAAAATCCTTGAAAGGAAGAACAACGGACAAATCCTTCGAAGGAGTCTCTACTTCAGAGGGCTCCAATTCATTCAAATTTTGTCTGATTTTGAAAAACGATATCTTTATTTGCTTTTTTGAATCGCCATTTTTAATTAGCATAAAAATCTTGAAAACTAATTTTCAACTCGATTTTCGCAAATTTTAACGATGGTTACACTGCAAAAATTTACAAAAATCCGGCCACAATTTTTTTTCCAACTTTATTCATTTTTTTAATGCAGTTTTTTAATACGCAAATTATCCAGAAGATTGATGTAAAATTTTTCGAAATCGGTTAAAAGTTGGCCAACTTAGAGCTTATAGAACATTAGTAAAATCCTTCACAAGGACTACGGTCCAATCCTTTGAAGGAACCACTACTTCAGAGGGTTCTAATTCAGTCAAATATAATTAAATATAAGAAAACTAATTTAATATAAAGAAAATATAATTTAATATATATAATATATAAAATTTATATTCAATTAATGAGAACTTCGACCGAGGCCGATTTCATAAAATATCTCTTATTGGCACAGGGTATAATCCACGTCGGTAGGGACGACTTGCTTACTTCATTTTTTTTTATTCTTCTTCATTTTTTTTCTTCTTTTTGTTTCGCCTTTTTTTTGTTTTGTTTTGCTGTTGCGTTTTTGCTTTTTGCTTTTCGCTTTTCGCTTTGAGAGAGTGCCAGTTAGCATAACTCCGTCAAGCCGCAGGCGAAATTGTCGGCGCTTTGCGTAGCTTGGCTTGTGCTTTGTTCTTCTTATTGTTGTTGTTGCTGTTGTTGTTGTTGTTGTTGGTGGTGGTAGCAGCGGTGGTGTTGTAGGTGGTTGCCACCATTTTGCAGATATTTGCCTAGGCAGGCAGCATTAGAAGTCATACCAGAGAGAGGCGGCACCCGACCGATTAAAGTGTCCTTGCTAATTCAGGAAAACATAGCACAAATTTCTTTGGAAAATGTGGAATTTTTGAAATAGAATCATTTTCAGTGGGTTAAAGGAGTGATTTAGATTTTTATTTTTGTTTTTCCTTTTCGTTTTTCTTTTTTTTCTTCTAAGGTATTCCTGATCGAGTTGTTTAAGATTTAGCTAAATGCTTCCGCCACAAGTATGAGAATGTCTTTGAATTGAATACTTTTTGTTTTTTAATTTTTGTTACTTTTTTCTAGGTTGTGGGAAATATTATTTATGTTTAAATATTTAAAAGATCTTTAAATAACTACATTGTTTAATGAAATAAAATCAGTTGAAGTTCACTTTATATTTCTAATCAAATAATGCTTAAGTTTATTAAATTAAAATCGATGGAACTTGATATGAACTTTTAATCTTTAGTATCACAATTTTTTTTGGATATTTTTTAATTATTTAAAAATAAAATATATCCTGCCATTGATTAATCTTAAATATCTTATTGGGAAATATTATTTCATTTTAGCAAAAGGTAAATCAATTTTTATATATATTTATTCACATTTTATACTTTACGTCTCTAGTTTAAGTTGTGGAAATCCATTTAGTAATCATATAGTGTAAATATTATAAATCGTATATTATAAATATTATATCCTATGAACTTATATAATCTAAAAATTTATATAAATTCTGTAAACTAAACTGACTGACTTTAACAAAAAGCCAAAAAGCAAAAGATTTTTTTTTTTTAGAAATATTGATAAAGTAAACAACAAACTAGCATTTAGTGTTAGTATTTAGTATTAGAATTTAGTATCAGTTTTTTAGTATGAACATATAGTATTAGTATTTATTATTCATATCGAGTATTCGAATTTAGTTTTCCTATTTATGATTCGTATTTAGTATTAGCATTTAGCACGTCGTAACAAAGGCTTGAACTAGAAAATAATTATAATATGTAATTACAAAAACAAAGTTATAATGTTCTCAACTTAAACTAAAAATTTAAACCTTAAATACTAAACGAAAAAGCTGTAAAATTTTAAAACTTCACAAAAAGTATAAATATTGTGATAAAAATGATATATCATATATAGGAAATAATGTGTGGGTAATTATGATACATATATGTACATATGTATCATAAATTACCCACACATACTCGTATTTAGATGTCTTATACAAACATTAAAAACATAAAAATAAGTTAATTGAGAAATTCAAAAGATTTTGGTTAAAAATTTATATATGTATTTCGTAAAATAGTTTAAAAAAAGTTTATGTGATTAACCCAAAGTTAAGTGGTTTTAGAGGATTCTTGCTTGAAATATATAATTAGAAACATATATAGATATATCGGATATATCAAATTGTTTAGATAATGTCGCAAGAGGAGTTATATAATGTATATAGAAGATAGGAGATACATATATACTAAATGTATATAATATTTGAGTAATGTTTATGAAATACCAACTCATTTATTTCTTGTTAGATATTTATTATTTGATAGCCACTT
This sequence comes from Drosophila sturtevanti, assembly GCA_018150375.1. Classification (NCBI taxonomy): domain Eukaryota; kingdom Metazoa; phylum Arthropoda; class Insecta; order Diptera; family Drosophilidae; genus Drosophila; species Drosophila sturtevanti. Next base: position 629,303 of record JAECWJ010000317.1, read on the forward strand.
TTCCGTTAGATACAAAATATGGCATTTGTGTTCCCTCTCTTGTGTTTTTTTTTTTTTTTTTTTGCCAAATATCTTAACAGATGACTTTTACAGCTTTTGCAATCTCTGTCATCTCTTCCAGCAGCGCCTTAACGGAATGCAGCAGAAGGGAGAAGCACTGAAATTTCATTCATTCATCAAGCGCAGCAGAAGAGCACACACACACACACACACACTAACACACTCACACGCATAGCCAAAAATTTACACCAAGCTACACACACAGGCAAAAGCCCTTGCCCAATGCTTGCTGAACTCACTCACCCATTCATATATTTGATGTTTTGTTTACATTGCCGGCTTGCGATATCAACAAGAACAACAACAGCGACAGCAACAGCAACTGTAACAGCAACAACAACAACAACAGCAACAACAGGAACAATGGCAAAAGCAAAAAAACGAAACGGCAAATGACGTCACAGAAGAGTGCGTGTGCCATAATTTTACGTATAAGAGAAAGGAAGAGAGAGAGAGAGAGAGTGAGAGAGAGTGGCAACACTGTTATACCATATACCGTTATTTTGAAGAGGCACTCGAAATCTGTGTGCGCAATTAAGGAAGGAACTCGCAATTTGCGTTGTTGCTCATTTCGAACATTTTGCGGTGAAATGAAATTTCCGTCTCCAATAGAGAGCAACTAAGAATGTTTTAGCGAGAGAGAGAGAGAGAGAGAGAGAACGATTCAAATACGAAGTGCAATGTTCGTCGCTTAAATTTCGCCATTTCGTCCTAGGTCGTCCTGTAGTCATCTGGTTTTAAGCCATTATGCCGTACCAGAAACGAGTCAACGTTCAAGTCTATCGGTTGTCGTCGGGTCATTGCGCTAGGGTAATGCATTTTGGCCAACAGTAAAAGAGAATGCCAGAGTGAGAGAAAAAATCGCGTGTGAAAGAAAGAGTGTGTGTGTGAAAGCGAGAGAGAGAAGAGCAAGAGCAAGAGCGAGGGAGAGAGAGAGAAAGAGAGTAGCACATGGCCATCCTCTAAGCATTGTTTTGTGATATCTTAAACGAAATTGGTTTCCAAAACTCAAAAAAAAAATATATATATATATAAGAAATTATAATGTGACACTTGCCAAGGATCTGCATATATGTAACAAGGATTGTCTCTTAGAAAAGTAAGTTAACCAGTTCGTATTCTATAGAAGACTATATATATGGTTAGTTCTTGTTAGATTTTTACCGGCTTTTTTGAGGCATGCTCTCGCAACGCCTGCGCCCAAAAGCCGTAACGAAAAAAAAAGAACAACAAACTGAGCGCCAAAAAAAAAAAAAAAATACCGTAGTTCAAGTGCCGGTTGTACTACGAATATGATAAAAAAAAGGAGGGGGTGTCAATGCATAGTTAGAGGGAAAGGCGGGGGGGATATGCACTTTTACCTGCCTCATAGACATTTCTGTGCTCATATCATTAAAATTCCATTTTGTTTCGTCTCAACTTGCTCTCTATATGTACATATATGTGCATATACTTACTCCTAACCCAACTCTTGCAACCCCCTGACCACTCTTAAACCTTTGTTGTGGCTCTTCATTGTGTATGTGGGTGTGCGATGGAAGGGAAAACACAGCCCAAACCGCCCACTCATTCTGACAGACTGACTTCCTTTTTTCGTTGCGTCTGCTGTGTTGTTGTGGTTGTTCTTGTTGCTGTTGTCTACATAGTCTGGGTGCAGCACGTGTCGTAGTCCTTGGCGTTGCTTCTGCTTCTGCTGCTGCTGCTATGAAATTTCCGCAACGGGCAACAAAAGTGCGAAATAATGACCGACTCTGCCTGTCACATGGCTGACTGCGCCTGGTAGCAGTACCGGCAAAAACAAACTGTAACTGGCCACTGACAATTGTGTGTGTGTTTCTCTCTGTGTGTGTGTGGGTGTGTGCATAGGTCTCTGTGGGTGTGTGATTGTGTATACGACTTGCTGCCATCATACGGATGTTGTCTGTAAAGTTGGTTAAACACACACATATAGTAAACTTTTATTGTATTTCTTTAGGTCTTTGACCTTTGATTTATAATTTAAGTGAAAAACTTTCATCAATTTTCACCCATCAAAATGCCGCAGGCGCCAAAAACTACAAAAGGCGCCAGAAACTGTAAAACGAACGAGCAACCCTAAACGACCAACCAAAAACCGAACTAAGCATCCTAACAACAACCGGCTACCCATTTAACCAAATGAAAGACAGAGACACACACACACAGAGATAGAGAGAGAGAGAGAGAGAGAGAGAGAGGAAGGAAGAAAGAGTTTCAGGTAAATGGCAAAATCAAATCAAATTCAAGCGACTAAAGCTGAATGGATGCCAGCAAGTGTAAACGGTCTACTCGGTCTCTCGATTCAAACATTCTGCAGGTGTAGTACGTACGTACATACATACATATATCCATATATAGACAGAGAGATATGTGGAATAGTTTTTGCAGGCAAATCAGTCAACTGTGTGGGAGCTCCCACTCGATGAGCTCTTCTCAGTAGTAAGCAACTCTGTTTTGATTCTCTACGTATTGGCATACACACACACACAGATACATAACCATACACAGAGGACTACACACAAGTAGTTAACTGGCAATAGCAACAGAAATAACGATTGGGAAATGACAGCTTACTAATTGCTGGGTATTGCTAGAATTTTAGCAAATTTTGAGCTAAAACATGAAATTCAATTCGTACCAATTCCTACTTAATGGTCAGTTTGAATATCTGTTAAACAAGACATTTCAAGTATGGATTAGCAATAACACTAATTGTAGTAATTACACCATGAAGAAGCCAATAAATAATGCTTGTAATGTCTTAAGATGGCTTATAACATTCTCTTAAAAGTCATTCACGAATCAAATATTCATTTATTAACAATATTTTGTATTTAAGCATTTATGCTATATACTAATTAAGCCATACAAATGTGAAGAAGTAATTGGTTTAAGTTATCGATAGTTGTCGAAGCTGTTTAAGTAATATGCACAAATGAGTCTACGAAGATGCAGTCAGAAATTGTTGATAATTACTCTAATTGTTTTATATCTTATAAAATTAATTAACAATTACTATAATCAGCAGCTACATTTGATAAAATCCTTCAAAAGGACTACGGAAAAATCCTTTGAAGGAATCTCTACTTCAGAGGGCTCCAATTCAGTCAAATTTCGTCTGATTTTGAAAAACGATGTCGTTATTTGTTTTTTAGAATCGCCATTTTTAATTAGCATAAAAATCTGGAAAACTAATTTTCAAGTCGATTTTCGCAAATTTTAACGATGGTTACACTGCAAAAATTGTCGAAAATTGGGTCTAAATTTTTTTTCCAACTTTTTTAAACTTTTAATGCAGTTTTTTAATACGGAAAGAATCCAGAAGATTGATGTAAAAATTTTCGAAATCGGTCAAAAGATGGCCAACTTAGAGCCGAAAGAACATTGGTAGAATCCTTCAAAAGGACTACGGATCAATCCTTTGAAGGAACCACTACTTCAGAGAGCTCTAATTCAGTCAAATCTCATTTATATTCTTATTAATTCTTATATTCTTATTATTTTGCTATTAAGAACCTACTTACAAAGTTGGTATTAAGAATATTCTAATTCTACTATTCAGAATAGTAGTTAATAAATTGTATGCTGATTTCTACAAAATTTAGTACTTAAATAGAAATATTAAGCACTTATAGTACTATAAAGTCGACTTAAAAACTTTATGCAATAATCAAAGAACCTACTAACTACAATTACGCAATTACATAATAAATAAATATTCTTTGGCTCATTCCCAGCTAATAAAATCAATGCTTACAATTGCAAATATTTATGAAATAGTTTCATAAATACTTTGGTAATAATTTACTTAAAAACTAGAAAGATGGACTAACTTCGGCCGTGCCGAAGTTCGTATACCCTTGCAGATTTTCTCTATATAATTCACCAGAAGCATTATTGTAAATTAAACATACCAAATTTACAAATTCAAAATTTTGAGCTTGAGAAAAAAAATTTTTCATACAAAATTTTTTTTTGTACCGATTGTTCCTATAGCAGCTATATGATATAGCCAACCGATTCTGATAAAACTTGATTGAAGTATTAAGAAGTATGTTAAACTCACAAATATCAAATTTCGTGGCATTCGGTTGAAAAACAACAGAGTTATTGAGGATAAAGCTTATTCATGACCGATCGGTCCTATGGGAGCTATATGATATAGCCAACCGATTCTGATAAAACTTGGTTGAAGTATCAAGAAGTATATTAAACTCACAAATATCAAATTTCGTGGCATTCGGTTGAAAAACAACAGAGTTATTGAGGATAAAGCTTATTCATGACCGATCGGTCCTATGGGAGCTATATGATATAGTCGTCCGATTCTGATCAAACTTGGTTGAAGTATCAAGAAGCATATTAAACTCATAAATATCAAATTTCGTGGCATTCGGTTGAAAAACAACAGTTATTGAGGATAATCCTTATTTATGACCGATCGTTCCTATGGGAGCTATATGATATAGTCGTCCGATTCTGATCAAAGTTGGTTAAAGTATCAAGAAGCATATTAAACTCATAAATATCAAATTTCGTGGCATTCGGTTGAAAAACAACAGTTATTGAGGATAATCCTTATTTATGACCGATCGTTCCTATGGGAGCTATATGATATAGTCGTCCGATTCTGATCAAAGTTGGTTAAAGTATCAAGAAGCATATTAAACTCATAAATATCAAATTTCGTGGCATTCGGTTAAAAAACAACAGAGTTATTGAGGATAAAGCTTATTCCTGACCGATCGTTCCTATGGGAGCTATATGATATAGTCGTCCGATCGGGATGATTCCGAGATATACAATGCCTGCAGCAAAAAGGAGCCTATGCTGAAAATCTCAGCTCTGTAGCTCTTATGGTCTCGGAGGAGAAGCTGTTGATCCAGACAGACGGACAGACGGACAGACGGACAGACGGACATGGTCATATGGACTCGGCTATTCATGCTGATCAAGAATATATATACTTTATATAGTCGGAGATGCTTATTTCTGTGCGTTGCAAACTTCTGACCAAAATTAATATACCCTCTGCAAGGGTATAATTAAATGAATATACACATATAAGTATATGCATATATTGCAATCGTTTCTAGTTTTAGTTACATTTGGCAATTATTTTATGTGGAAAATTTAACGATTATCAGGCAACACCATCAATGTGTGGCTTTTGTGAGTGGGCGTATGGGCGTGGTAAATGCAATAATGGCCATTAACCAAAACGCGTCAAAAGGTTTTAATTTATATGCAAATATATATATACAACGCACATAAAATGTTGTTGCGGTTTAAAATGGGGCGTGGCCATTGTAATGAAGTGACGAATGAAAAGAAGCAAAAAAACAAAAAAAAAAGAAAAGCATAAAATGCAGAAAAAACAGGAAAAATTCAATTAAATATGATTTGCATATGATTTTGCAAGAGAAGGCGGATAGAATAGTGAGTGCTCCTTCCGCCCCAATTTTATTCGTTTGCCCTTTCGCAATTGAATCAAAAGAAATTTACACACAAACTTTGCTCGTTAAATTGTAGCGCCGACTCTTAGTTACTTTGTAAGGGGATCCAATGTTTATCACGATTTAAACTACATATAACATGTAGCTAAAGCAATGTTTACTACACATAACTTTAAGTATAAAACAGTATTAGTGATTACGAGAAGTTTAAGTCTATGATCTTAGATTTAACACTTTATATTAAGTTAATTACATGTTAAACTAACTAATTTTAGTAAATTTAGAATTATAAGTAAAATATCTAAATATTTAAGTGAAGTTATTATAAGATTTCCGAGAAGTAAACTTACCAATTTTAGCATATGAACTAACAGTAGCTGTAGTGTAATATTTTAGATTAATACTCATTTGTGTTAAAATATATATAACCAGTTTCTGTAATACACCTCAAAGGATAAAAAAGGACAAAAACCACCAATGGATAAATGACTTCCCATCGCTATTAACAATATTGAAAATTTATTTTCTAATAATCTTTTAATTGTTAATTAAGTTACAAAATCTTTAATAAAATTTATTATTTAGTAAATAAATAAAATTATTATTTTTAAGTGCATTATAAAAATTTTAATATAGGAACGCACGGCTGAGAAAAAATTAGCAATACTTCGCTATTCCTTATAAGGATCTAGATGGAATTTGTCTGAATTAATTTCATCCAAAGTGGCTAACTTCCGTGCAAAGGGTATTTTTAGAAAATAAGAATTTTTTGTTCTGTAGTTCATATTTTAGCTAAAGAAATAAAGTTTATTTATTCTGAAATAAAATTTTTTAGTGTATTTTTTGGATGGGCAGCGAATTTTCGATTTCAAATTCGTTAAAACTGAAATTTCCTTACAGCTGAAATACCAGGCGAACAGCAGTAAGCAGAAGGTCGATTCTTTTCGAAACAATCTTTTTTATAGCATACATTTTGGGGCACTGATTTGCCATTTGAAATTTGAAATGTTCGTTAAAACCCAAATTCCGTCTCAGCTAAAATACCAGGCGAACAGAAGTGAGCAGAAGGTCGATTCATTTCGAAATTATCTTTTTTATAGCATACTTTCAGGGGGCAGCAAAATTACAAATTTCGAATTTGAAAAATTCGTTAAAACCGAAATTTCGTTACAGCTGAAATACCAGGCGAACAGAAGTGGGTAGAAGGTCGATTCTTTTCGAAATTATCTTTTTTATAGCATACTTTCAGGGGGCAACAAAATTACAATTTCAAATTTGAAAAATTCCTTAAAACCGAAACTTCGCTACAGCTAAAATACCAGAAGTGACCAGAAGGTAGATTCATTTTGAAATGATCTTTTTTATAGCATACTTTCAGGAGGCAACGAAATTACAATTTCAAATTTGAAAAATTCGTTAAAACTAAAAGTCCGTTACAGGCGGAATACCAGGCCAACAGAAGTAGGTAGAAGGTTGATTCTTTTATAAATTATAATTTTTGTAGCATACTTTTAGGGGCACCCAAATTTCAAAATCGTTTAAACTGAAATTCTGTTACAAATAAAATACCAGCAATAGTTTGATTTTGAAAAAAATTTATATTTTATTGAATACCATTAGGGTTAGTATTACAATTGAACATTATAAATTAAAAAACTCCTTATAACTAGTCCTTTTTTGGGGGTTATCAAGCTGTCCTTTGATGAGTACACAATCCGGATTGATTTCGTCCATTGGTTTGATAAAATCCGGATAAAGGATTTTTATCTGTAGAGAAACATAAATTAACTAGTGAAACCTTTCGCTTAATCCAAATAATAAAGTTTACATGCTGAGAAAAGGATAAAGTTATTAACAATTTTTACATAATTAAATGGTATATATATATATAACCTTTAATTTAGTTTTAACTTATTCATTAAGTTTTAGAAAACAGCATTATTATTTCTATTTTAACATAAAGCGTAAACTTATTAGAAACTAACAGCAAATCCTTAAATCTATTAAGGAATAGTTTTGCATGCAGAAGGGAGATAGGAAATTTTTGTGTGGAAAGACATGAGAAGCTCTGATGAATGAAAGTCCTGAATATCCTTTGGGAATTATTCCGTGTTAGTATAGATGATTAACTGAAAAAGTAAAGCTTATAATAGATAATTCGTTCATTTATTTTATATAAAATGTAAAAACTTACGTTTTTTGGGCTCCAGCATCCTCCGTATGTCTTAAATGTTATAGCCCATCTACGCTCGAGAAAATTGGGATATATATAATGCATTAAACATTATTTTCGCCTTTCTTCTTTTAGTCCGAAGTTTCGGTACCATGTATTAACATTAACTACTTACTTATGAGATAAATCTATGGATTAGAATTTTTACAAGAAGTTAGTTAATATTTGTTTTAATGTAATAATTTTGGCAGCATGACAACAATTATCATTTTCAACTTTCTCTCAACTTATTAAATATAACAAGAAGATCAATTTAATATTTTCCATCGTTTCTAAATACTTTTTCACTCTAAATATATAGGGTATTAAAACCATTAAAAGTTCTCATTAAACTAAAGATAAAAATTTGCTTTTTCAATTACGAAATAAAACAAAAAGATGAAAAAAAAAACCAAAAATAATAATAATAAATACAAAAAAACAAGAAATTAAATTCAACGAACAAAATTTTCATAATTCAATTAGCAGACGAAAAATTTTTGGCAAATTTTTTTGTTTGATTGTTTAATTGAATTAGCAACAGGCCCAAGAAGAATAAAAGGCAGCAATTAAATAATTGCTGACCAGATTGAAGGACTTGAAATGGGGGGAGATTGGTGACGACTGATGCTTGATCAAAAGAGAGGGGTTTGACAATGAGAGAGACAGAGAGAGAGAAAGAGATATGTGTGCGTGTGTGTGTGTGTGTGTGGAGAAGTTGATTTACACAGATGCGTTCGCTTGGGCTTAAACAAATATTTGCCTTGTGGAAAAGTCTGGGATGACAACAGGCTACGGCTGCGGCTGCTCTCACACTATATCTATCTCTTTTACACAGTATTTCACTGTCGCTCTCTCACTCTATAACTCTGTGGATGCGTTGCGTTTGTTGATTATTGAATAATAATTAAAATTGTTTAATTTAAAATTAATTTTATAAGCAAGCTGAGGTCTCATACCCAGCATCAGCAGCAACAGCAGCAGCAGCAACACACGTTGTCCCGGAATTAAACAAATATTTTTATTAAAATGACAGGCAACAAACACAAAAAAAAAAAAACAAAAAACAAAAAAGAAGAGAGATGCGAAAATATAAAAAAATAAAGTTGAGGGAGCAACCGAGACAAATATGCAAATTTGCCAGGATGCCAGCAGAGGGATGTGTGTGTGTGTGTGTGTGTATCTGACAGCTTTGTGATATTTGTTTTTGATACTTTAATCAAAAATTCAATGAGTGAGGGATATATCTTTAGGCCATTTTTGGCCAAAGTGCAAATTGCAAATACCAAAAGAAAATAACTATTTAAACAAACTCTTCCTCTCTTTAACGCCCAATTGCCTCATCTCACTCTCTCTCTCTCTCTCTCTCTCTCTCTCTCATTCTCTTCCTTTCTCTCTCTTTCATCTTTTTTATGTTTATTGAAAAATTATGGAATGCATGATGACATATTTTTAATAGGTTTTTATTTACAACCAAAAAACAACACCAATAAAATATTTACTTTTAATTAAATTGCATTCGGCATTAATAATGAAATAGTTAATTAATCTAGAATATAGCAGAGCAGCAATAAGATAATAAGATAAATTCATTTGATACCCTGTAAACTATAGGATTAAATTTTATGTATTTTATTTTATGTAATTTATTGCAATTTTAATCAAAGAATTACCTTCGCATACACTAACCCTTCAGTACATTTAAGAATCTGAATATAAAGTCATATAATTTTCTATAATTTATTTAATGCAGGGTAACAGTAGAGTCGAAATCCCTAACTCATATCATTTAAACGGATTCTCTTTGTTGGTTACGAAAGCTTACAAATGGCTCTAAGCTGCTGCCATTGGCAAATTGTTTGATATGTTGCGAATTAAATGGTTAGTTAATCTATTTTTATGTTTTTAATTTTTTTTATATTCCGTTTTTATTATTTTTTTTTATTCAAAACCAATGCGCATTAAAATAAATAGCTTTAGGATTAAATCAAAGTGAATGGAAGAAATGAGCAGAGAAATTAAAATAACAACCGTTAGATATGTATCACACAGTTACTTCACTTTCCAAATGCTCCCCACCCCCCAAAGGCAAATTGCAAATTTTTACATTTTACACATTAATTTGTTTAATTTACTATAGTCTTGGTGGTTTATTATTATTATTATAATTTCTACTTTTACTCTTTTAACGAAATTAGTTAATAAAAAAGAAAAACTTATCCATATAAATTCAAGGCAATAAATAATGGAAATCGTGGGTATTTCTCTATCGTATATTAAAAGTTAAATCAAATGCATTAAATTTGTGTTGCTTAAAATTGATACTACATATATCAATATTCCAAAGCAGATCAAATTGTATTAATGTTAATTAGTAATCAGTATGTACAACTTTAAACACCATTAATTGGTAAGGCAAATTTTTATTTGATGCTATTAACTTTAATGGCTTTTATTTTAATTCATTTGATAAATCAATATATAAATTTTTTATCTTTTTGGAAAGTTTATTTTGTTTCCTTAAATTTAATATCAATATATATATATATATATATGTTTCATTTAAGAACTTGAAAACTATATTTCAATTAAACCATAATATTGAAACTGAAAAGTAAAGGGCCTATTATACAGTTGGGGTCCTACATATATATAGATACATATATATATATATATATTCTTATATTTTTATTAGGTATATACATATGTATATATATTGTCTTTATATTTAAGTTAATTTATTCTATTTACTCTCAGCAAACGGTGAGAATTCATTCATTCATTTTGAATGGTATTTTATATATAAAACTATATATATTTTATGGAGTAGGAGACGATTATTTCTATGCGTTGCGAATATCTGAATAATTTTATTATACGCTCTGCAATGGTATAATAATTTAAATATGTAGAAAAAGTTTATTTGAGTGCTCCCATCATCAGATGATAAATTTAATACATATATATATATATATATATTTAATATATTTAATAATATATATTTGATTGATTTTTAGTCTAATTTGTATAAAATTTTAATTAAAGTTTTAAGCTTACGAACAAGATTGAAAAATGTTATAAATTGTGATAAAAATCAATCTTAGGACAATCAATCAATAAAATAGAAAAAGAAGAAGAAGAAAAGGTAAATTAAATATATTTGATTGATTTTAAGTCTAAATCTGGGGCACTTTTGATTTAATCTAACTATTAATATTGCTAAGCTTAATGTAGTCAATGATTATAATCAATCGAAGGCCTTAGCACACATTAATCAACGCTTTAATCATAATTTATCTCCAACTGAATTATGAAAATAAATAAATATTATTATAATAAATAAAAAATTTGGTTTAAAGACACTTAAATAAATTACTTTAGTAATTATCTATCATATGTATAATTATCTCATTTGGTTTTTAAAATTTACTTATTTTATTAATTTTTCTAAGTTTTCCGCTTATAAATATCTTTCTATTGTTTTGTAAATTTTATTGCATTTTTTCTTCTTCTATTCTTGTCCTATGTATGTATATATAATGAGTAAAATATTTACTTCATTTGCTCAACATCTTTCGCAAAGTTGTTGTTTGTCTTTTGTCATTTGTTTCGTGCAAGTTTTAAATATTTGCGACAAAAAAATAGACATATGTAAGTAAATATATGTAGAATAAAAGAGGATGAATAAAAAATAAGAAAGAAACTTTTCTCTTTTCTCACAAATAGAGAATCGAGCTGCTATTTACTTTATGAGAGTTAATGAATGTGCTCAGATTTGGTCAGCTTAAAGTCAGTCTAAGCCCAAAAAGGAAAAGTTTTTGCTTTGGTATGGGAAGAGAGGGAAGGAGCCAGGAGATGTTAGAGCAGGAGCAGGAGGAAAAGGACATGCAATGAATATCAACAAACAAGAGATTTTTATGGGGAATACACACACCACACCACACCACACACACACACACACACACACACACAGATATGGAAACATGTGTGTGTTAGTAGCAAGTGTTGCTTTCTCTGTCTTGATTCCGACATCGGGCCATAGAGATAATGATTAGTGTGATGTGCATAATAATCATGACGCACCCCTCTTACACTTTCTTTCTTCCCCTCCCTCGTCACCTCTCTTAGGTATAACGCATGCTGCTGCTCCCCTCTCTATCTCTCTCTCTCTCTCTCTATCTATACATATATATATATATATATGTATATATGCCACGATTAGTTACCAATTCATATGCCTCTGACTCCACTTCTTGTTTTCTTCCACCTTTTTCTTCTTCTTCTGCTTCTTCTGCTTTACGTTGGGTTTTCTTCGCTTTTGCCTTTACTTCTTGGCACGTCTCTCTTCATCTATTCCGTTTTGCTTTTGTTTTGTTTATTTTTTTGTTCGTCTTTTGGTTTCAGCGGGATGGTAGGGAAATATTACCACGTAAATTATTAATAAGTCGAATGACTTCCCTTCCCTCCCCCCCTCTCTATTTTTATTCCACCCAATCCCCTTTTAGCCATCAGTTCTTTTGGCTTGAGCATAAGTTTCCGTCGATTTGTCTGTTACTTAACATGCATAAAATGTTTCCATGAATACATCAAAATATTTTCGCTTTAACATTTAGCAGGGGTTATGGGCCAAGAGTGAGAGGAGGAAGGGGGAGGTACAGGATTGTCAGGGAGGTATGATGGGAGGAGGGGGGGTTATATGTTGTTAATGTTGTAGTTGCTTTACGTTTTGGTTTTAGGCTTTTGGCCTTAAGCTGAAAAGTGTCTTCTGTGTCTTCTGTGTGTCCGTCATTTGTCTATTGTCTGCTTGACAATTCCACTTGCGAGCCGCATATTATCTCTCTCTCTCTCTCACTCACCCTTTGTTGCTATCTCTTTCATTTTTTGTTGTTCGTTTTCTGATAACTTTCTGTAAGCAATTTGCTTTGTGATTTTATGCACTTTATGATTTCCTTAATAGTCGTCTCTGGCACTGTGTGGACACAACCACTTAAAATGACCAGTTATATATATATATATATATATATATTTATCTACCATATATATTATACATATATTGATTGCTGTATAAATCAGTAAATAAAAAAATCTCATTCTTTCATTTAATCAACTGTTATTAATCTGGTATAACTCTTCCGATTTAGGATTGAATTTTATAACCACTTTTAAGACTTTGAGACTTTTAGTTTAATTTAAGTAATGGAAAATCAAGGTTAATGCTAATCAAGATAATAAGATTATCAATAAGATTTTGATATGGAAAACTTATTCTTTCTAATTTTACTAATACATACACTAAATTTAGTTTTTATTAGTCTTAAGCAGATTCTGTTTAAGCTCATGAAATTGGCTCTCGGAATCTCATTTAAAAATTGGCAGATAAATTAAGAAAATTTATTTTCGATCCATTCTTTTTGCTAATTTAAAAAATCATTCAATATAATCGTGTATTCTATAGCTTGTAGATCTTAGTTAGAGTACAATTGAATGTTATTATAAATGGAAAATCAATCATTTTACTTACTGATTTCCCTTGACTTTTCATTTTCGTTTCATAGTTCTCAATAAATTACACAATATTCCCACTAAGTTATGCAAATCTCAAACACTTGATCGTAACTAACATTATCCAATTTGTTGATAAATTATCAAACACTTTAAAGTTCTTCCTCTCTCTAACCCGCTCTCTCTGTCCTACCTTTTGCTACATTTGGCCCCCTTAGAGCCTTGTCCGGAGGGGGCAATCAATTTTAATCACTTAACAATAACAGGCAAATTAACCAAAAACATAGTCAAAACACTTGCTTAAATATTTATAAACTTCCTGTCACATACAACGCACACACACACACACACACAAAGAGAGAGAGAGAGCGGAGTAAAGAATGGGTAGTGGGAGAGAGTTAGTGGTAGGTGGAGCGTGAGACAATGTGGGCAATGGTATAGTTCAATAATTGATAATCATATTGCGTATACGCCATGAACTTTGCGCCTGCCCAGGGCCAACATTTTCCCTCCCCCCAATTCCTCTACTATACTTCCTCCCACACTCAACTTGCCACAACTATAACCGTAGCCCCACCTCCCCTCTCAATACGTCCCCCCCTCCTTTGGCTACCTTATGTCTGCTGCCAGTGTTGACGCAAAATTATGACAAGCATATAATGTAGAGGCAGCTGGCAGCAGTTGGCATAATTGCAAATAAACTAGCAACAATAAATGGAAACATGAGAGGTGGCTATAGGTGAAGGATAAAAGCAACCGGTAGAGGGGATCATTCGTGAGAGGGGGGAATGTGGTAAGTAGAAGGGCGAATATGAGATTTGGCTAAGGTAAACCAAAAGGTGCGTTGACAATTTGACATCTTGTGGGCGGTTATATGTGGCAAGCGGCAAGCGGCAAGTGGCAAGCAACCTAAAGAGGAAGTCACACAAATCCGTAAATGGCACAGTTTATGTGCCACGCACACCCTCTTCTCTCCTCTCCCCCCACTCCTCACCAAATACACTAGCAGCCGCCAAACAGCAACAATTCCATGGCCATATAAGGACTCAAGCATTGGCGCGCCAAATTGTCCATTATTGGCGGGTAAACGAGACGAAGGGGAGAGAGGGGGGAGGGGGATTGCCCATTGCAATGGTTATTAATATTGATTGGAGCATAAACTGGGACCAAGTTGCCACTCGGGCCGACTAAATGTCGCCGATTAATTGTAATTATGTAAATGTTAATGCTAAAGCGCGTTACAATTTATGACATTTGCATAAAGGTTGCAATCGGCCATCGTTGACTTTATCTAACTGTATTTGTATATGTAACTATAACAGTACATATATGTAGGTATATATAACTGTAACTACATCTGCTATAAGTCAAGAACATGCCATTGCATTATCCTTTAGAATTTGGCAAGTTTTTGGCTTATTGATTTAGTGTGGACGCTGCACAAATTGCGCTTTGATAGCGTCGTCTAATGTGACATTTGTGCAATTCTAATGGAAATTTATGTGTGCGAGTGTGTGTGTGTGTGTGTGTGTGTGTGTGTGTGTGTGTCGTCCTCTAACGAAACCTGAGAATTGTGCCCTTAATTAATGTGAGACGCATGAAGGGAGACAAAGAAAGGAATGGATATATATATATATATAAATAAACACTCTATATAGGCTAAAAGTGGGCACTCAGGTGATTTAATTGCTTACACACAAAACAATTAAATGAAAAGGAAATGGAATTGTAGCATATGGTAGATATTATATACTGGTCGTATAGAATGTAATTATATATACATATATAGTATATCAATATATTAAGTCTTAATATATATATTAAGTCTTCAAGGTCAACAATGGGTATTTAAATTGTTAAATCAAAATTAAACTTAAGTACTTTAATATATAGTAAAAGGAATAAGTGATATATAATACATATAAAGAAGAAATATAAATATGAAAATAAATATATGAGAAATATATATAAATTAAAACTTAAGAAATAGGTATATATATATGAAAATAATATAAAAAATATACATCTATATATGGATATATCCATTAAAAAAATAATCTAAAAGAAATATATTTATAAATAAAAACTTCTACTTAAGAAATAAATATATAATTATGAAAATAATATATAAAAAATATATCTATTAATTAAAATATCAATAAAAAATAATCTAAAAGAAATCTATATATATAAAAAATATATATAAATAAAAATAATTTAAATATATATAACATATATATAAATATATATATATATATATATATATAGATAGAAATATATCTTATAAGCTAATAAACATTTCATTTAAATTTTTTTTTAATTATTTCTTATTTATGGCTTACCGTTCTCTTAAATAATTATAAAATTTACATGAAAAATTGTTTAAACTTGTGTAAAATTTAAAAGAATTATTATTATTTTTTTTTGTTTGTAAATTGCTCAATTCGTCGTCTAAAATTACACATTTTGATGTCATACAATACTTCTTATAATTAGCAAAAATCAATAGAGGCAAATAATTCATAGAATCGAAACATATGGCAGACTTTATGCACATTCCAAATAGTTTTGAAATATATCTATATATATATATAGAAAAATCTTTTCTGCCTTTCAAGGGCACATTAATCATTCTTGAAAAAAGTCCTAGATGATCATAAATCAAATGAAAAATATTTTTTCACCTTTCGCCAATTACATATAAAAAAAAAACAAAATATTTCTCTAATTTATGATAATAAAACGTATAAATATAATGAATGTTGAGATATAAAATTTGATAAACGTTTAAAAATATCACTTTGAATAACAATTAAATGTCATAAATTTTATGTGTAATTGACTGCTTTTTTTTATTGTCATTTCTATGTTAAGTGCTTAGTGAATTATTATTATTCTCTATGGGCCAAAAAAAAAATCTGCATTTTCTTTAACAGCATCGAATATCGTAAATCTACAGGTATAAGAGGAACCATAAAGTTTATAGAGGAGAAAGAATATAAAAACTATGGAATATTATAAAAAGAACTCATTTATTTATATTGGGATACTTTGTATGGGAATTAAGAAATTTATTTATGCATCATAAATATGCAATTTTTTGTTCTTGTTTAAAAATTCTGTGTCTTCTTCTACAAGTTTAATATTTAAATTCGAATGACTCTTATACGGACAGTTTGTTACTAGCGGACTCCCTTAACATTGCTGTTAGCCAACAGTATATGAAAAAAGTGTTTGTACAACAACAACTCGAAATAAGATAGTTGCTGCTACTAAGCTTATAATATCTAATAGTTCATATAAAATGTATGATATATTATGATTATTTTATATGACTTTTTAAAAAAAATATAATAATTTAAAATATTTTAAGTGTCATATATGTATATGTATATTATTTTTAAGTAAGATAAAAGTTTAAGAATCAAAAAAGCACAATTTAGTCCGAGGTTTTAAAAAAATAGCTGAAGCAATCTCTACTTTACGAAAAACATATGTTAGCTATATGCAATTTAATCCACAAGATAAACTTTCGATTCAAATTAAAGGCTTTTGATTTCAATTTTGATTCAATTCTAACATGAAGGTACATAGTGTACCTAGTGCTAAGTATTCAAGTTTTTGAGTCCCATGATGGCAATTAAATAATTTTTATTCGAGTGATAAAAGAATAATATGGGCAAAGAAATGAATTTTAGACTGTTCTATAGGTTTCCTACAATCAGAGACAATATTAATTTTAAGTTGCTCATATCAATTGCTGTTAAATGTTTCCTTATCCTTGCTAAAACAAAGATATCATTAAAAAGTTCAACTTCTATCTCAATATAATAACATAACTCTGTAAAGGGATCTTTTATATTTTGTGCATCTACTGTTAGGAAGCGATTACATGGCAAAACATTGGTATGTTAATAAAGCAATGTCAAGTAATTTCAAAAATTTCAACTACTAGTGATATTTTTTATAACAAAATAAGTGAAATTTCAAAATATAATCAAGATCACATGAACGTCTTAACTTATTTCAACACATATGTATTAACATATAAGGGGGTTGCATTTGATACGCACTGTATATGTATCTTCTAGATGCGAACTGTTTCTGTTGTATGACGAACGAGTTTAAGCGAACATGTTTGCGGTTCGAATGTTATTTAACAGAATCAAAAATCTGAGTCTTAAGAGAACCAAATGTATATCAACAGAATCAAATAAATTTTAACAGAAAAATATAAGAAAAAAAGTAGTTTACAGAGCTAACATTTAACATTACAGAGATAAATTTAACATTACACTAGTCGCCTATTGAAAAAAAAAAATATTTTTTTTAGTGTTGTTTTTGGTTTCGAAGCGAGTGGGCATGAATAACGCGCGTGCACTCCTAACGGAATTTTTCTTTTAAAATTTCTATAACAAGTACACAACAGTCTCAAGATTATTCCAATTGTTACGAATAATATAATAATGGTTGAAATTTTATAAATTTAATTTGGAAAATTTATTATGCAAAGAATATAACATAGCACCGCAGAGAAATTTTGTTTATAACGTTTATAAACAAAACAAATGACCGTCTGTCTGACTGTCTGTCTGCCTGTTGTGTGTATTTTCGTGTGTTTGTTTTAGTGTAAACAATATGCCGGAGTCTCTTCTGATAAGAAAACAGTAGATGACAACAACAACTACACCCGCAATTGCAACAACAATCAGGTTTAACTATTGCTGATAAAGGCCAAGTTAACAACACAAGTAGAAAATATATAAAAAAAAAGAAAGAAAAACAAGTGTTAAGGCATTTACAACAAGAGAATCAGAAGAAGAAGAAAAAGCCGGCTACTTAAATATAATAACAAGAGCAACAGCAACAACAACAACAACAACAACGACACACCAGCAACTAGCAGCAGCAGCAGCAACAACAAAGGAAAAAGTGAAAAAATCACCAACAATTTGTGCAAATTTAAAGGAAAACAAAAAAAAAAAAAAAAATAGCAAGAGGAAAAATTCTTATCGTTTTGCCGGTTGAAAGGAAAATACATATCTGGTTTTTCCTTCTTGTTTTAGCCGCTCTTGTTTATTGTTGTTGCTGTTCTTCTGTTGCTGCTGTCGCTGTTTGCTGCTGCCGGCATCGCGTCGTCGCCGTCGTCATCGTCATCGTCGTCGTCGTCGTCGTCATTAAGTCGCGTGTGTGTTTTGTCGTTAACGTGTGTATGCGTGTGTGATGTCTCGCAATGTGTGTGTGCATATGCACTGGCCAAGTGTGTAAACAAGTTTTTCTTGGCAAAAAGGCAAAAGAGTTATAATAAAAAATAAAAAAAGAAAGAAAGAAAGAAAGAAAAAAAAAAGTGCAATCGTAAACCCCAAAGCAACTCAAAACCAACCAATTAACAAGCGAGAGAGAGAGAGAGCGTGAGCGATAGAGAGAGATAGAGATAGTCTACTTAGAATTTTGGAATATCAATTGGAAAATGCAACCGATATGTATAACGTTTAGCAGTATCCGTCGTAACGGTTAGCAAGGAACTTCACATCACAGCACAAATTGCATCAACATTTTCATCTGAATGCCAAAGGAAACATTTTAAGGACTACCAATATATAGAAAATATATATATATAAAACGATTATTAAGGAACTAACTATGGCTTAACAAAACGTTAAGACGTCCTGTCATTCAAATTTGGTTTATCAGTTGGTCAAAAAAAAAAAAAAAGAAAGAAAGGTAATGACAACCATATGGATGGATTTTTTTTTCTCTATTACAATTTAAAGTTTTGAAAATTATTCTCTTAGTTAATAAAATTTATTGCCTTTGAGCAATTATTATTTAAGTGGCCTTAGGCAAGTTTTTCATTTTCTGAGAATCATTTATTGTTTATTTTTTCTTTTTTTATTCATATTACACACATAGATCATATTATATCTATATACATATGTAGATATATTACATATATCATTTTATATCTATATGTACATAATTCATAAGTCAAAAAAGGAAAAAAAAATCATAAAATGTTTTATAGTTTATACTTTTTGCAAAGAGGAGAAGGGAAAATTATTTGTTTGTAAACGAAATTTGTTGTTTTTCTTTTTTTTTATTACTTTGCCATTTGTGTGAGTTGAAAACACGATAAGATATCTCTTATAAACGCGTTTAGTTTTTAACTTTTTCACTTTTTACGAATTCTTTGTAGTATGAAACATTATTTATTATTAGAAACATACAAAAAAAAACAAAAAACAAATGTTCAGCTTGTATTCGCTTTTTATTTACATAACTTTTAAATGGGAGAATATTTAAATTTTTATATTGAATAAGCTAACAATAATGTGATTCTATTTACATAACATTTGATTTCCGTTTTCGATTTTCAAAGTGATTCATGAGAAGCCACGTCTATACACCTGATTTTCTTCTTAGCCTCCCCCCCATACATCTCCCTCATTTTCACCCTCTTCCTGTTATTATCGACAAACTGTGACTTTGTGACTAACTCATCGAATTCTAGCTAAAAAAATATACACTCATTAGCCGTAAACTTTTTTTTTTCCATTTTTAGTTGCGGTTAATGCAATTTGTATATATGTTATATTTTTCTGCTTTTTTTTGTTGTTATTTTGTAAATTATTACTAAATTGTTTATATGTATATTGTTCCACTTGAATCACGTATTAAACGCAAGTTGATTCATAGTTTATAATAAAGGTATTCGTTGTTGCAGTTGTTACTTAAATTTCCATCTGGAATCGTGTAACCGTTCGATGAAAATTCAAGGAATAAATAAAAAATGTTTATGCGAATTTTTCAATATATATATACTATATACATATATATAATTTCTAATTTAATTGTAACATATTGAAATTCTCTTTAATTTATGATCGGTTTCAATTCCAATTGTCTACCCCCAATGTTAACTACCCCTACTCCCTCCTCCATCTACACCAATTTCCAATTAAAATCGAACACATGTTGTTGTTATTGTTGTTGTTGTTGTGGGGGGAAATAAGACAAAATAAAGCAGATTGTATTGGATAGAAATGGAATGGGACAAAAGACGGAGACAGTCCAAAAATAAGTCGCCTAATTTATGTTTCTGGTCTTTATTAATATTTATTTGACTTTGGGTATAACCCAAAAATAAAATGGAATACATAAATAACATTTTCCTTACGTTCTCTCCTTTTGTTTTGTTTATAAACAGATCAACTAAAAATAACCAGACATAGAATAAAACTAACAACTTAAAAGAAAAATTTCGGCATTTTCTTTTTTGTCTGCTGTGACATTTTTTTTTTTTTTTTTTGTTTTTGTTTCTATTTATTTCTCTTTGATTTCTATTTAGCATCAGAATTTTGAAGTTACTATTGATTTACATATTAGATTCTTGAAAATATCGAGTTTCGTTTCATAAACTAAACCAAACTAAATGTATAAATTCTTTTAATTTGCATAAAGTGAAACTATTTACATTTAAATAACATTTTAATCGATATCAGAAATCATAAGAAAAAGTCTTTGTTTAAAAGTTGTTTTTCTTTAATTTAAAATCAGTGTAGATAATGGATATATAGATTTAAAGCTTTTGATGCTGAGTTCTTGAGGACTTAATCCAAATTATAAAGAATTTTATTGGTAAATTTTTGAAAACATTTTATAGATATTTCACTTCATCTCGATTTTTGTTTAAAAATTCATTTAATGAGAATCCAGACAAAGTATTCTTTAGCTTATGTTTCTTTGCCTTTTGATTTGAATTTCAAGAATTTTTGGAACTTGTTTTTTTTTTTTTTTTGAGAATTTCCACACATATTTTGGGATTAATTTTATAGGAGTTTTAGTGGCTAAGTCAATCGGAAAGTGAATGGAAAGGAAAATTCCTACTTCTACCTTTCATTATCTTCTTTTCTCACACACACTCTTTCATTGTTTCTGTCTCTGTCTCTCTCTCTCTCTCTTTCTATCCTTCTATCGGTTAAATCTAACATAAACAATGAAATGAAATTATCTAAGCCTAAAAATAGAATAAAATTTTTCCTCTACAAACATACACAATCACACTCACACATATAAATACATATATACATACATGCATATGTATATATATATATATATATAGAATTATATACACGAATAGAAAATTTCTTCCTATTTTCCATTC
The DNA here is from genome assembly GCA_018150375.1 of Drosophila sturtevanti. Taxonomy (NCBI): domain Eukaryota; kingdom Metazoa; phylum Arthropoda; class Insecta; order Diptera; family Drosophilidae; genus Drosophila; species Drosophila sturtevanti. The sequence continues at coordinate 650,715 of JAECWJ010000317.1, forward strand.
CAATTTTATTTTAAAACAATTCACGTGTGAAATGAACAAAGTGTTGATTTGTTTGCCCCCGTTTCCCCCCATAAACCTCTCCGCCCGCCCTGAATACCACCCCCTCTAAATCCCCAGTGTTCTCTCTCTCTCTATATATACATACATATATATATATGTATATCGTGCTTGAATAGCAGGAAATATTAGGGAAAAGCCTGAAAAAGAGTTGAAAATTATTTCGTGCGTAGGAGCAACCACAAAAAAAAAAGCAAAAACCAAAACCAAATCAAGTTCAAGTCATGATGTGTAGGGGAGACCCAAAAAAAGAAAAAAACGAAAAAAACAACACAAAGGCAAAAAATACAAAAACAAAACAAAATAACACACAAAAAAAAGATGCAGGCCTTTGGGCTGTGTGTTGATGACGTTTTACGTTTGACTGGTACTGGGACCTGGAACTGGGACTGACTTGACTTTGGTCGCCTCTATTGTTCCTCTACCTCTCTCTGTCTCTGTCTCTGTCTCTCTCTCTCTCAATCTCTTTCTCCTTTTCTTTTTCTCTGTCTGTCTGTCTGTCTGTTGAATGTGTGCCTGTGTTTGAGCCACCGTTAAGGTCGTTCTCTGGTTTTGATATGGAACAACAAACAAACAAAAAACAAAAAACCAAAAAAACAACTCAAAATACAGGCAAGCCCTTCATCTACTGCGGCTGCGGCTGCTGCTGTTGCGCTTTCTTAGCCTTTAAATTCCAAAGACCAACAGCAGCAACACACACACACACACACACACACACACACACACACATTCACATATATGCACAATTGAAGTGGCCAAGCCGCAGCCCTGCAGAGTTAAAGGAAGACAGAAAATTAAAAAACCTACGTAGACCAGCAAATAACAGGAGCGGTCGAAGGGTTATTTCAATCATTTATCAATAATTTGAAAATTTTTAAAATTGATTTCTCGATCGAAAACAATGTGTAAAAACCTGACCTTACCTACAAAATAGTTCATTGTCATTTATTTTCTACAATATTGTCACAGATAACTTGAAAATAGTTTGTCTAACAATCGAAAGATATGATTCATATCAATATCATAGATCTTTGAACTATATTTTAAGTGGAAAAGTAGCTTATCAGTTAGATGAGTTGAGTTTATATGTATTTATATATTTCATATAAATATTTATATAGTTAAGTTAAATTTATATTTATATCTTTGCAATTCATTGTTGTTATTTCTTAGTAGACTTTTCAATTTTTCTCAAATGGCAGTCAAAGGCGAATTTATATAAATGAAAAAAGAATTTTGGGTTTTTTTTTTTTGATCTTTGTAACATTAAGATTATTCAGACTTTGTTGAGTCATGGATAATCTTCAATTTTTTTTAGTAAATTTACAACAGAAAGAGGAAGTTCTTTTTTATTTGATTTTGGATAAGAATTTTTCGGAACTTTTAAACGAAGATTCATATTTTAATTCTATTTCAAATTAATTTCTTTATGAAGAAACTAAAAGAAATTATTTATAGTTTTAAATGAAACCAAAATGTTATATAACAAAAAGTTTCCCTGAAATTGACAATTGCAAAATTTTGATTCAATTTTCCTTGATTAGAGAAGCAAAAGTATTTAGTTTATATTTCTTCCAATAATTGTAACTTCCTTCAAGCTAATTCAGAGAATAAATTTCTCTGAGTTCTCTTGATTCAGAGAATAAAGTTTGTAATTAAATTGAATTAATAAGTTAATTGGAATTTTAGCACATTAATTAGCAGTCAGTTTTTGAATATTCTTTTTTTATTGCATTTCTCAGACAAATACAGTCCTATATAATTTCAATTAACTTAATTTTTTCATAAGCTAAGCCCACATTAATGGCCTAAGCCGCCCCTGTCTTATCAGCTTTAGATAGAAGCAAAGGGAATAGCATATGAGCGAGGGGCAGCAAACAAGCATGAGGGTAGAGAGGGAGGGGGGGAGAGCAAACAAACATGAGGGTGGAGGGGGCGCGCACGACGTGCAGCGTTAAGTTGTTGATTGAAGGGTATTTCAAGTAAAGTATCTTTACGTGTGTCTGCATCAACCTCCGCCTTCAGCTTGACTTGGATGCACACACAATCCATAAATGAAATGTTGTTGCTACATTGTGAAAATTACCTCAAGCTAAAGTCTTTTCCTCAGCTGCATCATCAGCTCAATCTTCATCATCATCATCGTCATTACTATGTGGGTTTTTTGTGAGTGTGTGTGTGTGTGTGTATGTGTGGGCGGTTACTCTTTAAGTAGTTGGCCAGGTAATGCATAGGCAGCTGCAAAAAAAAAAAAAAATCAGAGTTAAAAATGGAAACAAAACAACGAAAAAAAAAATTACTAAACTGGGTTAAGAGTTAATTAGAACAAAACCAGTCATAAAAAAAACAAAACGGAAAAGAAAATGCAATTATTAAACAACTAAACAAAAAAAAAAACAACAAAAAAACGTTAACGTTAACTCAAAGTTCAATAATTTTGTAAACACTTGAAGAAAAGTGGAAATCAAAAAACAGAAAAGAAACAAATCAGATTTTGCGTAAAAAGTTAATGAATTAAATTCAGATTGATTAACAAATGAAATTATTTGCATACTATAACAATAAAGGCAATTAATTTATGTAAATTATAAGAAATAAAAATTTCAATATAATTTAAAAAAGTATTTCCTATGATTTTGATATAATTTTTGAAAGAGGATTCCAAGATCCCATTTTGATCTCATTTTGTTTACCAAAGAAAATATATAATGATTGTATATAAAGTCATAAGTAACATTTTGCCTTATCTTTCTCTCAGTGTATGCATGCATGTGTACGTACACATATGAAGAACGTGTCATGTTTCCAAGCATGTAACCTAACCCTCATTTCATGGTTTGGCAAACCCTTTTTGTTATTAAAAACCAAGCCAAGTCAAGCCGTTGCCCTCATCGACTCTCGCCGGCCAATGGTCAACTGAAAAACTGTACTACATACTATACTACAACTCCCTCTCGTCCCTCTCTCTCTCTCAACGCCCACATGACCGCCGCCCTCTTGTCCTACTAATCCCCCTGTCCCGCCGCCGACTATTATAACAAAAACTTGTTGTAAAAACGTCAAAGCGATAAAATTTTGTAACAATACTGAAAACTGAAAACGGCTGCTTGGGGAGACATCTCAGCAACAGCAACAACAATAAAACAGGAAAAGGTTCAAAAAAAAAAAAAAGAAAAACTGAAAGAAAGGAAAAGAAAATTCTAGTGGAAAATCAATAAGCCAGACGGAAAAAACAAGAGAGAGAGAGGGAGAGGGAGGGAGACAGAGAGAGGGATATAGAGTGGAAAGAAAAAATGATATAGCAGACCCCAGACCAGACAATTGAAATGAAAAGATGAAGGAAAACAAAACCAAATACAACAAAAAAAAAACACAAAAAAATAAAAGGAAAAAAAGTCAAGAACATAAAAATGCCATTGACTGTGGCTAAAATCTGTGATTCGTTGTCGTATTTGCTGCTAAACCCTCTCCTCCCGCATCTTTCTATATTCCTCTATAACCCTCTCTCTCTCTCTCTCTCCCCCCACTGATAACTGTATCTCTCTCTCTTTTACACTCTTGGTTATGTGGTTACTCAAGCTGAAATGTAATGAAAAAATGCATTGCCAAAGTTCTAATTTAGAGGCCTGACAACCAGCAACAGCAACAGCAACAGCAACAAACATAAAATAAAAAAACACTGCAACAACAACAAACAAAACTGTACCAAAAACAAAACTACAAAATAAAAAAAAAATATTCAAGTTTCAGTTAACACGAAAGAAAAGAGGCAAAACGAAAAACAGGTAGTAAAAATTTGAGAGGGGAAAGAAACGTAGTCTCGAACCAAGCTGAACCACAAAATGCTGCTGTTGTTGTTGTTGTTGTTGTTGTTGTTGTTGGTGGCTTAGAAAAACAGGCTGAGTCTGACGTCCCCGTACCGTCCGTCCAGGCAAACTGAAACTGAGTTTTATGTCTCTCTACATACATATATTGGATGGATATAAGGTTACTGACCCAAAAACGAAAAACGAAAAAAAAAACCATAATAAAAACTGAGTTTGGCTTTGAGTGAAAAGTGTTGACCAATATGAATAATGAAGAGAAATTTTTAAAGAGAGTGCAAGAGAGAGAGAGGCAGGGGGTAAATGTGGGAAAAATGTTTAATAGTTTGTGATGATGAATTGGCAAAAAAAAAAAAAAAATAAAAAATAAAAAAGAAAATAAACAAATAAGAAAACATTTATATACTAAAGGAAATCGATCTCGTGATACCCTGTGGTAGGAAGCAAAAAAAAAAAAGAAAAATACAGAAAAAAATCTGCTTTAAAGTGACTTAAATCGGAACTATTAATATAAACAAAGAACAACAGATATATTATATACTTATATACTTAATTCCTGGACTTTATGATATTAAAACAAAACGACACTTAAAACCGTAGTATAGACCTTCCCCTTGGCTATGCCTTTAGGTGTCCAATACCATTCACTTTTTGCCATTCTTTTGGATCGGTCATTGGCACCCCCCGTTGATTAAAAGCAACGAGTGCAGAACCCGCATTGTTAGGTAGGTAAACCGACGACCAGCAGCCAGCCAGCCAACACTTTGCCCCCCACTATGCGGGGGGCCGCCCCAAACTTCAACTGGGCATTTATTGGGGTAATGGTCGATTTGTGGTAACGATTTTAAAACCTCTGAGTGGAATTTCCTTATGTGGTTCTAGAAAATCAAGGGGGAAAATAAGGATCATAATAGCCACTTAATAAGCCGCCATAACATAAAGGATTAACTAAATATATATACAGATTTTAAAGTGTTGCAATTAATTTGCAACTATAAACTTTATACTCTTCCTCTTCAACTAACTTATTATACCCCATTATCACACCATATAATAAAACAGGGTATATAAAAAAAAGAAAAATGTTATTAAAAAAATGGTTAAGGAAATTGGGTTAAATCAAGTGTAATTAATGTTTATTTTAATCAATTTTTCTCTTTTTCTCTTTGCAGCTGAAACAGCCAAATAAAAAATAATATAAAAATAAAAATTTAAAATATATATATATATATATACATATATGTATATATATCTATGAGCTGAATATAACAAAAAGTAAACCAAAGCAAATTGAAATAAGAAAAAAATTAACAAGTGTGCAACAAAATTAAAGTGTTAAGTCTCTCTCTTAATATATATATATATATATATATATATATATATATGTGTATAAATACATCTATCAATATCTATATAAAAATATATATGTACATATATACATATGTATTGTCCTCCCCTTTCCGCCCTTCGCGAGTGTGTTACAATGCCAAGTCAATTGGCTGCCCATTTGAAAATCAAATTCAGTTCAATCAAAAATAAATAAATAAATAAAAAAGAAAAAAAGAAGAAAATTTTCATTACAAAAAAAAAAAAGTGTTAATCAAAAAAGGGTAAACCAAAAATAAAATTACCTTTTTGATTAATTTCCTATAATTATATATAAAGATATATCTTAGTAACAAAAGTAAGAAACAAATAAACGGCCTCATCACGGAGTCTTTAGAGTTTTTTGATAATCACGAAGCGGAGGATAACGACGATTTCAAGATGGATATTTTACCAAGTGGGACTATATTTACCGAATTGGAACGCATCTGCGCCACAGGCTATTTCTCTTCACAGCCATCGATTGAGGATCAATGGCAACAGGTAAGATCAATATCAAATGAATACTAACTAAACTAAATATATATTTACTATTCTATAAGTCAAGGAAATTGACACTATATCTCCTTGATTGATCCATTCTTAGAAGTGTCTATAACTCTAGATAATTTTCAAAAATTTAGAAATATATTTTACATTTATATTATTTATAATCTTTTCGGTTTTTAGATGTCATAGAAAAGTTCAGAATATTTTTCATATATTCAAATTTAGATTTAAATTCGTTTTTTAGTTAAAAACATCTAACTCAAAACCCAAAAATTTCATTTCCAAAATTGCCAAAACCGAAAAAGATTATGTATTAATTTGAATATCTACTTTTGAATCATGCAGATTATTAAAAATTGTTTTCAATTTTCTTCTCAGTTATTGCTTAACATCGAATGGCAATAAGTCTCATATTTCCACATTTTTAGGCCTATTTATAGTTTAAGAAAATTAGTGAAAATTCATTGTTTGATTTGTAACAATTATTTGTTTAGAAATACTTGAAATTTCAATCAAACATGAACAAGAAAAAAAAAAGAATTACTAAAATAAATAAAAATCAATGTTATACGGCTAGCAACAATGTTTTTGCTGAATTTAGACCAAAAAAAAAAATAGAAATAATAAATAAAACATCAACCAGCAGCCAAGGTGTGAAAAATTTAACAAAAACTTAAAATTAGTACGCACATTGAGTGTGAGATAATACCCTGTACTAGAGTATTAAGAGATGTTATGACATGAATTGTGTATTTCTATTTAGTAGTTAATTGGTAATAGAAAAAATAATCTTTCCTACGAAGGTAAATTAGGTCTTTATCGATAGATTAAGTCAAATGGCAACAACTAGCGAATTGTGGTTCTTAGTAAACGATATGAACAATATATATATATATATACATATATATATGATTTCTATTATATAGATATATATAGCATAAATTACTTTGATCTGTCTATTTATTATATATTAGTTTGCATATATAATTTCAAGGTTTTAGCTTTCAGATTTAAACATTTATAGAGACAATTTCCATTACAGGGTAAATCTTTTGCATAAAAGATTTTTCCCAATTTTTCATTTTCTTCTGAAAGAATGAGGGCATTAAACGGTTTACTACTTTGTTGTATTTTCCACTTTTTGGCCTTATCTGTGGACTTGAGTTTGATGCCGGGATGAAGGCCCGAATAAAAAGGCATTTGTCTTATTTCGCTACATTGGCGTCCGTTCACAAACTGATAAGCTGGCCAAAAAGCCAAAAATACAACAACATCAATAACAACAACAAAAGAAGAAGAAGAAGAAGAATAAGCAAAAGCAAAACCAATCAGCTGCTTTGATAACAGCCCAAAAACCAGCAAACAGAATGGGAAAGACAAAGGAGAATGAAATTAAAACAAAATAAAATAAAAAGCAAAAGGTAAAGAGGAGAGAAAGAGAAAGAGAAAGAAGAAAGTACGAAAGAAAGAAAGACCGTATAAAAACACATATCAAAAATGTTTGCAAAAAACTGAAATGAAATGAAAATAAAATATATATATACACATATATATATATATATATATATTATAATGTATGCTCTCCAATGATAACCGACGTCGCGGCTGCTTATTTATGGCCGGCATCTATTTGTTGTTGTTGTTGTTGGTGGCTCTTTTTTTCGCAAATTGTACAAATTTATATACATATATATATATAGATATATATATATATACGCATGTAGTCTATATAGTGTAGGAATATTATGTATTGTATACGAATATGTTTGCTTTCCATGCGCACACAATTTGCTTATCAAGAGTTTGCTTTTATTATTATTTTTGTTTTTGCTTTTTTTTTTTTTTTTGTTATTTTCAGTTTTTTTTTGCATTTTAATTTTAGCAGCAGGTAAACTGGAAAGTAGCCCCCATAAAAAAAAAATGTTCACCTTGAAATGTGGCAATAAAATAAAAGAAACAAAAAAAAAAAAGAAGAAATACCAAAAGAAGAGGAAAGAATTATTATATATACATACATATATATATATATATATATAAGTATTAGGCACTTTCGATTTTATTCACTGTTTTGATTATGCTGCTCCTCAAAGAAAGAATTTCTTTATGCGTTTTTTTTTGCTTAGTGATTATGATTACGCAACCTGAAAACAAGTAAAGTCGGTTAAAGCCTTTTAGATAAAATACTTTTGCTGTCTTACTTATTGGACATATATAGTAAGTTTTCTAGAAAAGTTTTATCATAAATAAATAACATAGAATAAATAAAATGACGTCAACACATGTACATGTGTTAAGAGTTTTATAATATATATACAGACCGACCATGCATGTATATGTTCCACAACAATCTAGAGCCAAAAAGAGAAATTGGCCAGAGGAAATTTCTCTAGAAACAAATCAACAAATTGAACTATGAAAATTAACCAATGGCCATGGTAAAAATACAATTTACTATCTTAATAATTTCTCAAAGTTAGTTTGAGGTTTTTTTTATATATAATAATTTGATTAGTTTATTATCTATCAATGACTAAAGTAAAAATTCCAACTTTTTTCAATACTAATGGCTTGTATGTACATACATATGTACATATATCCTATATGGACTATAGATATAAAGTGTGTATCTATCTAATGATATATATTTCAAACCAAAAGCAATCTTTATCTTATCATCATGATTTAGTTCTTATTCCACACAGTTTAACTTATATTAAATAATAACTGTCTGCTTTGGTCATTTTGTTTATAAATTATATGTACGTTAATTTACTTTCAGTCATGTTTTATATTAAGAAAGATTTCATTTACTCAATTGTGTTTGAAATTTTTTTTTATTTAAATAAAGTAGCAACTGTCATCTAAAGTCATTTATTCAATTTAGTTTCATGTTGTCTTTTTACAAATGATTATATCATAGTTAAAACTGAACAAAAAAAAAAAAAAAAAAAAAAAGAAACAGGTTTAATCTATGAAAATGGAAATTAATATTAATATAGAGTAATTTCTTTTGTACTTTAGAATCACAAATTATAAAATTACTCGACAATATTCATTGTCTTATCAAACTAATTAAAATTTTTGCTAATTTTAGCTGTTTTTTTTTTTTTTATATATGTATTTAGCTAAATGGCAGTTATATGTTGAATGAATTTGTTTATATTGTTCTTAAAATTTATTTTCAAGTTTTTGGCCAAAAGTTTTGTGTTCTTTTAATTTGTTATTTCGTTTTACTCTGAGATGTTCCTTCTTTTCCGTTCTCGAGGATTTCTTGAGGGGTTTAAATGTTTATTGTAAAACAGGGAGAGGGGTGGGGGGGACATAAAAAAAACATGAACAGAAGAAAACATTTTATTAAGAATGTCGTTTAACATTTGCCTTTTTCTCTCAATTTGTAATTTGTGCATTGAAATGGGAATTCAATCGCAAGTCTCTGAGTCTGAGTTGAAGTGGAATATTGTGTGTGGGAGCAATAACAACAACAACAACAACAACTAAGTCTGAGTTGAAGTCGCCGTCTCAGCCGCAGTCGCAGCAGTCACAGTCTGAGGTTGAGTTTGAGTTTTTCAGTCTGAGATGCTGCAATCCACTTGTGTTTAATTTGCACAACTTAAAAAGTTTTAATTGAACTCGAGTACAACAAACATTTTGTGCATAACTTTTCTTTTTTTTCTTTTTTTTCTTTACTCCATTCGATGATGTTGTTGTTGTTGTTGTTGCTGTTGTTTTGACTTGACAAAAGGCGAGGCGAATCGTCGCGACATTTTGGTATATACATACATACATATATAAGTAAATATATATGTTTTTTGTTGTTGTTGTTTTTTTTTTACGCTCAGCTCTGGGGTTAAAAACTTTAAATTGCTGCATTAAATAAAAGTTTTGTGACAGGTAAGTTGACGTTGAAGTTAGTCAAATTTCTCAGTTTTTACTCCCTTCCTTGCCATCTGAGAAACTAAAGAGTCATCTCCCTCAACCTGCCCCTTCCCCCCATTCCACCCTTTGCCCCTTACCCCATACCCTATACCCTATACCCGTTTGAATGCCTGAAACCAAATGTCTTTGTAATTAGAACTTGCGGATGTTTTTGCTTATTTCCGTTGACTTCCGATGCGTTTTCAGAGAGGGGCCAAAGTGGGGGAAAATGGAGAAAACAGAGAAGGGAATGGGGATTGGAGGAGAAGTGGAAAAGAGATAGTGGTCGGGGGGGGGGGTGTATATACCAACATTATGTTATTGTTATGATGCGTAAATTTTTGGGGTACCGTCACACTCACTTGATGTGCCTGATGATGATAATGACGATGATAATGATGATGATAATGATGATGATGATGATGATGAAACACTTGTGTCTCTCATACGTTCCCTTACAATTTAAACAGCTGTTGTAGCTCAATTTGTCGTTGTTCTTGTTGTTTTTACAGTGGCAAAAGACAAATAAACCAAAAATAATGGGTGGAGAATGACGTGGAAAGTTAGGGGGGAGGGGGGAGTTAGATCCTCTTCATCATCTGCATATGTTTATCTAAGCTGGCAAAACAATTTAAGCAACAGTATGAAGAGTAAAAGAAAAGTTGAGAAAAGAAAAGAAATTTGCTTAACAAAAATAAATACATATCTCTTAATTTATTTTTCATATATGTACATATATATAAATATAGAGATATATACACAGTTTCAATTTCAATTTGCCATATATGTATATACATATGCATATATATATATATACATGTTCACAGTTATATATTTTTCTTTCATTTTCATTTTAGGATTTTGTTTGGTTTATGCTTATTGGTTTCCAATTTGCCATATAATCGGATTTTAGTCTATATTTGTTTTTTGTTTTTCATTTCTATTTTTTTTTTTTTTTTTTATTTTTGTATTAAAATTGCTTGGCAAATGTTCATTTTCATTTTTGGTTTTAGCTCTGAGGTTTTTGTGGTTGGCGATTTTAGTTATAATGTATAAATCGCTTTAAATTAAGCCTGCTAAAATTTATAAATAAATGTATTACAATGTTTCCCCCAACCACAAACTCTTTATCCATTCTCTGTGTATCTCCCACTCTTTCTCTCACCCTCTTTCCCCCCTCCCTCTCTCTCTCTCTCTCACTCTCTTGTTATATAGAGTCAGACAAACAATATGCAATCAGCAGTTAACATTTAACACACATGACGATAGCAAAGTAGAATGAGGGAGGGGGAGGATACAGGGGAATGAGAGATGAAAAAGTGAACAAAAAACAGTCACAAAAAACCCAAAAATGGCACGTACCAAAAAATAGCAGAAGGCTAGAGAAGCAATGGAAAGGGAAGGATAGACACACCGACTTATACACACACACACACATACACATAGACGCACGCACCGCACACCTAATAAGCCAAGGGCCACACCCACTCTCTAAACGCCCCACTTTTACTCCTCTACCACACTTCTTCATCTTCATTGACTCGTCTCAGCCCTTCGACCTAAACGAATACGACGCGACGCACTTTTTTTTTTTCTTCCTTATTTCGGCACTTTTGATACCCTTTTTCAGTTAAAAGGTAATACTGACTATAGAAAAGAAGTGTATTCGCTTTCAATTAATTTATATATATGAAAATTTGTTATCAATGATTAGTTGAGTCCTTTATGCTTATGTAATAATGTCTGGAGTTTGAATTTTTGAGGAATTCCACTATATATTTGCATATATATGTATATATATTCACAGTTAATAAGACGAGAAACTGTCGGTTAATTTATATGATTAATCTAATTAACCTTAATTACTCAGAATTGGCTTTAATGTTTTAAATTAGCCTTTTAATGATCACATTTGTTTATTGTAAGCTATTCATATTACATTTTCAGCTAGAGAAGTTATTTCTTATAGATCAATATAAAATATCTATTAACTACATCCTTAAGAAGACTATATCCTAATATATATAATGAGATCAATATTACTATATTATAAAAATGTCTATTAGCTATTTCTATAATATATGTATATATATATAAAATATTTTATAGATAGATGACAAATAGAATTGTTAAGGTGTATATCATAGAACTTACTTATTTCTTAATATACTATTCAGATATATAGAAAATTTATGCCTTTGTATAAATAAGTAGAAGATATACACATGCCTTATCTTAGAATCTAGCGATTTCTTATTAAACTCTTCAGATAAATAGAAACTTTAATTGTATATCTTACAAAAGATAGCTGACTTCTTATACAGGATCATGTTTTATAGTTCACCCTCACACTTTATTATTCAGTTAATATTAATAATCTTCGATATTTCCCCATTAATAAACAAAATTCAAAGATTACTTCTGTCTTATAGATATAAACAAGACAATCTTGAAGAAATTATGATCATCTAAACACAGTTGAAGCGATTGAAATAAAATAAACACTTAGAGAAAAACAAATATATCCACTTTAATTAGAATCTATTAGATATAAAACTTATAGACAGCCACATGCTATTTAATCTGTAAATCCAAGTTGAATCCCTTAACTAAGTACATTTAGATGTTCGTCTTCACTTCACATGCAAATGATTAAGGGCATTAGAACTTTGTCATAGTCCAAAGTTATCTAGTTCTTGAAGTTATTTTTTTCTTTTGAAAAATCGCATAGCTAGCAGAAAGAACGAAAGCGTAAAGGAGAAGAAATGTTAGAAGAGAGAGAGAGAGAGAGTGTGTGTAGTAGGAAGAGGACACAAGATGGAGGAGAAAAAAGCAATCCCAAATACGTGCAATTGCTGAAAATATGCTACGAACGGAGCCCGGCATCAAAACGTGCGGGCCAGGCAACTCTAAGCCTTAAATGGAAAGATACGAGAGGGGTGGAGAGGGGAGGGGAGGAAGAGTAAGAGCCATGTGACTGTGAATCGCCCTCAACGTCACCCTCATCCTACATTCACATTTACATTCACATTCACATCCCACATTTACAGCACACACACACACACACACACATACATACATACAACAAACACATTCGCTCACACACACACACATACACCCAGTGACTGCCGTTTGCTACTCCTATTACCCTCAATCATTTATCATCTTGGCTGCAATTAATCATCAAATGCGCGCGCTCTCACATTCGCAGGAGATGAAGGCAAATACGAAGGAGAGGCACCAAGAAGGAGGACTCTATGTGTGTCCTTTTATAGTTTTTGTGTTGGACTCACACACACCCTACACACACATACGTACATACATTCACATTTTTTGGCTGGATTTATGCGCATAATATGTGGCACTGCTGCGGTGCTAGCTCACATTTAACTATGTGACAGACGCCGAACCAGTTCCATATAGCTACAGCTTCAGCTCCAGCTCCATCTCCATTCCCATCTCCTTCTACTCCTCCATCTCTATTTCTCCATCTATATACTTATATATTCTCCATCTCCATCTGCTGGTTACGTGCAACTTTATGATATGCCTGAATCTCTGGGCTTTTGCGGTTTCTGCTGCTTCTGTGGCTTACACTTGGTTAAACTTTGTGCCACACACACACACACACCACACACTCACATCCACATACACATACACACACGGCAACAGCAGCTGCATGCAACAAAAGTTAGTGCAACTTGCGTTTAAATTAAGATATTCGCTAAGAGGGAGGTGCTACAGTTTGGAGCTTGCTCTAACTCTAAGTCTGATTAGGCTGAGGTTAACTTGGTCCATGGCCAAGATGAAGTTACGAGCATTTCGGGAAAAGAAAAAAAAACATTTTCTATATGAAATTTGATTGAAGATTTTTTTCTACATAAGATTAAAATCTTTTCTTTTTTTTAAGATTTTCATTAGGGTCTTCTTTTGATTTACATTGATATGTATAAAACTGACTTTTTATGCATTGAATGAAGACAAAGTTTAGTTCCATTTGAGTTAATTAAAACTTTTGTTATCATTTTATTAAATCATTTTAAATATATGTATATATATATGTGTATATATACATACGCTCAACTATTCATTGAAGCAAATTAGTGATTAACTTTGCAATACTTTTTTAGTCAAAAGATACTAAATTCTAGCATACAGATTTGGGTATATATTAATATATGTATGTATGTGCAGATATCTAGTTACTTTTTTTTTGAGATTTAAATTGCTTTTCGTAATGGATAAAAATCAAAGATAAAAATCTTGCTTCAAAAAGGGATAATTTCCAAATGTTATTGGTGAAAGTTTTTATTTTCTTGATCAATTCTCTTAATTATTTTTTCTTATTTATTGAAAATTTTATTAATTAAAATACTTAATTTTAAATATTAAATGAATAGTGAGAATTTTAAGAGTATATCTGAAAAGTTATTTAAATTATTTCATTACGTATGCCAAAAAATTTAGTTCAAAATATGGAGATAATTGTTCTTTTGATCTTAATAAATATATATATATATATACATATATAACTATATACCATTCAAACTGTTTATATAAGTGACCGTTGGCTTATCGATATATAAAATCTAAATTGATCTTCAAATTAAGTTTCATCAATATTCAATCAATTATTTACATTAGAGTACATACTGTACTCTCACTTAAGAGCTAAAAAAAAAAAAAAACAAATGAAAACTGATATCAAATTTATAACTTTTCTTTTCTCTCTGTGCACTTTTTGCTACCCTTTCGGCCGTATACATTTCTCTTGGTTAATTTTTATTTTTTTTTTTTTTTTTTGCCGACTTATTTGCATTTGCAGAACCACTGTAATTACTTTAATTGGCTATACCCACACTCAGGCAAACACATGTGTGTACATACATACATACATATGTGTTTTTATGGGGGGGAGAAGGGTGAGTAAGAGAGCCCGCAATTAGCAACATATGACACCCTTCCTTCCAAAAAAAAAAAAAAGAGTATAAAAACAGCTGTTAGGGTCATACATAATTCGCAGAACTTTTTGAAAACCCCTCGCTCCCCCCATCCAACCCCTTCAACATCCTAACAGGCAAGGCAAAAGTTTGACTCTTTTTTAAATTTAAGATAATTGAGTTGAATTGCAAGTCTATGATACAAGTACAGATACTCATATATATATATAGACAATGTGTGTATATAAAAACTTGTATAAATCTTGATTAGGTATTTCATTTTCTTTTTTTTTTTTTTGATCAAAAGAATGGTGAAAAACTAACCAAAACGAATGTCTAATGTCGGTTGTCTGTTGTCTGTTGTCTGATGTCTGTCTGTCTCTCTGTCTGTCTGTCCGTCTGTCTGTCTCTTTTGCCTTTTGAGTTTGAATTATATCCTTAGTCTAATTGGTTGTACAATTATATATGCTTCGGTTAGTGGCTGATAAATTTGTATTTATTAGACTCATACATCAAGTTGGCATCTCCTTTGTGAATGGATACTGGATGGAGGGCAGACAGAAAGAAAAGACAGAGATAGATATAGAGTATGTCGATGTGAATTGTGGATATAAAGATGAAGATGGAGATGGAGATGAAGATGGAAATGGAAATGGTGGAGCAGGAGCTGAGCAAATGGAAGAAGGCAGCAGCTCCATCAGCAGTCAATGTTGTCGTTCGTCCTCGTTACTCAAAGATGTGAGACGGTTGATAAAGTCTCTTGGTAATGAGTGGATATGTTTCGTATTAATTACAGTTGTGTATGTACGCGTGTGTGTGTGTGTGTGTGTGTGTGTGTATTCTTTTACCTCACCTCTCTATTCCATCTTGAACCATTTTGTCTTGTTATGCGTTGCCTAGGAGCAGAGGAGCCTTGTTAAGGAGTTGTCTTTTGCTCTGTTTGCTAATCTTTTATGTGGAGGAGTCTAATCTGAGCTGCTGCTGCCATTTCTCTGCGTCTGTATGTGTGTGTGTGGGTTGATTCTTAATTTCCTCTCTATTCTGAAGATATATACGCTTCAACCGATTTAAGTCACCAACCAGTCTCTAACATTAAAGTGGATTCCTCAATAAAAATTGGGCCTAAGTCTTGATTGATTTTCTTTTCTTTTCTAGGTTATTGTTTTTGTTATTGTTGTTGTTGTTGTTGTTGTTGTTTTTTATTGTTGCTGCGTTTTATGGCCGAAATTAATCTTTATTGGGTAGGAGAAAATTCATCTAGCCATAAAAAAAAAACACTTTTTACGACTGCCAAAACTAATCCTTTTTTAATAATGCTTAGCTAGGCGAATGACCAGAACACAAATACAGAACCAAGACCCAGACCCCGGACCCAGAACTCAGATCTTAGACCCAGACCCCGAACCCTGGACCCAAATCTAGATTCAAGCACAGACCCCCGCGCGCCACGTGTCTCAATTTTTGCCAAAATTCATTTGAGTGTAAGACAATTTCATTTGCCATTTTGGCCATGGCCAATTGCACATTATTTCATTGTTTCATTTTATATATTTTTATGTAAATTTCCAACACAAATACAATATACAAATACAGTGAGTGGAACAGAAATAGGTACAAATTGTTTTCCATTTCTTCAAGTAAACAACCAAGACATGAAATGACATGAAAGCTGGCAATAAAAGCAAATGAAATTTTATATGTACATAAATATGACTATATTTTAATACTCTTGAATATTTGTAAATTTTTGATCAAAGTGTTTTTATATTCCAAATTAGGTCAATAGCTGAATGTTAAATTTAAATTGTTACGGATTTGGTTTATATAAACAAATGGTAGAGAAAAGTTTTCAAAATAAAACTTTCTAAAGATGAAAACTGATCTAGAACATGATTTTTATACAGGTTGGTATAAGATGTGAAATTTTTGTTGGAATCAGGTATATGTAAATGTATCTTAATAACGATGTCGTATAGAAAATATATATATATGAGTATATAGAAAATATTTAGACAGAAAATCATAAAATTTATAATGGTTTTGAATATACATAATTTCTCTATATATAGACTACGATTATAGAGTATATAGAATATCAATTATTAACAGAAAACTGAAGAAATATAATAAAGTTTTATACTGGATCTAGAAATTCCTTACATATAACCATATTACGAACCCATTTTGATTCAATGAACTATGAAGGAAAATTATGAAAATTTTCAAGTTGTTTTCATTCTAATAAAAAACAATCCTTTAAAGTAAACCGATCTAAAGTAAACTAATGCCTAATATAATGAACACATATGGATAATTATGCAAAGATAAGAGTTTATTTATTTATTTAAATTTCTCTATAAATTATTCATTTATCTATTATATCTGGATTATCATATATAAGAGATCGGTTAATGCATTTTGTGTGTAAGGGTATTCAAAAGGAGCAAAAAAAAAATAAAAGACTATCAACTGATGCCATTTAGAATGAAACAACAACCCTCAAAATTGTACATATATATTTGCTTACCCTCGCTCCTTACCTCCTCGATACCCCACCCCCCAACCCCACTCATCCAGGCAGTCTGGGCATTTCTATTCCTATTTCTGCGCCCCATTTTTTTTTTTTTTTTTGTTTTTTTGAGGGTGAAAAATGTTGAATTTGAGTTTTCGGTATTTTAAACATTTTTTGCGCACACTTGCTATTTTGTTTAATTTTTGCACACGTTCCCTTCTCCGCTTTTACTCCTCCTCCTTCCCCTCCTCCTCTTCTTCCTTCTACATATTGTATGAGGAAGTATGTATTTACTTGGAATTCTAAATGTCTGTGCGTGTGTGTGTGTGTGTGTGTGTTGGTGTGCGAGTGTGCGTGGGCTGCTGAGAAGTGTGAGGTAGAGTGAGGGTTGTTTTTCGCTACCCTTAGCTAAAAATGTATGTCAAATTTTGTGTTTTGTATGTGTTAAGCCTCAATATGAAAGCAGTTGGTCACTGAAATGTAGCACTAATTAGATGTTCACTCTGACTCACTCTATATCCTCCCTCTCTCTCTCTCTCTCTCTCTCTCTCTTTCTATTTTCTTTCTCGTTTTCTCATAAATTTGCCTTAGCCCTTATTTTCGTTTATACATATTATTCTATGACGTTTTCCTTTTTTGTTCTATTCCGTTCCGTTCTGTTCTGTTCTGGTCTGATAAGTGTGATAAGGCCACAAAAATGGCGCCAACTCTAGAAAAGAAAATGTTCCGGCAGCTAATTCTAAGAGCAAATGATAAGGACATGTTTCTTTGCTCTCTCTCTCTCTCTCTCTCATTTACTCTTTGTTAGTGTTGTTGTCTTAGTTTATACAAAAGCAATTTCGTTTAGTTGACACATTGGGCCATAAAAGGGATCAGGACCCTTGCCCTAAAGACGCCTGCTTACATATGTGGCCCATAGATGTTTATTTTCTGTTGATGTTTACAATTGTCGAATGACGCCCGTTTCTCCTTTTATTTTGCTTTTCTTTTCTCATTTTTTTTTTTTTTGGATTGGATTGGATTTTATATGGGTTGGGTATGGGATGATATGGGCGTGCCTTAACATTTTACTCAGAGGATTGTCGTTTCCTCTCAAGTCTGATAAAAACAATTCTGAAACTGATTCGTACATACTGGACACACTGAATCATTCCATATCAATTTTTGAAATATATTTCATATTTGTTGTTGTTGTTGTTATGGTTGCAAAATAATATAGAGAGAAAAGAAAATATGTTTTTTTTTATTTTTGTATTTTTTGTTATTTGTTATAAGTATATGCGCCCTTGTGCCCAGCCCAAAGAGAAGATTTGAGAATCCCAAGACCCATCCATATATGTTAATCATCCATTCAAACAGTTTTCGGCTCATATAACAAGCAATGGGAATGCATTTGCTTTTTAAGAC
This sequence comes from Drosophila sturtevanti, assembly GCA_018150375.1. Classification (NCBI taxonomy): domain Eukaryota; kingdom Metazoa; phylum Arthropoda; class Insecta; order Diptera; family Drosophilidae; genus Drosophila; species Drosophila sturtevanti. Next base: position 669,245 of record JAECWJ010000317.1, read on the forward strand.
AGACAGTGGGCACCCCTTGATGGTTATGTTGCTGCTTATTGGTGTTGGATTTTGCTTTTTGGGATCGTCGTCGTCGTCGTCGTCCCCCCCCCATTCCCTCATAACCATTCCAGATGATTTTGAGTTATTTCACACTGTCCGACAGCTGCGGCGTTCGCTGTTTGCCTTAGCTGCCCCTGCTGCTGCTGTTGCTGTTGCTGCTGCTGTTGTTATTGCTTTTGTTGTCTTTGAAAAGGCGTGAGAAGGCAAGCCCTGAAATCAATTTACACACCCTACAAAATACAATATATATATATATATATATATATATATATATATAGTTGCTCGGTCTCCCCTCCCTAACAATCTCCTTTGCCACTCTTCCATCATTTCGTTTAGCTTTTCTTTTGTGTATAGGCCTAAGTGCATCAATTGACAAGAAAGTTCTTCAACAAATTGCATTAAATCAATTGTAAAAAAGAGAAGAAAAAAAAAGAAATAGAGAAATTCTTGAAATACGAGGGTACATCTCGAAAGAGAAAGAGAAACATGCTTAAAATAAAATTAAGTAGGAAGCACTTAAAAAAAAGACACACTAAACCTCAATTCAATTTTATAATTCTAATAGAATACGATTTGGGCAATTAAATTGGAAGTAACAAGAAAAAAATAAAACCGATATACGAAAAACAATAGGAAAATGGTATTGGGTATTGTGATTCTTAGTTACCTTAAAATCAGCAAATTATCTGAGATAAAATATCTAGTTCTAAAATGAACGCACTTAAACTAGGTGGCTGTCATCATATCAATATAATTTCTATTATTCAAAATTGGCTATCAAATTGGTAATCCATATATCAATTCCTAAAACATTTTATAACAGTTTAGTTAACTTATTTGAATCGAATGCTAAAAAAAATCCTTTTGGGATAAAATGCGTAAATGCCAGTTGGGGGTTTTGTAATTTTTCTTGTTTAAAATTTAATACATCAAAATAACTGAGGCGATTTGGCTTTAAGTAATTTATCATACTGGCTTAGGTCTTGTTCTCGCTCTCTCTTTCTCTCTCTCTCTCTCTCTCTCTCTCTCTCTCTCTCTCTCTCTGTCTGTCTCTCTATGTTTGAGCTAATAATAATAATGGCAAAAGGCAAAGAGGCATCTTATTTTATTTCAGAGTTTTCTTTCTTTTCTTCTTTATTTCGTTGTTGGACTGAATTGAAAGGGAATTATTTAAATACAAGCTCAGAAATGAATTGGAAATGGAAATGATGATAATGATTGATGGAGGCTGTTGCAACTAAAAAGGAATGTTTAGTGATAAAAGTCAGTATAAAAGAAAACAGAGGAAAAAAGAATCTTTCTCCTTCCTTGCGCTCTCTGTTTCAGAATGAAAAACATGATAAGTATGCATATTGACTTTATCAAAAAATTATACATATATATACTGCAGATGTACAATTGTATGTATGTATATATTATATGAATATTATATTCATTCAAGATGATAAATGCTCCCAGTTGAAATTGAGACAAAGAACTTGGTTCATTTCAAGGTTCAAACTAACCGGGAGACTTCCAGCGAACAATTCCCCGACTCTACATACACACACACACACACACACAACTCAGAAGTGACTAAGCAGAAAAAACATGTACATACATACATATAGCAAGGGCAACTTAGTTATTTTCAGAACTTATTATCATTATATGACAAATTGATTACAAGTAATTTCTGGTCTTATTTTCAGTAAGTATTTTTGTTTGATTTATCTCTGACAGAGTTCTTGCTGTTATTTTCCTTTTTTTATATTTATTTCTTTTTTATCCATTACATTTTCAAAAGCATTGAATTGAGTTATAGAAGGAAGCAAAAAAAAAAAAAAAAAAGAAAATAAGGAAAACCTTTTGAAGACAGCGAAGAAAATTGGAGGCTGACCAATTGAGGGTAGCGTAAGAAAACGAACATTTTACACTGCAACAAAGATACGCAATTGCTTAACTTTTGTCTAAAGAGAAGGTATTCGAGTAAGTTAATGTGGGATTCCATTGACGTAAAGTGTTTGGGAATTTTAAGGAAATTGCAACATAATTTAAAAATTTGTAATATATCAGGCAAGTCTTACCAAACTGAAAAGAATTGAGAATTGATCACAAAGTCTTTTTAAACAGATGAACAGATGAATGAAATTCCAGTGAAGTGAACCACTTGGGAATTCTAAAGCATTGACTTATGCAATTTGTATTAATCTATAATCATTAATATAGATCAATTCTCTTCTAGATTTCAATACAAATACATTGATTTTTCAAAGTGTATTTACAGTTATAAATTAAATTTTTCATTTCAACCAAAAAATAAAAAAAATAAAAAAGCAGAAAAAAAAAAACGGAGATAGATACGAAAACTAGAAAGATATAGAGGAATAGATTGGGGGAGCGCGCGGATGAAAGGGCAGAAAGGCAGAAAAAATGTTTTTATTTACGTTAAATTTCATTTCAATTTCTTTTGCTTTTCCTTTGACTTGGATTCCACTTCGATTTCAACTCAATGGCCAATCAATAACATTCTCAATGTTGCTTTGGTGCCTGCTGCCTGCTGCCTTGTGCCTCCTGCCTAGCACCTACCTACCTCCTAGTGGCTCTGGCTCTGCCTGGCTGGCTGGCTGGTTGCCTTTGCTCTAAACACCAATTGATGTTTATATGATAATGATTAATGACTTGCGTTACTTTTACACAGATTGCTTTTTGTACTCGCATTTTGTTGTCAGAATGGAATGGAAAATGGTATGAAAAGTAAAGAAAAAGCCTATTTATTTATATGCCTGGCGCCTACTTCAATTCATTTCATCAGCCAACATCTCTTACTCCGCCAATTTCTTTTCTTTACTCTCTCTGTGCGAGAAAGAGATAGGGGCAGAGAGAGAGAGAGCTAGAGAGTGAATGAGAGAATTTAGTTGCGTTTAGCCTTAAATTTTTCCTCATTATCCCAAGACATTCATCAATTGTTGGCAATTTGTTAAAAAAAAAAAAAAAAAAAAAAATGAGAGAACCAAACCGAAGAAAAACATGAAAAAAAAAAAATATTGAACATACCACTTAAATGGCAGGAAACTGTAACTAATGATGACAACTTATTTTGGCCTAAACACTTTTATTGGTTTTTCTCCCCCCTTCAATCTGCCCCCACAACGCCCCCGTCGTAACTGTAATTAATGATGTTTAAGGGTGGAAAATGACTTTCTGTTAGTTAGTTTTTTGATTCTTTACACAGTTTTCATTAATCAGTAACCAACAATCAATCGATAGGAAAGTATTGCAACTTAACTAAAAACATCCATTGACCGACCGACTGTTCTATCCTTCTCTCTACGTGTGCGGTATATTTTGTGAGTGTGTGTTTTTGACTTTTATGTGTCAGTTGGCAATTGAATTAGGCAAACCAATTAGGCTGGCCAGAAAAACCAAAACCAAAAAAAAAAAAACTACATAGAAAGAAACAAAGAAAAAGGGTTAAAAGGGAGAGAAGGGTAGAACAAAAAAAAAAAAAAAAAAAAAAAGAAAAAAGAAAGAGGGGAAAGAGAATATCGATGAGCTTCAAATTAATCAAAGGGTCCTGGGTAAGTAATCATTGAGTAAACATGGTGCAAATGGAAAATGTTGCCAAGGGCATGGACAAGGGGGACAACGGACAGCGGACAGGGCGTGTCATTTTGGGCTGAACTTGGCGTTAATTGCTCTACTCGATGTGGTGTGTCCTTTCCCATTGCTCTCTCGCTCTCGCTCTCTCTCTCTCTCTGCGTTCTTTTTTTCTTACTTTTTCCAGTACAATTTCAATTGTAATTTATCATTGTTTGCCTTTGCATTTGCTTTGGCATTTTTCTCCCTTAAACAAAAAAAAAAAAAAAAAAAAAGAAAAAAGGGTTTTCATTTCCCGCCTTTCCTTTTCATCACTTCCCTCTTTACTCATCACACGCCATCAAAGGCAATAGACAGCAAAAAGCAAAAGGGTTCACTTGATGCTAAACCAAAATACAGAAAGAAAAGAAAAAAAAAAAATAAATAAAATAACCCATTCACCATTCCACCTTTTGCCAATTGCCATTTAAATTTAAATATTTTATTGAGTGCACAAAAATTGTTAATTGTTTTTTAATTGCCTACCTTTCTCTTTCTCTGTTTCTCTCTCTCACTCTCTCTCTTTCTCCTCTCTCTCTCTCTCTCTCCTATCTTTTCTACTCTTGTTTTATATGAGGAAAATGGGAAAGCTGGCAAAGAGAAAGAAGACAAACTGAAAAGTGTTTTTTTTTTCCTTCATTTTCCAAAGAAATTGTACAAGAAAATGTTATGTATGGAATTCAATTATAAATACCAAATTAAAAATGAAATATATTGCTTGTTTCGTTTGTTGTTGCTTGTTAAATGGCCAAAATAGACTTTAATGGTAAGAAAAATATAGTCTAAAAATAGAGTAAAAATTTAAACTTTACGGTTAGCCATATAGTTTAGATATACTTTAGAATTGGCTTAGAAAGTCTTCAGAAATTAAAGTAATCTAAAACTTGATATTAAAATTAATTATAGAAAAATGCTTAAAACACTCAAAGTGAAAATTCAAACAAACTCTACCAATTCAAGTGCTTGGTCCACCTTTTTTTTTTATTCAGAAATATATGTATATATGTATATATAATAAACGACACATGGCAAAACCTCATAAACTTGGCCTAGCAGCTGTTTGCTGAACCAAAAATTTGTTGCCTTAAGTGAGCACGTGCCCGACAGAAAGATTTTCCGAGCCGCCAAAGTGTTAAAAAAGCAAAAAAGAAAAAAAAATAATAATAAAACGAAGGAAAGTAAGAGAGAAATAAAAAAAAATAGTAGAAAAAACCCGGAGGGAGGGGGGGAAAAAAAAGGAAAAAGCAAACTCAAAATTGAGTTAATTTCAGTTGCTTTTTGCATATTTGATGCCTTTCGCCTTGAGTTAAGACTTTTGCCTACATCAAAAAGTGGCAAACGTGCAAAGCAATTCAAAGTCAAAGACGGCACACAAATAAATAAAGCAAAGAAAAAAAAAAAAGAAAATAAGAAAAAATAAGTGAAAAACGACTGTCTGGTCAAAATGCCAAAAAAGCAGGTGAAAAGCAGGTGAAAAATGTTTTGCGAAGAGAGAGACACACGAAAGAAAAAAAAAAAATATTGCCACTCCATTCGAAGAATTTTTAATGAAGCTAGCAACAACAACAACTGGGGGAAAAAAAAGAAATAAAATTGAGCCTGACAATATGTCCCCGGGCTTGAGGTTTTGTTCCTTTCCAAACTCTGACAGCTTTTAATAAAAGTTGGGGATTTTCGGGTTCCTTTTGTCTCTAGTTTTTCCTTTTTTCTTTTGGTTTTTTGATTTGAAAGTTCACTCGTGCATACAGGAACCAGGTCAACCCTTTTTACTCCACCCTTGACCCGGCTGACCTTCTATACCATCATTTTGCCCTTAACCTTTAAAGTGAGTTGTCAAATTATTTTCACTGTTTTGCACTAAAATGATTTCTACATTTCTTTGTGTGGTTTCCTTTGCCATCCTTCCTTCCCATTCCTTGTAATCCTATACGCAAATCATTTAAAGGAAAGGAATATAACCCCTAAAATAGATATTTGAACTCAAAAACTGATAAAGATCAAGATCTGGCACTTGAGAAAGACACAAAGATCTCCGTGCCGTGACCCATTCAAGTGTCAAAACTGGCAGCTCTTTAACAAACAAAACAAAAGAAAAGGAAAAGGAAACAATATGGAAAAAAATAAACAATATATAACTAATTATAACTTAATTTTCTTCTTGTCTCTTTGCAGGTAAATTTTCCATATTTGTATTCTATGTCTACTATCGTTTATTTGTAATGATTTGGGTAAGTTTTATATTTTATATTATAAATTCTGCTATTATCATGGCCACTTTGAGCATAACTGCTAGAAAGAACAAGGTTAATATCAATGTCTTTTTGGGCTTTACAACATTTGGTATTAATTGTTCTCGATAGTCATTATAAGCTTCATAATCCTCTGGCTTGGGATATATAGTTGATCTGCGTTTTCGACCCATTTCTATATTCCTATATATAAATATTATAATTCTAGTTCTATTGTTTCCTTTTTGTGTTTTTTTTTTGTTGTGTGATAATTATGACAAAGCCGTCTGATATGGAGTCAGAACAAGTCAAAGCTAATGTGTCATACATATGTATACTATAAAAATCAAAGTCTTTGCTTAGTCTTAAAATTTCATAAATTAATCAAATGCGAACCGCGTTATATTAAAATTTTTATCACAAAATAAAAAAATAATGATTCATGACAAAACGAGAAAAAAGCAAATACTAGAAATACTTTATAAAGTCATCAAAAAAATTGAAAGTAAAATAAATAAAAAGGAAATGGAAAAATGTCAAATAACCGATATTAACCGTTTCGTATTGGTATTTTAGTGATGGTAATACTTAGTTTCAATTATCGTTTCGCTTTCGCCTAACACAACATACATAAAGGTGAAAGCGTTATCAGAAAATTTAATTTACCTACATTTTTCACTATGTTAATTAGTCACTCCTCCTCACCTCCAGACAAATCACAGCATAGAATAAAGTCAGTCCAATGACTGTAAGGGCATTGTATATATAGTATTTGGTAGGGAACGATAACAAACACTTGTGACCAAGTTAAGTTCAGTGGCTAGGGCCGGGTTGTAGGTTGTTGTAGTTGTAGATAATGCCAATGTTTGATTTGGTAGGCAGTCACAATTTGTTGATTTTTCTCACTCTTTAAATACAACAAAGTCTAAAACATTTTTCTCGACGCTTGTTTAACGTTTTTCATGGCAATGCTAAGTGTGGAAAATTTGTTGTTGTTGTTGTTGTTGTCGTCGTGTTGCTTCAATTTGTGTTTGGCTAATGAATACGATTTACCATATTTAGGCTAAAGTATTTGCCCTGCAATACCATACCATAACAAAAACATCAACAAAAACATAAACAACAACAGCAACAGCAACAACAACTACAACAATAACTTGACTAAACCCATAAAACGCAAAACATTCCAAAGCTTTTGAAAATGACTTCATCAAGACGACGTGTTGAGATTCCCCCACAGTCTCTGTCTCCCTCTATGAGACAGACAAACCACAAGACAATGAACATCGTCTCTTAGTTAGAGTGGCCTCCACTATTACTACTATTTCATCTCCACCTCCTTCTTCCCCCTCTCCTCCTCCTTCTCCTCCTCCTCCTCCTCCTCCTCCTCCTCTTTCCACTAGCATTTCATCTAGTAACTGGGTGCTGATGATGATGATGATGATGATGCCTTCGTAATGGAATTCAATGCATTTAATGGAAATTTTTTGCATTTACATAATCGATGCAGGGCAACACAACAACACCAGCAACAACAACAACACAAGAAAAAAAAAACTTATGAGCTCACACGCAAATTAAATCTACTAGACTTGAGACTTGACCAAAGGCAAACCTACAAATGATTCTTATTTAATATGTAATTTAGTGCATTAAAAATGAAAGAGAGGGATAGGTGGAGAGAGGGAGAGGGAGAGAGAGAGAGAGGTAGAGTGGAGTAGAGAAAAAAAAAAGGGAAATTTACTGTCATTGTGCGTCGTTGTTCTCATTCTGCATTTTATATTCTGGTATTTTTGCTTGGTTTCTGATTTCTGGTTTCTGGTTTGTTGCTAGGCAACTGCCGATTGCCTCTACTCAGATGGCTCCCATCTGGGATGATAATGCCTTTTGTTTATTTAACGGCGCTAAGTGCATGGCTCTTTCCATTTGCATAAATCGTTCCATTGGTTTGGTTTTTTTTTTGCAGTCACATTCATTCCAGTTATATGCATTAAACAATTTGTGGTTACAAATAATAATAAAATAATATATATAAAAGAAAAAAAAATAAACGTAACTCTCGTTCGTATCTGTTGCTGGGTCCGAGTGCTTGTTTAAACCATTAAGATTCATTTTTCAGTCACAATCTCAGTATGGGTTTCATTTTGCATAAATCATATATAGATTGAAAATGAATAAAAGTTATAGTTGAAGTAACTTCGGAAAGGTTATTTGATAACTAAAACAAAAAAACTCTAAAGTATGAAAAGAAATCAAATTTATATAAATTTAAATTAAAATATAGACAATGGCAATGGAGTCCTATTTATATAGAGAGTAAGATCATAGAGAATTAATCTCTAATTAACACATTAAAAAAGTGTTAGGCAATTTCCGTTTAGCCAATTATACATATATTTAGTCTTATATCTCTATAAATCAAAATGTTACATCATTTACTCTTTCATCATAATTGTATATATTTATTTCTTTTTGTTTGACAAACATTTTGAATCATTCGAATTTATTTTTGGCTAATTATTATGCCTAAATGGCATCGCGTGACCAACCAAAAAACGAAAAAAAGAAGAGGAAAAAAAAAATGAAAAGAAAAGAAATACCAACACACCTCAACCTCAAAAATGTTAAATGACAAAGATAAACACAGAAAATGAAGAGGAGGAAACAAAAACAAAAAAAAAAAAAAAAACTTAAAAAAAAAATTCGCTGGGCGCCACGCGACGACGTTCAAGTTCATTGCCATTTAGCCAAAATTGGCGCAAGCGGAAAACAACAACAACAAAAACAACAAAAAATGAAGAGAAACAAAAAAATAATTATAAAAATAAATGCAGAAAAGTAAAAAAAAAGAAAAAGAAAAAAATTAAAAAGGAAAAGGAAAACGAAATGAAACAGAGACTTTACATTGGTTTTGTTATTCTGTTGCCGTTGACTAGTTTTTATAATATTATATGGCACGTAGCCAGCCATTTAGCCAGTCAGCCAGTTAGCCAAAGTGCCTGGCCACGAAAATCCGAAAATCCGAAAATGAAAATTAAGGCATTTAATTAAACACACACACACACACGCACACAATCAGTCGATATACAAACAAATCATTTTGTTCAACTATCGACATTCGATCGAGCGACTGTGTCGATCGTTCGAGGAGAATTGCACACGGTTCCGTTGGTCAGCCAGGCGTGGTAATCATTCCGGGCACGTTCTTCAATTTTTGTTGAAAGTATTTAACGCATTTGGTTGCAATTAATTTTCGAGTGGATTGGTAAAATGCCAAAGCAAACAGCAACAACAACAACAACAACAACAACAACAACAACAACACGAAAAATTTCAATGCTACAACCAAAATAACAACGAACCTGCACACACCAAAATAAAAACTCACAAATACCAAAAATAAAAAAAAAAGAAAAAAAGAAATTAAACTGATGTATGGTGCCCCCTGTGACACAGGGCTGGCTGTGTTATGGTTTTGATTTATTTGCCTGACAAACGGGTTAATTACAATATGTTGCGGCATGCAGCAGCAACAGCAACAGCAGCAGCAAACAGCAACTGCAACATCAGTGTGACTGCAGGCCAAAAAAAAATCGAAAAAAAAAGAAAAACAGGATTTACATTTGGCACAATTGTTGCATGCCCCACCATGACGACGATGATGCAACACTGTAATACAGACACAGATACTCTGACTTTAAATGAACAACTGGTTGTTGGTGTTGTTGGTGTTGTAGTTGTAGTGGGCGCCGCCGCCGCGTTTACAATTTTTATAGTCAATCGAAGTTTCGTATGTCTCTGGCTAGGTGCAACATCATTTATATTGGCCTGTCCGATTGTGTGTCTTTCTGTCTGTCCGTCTGTCTCTCCCGTCTGTCTGGCAGTTTCTTTTGTTATTCGATTGAGTTGGCGGCTGATGCCATTGAGAGAGTCTCTATATAATGGAATTCATTTTCTTCTTTTTCATTATTTATTTATTAAATGCGCAAATGTGTGTCTGTGTGTGTGTATGTTGGTGTTGTAATTTATCACAGTTAAAGGGCAACCATAAAGAGGAAAATTCCTTCTTTTTTATTTTTATTTTCATTTTCATTTTCATTTTAATACCATAACAATGCCATTGCAATGGTTAAAATGCCTGCAACATAGCTGATATGCTGCTTATGGGTTTCTCATTTTGTGGTTATAATCCATAAATAGTTGTAAGTAATATAAACTATTATTTAATATGATTTATTAAATTTTTTTTAATAAAGAAAAAAAATGATGACATTATATGTCGATATTCAAGTATTGAAAAGTTAACACTGGCTGATCCAACTGTAGAAAATCGGTCAGTATCCAACTATTTGTAATATATATCTCGTAAGTTCAGATGGATATAATAATTAATATTTATTATTATGCCATATTTTGTTGACAAATTTCCCCAACATTTTTAACTAGATAATATTTAAAATACTTGACGAGGTCCATTCCATTCCATTCCATGGCTGCTTTTCATTTATTTTAGGTAAAAGACTTTTCACGGAAGAAAAGTCTTCATCAGGCGGAGCTTGACAAACAGTTTGCACCTAATAAAAGTGACGAAGACATTTTCCAACAAGATGACAGCAAACAAGACACACACACACACACACACATTTACCCAAAACACACACACACACACACACACACACACACAAAAATGTGACAAGAGGAAGAAAAATAATGGCAAAATGTTTTGCCTCAAAAAAAAAGAGAAAAAAAAGAAATGGGAAAGGAAAGGAAAGAGTTGATATATGAGGAGAGAGGTGGAAATAGTGGGGCATGTGGCATGGGGCGTGAGCATGAAATGGGGGCGTGGCACCATGAAGTGTAGCGTAATAAAATGCACACAATTTACGCAATTTACGTAACGTTAAAAAACATAACAGGCAAACAACAAGGCAAGGACTATAGAGTGGCGAGAGATTGCAAAAAACAGGAGAAATGGCGTGAGGGAAGGGAAGGGAAGGGAGGGGAAAACAGGATGAAGGCAAAGCAAAGGCACTTAGTGCTGTGACACACACACAGACACACACACACATACACATAAAGTAATGATGGGCCAACTCGCTTTCCTCTGCCGCTTGTCGCCTTGTTCAAACAGTTTTCCACGCTTTTCCCTTAACTGTTTCTTTTTCTTCTTTTTGTTTTTGGTGTGTGTGTGTCGCCATTTTTTGTTGCTTTTCGTTTTCATTTTTTAGTGTTGTTGTTGTTGTTGTACGTGTACTTTTCGCCGGCTTTTCGCTGTCATTGTCATGGTTGTTGTTATTGTTGCTGCTGTTGCTGAAAATGTTGCTCTATTTGCTTGAGTTTTGTTTCACATTTCCCTCGTTTATTTATTTTTTTTTCTTCTTTTATTTTTGATGTTTTTTCTTTGCCATTTTTTGTTTTGTTGTTTGTTGTTTTTTTTTTTGTTTTGTTGCTGTTACCAAATTCAATTTTCGTCAAGTTGGCAACAGGCACATGAAGACAGGCATCAGTTCGAGTAGTGGGTATCCTTCTATCCTTTTCGCCAACATTTGTCTATGTCAAGTTGCTGTTGCTGTTGCTGTTGCTGCGACGACATGCAATAACTTTAACTGATTTTTCACACACACACACAGCAACATACATAGACAATTTATAATTCTATTTATGCCTGGGAAAAACTGGCCAAGAGCGAGAAAAAGTTCTCTTGCTTGTCAGGCTTAATGATAAAGTGAAAGTTTTTTCAGTTGCTGTTGCTGGTGATTTTGCTGCTGTTGCTGTTGCTGTTGCTGCTGTTGCTGCTGCTGCTGCTGCTTGTGATGTTGCTGTGGGGTTGTTCTCTGCCTTTTTGCAATCTTCTTGCATGTGTGGACTCATATATTGGCTTTTGCATGCCATCAGGCTCAAGTTGACTTTTCATTAACAGAGTGTCAGAGAGAGAGAGAGAGAGAGAGAAAGAGCGGGAGTATGTCAGAAAAAGAAAGCAAAATTGATTGAGCGGGAGAGAGAGAGAGAGAGAGAGAGAGAGGGGAGAGATCTTAAGTTGTTTTCCTAACTGTCATAGCAAAAGACTTTACACACATATGAAAAAGTTATGCTTGGCCTCGACTTGTTGTGCCCTTCCTTTGCCTCGTTTTGTTTTTATTTTCTCTCCCCCTTGATGAAAATTAAGACGATTTTCCTTTAGCTAACATAAAATTGGTAACATTAGCAACTCTTTTGTTGCTGTTTTTTTTTTTTTTTTTTATTTAATTTTGTTGATTTTTCGGCAATTTTACAGTTGAAGAAGTTGCTGCTGTTGCTGTTGCTGTTGCTGCTGCTGATGTGACTATTAATGTATGTTGCTGCTGTTGGGTAGAAAACATTTATGATTATAATAATAAATTGTTGGAAATGATGATTGACATTGCATACGTGAGTAAGGGGAGGAGTGACAAGGGTGTGACTCTGTTGATGTTCATCAGTAATAAAAGAAGAGTGAGACCAGAAGAGACAGAGCGAGACAGAAAAAAACTGAGCGAGAGAGAGAGAGGGAAAAAATGCGTAGAAGTAGCAGGCAGAAAATTGCTTATACGCTCAGTTAGACCGACAACGATTAAAAGCCTGGTTTTTATGAGTTCCGAGATGTTGCAACATAAAATTGCTGACGTGACTGGGAATAGGTTTGGGGTAACAACAACAACAACATCACCACCATCCAGCAGCCAGCGCAGCACCAGCAGCAACTTGATTAAATGTATGAAAATATTCAGAGGGTGCACAGAGAGAATCCCTTTATTTTTATTTTTATATATATATATATATTTTTTCTTCTTCTTTCTTTCTTCTTGGTTTCACCAATTACTTAATGCCTTTTGCGGCAACCACAAAAATTTTGTCTCGTTTTTGTGTTTCGGCCTTTTTTTTTTTTTTTTTATTTTTTTTTTATACCCTGTACCCATAGGGTTCAAGGGTATATTAAAGTCGCTAAAATGTATGTAACAGGCAGAAGGAAAATTTTCCGACCCCATAAAGTATATATATTCTTGATCAGCATCAACAGCCGAGTCGATATAGCCATGTCCGTCTGTCCGTCTGTCCGTCTGTCCGTCTGTCCGTCCGTCTGTCCGTCTGTCCGTCCGTCCGTATGAACACCTAGATCTCAGAGACTATAAGAGCTAGAGTAACCAAACTTGGTGTCAACATCCGTCTAGTCCATACGCAGATCAAGTTTGTTTCAAATTTTGGCCACGCCCACTTCCGCCCCCGCAAATTAGAAAAAACTATAACTTGAGTTCTATTAGAGCTATAATAATTCTTTTTGGCAGACTCAATTATATAGCCAATATGTACCATCTGACCGAATTTGACCGAAATCGGTCAATAAATATCGGAGATAATACGTATATATGTTTTGTACTGAAATTCTATGGGCAGCGGCAGCTGAAATGTGTGAGCGAGATAGCATGCGCACGTTGCGTTCCTTTGTACCGAACGACGCATTAGTTTCGTTCACTGAGATGAGTGAGCGAGAAAGCATGAATTTGGTGTTTCGGCTTGCTAGGAGAATTTTGTAAAATAATTTATATTCAATTAATGGGGATTTGGATGGAGTTTGAGTTTATAAAATATATCTCTTATTGGTACAGGGTATTTTCCAAGTCGGCAGGGACGACTTGCTTACTTCATTTTTTTTGGTTGCATTTCAATTGAGCAACAGCAACATAAATATTTAATTTCTCAATCATTTGCTGACTTTGACTTTGTAAATAATTTATGATTTCAGCATTTTATTATATGTATGTACGCTGCACTTTTGCTTTTAATTAATTGATAAATACAAAAAGCAAAAAAAAAAGTGAAGAACAGAGAAGAGAAGGGCAACAAAAAAAAAAACCACAAAAACAATAAAAACTTAACTATAGATAAGATACATGGTGAAGCAATTAAGGGTTTTAGCTTTGGTTCTGGCTAAAACTGGGCCATTGACACAATTTGCTGTTGCTTTTGTTGCTGATGTTGCCGTTGTCAGTTGTTGATCTGACAGGTGATGCTGGTGTTGCCTGATGCCACGCCCCAAATATGCCAGAGTGTATTAGGGCTTACGGCTGGTATGCGTGACTGTCAGTTTTCCCTTAGCTTTCCTCAGTTTTCTCTCACTCACTTGATTTCTATTACACTTGACAATTTCGTTTGCTGTTGCTGCTGTTGTTGCTGCTGTTGCTGTTGCTGCTGTTGTTGCTGTTGCTGCTGTTGCTGGCTTTTCACGCTGACATGATTTTGACACAGAAATGACAAAGTGTTTAATATCCATTCACATCCGCGAACGCGAGCACAAGAAGTTATAGACAATTGAAGACGGGGGAGGGGTGTATAGGAGGGGGACTAGTTGAAGTGTCAGCAGCAAAGGAAATTATGTCACCCGAAGCAATTTTCTTGCTGCAATTTAACTTCAAACTCACAAAAAGAAAGTTTTATCAATTATCTAGCTAAGCAACTGTTCTAAAATTTTAATAGACTATTTCAAAACTATTGAAAAGTGTTTGAAAATTGTTGAAGCGCGAGGGTTCTATGACTGTTATATACATAGTTAACTGTTATATGTATATAAGTATTAGAGGAATAGGGGAAGGCTATTTTACATTTCCATGTTTGCATTTCGGGTAATTTTATGATTCACAGTCATAAATTAAAAAACTTGTGCTCATTTCATGTGAATTTTTACGACTGTTATACAGCTGTTATATGCATTCACTTACCATTAATTTAGTACAATTGTTTTATCATGTATTTTTATTGGTTTTCTGATTGATTTATTTCTATAACAACAAATATTCTATATCTTTCCCTATTCAATGACTATTTCGCACTGAGTTCTCTCCCATTGCCATTGCACCTGTTATACGCCTCTGCATTCGTCACTGAGAACAACTGTATTACAAGCACTTCACAACTGTTATACAGAGCTATAACATACACTCCACAAATGGCACGTTGCAATATAACAATGATGGAAATTGCTGCTGCAAAAAACAAAAAAAATAAGGAGAAAAACCCATTCCAGATGCAGCTTAATTTTTGCTGTTGTCTCTTTTTGGTATCGTTTTTTTTTTTTGGCCCTGGCTTGCCTGGGTGTTTATATGCCATCATTATCGCCCGTGTGCGTTGCAGATTAACTGCCTGTCTGTCTATCTGTCTGTCCTTTGACTGTCTGTTTGTCTCCTCTGCGTCTGTGTCTGGTTTGTGTTCCAATCTCCATCCTTTTGGCAGTTTTCGCGTTGGCGTCGTCATTGCATTCATCCTCTTCTCTTTTCCTGTCCTATCCTGTCCTGTCCTGTCCCTTGTTCATCATTTTCTCTCTCTCTCTCTCTCTTTCACCATCCTATGCCCACGCGTGCTGCTTGCAACACAAACTGCAAAATGGAATGCCTCCCTTTTGTTGTTCCTCTTATGTTGGTACTCTGACTATACACTGTGTTCTCTTTCTGCTTCTCCATCTCCATCTCTCTCCCTTTCTCTCTTTCTCGCGCTGGCACTTCCTTCGCTTTTCCCGCTATGGCACAAGCAGTAAAAAATTTAAAGTTGAGTGGCTCAAATGACATTTAATTGAATTAAAAATAGCTCGGGCAACTCCTTTTTTGTCAATGCAACGGCAACGGCAACGGCAACAGCAACAGCAGCAACTAGACTAAGAGTCAAGAGGATAGATAGTAAGGAGCCAGGGAGAGGGGTATGGGGAGAGGGTAAAAGCAGGATGAAAAGAAAATTGCATTGCTGAAAATTGTCTAACTATAACCTAATATATATGGAACCAAATTTGGCGACTTAAAAGGTCTCTTGCCTCTAAAAGACAAGAAAAGGGCAGGCAACAAACAAAAAAAAAAAAAAAAAAAAGAAAGGCAAAAGAAATTTTCCATCCCATCAGACGAGCTTAAAAAATAATACGAGAAAAAAAAACTAAAGGAAAATCTTAACGGCAAAACTGTTGATAGCAAAAAAAGGAAAAATACATTTAAAAATATTCAAGCTATCAAACAAAATTTATATCGAATATTAAATGTTTGATAAAACATTTTGCAAGGAATTTCAAATGCTTTCGGAATTTCCTTAGATGGTAAACAATTTAATTTTCATGAAAATTTAAGAAGAAAAGCAATAGAAAGTCATAGGGAATAAAAATATTATATATTGAACTTTTAAATTTTATTATATGTAATATGTTAATAATGTCTATAAGACTTCAATAAATTAAGTTAAGTTTCTGCAATTTTTTATGAAAGATTTGCAATGAATTACAAAAAAAAAAAAAAGGAAAGGCAAGAAATACCAATAAATTTTATGTATTATTTTTTTATGTATTTACCAATGAAAAACTAAAAATAACTTGCTATTTAATCTAAGTATTTTTGTATTTGATTTTCCCTCACACCTAGCATTCCCCCCTCCTCCTTCTCGCCCTATTACCAAATTGGCCCGTTTTTTTTTGTAGTTGCTGACTGTCGGCGATAATGAATTTGACGTCAATCTTTATTTGGCAGCCAGTGTCATTTAAGATATCAACGCAACGCAACGCAACGCAACGCAACACAACGCAAGTGGAGAGCTTTTGTTGTTGTTAATGTTGTTGTCGATGGTGTTGCTGTTGTTCACATTGTTGTTGCCGCTGTCCAGCGGAAATCGCTGGCACCAAAAATCAACGCCAAGCGGCACGAAATGTTTGTTATTTATTTTTTTGTTTTTTTTTTTTTTTTTTTTGGGTTTTGTGCATGGCATAAAATCAAAATACAAAAGAAAATACACATACACAGCTTGGCATATAAAATTGGAATTACTCGTACTGCTGATTGGCAAAAGCCAAAAAAGAAAAAAAAAAAACCAGCAACAACAGCAACACCAGCAACAAATGCCGGCTGGCAATGAAATGTGAAAAGCAGAAGCAACGCGGCGGCAGCAGCAGAGAGACACATCAGCAATGCTCATACTCATACAAGTTTAATTTAATGATGCAGTGAAGAAAGCGTGTGGCAAAGAGGGGGGGTGGGGCAGAATAAAATGAAAGAGGGGAAGAGGACGTGCGATATGAGTGGGTGTAGTGGACACTCGTCGGTCGGGCAGTTAGACAGACATGCTAGTATATAAATAAATAATTGTGCATTGATGAGCGAAACGTTGCTCAGGCATTTAAAAGAGATAGAGAGAGATAGGATAGAATCATAGCTAGAAAGAGAGGGAGAGATACATAGAGAAACAGGGAGGGAAGACATGTTGAAATGGAGGGTATGACATAGCATTATATTGCCATGTTCTTGTGGCTCTACAGACACGCACTTCCGCATTATGCTGACTGCTGCTTAAATGTATATATATATATATATATATATATATATATCTATATATACACAAAATCAAGCTGCCATTTCACTTGTCAATTTATTATGAGTGTGTATGCCAATGGGTGTGTATGTGTGTGTCTATTTTTTTTTCTCTCAGTGTAGCCACTTGTTTCTGGTAGATGCTAGATGCAAGGTCAATCTTAAGCAATATCGTTTATCGTTCATTGTCTATGAATTTACAGTTCAATGATCTTTTGTTAAACATTTAACGCCCTCAGCAATAAGCACAGCACATCGACAGCAACAACATTGATTATCACAACAACAGCAGCAACAATAATTTTCAATAACTACGGCAGCTTAATCATCCCAAATATAGTCAGATCTCTCTATAACCATAAAAAAATATATATGGCAGAAATAAACAACAACAACAACAACAACAACAACAGCAACAAATCTAGATAAATCTATAAACAGGAGCGGTTATGAGTATGCCAACTCATATCTCTCTAACCCCTTTAAGATTTTACGCTCATATTTTAATGACTAATAAAAGAAAATTTCTTATGTAGAAAAATGTGAAAGTTTCATATAAAATTTAATTTTCATATCAATTTAACGATTCTAAAATCATAAAAAAAACTTATCCAACAAATTCCTTAACTTATGGATTTTAAAAGTATTTATTAATATTTTAGTTATTCCATTTATTTTTTTTTTAGCTTTAACACTTTCTGCTCAATTATAGATAAAAAGTTTGGCAAGAGTTCCCATTCTCTGTGTGTGTGTGTGTGTGTGTTTCCTTTTTTTATAAGCCGGTCCCTGTGCGGTCATTGACATGTTTTCCTTTTTTTTTTGTTTTTTTGCTTTGTTCATTTTGACCATTTTGTAATCATTTCGATTTTCGAACTTATGACTGGACACAGTGAGAGCTCAAAGGGAGTTCCGTTGCTGTTGCTGCTGTTGCTGTTGCTGTTGCTATTGCTGGTTCTGCTTAGCCACTGTTTTTGCATTTGACATTTGCCTCAAATGCAGCCAAGTTGGCTCAGCACGTGCAACATGGACCAAGTCGAGGACTCGACTCTTCCGTCTGTCTGGGTTTCCATTTTTTTCTTCTTCTTTTTTTTATCTCTCTTTTGGTTGTTGCTGTTGTCGCCGGGTGCCGGCAGCAACAGCACTAGCACCAGCAGCAACTGATTTGCTTGGGGATTACGATTTTGTCTATCGGCTAATGGGGTCGTTTCTCTCTTTTTCTCTCACTCTTTCTGTCTTTGCTTTGTGTGTGTGGTGTGAGTGTGTGTGTGTGTTTGCGAGTTGATGATGTTAACTCAGGTCAACTACATGACTTTGCTTATGCAATATGCTTAGTGCTTCGTTTTACTTTTCTTTTTTTGTTCCTTAATTTTTTTTTTTGCTTTCTGGTTTTTGTTGCCTGGTTTACTGATAATTAAACGGAAATTGCAACAGTCAAAAGGTGGAAGGCATAAAGTAGTAAAAAGAAGAAAAATACAAAAGCAAAAGAAGATGAAGATGAAGATGAGGATGAGGATGAGGATGACGATGAGGATGAGGGCAAACACATCCCAGTCAACAGACAGGGTTAAACTTGGCATTTTGTAAACCATTTTAAATTGCATGCCACAAACCGCATTATACCCCTCCCTCCCACGCCTCCTACTCATCAGTTCCTTCTTCATATCAATAAAGACTATATTGTTTGCCTGTCACATGCTCATCTTCTTTTCATTCTTTTTCTCAACATTTTCTTTCCTTTACTCTAACAACATTAGTGTAATCTACAAAAGGGTAGCTTAACTTTGTTAATCAACTCGAAATTTGAACAAGTTTTTGTGAATGAGTTGGCCAAAATGAAAATTTAGAAAGGAAAAGTTAATAAACAAGATTATTTACTATCGGAAATAGAAAATGCGACTCAGAAGATTTGAAAGGAAAAATCAAAATCCTGAACAATTTCTAATTGAAATTTGGATTCAAAATAAGTTGATTAATAAATAAATTGGAATCTTCAATTAGATTGACTTAAAAAATTATATTAAAAGTTATTTAATCTTATGCAAAAAAGATTAGAAATTAACAGGAAAATTAATATAATGGCTTTAGCTACTGATCAATCATAAAGCAGCGATTTTAATGAATAAAAATACGGACTTACATGGATATAACTGGAAAGTCCTTAGGAAACTGCAATTAAAAGATATATATTAGATATATAGATATGCATATATTTGTATAACCTTTTCATAAATATAAAAATGAATGTAAATATAAAAATCTAGTAAGAATAAAAACCCATACAAAAATAACATAAATATAAAAATTCTAAAATAATTTCTTAAGACTCTTGGTAAAAATGTTCGAAAACGTTGCAGAACAATCTTGACAGGGAACTTTCGGAACCCTTAGGAACATTTTATGGAAATCCACTCACAAATGAAGCATTTAAATTCAATTTGAAAATCTTCTTTAAAGTGTATAAAATATTTTCGATTCCCTTGACACATTTTTCCTTTTTTTCTCTCTTTTTCACTCATACTGGTTTTTTTTTTCTTCTCCATTTTGTTGTTCGTGTTGTTGTTGTTGTCGCTTGTTGTGCTCTACGCATAAGCTCAAAATGACATTTTAACTGGTGCGTATAAACTTGAGCATTTTATGCATATTATCCTTTTATTTTTTTTCCTCATTCTTTTTTTTTTCTCTTTTCTTTTTTTTTTTTTTTTTTTGCTTGTGCTCCGCCTGCGGCCTAATGCGCACACACAAAAGGGAGGATGAATCAGTAAAAGAATGAGAGGCATGGGGTATAGAGTGCGAGTAAGTGGAATAGGGATGAAGAGGTAACAGGGGGATGGGGGGACGGGGGGCATGCCGATGACGACACGCCTTGGCAGCAGCTTTAACAAAGTCAAAAATCGTATTTATTATATTGCATTGACAACTCATGTGTCATGTGGAGCATATCAGGAGCAGACAACAGGGTGGAGCATCAAGTAAGAAGAAGATGAGAACGAGGACGAGAGTCGCCCACAAGCATCGAGCATCGAGTTTAGGTCTGAGTGTCTGGGCTACAACTTAAAGATTAAGCATGGGTCTGCGGTATGGAATCAGAGGGTCTGAGGTCTGGTGGTCTGGTTCCTGTGATCTGGGGACAACTTTAACTTTATGTATATGAGAGAGACACTGAGAGGAGGCTGAGGAGTTTCTCTTGATTTTGGGTTTCTGTTTTTTTTTTTTTTTTTTTTTTTTTGGAGTTTGTGTGTAGGTGGGGCAAAGTTTGCCGCCAATTTTGTTGTTGTTGTTGCTGTTGGGGTTATCATTCTTCCTGCTCTGGTGACTGCTCTTCATCCTCCTTGTTCTCCTCATCATCTTTCTGCTCTTCCTGCTGCTGCTGCTGCTGCTGCTGCTGTCGCTCATTTGTTATGCGACAGTGATAAATGTCATGCAAAAAGTTTCGGCAGCTGTCAAAAGGCATGTTTTTGGTCTTTTTCATTTTCCTGGCCAGCCTTTTTTCTCTCCTCTTCTTTGACTTGTTTCACTTGCCTCTTATTCTCTTCTTTATCCCTCATTCACATACTTTGTCTTTCTTTGATTCTGTCCGGTTGGGGACCCGATGACAGTTGAGCAAAAGGATTTTGATTAAGAATCTAGAAAAGTCCTTTTGGCCACATGCCTCAATGTTTACTCTTCTAGTGCAAGTATTTATTTAGTTTGGTTTAAAGGCTAAGCCATAGGAAATTAAACTGAAAATTAGCCGGCTCTAATTTTACGCATATTAGTTTTCCCTTCACTCACACAGACACACGCACACACACACACACGCACACACAAAGAGACACAAACAGAACCACCCAAACACACTTCCTTTTGACGCTTTCCAAGGATTAGGCTCCTTTGAAAAATTAGCGCCATTTACATTGTCCTCCAACACCGCCTTCCTTCTTTTCCCTTTTTTTTTTTTTTTGTTCTCCTTCCACCAAAGTTTCTTCATCTCTTTCCACGTTTTCTGCTTTTGCTTTTTTTTTCTTCTTTTCTTTTTGACAATTTCTTTTGCATGTTCAGTGATTTGGTTGATGATTTTTCTTTTTCTTTCTGCTTGTTTTTTTTTTTTCTTTTTTTGGGAGTTTTTCTTGATGATGCCTACAATTTTTTTTTTGTCGATGGGGTGTGGAAAAATCGGGGGTAGGGTGGCGGGCGGTTTGAGAGGGGAATGGGTGGGTTGAAATTTATTGAAATTGCCTGAGCCATAAAGGCGCGAAAATGCTTACTTCATACTTCAATATGTGATTTATTTGTACTTGGTCATACTCTTACTTATGAGAAAGTATTTTCCTTTTTAAGGATCTTGCAATAAATTATAAAAAACAAGAAGAATTGGGAAAATTGCCGTAAATTTAAGTTATTTAGAAAATAAGTTCATTCACTTATATTTTAGATTACCAATTAAAGATTCAGAATGAAAATAACATTTACAGATCTTGCTTTATATTGGAGTTATGGACCATAATAAAATTTTAAAATTTAGATATCAGTATATAATATATATATATATATTATGTCAGTTTCTTTTTAAAAAGCATATATAAATTTTTTATATTATTAAGTTTTTTATTATATTATTTTATACAAGACACCACTTCAAATCAATTTCAATGTTGATTTAAAGAGTATTTTCCACTTCGTTCGAATGAAATAATTTTTTTTTTTCAACTTTTATGTCATTTTTTTTTATGTTTCAATATTGTTGCTATTGCTGTTTCCATTGAGAATTGTGTCTTTTAGTGTGTGTATTTGCCTTATATGGCAATTGATTATTTTGCTTGTACTCGAAAATCAATTTTGAAGCATAAAAAAAAAAAAAAATACAAAAAGAAAAGAAAAACAAGTTGAAATTCCACATGCAGAATATAAAATGTTTCTTGTCATTTTTTTTTCTCTTTTCTTTTTTTTTTTTACTTTTGTCTTTTTCTTTCTTTCTCTATCTCTCATCTATCTGATTTGTATCTTTCGTTTTGAGAGACACTTGACTCGGCTTCTTGGTTTCTGGAGAGGAGCTAAAAATTATGTAAAGTATCTTGAAAGCATTTCAAAAAGGGTTAGCCATAACTATAACTCAAAGAACTTTATTGTTATACATATATTTAGTGATGATGAGAGAAGAGCCAAGAGACAAGTTTCTATGTTGACTATGGCCCAAAAAAAACAAGTTTTTGTCTTAAAAAGCAAAAAAACAACAACATCAGCAGCAGCAACAACAGCAACAACATGCAGGCAAGAACTAAGGAATAGGATGAGGAGAGCTAGGGTGGGGATGGTAGTGGAGTGAGGTGGTAAAACAAAAACAACAACCTATGAGCAGCAGATGTTGCTCTAAGCTTAGGCTTTGGGTTTACTTTCTTAATTAATTCGGTGGAGAAGGGGCCGGGAGCTTAAGAGGAAGATGTTGGATATGTATATATATGTGTATGTATATATATGTATGTGTACATAGATGAGCAGGATGAGTATGAGTAGGAGTTATGTAGAAGAGAAGCCCAGCATGTGTTCTCTCTTACTCCTCACTCCTCCCCCACCATTGTGCCCTCCCTCCTTCTCTGTCTCTGTCTCTCTCACTCTTTTAGTGTAGTGTCACAGCTTGTGGCCTGAGCATCACTTCAATTAAGGCACTTCACTCCTTTAGGTCCTTTGGCTCGGTTCTGCCTCGTTTTCTGCCTTTTGCTGCCTCTTCTCCTCTTTTTTCCGTTTTTTTTTTTAGCCAAGGTGTTGCACGTGTCGCTGCGGCTGGCTGTTGCTGTTGCCGATGCTGTTGCTGCTGCTGCACTGTGGCCTCTACAAGTGTCAGTTACTGATTATGATGAAGCATCTTGTCATAAATAAACACACACGACAAGTTCCAACCAAAAGGCCTGACTGGCTTCCTTCCCCTCTCTCTCACTCGCTTCTCTGTCTTGCTATATCGTTGCTTTCCCCCCCTCTCTCACTCCCTCTCCTTTTTCTTTTTTTTTTTCTTTGCCTGGGTGTTGATTAACCCCTTTTGTAATCCCTGCCTGAGCTAAGCAACTTCCCACTTGAGTTCTTATCTTGCTTCCTGCCTTCAGTTGGAGCCTTTTGTTAGTGTGTCCTCCCCTCCCTCTTTTCGCTCTTTACGCCTCCCCCCCCCACCACCTTGTTGCTCTCCTCCTTCTGTTAGCTCCCTTCTGATTCTTGTGGTTCGTTCTTATTTTTTTTTTCAAGGCATTTTCTTTTCACCACTTTTGTGGTTTTTAATTATTTCAAGTTTTATATATACTTTTTTTTTGTTTTTTTGTTCTTCTTCTTCTCATCATCTTCTTCTTCTTCATATGATATTAGTCGTCTTGTGAGTCGACTGTACTTACATTTAATTAAGTTATACATGTGTGTGTCTGTGTGTGTGTAAGTGTGTGTGTGTGTGCATAAAGAGTTTGAATTTCTAACTACTCAATTTGTTGTCAAGTGTGTAAGTTAAATACTTTCGGTTGGGTCAGTCGGTCAGAACTAGAGAGGAGACCCATTCATTATCTCATTTCCGCTTGAATAAGCAAAAACTTTATACTAAATATAAACAGAGACACACACACACACACACACACAAATAGATAGAGAAAGAATGTGAAAACGAGCAGAAGTGCGTCGACAAATATACGTTAAATGATGGGGAGGGGGAGGTGGAGGGGGAGAAGGGAGAGAATGGAAAAAAGATATACAGTTGAAAATTTAATAATAATGAAAATTGCAAGCGACAGTGAGAAATTCAATTAGCTTGAGAGCGAGAAGAGAGTGAGGATAATAGAGGGGCGAATGACAGTATATATATATATATATATATATATATAGGAGGGTCTCCAAATTATCTATGTTTCTCTCTCTGTGTGTGTGTGTGTTAGTGTGAGTGTGTGTGAGGGTGTGTGTGCCGCGTCATGGCATAATTTAATTTGTATGCTTGCTCATTCATTCATTCATTCACTTATTCATCCCGCCCCCCTCCCCCACCTCTCCCTTGGCATTCATTCATTCGATTCATTGTGAAAATACAAAAAAAAATAAAAAATAAAATTTAATTTGATACATTCAAATGGCTTCAGTTTTTAAAGGTTTTCCACCTTTTAAAGATTTTCATTTTCACCTGTTGGATCAAAGTTAACTGAAAACCAATCGCAATGCATTAATAAAAATCAAAAGAGAGGGAGAGGGGAGAGAGAGAGAGAGAGAGAGAGAGTGACTGAGAGACTGAGGGAGGAGAAGGAGGCTGAAATGAAAGCGAAGGCGGATAAAGTATCGCCAACTCGAAGTTCCATTCCCGTAATTATACTCAAGTGGAATTAAAGAAATTGCTAGCAATTATTATTTGTCATTAGTAAAAGGATGAATGTAAAGAAAGAGAGAAAACCAAAAAAAAAAAAAAAAAAAACAAAAAACAACAAGAGGAGAAGAATGGATAAACTGTGCAATGCAGGAGAGAGAGAGAGATGAATTAAAAAGTAAGTTGAGAGGCAAACAACGAATGGTTGCTAAAGTGGAGGCTCCTCTGTGGCACGATTTTCAATTTGCCTTGACCAGCAGCAGCATCAAAAACTGCACGAGAAACAATTAATTTGTGGCAAGAAATTAATGAACGAAATCCACGAGAGGAATAAAACTCTGAATGCCTTGGGATAATATTGTTGTTGTTGTTGTTGTTGTTGTTGCTGACTGACTGACTGAATTCCTCATGTTGATGGCAGCGGCGATTATTAACATCAATATGCAAGAACCAGTAACCAGTGCCAGTGCAACATCAAACAGTAACAACAGCAGCAACAACGGCAATGGCAACAACAACAACAAATTGACACTTGAGTGAAGACAAGCTACGCTATATGGAGACGGCGTCAAATCGATTTGCGCCATAACAAAACATGAGAATCGAGAGATAAGCAAAGAGAAGCAAAACTTGATGGCAACCGCAATGTTGCTGTTGCTGCTGCTGATGTTGCTGCCGTTGCTGCTACTGATGCTGCTGCTGCTGCTCTGTAATGTTGCCGGCAGAAAAACACAGAAAAGTGGAGCTGCTGCCAAACGATTTGTCGTTTGCCTTTGATAATGTTAACACTGATGATGTTGTTGCTGTTGTTGTTGTTGCTGTTGCTGTTGCAGTTGTTGCTGTTGCAGTTATTGTTGTTGTTGTTGCCGGCAACACAACTGTACTGTAAATGCGCTTATGCAACGAAAAAGGGGCAAAACAGCAACCCGCAACAGCAACAGCCACAACAGAAGCAGTAAAAAGCAAACCAAACCAAGAATAAACACTTAAACATTAAATTAAAACGAACTGAAAAATACTCTTTAATATAATTAAATGATAGGGATAATTATATAGCTAGATATCGGAAATTCTCCAAAATTCTTTTTAAAATATTTTTACTTGAATTAAAAGTATTTAAAATGTAGAAAAAATAAAGATTGAAAACATATTAAGAAATGTTTTAAGGAGAATTTGAAATTTCGTTTTATTTTTTTTGTACTTTACTTGAACAAAAGTTATAGAAACTTAATTCTTAAAGTACAACTCATAAAGGTCATTTGAAAAACCTAAACTTTGGTCTTAGGGATTTTAAAATTTCATCAAGTTCATAAGGAAATTTTATTAATATTTTTCCCTTTTTTCCATCTCTGTTTTTTACCGGAAAAGAGTATTAGAAAAACTGTTTCTAGTTGTGAGTATTGAGTAGAGATGAAAGGATTGAAGTGGGGAGACGATGTCGGGTTTGGAACTTGGAGCTATGGCTATCCGATTGCCAGTCACCCACTTTTGTTGCTCCCCTAACCAATACCCCCCACACTTCCTCTCCCCTCATTTTATACTCAACCCGCTTTCTTCTCTACACTTAACAGGCTCTTCACCCGGCGGCTGCTGTCAACAGTTGTGTTGGCTGCTTTTTATGGCTGCAGTTTTCCATTCTCTGCTTCATTCTTACAGTCTCTCTCTCTCTCTCTCTCTCTCTCTGGCAGTCTGTCTGTGTCTCTTGGTTTTTCCCTTGTATATATCTTCTTTCTTCTTTTTTTTTGTTGTTCCACTGGCTGTGTGTTGTTTCTCAAGTGCTATTAAATTTCGTTCCACTCTTACAACACAACCGATATGCGTTATAGGATTTGACAGTTGCTTAATTTTTTCTATTTCATTGCACTCTCTCGACTCGACTCGACTTTAGTTGTTCATCGCATTGAATCGCCTCACATCGTCTTTTGCGTTAGTTTCACATATTTCCGCATTGGCAATTGGCCTTTAAAAGGATGGGAGAGGGAAGGAGAGGGAGATAGATAGATTGGTGAGATTGTAGATTGGAGAATGGCCACGTGTCTGGTTTGGTTATTTTTTTTTTTTTTTTTTGTAGCAACAACATGCCACAATTTTCAATGGCAACAACAACAGCAACAAACATACAAACAACTTGCCATACAGCCTCTGAGCGAGTTTCAGCTGCTCGTTAAAGACTCTCTGTCTTTCGGGGGGGGTGGGGGGGGCGGAGACTGAGAATGGGTGGGGTTTTTGGCTATTTGCTTAGAAAGTGCAACTGCAAATTGCATTTGCCCGACTCACATTCAGCTGTCAATGCCAGAGAAGCTTGAGCGAAGTGAAGCTATTAGTTTTGCCAACTGCGCTTTTCCTCGTCATTCCCTTAAGCCCTCATTGCACCCCCTCCTCCTCCTGTCGTTTTCCACCTCTTTCGTTTCCTATTTTCTTTTTCTTTTTTTTTCGCTTTTTCTATGCAGCAATTTGTTTGAACTGCACTCGCTGCTGCTGGTGCTGCTGCTGGTGCTGGTGCTGCTGTTGCTGATGTTGGTGTTGGTGTTGGTGTTTTTTTTTTTGCTGGTATTGGTATTGCCGTTGTTTGCCCTGCTGCATCAGCAACGATGGCAGCATCAGCTGAAGATGCTAGGCAACACCACAGATAATGCAGTTCATCAATATGTCGTCCCTCCAGCACCCCTCCCCTTTCCTCTATTCAGTATCCCTAAGCAGCAGCAGAAGCATCAACTCCTCCTCCTTCTCCTCATCCCTAGGGCTTATAATCAACACTCTAGCTTGGTGTTTGCTTTGGCTCCTGCAACAGCCTCGCCTAGCTACACTGAAAGAAACGGGATCAAAATGAACAATGATATGTAGAGGGACAATCAAAGGAGTTCTCTTTAGAACTTGTTTGTAAATTTATTATAAATTTTAAAGATTTTTCAACATTCTCTAGGTGTAGTTATTTTCTCTCAGTGTAGTTACCCGGCGCTATGCTTTAGTTGTACTTCCTCTTCTCTATTGGGTTCAGGTTCGGTTTTGGTTTGGTTTTCAATACGTTTCATTTCGAATTAAGTTATTTCCAAGTCGAATGCAATTTGCTGTCCCTTTGCACTTTGGCACTTCGCCCAGCACTTAAGGCCAAAAACCCAACAACAGAGACAAAGCCACCAAG
Source organism: Drosophila sturtevanti (assembly GCA_018150375.1). Lineage (NCBI taxonomy): Eukaryota > Metazoa > Arthropoda > Insecta > Diptera > Drosophilidae > Drosophila > Drosophila sturtevanti. The sequence goes on from JAECWJ010000317.1 coordinate 696,917, forward strand.
ACAGAGAGAAAGAGAGAGAGAGAGAGAGAGAGAGAAAGAGAGATCGAGAGAGAGTGAGGGAGAATGAGGTGGGAATGATGGCAAAATGCTGCGTCATCATCAGCTAAAAGGCAACTGTGGGAACATTCTCCAAGCTTAATCATCATAGAGAGAGAGTGATAGAAAGAGAAATAGAGAGAGAGAGAGACAGAGAGAACGATAAAATGTGGTAGGTGACGCCTTTCCATTTGCATTTGACACAAGCCGAAACTTTATTAGTTCCAAAATAAAAGGGAAACCGGGGAAAAATCCACTTTAAATAATGATTTGTTCTTATCCACATTTTCCTCTTTTCTCTCTTTACAGGTAATTAGAGATACGCCAGACGAATCGATAAAACGGAAGGGGTTACCCACCGAGAATTTAGAATAGCGTTCCACTAATTAACAAATTGTCTGCCATTAATTAGTAAGTTATACATAGTAAGCAAAAAATAAAAATAAAAAAAATACGAAGATGAAAAAAAAAAACATCGTCAATCTGCAGTTGAATTGCAAGCAGAAAATCTGCTAATTTGCCAGTTCCACGCTAATTGAAGGGTTAAGGTGAAAGGGTTTAGGTTACACACGACTAAACACAAAGTGGAAAAGCTGCTTTAAGTCATAATTAGAAAATGTGTGGGGGGCAAATATTATCAGCTATGAAAAATAATCAATTTATATAGAATAACATTAAAATTCAATGGAAATCATATTAGTCATATTATAAAATATTATTAAAATATTTTTTCCTTCCTTCACAAACTACATATTCGATTTGTTTCTAATGAGCAGTCTTTGAGATATTTATATACATATTTTGAAATGAATAATTATGGAAAGTAAGTGATTTGCAATGCAAGCTAAATAAGTTAATCAAAATAATTCTTAAAATATTTAAAAGGAAAAAAGGCTTACTAGTGGCGTCACTTATATTAATATTAGTCAAATTCCATAGATTTTTTAAAAAATTTAAAGATAAATACTTTTTAGCAAGCAAGCATATATATCCATATATATATATATACACTCCCGGACAGCCGATTAGCCCCCCCCTGCCTTATTCAGTTCAAGCTTAATATCTTCAGATCAGATAAGATTTTCAACGTGAATATTTTTGTAAATTAAACTAACATGTAATAGCCATAAATAGGAAAAAAAATTTTTAATTTTCTTGACTCGGTTATTTGTGAAATATTTTTAAAGAAGTGATTGCAAAAATGTAGCTGTTTTTTGCAGACAATCGATTAGCACCCCCTTCTTTATTATTAGTTAGTATACATATCTTTCAAAATTTCTTTCTTTGCTACCTGTCAGAGCTCTGGGTTAAAGGTTTCTTTAGTAAAAGGAAAATTGAGATAAACTTAAAGAACCTACGTTTTATATTAACTCTTAAGAACAATTTTTAATAAACTCAAGAAACATTATTCTAAAGTTTGCAATTTCAGTTTTTTAAATGCAATTAAAGAATATAATAGAATGGAGAGAAAATAAAATTATTTAAAATATTATAAAAACATCTTAGATGTTTTTATTGTGACTTAAAAGTGTCTTCAGAAGAATTGTAATATATATATCTATATAATGTCATATTTTATCTTTACATATATCGTTTATATAAGGAAGATATAAACAAGAACATTTGCAATGATGAGAGAAAGACTTTCCCTTGGCAGCATCCCTTTTTGCCTAAGCCCTTGTCTTAGAAAATGCTTTTGCATTGTGCTTATCTTATCGTCATCATCATGAGATTCCAATGCTATATAGTCGTCGTCTGTCTGGCAGTCTGACAGTCTAGTCGCCTAGAGTCGAAGTTGAGTCGCCGTTGCCTTTTATGACAAAGCTTATAATTATCTGCAATATAGTTAGTGAGCAAACGAGCGGAGAGGGACAGAGAGAGAGGGAGTGCGAGGGAGAGAGAAAGAGACGCATTCAAGCACAAAAATGTTTAGTAATTAAAAATAATAAGTGCACTTTAAGTACGACACGAAAAGAAAGAAAGCACTAAAAAAAAAAAAAAATAAAAAAGAATATATATATATAAGTATATATCTTCAGACATATATATATATATATATATGTACATGTATAGCCAAAAGCGAAAGTGTGGCAAGAACTTGGAGAAAACGAAGAACTGAAAACTAAGTAAGAAATAAAATGAAATGACCATCGTCCAACAGTCTAAAGCATTGCCCTTCTATTACCCGCCCGGGGGGGTACAAATTGTAGTTGGTATAGAAATATTTTCTGAAATGGTCAGTTGTGAGCTTCAACTTCAGCTGCAACTCCATTTTGATTCAATTGAATTCACATTTCTTGTACTTTCTTTTCTTTTAGTTTTTTTTTTGTTTTGTTTTTTATTCTTTCTCTCTTTTACTTTTGCAACCGCCTTGTGGCTTTGTTTGCTAATTTCTTTTTACTGCAACTTTTCTTCTTCTTGCTGATACAAAAAAAAAAAGGAGAAAAACTTAAAGGAACTTGCCCAGCTGTTGGTTTGCGGCACAATTGGAACTGTACAACTATTTTCTAATAAAAACCATGTCAATTAATTTACCAAAAGGCCAGCGGATAAATGCACAAAAGACAAAGTGAAAAGGAGGCAACGGATAGTTGGGGGATATTAGAGCAAAGATTGTGGGATGAAGATGGGGGGGATTACCACCGATCACTCTTTTTTTTTTTTTTTTGTTCTACCTTCTATTCTATTCTGGTGTTACGCTCAATGAACAATCATCAAGGGAAGCGAGAGGGGGGGTGAAAATGTTTTTAATCAAAAACCGCAGTCCATAACTTTTGAGAGGAGACACACACACACACAAAGCAAGAGAAACAATGCGAAAAACGTAGCAACAAACCACAGAACCGCAGCGAGAAGGAGAATTCTCTGGGCACCAACTGCACCTCTCCTCCCCCTCCTCCTCCTCCTCCACTCCCCCTCTTTTTAGCAACAACTGGTTTCTGTTTGGTTCTGCTAGAAAGCACAGCGACAATATATATAACATGGGAATCAATTCTTGAGCTTGTTTAAAAGAGAAACATGGCCAAAAGGTTTGTGGATAGATGCAAAATAAGGAAACTGGAGTATCAGAGGATTATATTAAATTTCCAAAACATTTCCGCAATTTCGCAAGCACTCAACCTAGACCCAGTCTTCTTCAGCTGCTGCTGCTGCTTCTTCTTCATCATCTTCTCAATATTCATTGAGATTTGCATTTTGTTGTAATTGCCAAATGCCAAGCCTTTGCCTCAACCACTTAGACAATCAATCAAAGAGACTGCGCTGACTGACACACACACACAGACACAGAAAGAGACAGAGACACAGACAGAGACAGACATATCCACAGGCACAGAGCAGATACATATATATATTTTTATGAAGAGGGTGAATAAATTACTCATACGCAGTGTAGACAAGTGCAACAACATCATGACGCCGCCAGATACAAGGCAATTTCTATTCGATCACAAAAGAAAACGAAAAATGGAATTTGCAAATGCAAATAAAATTCATTAAAAAGCAAACAACAAACAAAAAAAGTGAAAACATAGAGAATGCGAAAGAAAACTGAAAAGAATGAACAGAAGAGAAGCAGAATTGATGTAAAGAGATAACAGAGAGAAACGAACTTTGCTATTAAATAAATATATATACGAAATTTAATGATTCACTTGCCAGCTCACATTATAAATAACAAAAATTTGAATGAATCAAGAACATATTTTAATACTTAGAATTTGAATGATTAATATAGACATTTTGTTCATATGAGATTTATGAATTTCTAGGCTAATCTCAATGATGTCACAAGTGGAAATGCTTTTAGTTTCAACAGTTTTGAATTAAAGTTATTAACTTAAAAAAAAGTTGACTTTATTATTATATATATTTGAATCGATTCGTAAATAGATATATCTTTCCACATGTTTTCCCTTCCAAATTCATCCTTTGACTATTTTAGTAGATAGTTTATTAATGATTTCATTTCACATATTCACACTTGCCATAGTCTTGAATACTTTCACTTTAAACATAATAAAAAGCAAGGGTATCAAAACAAAGAAAGATATAGTAAAGACAAAAAATAAAAATACACTTGTTGTTGTTGCCATTGCCATTGTTTTTGCCGTAATTGTTGTAGTTGCTGTAGTAGTTGGTGTTATTGCAAGTTAATAAATCTCCCCCAGTTGAAATGAAATGAGTATAAGGAGGAGGGTGGACGGAGAGGGGGCGGTCGGTCTGTAAGAGTAACAAGAGAATAGCATAAAAGAAGTAAACACAGAGAGAAAAACTAAACTGAGGGGAGGAGGGGGGAGGGGGGTAAAGCAGCTGGCACGTTCTCTTTGTGTTATTTTATCTAACTTTCATTAGAACAACAGCAGCAACAACCGCAACAACAATGAATATGGCATTCATTTTAGCGTTCAATGAACTATGCCGGCAAAATGCAGTAGCAGTGGCAGCAATAGCAACAACTACAACAGCAACAATAACAACAACAATAACAACAATTATATCGGCAAATGCCGCCGGCAATAAGCAAACATTCAGCGCATGTGCGAATTTTTTTCTTCTCGCTTTTGTCTTCTCTTTACTCTTTCACCTTCCTCACTTCTCCTTAGTTTCAGTCTCTGTCTCTGTCTTGTCTCTGACATTAAATGCTTGCCGCGCCTTTAGTTTTTCTCAATTTCCAATACCCTAAGCGAAATGAGAGTGCATTCATTTTAAGCAGAAATTTGCAAAGTAAATAAATTAGGCTATAAGCACGTTAAATGCTAAATGGGATAACAAATGGAGATAGATAGAGAGAGAGAGAAAAAGAAAAAGAGAAAGGAATGAGATGTTTGTCAACTTATTGAGGTGGAACCTTTTTTGTTATTATTTGTAAGGCAAAGAAACAATACATCAGATCAAATAATATCTTATAGGTTTAAGATTTTCCTTTTTGGATGAATCAATATACAAATTTGATTTAAAAGCTAAAGAAATGGCGGCGAAAATTCAGTTTAATTTCTTTACGAATTTTGTTTTTTATTTTTTGATTCTTGATTTTGCACTTGGAAAACCGGAAAAGAAACGATAAATGGTTTTCTTATGTTAATAATTTTCAAATAAAATTTGTTTACAGCCCGCTCAATATCTTTATAAATAAACAGAGCTTTTCCTTATGTATATTTAAATTCGATTGTGCATTTAAAAAGAATTTAAATTTTAACTAATAATTCTAACTCTACGATATATAAATTTAAATTAGATAAAACTTCGATAGTTTGCCTCATATTTCATCATCAAAAATTTCTGACCAGTATCAGTAAATACTAATATTAAATCCACTTTATTTCTCACAAAGCAGATCTTTAAATTTCAACGATTGAAATCTCTCTACCCAATCAAAATCAATGAAAAAAAGATTTGAATTATTTATGTTACTGCATTTTCGTATAATATGAACAAATTGTTCATAAGTATGTAGCTGAATGAAGAGTATGCAAGTTTCTGCTTAATCAATTTTATTGTTTTTTTTGCTTTTGTTTTCTTTGCTATCTTTGAATCATCTCTGTCTGACATTTGTGATGTTACATATGTATATATGTATGTATATATTACGCATACGCCGCTTATGCCGATGTATTTCATTCATAAAAATTGTTGACAAAAGGCCTACCCATCTTCCATTTAATAGTCGCATATTGCAATAAATTGTTGTTGCACATTTAATGAGATTTCACAATTAGACACATAAGCAAATCGAACTGCATTTTGTTAACGCCGATTTTATGTATCTATATGTGTGTGTGAGTGTGTGGTGTGTGTGTGTGTGTGTCTGTGCGTGAGTTTGTGTTTTTATGTGTAGATGTTTGCATCTTGGTATTTGGGTTTCTAGTTTAACTTTAAACGTGTTTCGCTTCACTCTCTTATGCAATTTGTTGAACTCGTTTTTTTTTTCTGTTGTTGTTGTTGTTGTTATTGTTATTGCTGGTGCATTTGTTGTATTTGTTTTTATTGCTAGTACTGGCTGCTGCTGGCTGCTGGCAGCAGCAGCAGCAGCAGCTAAAAATAAACAACATAATTGCATATTTACTGCCTGCTAGCTCAACTCAGTCACTGCTCAGCGGAAGTTTCCATTTTTACAAATGGAAAACATAGCAACAGCAACAACAACAACAACGGCAACAAATAAAAAAGAAGACAATTTTTTGCCATTTTCATTTTCTTTTTCTCTTGGGCTTTTTGTTTGTGGAGCGGATGCTTTCTGCATTCCAAAAATTTTGTGTACTAATTTATGCTATTGCCCACCTAGAAAGTTGTGTGACTTTTTTTTCCTTCTCTCTCTCTCTCTCTCTCTCTCTCTCTCTGCTTTTCTTTTAATTTTTTTGTTTTCTTATTTTTTGAGTTTTTGAGTTGGAAAAACTGTAGCAAGTTTTTCACACGCACCCGCAGCAGCAGTTGTCGGTTTGCTGAACCGTAAAGCTTTGACTGCAGTTTTCGGGCATTTTTCATGAATTATTTATACCCGTCTCCTTCTCCTCCTCCTCCTCTCCACCATCCGCGCTCCACTTCTTTTACACGTTATGTCCATGCAGATGCAAACTTAAATCATATTGGTGAGGAGAAGAGGAATTAAGTGAGAGGAGGGGGGGGTAGGTATACTACCTGTTTGCTCGCCAGGGGGTCCATGTTTTAATTTAGGCAAAACAAAGCTTGAGTTAGCCATGTAATTGGAAATGCATCTTGTTTTTAATACTCTATGCAAAAAATCATAAAAAAAAATATATGGCAAATAAAGTAGAATATTTTACAATAAAGAATTTTAAGTAGCGAAAAAAGTATGTACATATACTTAGGTCATAGTTAAATTGCTATTTTTGTTTTATAATATGAGAGAAATATTAACAGGAGATAAAATTTATTATATATGTATACATAGCCGTCTATCATAGTTAAACTTCGTAGACTTTTGATAAATAAAATTTCCTATACAATGAAAAAATATGAACAACACATATATGTATATATAAAAGATATAACATGCTTCATATTAGTTCAAGCAAATATTCTACAAAGCTATTTCTATAGCCCTATTTTCCATTTATATATATCAATAACTTGATACAGAAGGCCAATATAACAAATATTATTATTCATTATGTTGAATATTTTTTTTTGTTTTTTATAAAAACATTAACATTTTTATTTCGAAATCATTTTGTAATTTTCAACTTGAATTTAAGCCAATTTTTGACAGATTTCCCTAGAATGTTAAAATAAAAACTAATTTTCGTAATAACCAAAGATGATTCTCTGCTTAGTTTTTTTTTTTTTTTTTTTGTGGCCAATTGTTGAGAGCCATAACAAATTGTTGTTTTTGTTTCTTTTATGCCTTTTTTCTTTCTGTTTCTTTAATGTGTTCAACACTTGAGATTTCAATGAGACATTCTGACATTCATATTGGCCTGCTGGCTTTAGCATTGAGTCATCAAAGAGGCAAAAGAAAAATAGGCCAGGGAAAAGAGAGGGGGGAGACATGAGAAGTTGAAGCAGTGGCCAAACCAATCGACAATGGTAGAAAGAAAGAGCTAAACAGAAAAAAAAATGTATGTGATGATGGTGGTGGTGGTGGTGGTGGTGATGGTGGTGCTGTTATAACTGGTAGTGGAGGCAAAGGCACGTTCAACGTTGGCCAAAAAGAGAGACACGCGTCTCAGATGTTTTATGCTCATTGCCCAGGTAAATGGCTGAAACGAGACGAGGATGAGGACAAAACGACAACTGCAAATGGTTTTGCTTGGTCCATTGTTTGTGCAACTGCAACAGCAATAACAATAACAACAACCGCAACAACAACAACAACAACAAGCCACAAATATTTGCCAACGTGACCGTGAACTGGCATAATGTGGCACGCGATGCTCATGCTGCGACACGTGGCAAAAGGAGAAGAACAAGAATAAAAGCAAAAACAAAAAAATACAAAAAAAAGGCAGAGAGGAAATACAAAAGGATTTACACGCATTTTCGCACAATTTGTCATAATTTTCACTTCCTTTAATCTTACTCTATCTATAGCTTTTTCTCTCCCTCCCTCTCTCCCTCTCTCTCTCCCTCTCCCTCTCCCTCTCTCTCTATTTCTTTCTATTTTCCCACTCCCTCTGGCAATTAATATTTAAGTAACTTTCCGGCGGCAATTTATTTGCAAAATTTATGATGAAAGCCTTTCAATTTTCATAAAATTTTCCAGCTAACAAAAGTTCCAGCTAGTTTCGTCTGGCTGAGAGGTCAAAGCTCAACTGAGATTTACGCAGTTTGCTTGCAAAATTTATGAGCCTCAGCTGGGATTGTTTTGGGGGTCTGTTGCTGGTCCTCGATGGTTGCTGCTGTTGCTGCTTTGGTTTGGTTTTGTTGGTTGTTGTTGCTGATGACTATGTTACTTTTATCTGACCAGAAATTAACTTTTTTTTTTTTTTGTTGGTATTGTTGTTGTTGCTTGTGTGTTAGGCTGAGGATTTAGCCATAAATTTTCGCCCTTGAATGGGCTAATAACTGCGGCTAAAAAGAAAGAGGCAGTAAGGCGGCAGCAGTAAAAGAAGAGGAAGTGAAATAACCAAAAGCAAAAACAAAAGCTTGTCCGTTAAATTACATTTATTTTTTGTTGGTAAAGAGGAGGGAGAGAGAGAGAGAGAGAGTGGTGAAAAGAGATAGCAGATAATACTGAGAACTGACAGGGAGGTGGTTGTTTGATTTTCCTGCTCTCCCTCTCTCTCTCTCTCACTCCTGCCGCATCACTTTAATTGGGTTTTATTATCTGGCCATAAATTCACAAACAATTTTTCACACATTTAAACCGATTTAAATGCAACACATAATGACAATTGAACAAAATGGCAAACCTGATGCCATTTGCAATATCCCAAAAATAGCTTTAGTAAGAAACATAAAACAAAAAAAAAATAATAATAAAAGATATTAACTTTTTACCATTATGAAGTTGAAATACTCTTTTGGCTTTGCCATATAGGGAACATAAAATGATGATTGTGGTTGAGTAAAAACGTTATAAAGTTGAATTTAATTGCAAATCAAGAAAAAAATATCTCTTTTTATTCAACATTTATTATATTAAATATATTCAATTTTTTTAAATATAACGAAAACTACGCAATTTCAGCTCATATACTAAGTTTAGTTAATCTTAAACTAGTCTCATTATCGCATAGAAAATTCCCATTTGTTAATCAACTGAACTGATCTTAGCTATATATAGCTAAGGTGTCATATTTATAGCAACAAATGTGAATGATTTGTTCAAGTTGAAATTATGTGACAGCATTAAATATGAGTCAGTTATTGCTTCCGATCAATAATATATATGCTTTATACGATAGTGCCTCAATTTAACAAAGTGTATAACAAAAAAAAAGAGATAAAAAAAGAAAAACAACAACAATAACCAACCAGTTGGTTTTTTTTCTCCATTGTTTTTTCGCTTATATTTTATTGTTTAGCATTTTTTCAGCTCAATTTATTCATATTTGTTTGTTTGCCTGTTGATTTTTTTCATTAATATGACTATTACTAACCCGTTTGGTATGCAAAATTCAAAAGGGAGAAGAAAAAAAAATGGAAAAAAGCAACAAAGTAATTTGTTTTGTAGTTTTATTTTTCTGTTAAATAAAAAATAAAAAAAAGCAAATAAAACATTCTTGAATATATATTGTGTTTATATATATATATATGTACGTATGTATAAAAGAAATACCTGAGCCAAGCCAAGCTACTGTGAGGTGGGCGAGCCCGTTCTAAACCCAACCGAACCGTACCGAAACAGAAAACTGAAAAACGATCTGAACAAACTAAACGAACTACGTGCCAAGTATTTGTCATGTTCTCTTAATGGAGAGCCGGAGCCAACTCAGAGTCGGGCCATTTAGTATTATTTCTATACAATTTATTATAGAATTAACCTTCAACTTTTTGAAATGTCGTTGCTGTTGCTGTTGCTGCTGTTGTTGATGTTGCTGTTGCTGCTGTTGCTGCTGGCTATTGCTGTTGCAGTTTGCTCAACATGGATTCAAACAAAACGTGCATTTAATAGACCTTGACTTGGCTATTTTCCATTTGTTGTTTCATTGTTGTTAGTTGTTGTGAGAAAAACTCACAGCTCAACTTGGCTGCGGTTCATTGACACAATTTTCCAACAAATGAAACAAGTTTTCAGTGTGAGAAATATATACAAAACAAACAGAAAGCAAGCAACAGCAAAAAAAAAAAAAGAAAAAAATAGAAAAAAAAACTGTGCACAAATACTGCAGCAAGTGCAGGCAATTTTTGTGCTGAACAAAACAAATTTTTATTTTCAGGTTGGTTTTTTTCTTTTTTTTTTTTATTGCTGTGTCCAATCTCTTTTCACACACGAGGGGAAAATGAAAAGTTGGCAGTAATAGATAAAGAAACATTGAAGTCAAATATGTATATCTAAAGCTGATCTTTCTAGTTAGTCTAAAGATTATTTGACTTTATTTTTTTTGATTTAAAAAACAATGCCTTCAAATTTTGAAAGTGCATCTTCTTCCAGTTAAAAACGTGCATTCTTTTCCAGTTACAAATGTGCATCGTCTTCAAGTTAAAATCGTGCATCTTTTTCCGGTCTCTAATATGCATCGTCTTCAAGTTAGAAATGTGCATCCTTTTCAGGTTATAAATTTTATAATAAAATTTTAAGATAAAATAATCTTAATGGAAAAACAGTTCAAAATCCAAAATTACCAATAAAAATTAAGAGAGTGTTAATTGGCCAAGATCTACAAATATTTCTTTGAAGACAACTCCAAGCAAATTTTGGTTGTAATTTTGGCATGCAAAAATAGATCAAAAAATTCACAGTTAATAATTCTTTTTTCATTAGTTTTAAATAACTTTTTGGCTTAACCTCGTATTACATCGAAATGCTTCCCTAGTTGTTTATGTAGGCGCCTGTTATATGTAAGAGTTGATATGATTTATGGCATTTTCACAGTCCATTTACCTAATTGCTAAAAGGCAACGAAATGCAAAAACAAAAATAACAACAAAAACACAAAAAAAAAAGAAAAACGAGAAAAAAAAGTAAATAAAAAATGCCAAATCGAAACGGAAGATAATAATACATAATCGAATTACATCTGCACAATAAATGCCCATTAAATATGTATAAATTCCACTCATATCATCTCTGTCTCTCTCTCTCTCTCTATCTCTCCATCTCTTTCTCTCGCTTTAAACCGATTTCCAACCACTTGAACATGTAAATGCCACTGCAGCTGAAAAATTCCATGTGGCTTGTGCTTATTTTTGCATTGTTCAAATCATTTTCAATAAGGGAATTACACACGCACATACCACACACACACTCACACACACACACAGTCAGTAAAAGGCTCCAAATGTCAAGCATGCCCAAAATAACAGAAGATGAAAAAAAAAAAAAATAAATAATAATAAATAAAGACCCAAAAATTATTTCCAAACTGACCATGACTAACTGTCAGGGGCATAAGCCAGTGTCTGATGGATGGAAACTCTTTTATTTTTTTTTCTTTTTTTTTTTTTGCCCCTTTTCTCTTTTGTCTGCTTTATTTTTCCACATTTTCAAGTGGCTCGGCTCTGGCATTTTAATTATATAGAGGCCCACAAATGCTGAAAATGTTGAAGACTTGTGGCCAGGGCAAAGGAGGGGGATGAAGCAGCAGTCAGTAGACAGTAACTATGACATTTATGATTGCCTGCTGCTGCCTGCCGCCTGCTGCTGCTGCTAACCGCCACCTGTCATAAGTTTAGCCCCAAAAACAACAATAAAACACAAGTTTATCTTGTGTGTGTGTGTGTGCATGTTTTTTTTTTATGGGAAACTAATTAAAGTGACTTGGGCTCAAAATTGTTGAGTATTTAATTACAGTGATAATGATGATGTTTTGATTCGTCTTCTTTGTAATTAAACAATTAAACTTGGTCTACTCCCCCTCCTCCTAACTTGATAGATATATTTCACTCGGTATATCCACCTTTAAGGCTAATCTTGACCTTTGTTTTTTAATAGAATGAATTTGTTGTGGTTTATATTTAGATGGAGACTTTGTTTTAACAGAAACTAACTAATGGATTGTGCTATAATTGAATGTCATTTAATTTAAACAAGGAAGTTTGACAGATTAATTGTATTGGCTCGCTTTTGTCAAGCGACTTTTCCTACCTTTAAAGATTATTTTCGCTCGTTATTTCCACATGGAAATGTTATCAAAACTAAGTAAAAAGAACTTTAATTATTTTTAATAAAGAATTATAACTATAACTATTCTAAGTTATAGTAGTTCGTTCTAGTCTTTTAGCCCTATTTCATTGAGCTTCTTTAGCTTGTATTATATTTTGCTTGCTTCTCTTTTTTTTAGTTTTTACTTCTACTTTGTGTTTCTCTTACCTTTTCTTTATTTATTAACTTTTTTTGCTGTTGTTATTTTTGTTTAGTTATTTGACAACTGACTGAGTTTTTTTTTGTCTTTGTTGTGATTTTGCCTTTTGGCACAGTTTCGATTTCAGTGTCTGTCACTCGATTTCTGCTCCAGTAAACTTGATTCTTACATGAAAGATATAATGCCGACAGGCCATATGATAATTTATTTTATTACCACATTTTTCAATGAGCCACAGATGAAGATTTACGATGTGTCTGTATCTGTGCTCATATCTCTGTGAATATGTCTGTGTGTGTGTGTGTGTGTGTGTGTGTGTTTGACAAATTCCTCCTTCAGTTGTAAATGAGCTGTGAGAAAAATTAATGGCAAACCAAACCAAAAAAAAAAAAAGAAAAAAAAAATGAAACAAAAAAAAACAATTTTAATTGGGGCGCCAATCGTCAAATGGGATTTTGTTTTCCTCTCCCTAGAGTTATAATGTACCCGCCGCAGGTATACACATTCATATAACCAGCTTCAAGAGCATTCCAATTGTTTTATGAGCTTTTTTTTTTTTTTTTTTGGTTTTTTATTTGATTTTTATTTCATTTTGAAATTTATGGGGAATTTTTGGTGTGCCAAACGCGTGCCAGATGAGCTCATTATGGCAACAGAATGTCGTATTATGTTTAAGGGGCTTGGCTAATGTTTTTCTTCTTCTTCTTTTTTGGGCTATATGTTTTTGCTGCTGCATTCCCGCAAATCGCATTTTGGGGTTTAATTTACTTAAAGCCAAAATATACACATATACCACACCACACCACACCGCACACTCACACACACATACACAGGGCACGGGCATCATATGTGGTGGTTGGAGGGGGGGGCAAAAAGAGCAGAAAGGTTAGTTGGAAAAGGCAGCCGCAGCCTGTAAGTTGATATAAGCGAAACTGACAAGGGGTTAGCAGTGGGAGACGATGAATGAAGATGAGAAAGAAGTTGTTTGGCTTTGGGTCCAAACTAAACTAAATCGACAAGCGCCAAGCCCAAACTCAAACAAGTTGCAAAGCAGCAAAAGAAAATGAGACAAAAACAGACATGGGAGAAGGAGACTGAGTGAGAGAAGGGAGGGGAGGGAGTAAGGCCAAGGCAAAAGGTGTGATGACATGTGAGAAGCATGTGGAGTGAGGGAAGATCCTCCCTTTTTCGGCGGCAACACTTCAAAGGGATTTGCCATATACTAATGATAGACAAAAAGGCAAGCAGCGCACGATGACGACGATGATGATGATGCTGCTGCTCCTGCTCCTGCTCCTGCTCCAGCTGCTTTGGCTACTGTTTTGCTCCCTATCCAGCTAGATAAGATTAAAATTACCGTAAAAAAAATGGGAATGGGAAGTTAGGATGGTTGGATGGATGGATGGGGGGGGGGATAACTCCACGGAGTCTCATCCTATTACCATTTCTCATGCTACTCCATTCTAGACATCCTGGCAGACAAAAGCTGCTTAATGATGACAGAGAAGTCTGGTTAGTTTTTTGGTCTCTGGTTTTGGCTTGGCTTTTTGGCTTTTTGACTTTGGCTTCCTTGATTTTTGCTCCTTTGCGCTGGCTTCTTCTCTGGCACACACACACACACACATACACTCAACCTAAATAAATTGTGAAACAAAGCCAATTTACATTTGAAATATATTTATAAATACCCTTTAAAAGTCGAGTTTAAAATTATATACGTATTTATAGGTATATATATATATATATATATATGTTGGTATCCATAATTTACTGCCAATGTAAATTGTGTTTATTGGCCGCATTAATTGTCACATTGTTAACAGGTTTGTCAATTTCTTTTTCATTTGTCTCATTTGTCAAATGTCAATTAATTTGTTTAAACAAAAATTTTCACATTATATTTATTATAAATTTTTTTTGTATTTTTTTTTTCTCCGTTTCTGTTTCTCTGTTTCTGTTTGTTGAAATGGATAATTTGTTTATTGAAATTTAATCATCGTATGGTCAGTTGATTGATAGCGAAATAAAACTTTAAACAGAGACCGAGATAAAAATATTTTAGAGGGGCATTAAAATCAAGACTTTTAGAACCCTCATTAAAGGCACGCTCCTGTCATTTTGGTTAATTCCACACAATTTGTTGTTAATTTGGTTTCATTTTCTCTCTCCTTATTTCGCGTTTTTTTCCTTTTCGTTTTTTTTTTTTGGCTGCCACCAAATTGCAGTTCATTTTGAGCTGCATTTATGTTTCAATGTTTCCAATGTTTAATGATCCAGACCTGGCGAAATAGATTTTCTATATATAAACCAAGACAACCAAGACTGAGATAGAGGGAAAGAGCGATAAAGAGAGCGAGTGAGATGTAGTCATAAAAACGGAACACAGAATTGAGGAAATAATTCAACTTCTTTGCGGAGAGTTGGACAAATTGCAGTTTCATGTTTTTTGCTTTTCGCGTTTGGGTCTCGACCAACCACACACAGCCAATCACGGAATCATAGCCAAGTTTTACGACCATTTAAAGCACCAAATAAAATGGTAGAAAAATGCCAAAAAAAAAAACCAAAAAACACAAAAAAAAAGAATACCGAAGAAGAAGAGAAACATTTTACCAACTTAAGCGTTAAAAGTTGTCAAGATGAAGATGAAAATGTAAAAGGAATGAGAGAAACATAGATGGGAAGAGTGAAAGAGGATGTTGGGGGGGGGAGGGAGGGGGATAAAGTGAGTTAGGGAGAGTAGTGAAGCACGTGAGCCAAATTTTTGAAGGCAACATTTAATGTAAATTTAGAAAATTGAAATGGCGCATTGCGTCATGTATGTGCATGTGTGTAAATACATGTGTGTGTGTGTGTGTGTGTGTGTGTGTGTGTGTGTGACTATTCCCCATTGAGTAAGTAAAGTTGCCAGTGCAAAAATAAAATAAAAAAAAAAAGAAAACAAAATGAATGAGAAAAAAAAAAATGGAGGAAAAATAGTAGCACCCCAGAGTCAGGTTGTAGTTGAAGCAGCCGTCACTAAAGTGCAAAGGTTATGGTTACGTGCAAGGGAGGAAGGGGGCAAAATAAATGCTATAGGAAGGGGGGCGGGGGGGCAGTAGTAAACATCAGGCAGGCAAGCAGGCTGGATGGCTGGCTGGCAGGTGATGTCGGTGGGCGTGCCAACAAATACAATCACACTAAAAGGTGTTACACCGCAAATGCAAACGCTTTTATGAGTCACTGTAAGAGTCTTTCCCCTTCCCAAAATATCTACCCTGAACTTCAGCACACACACACCTACAGTTTGCTACCTCTCTCCGCCCCCTCTGACTTTACCATCTTGCTCGTTTTTATAGCCACCATATATGTATGTATGTGTGTGCATATATGTATGTAGATATCCCATATATACATATAGATATATGTATTATGCGTGCTCAGCTCTCGACAACGAGAGGACGCACTTTTTGGTTTACAAGAAAAACCCAAGCAGTATCCAAATTTGATTTTCACAAGAAAAACTATAAAAGAAAATACGAACAACAATGACAAGGAAGCTACAAGATAACGAAAGTGATTTTCAATGTAAACGAACATTAAATACCCTGCAGGGAAAACTAACTATCTAAATTAAATCTATTTAAATAATAATCGGTTATAAAAAATATGTATTATCAGCTAAAAATTGCAAGTGGTTGATGGTTATCTGTTGAGATATTGGATATATGTAGATATGCATATGGAATTTATATCTTTCTCTATAATGAATAATGAATCTATTTAGGCCATATTTAATATTAAAACCTTTTTTTTATTATGCATTAATAGTTTTTTTTTACAATAGCTGATTTTTGCCATTATATAAGTAGTTAACTAATCTCAATTAAGTTTGTAGATAGCATTTTCTCAACAGATTTGAGTTAAATAAATAAATTGTAAAGTGGATCGATGCAATGTTTAAGCCATTTGCCCAACATTTTTAATTTAACATTTTATAAACTTTCCATAAATTCTAGTTTTAAAATTGGTTGATTGAAATTATGAAATTTAAATATGATTTATAAATGGATATAGATAAAAAATCAAACTAAGTAGTTACTCTTATGCCGATTCTATATCCTTAAAGGGTAAAAATGTCATTACTTTTACCAATTTCAAATACCCTATAACTTTACTGCCGCAATTAGAATCTTCAGATTTGTTATTCTTTATTCAAATGTTGTTCCTTTTACTCCATTAGAGGGTATTACCAACATTGTGTGTCACTACCATTTGGTCCGAACCAAGTCCTCAATTTAACGAGTCCCAAAAAAAAAAAAAAAACAACAACCAAAGAAAAAGAAAAGAAAAATGAAAACATGCGGAAAGAGAAAGGGGGGGACACGCGGGACGCAAAAAAAAAAAGGGAAGGGGTGAAAAAAGAATTACATTTGCCCGAACAAATTATACGAGCGTTGCGCCCATTTGGCATATTCAAATTGGCAACAATGTTGAGTTGCCCCAGCAACAGCAGCAACAGTAGCAACAGCAACAACTATAACAATATCTTTTGCTGCTGCTGCTGCTGCTGCCGTTGCCGTTGTAGCGGCTGCTGCTGCTGCTGCTGCTGTCTGACTCTTTCAATATGCAATGGCAGCAATGCCTTGTCAAGTTTTTCGTAAAAATTTGTATGCAATTTTTATGAGTTTTTACTTGGCATTTTTGTTGCTGTTGTTGCGGTTATTTCAGCAACGTGTTTACGCATAAAAATTTTTCACCAAACCATCGGAAACGGTAACGGTGGGGAGGGGTGGGGTGAGATTTTATTTCGCTTCGGGGGTATTTTATTTTTTTTTTTTTTTTGCCAGAGGGTTGTTGCTGGATGCAAGGGGAGAAGTGGTATGCGGGGTGGAGTGGAGGGGGTATCAATGTATGTTGTCTGTGACAGTCATAAAATTTACGTTTATGCGGTTTTCCACGTGAGCCACACACACACACACAGACAAAGACAAACTGAAGGGGGAGGGGGGGGGGAGAACGCGAACAAATTCCTTCAATTTTTTTTTGTTAGAAAATTGCTGAGAGAAAGTGCAGTTTATAGATTAAAATTTTGTTGTTGGAAAATGTTTTACGAGTCATCGCGAGGGCGGGCAACCCCTTTCGCAAGGGTAGTATATATATATATATATGTGTGTGTAGATAGATGTATGCATAGGTATATATATCAAGCCACCCCCAGAAGCGGAAATGCCAATGGCTATGAAAATGGTTGTAAGGCCTTTTCAGCTTTTCCATTTAACGTTGCTGGTGGTCAATTGCTGGTGTTGCTGTTGTTGCTGCTGTTGTTGGTGTTGCTGTTGTTGGTGTTGTCTATGCTGCTTGGTAATGACCATGTTGGGCACATAAAACAGGGTTTTAATTTTCTAATTACACACGGCAAACAAATGAAAATTTATTGTGGGTGAATAGATGTGGCATAAAGGGGGGTGGTAGGGGGGTAGGGGTGTGTGTGCGGGGGCGGTAACTGTTGAAGGGATTGTAGGGGTGTGGCAGAAAAACTGGCACGAGTTGCCTTTGGCCCAACTACCCAAGCTCTTTAAGGGTGTCCAAACACAAACACACTCATGCACACCCACACACACACACCCACACCCACACCCATGCACACCCTGAAAGCAACAAACAAATTTATTAAAAACCAAGCCTCATCCTTACCCCCCCCCCAACCACCCTCTCTCGCTCAACCATTCTCTGATAAGCAGCTGCTTCTGCTGCTCCAAGGTGGATATAAATGTTTGGCCCCAAAAACAGAAAGAAGAAGAAAAAAAAAAAAACAGAAAAAAAAAAAAAAAAAATATTGTTATAATAAAATAAAATGCCATGCAAACAAATCGTAAAAAATTTCACTTGCATATACATATATCCTTTTGAATCCTTCTTTACTTTCATTTCAGTCCGCCTTTTTAGACCCCACACATTGATTGTGGGAGCTTTGCTGTGCGTTTTTAATTTAACATTTGCCTTCGGTCTCCCCGCCCCACCATCCCCTGCCTCATCGCCCCTCGCCTACACCATCATATACATAATGCTGCTGCTACTGCAAGGGATCACACTTACCCCAAGAACAGGACAACGACAACGACACAAAAAATATCTTCTATAGCCCCATATGGTTCTCCTTTTTCTTTTTTTTTTTTTTCTTGTTTTTTGATGTTGTCGTTATTTTATTTCATTACATTTACAAAGTGGAAGTGTGTGTAGAGTGTGCCAAGAGATGAACAGGGAAAGAAAGTGTGGGATGGGGGAGGGGGGGATAGAGGAAGGTAATAGCAAATGCTGGGAGTTAGGCAGAAAACTGTATTTTCTTTTTCTTCTCAAAAGGCCAGGGTCACAGTTGAAAGGGGGATAAACTTTAAATTGCTTCAAGTTGTTAGTAAGAAACGATATCACAATTTTTGCCTTATCTATATAATATATTTGAAGATATGTCTTACTATAATTAGAGATAATGAATGATCTGCTTTGGGAAAGAAAACTCTTATACTTGAGTTCTTAATAGGATTGGGAATTAATCCATCACATAAAGAAAACATTTATTAACCGAAATTCTATTAGGCAAAAGATCCAACACTTAGGGATATGTAAATTCCATCTGATAAAAGGTTACACCATATGTGATCCTTTTGGTTATCTATTTTAATTTTAAATTTAGTAGTTTTTAAGCTACCCTTTTGGCTAGTCTGTCCCTGTTAATATTCAAAGTGTTTTCTACCTATAACACTCTAACTTGTATTATTTTTCGCTGTATATATTTTTATTCTCTATTTTTTTCTCTAACATATTTCTGAGTGTGTGTGTGTGTGTGTGTGTGTAGTTTGCCGCTAGAGACTGTTACAGTTACAGTTACTTTTTGTATACGAGTCCTTTGGGATGATGATGATGAGTGCGCGCAATGCGTGACCCCGTCGCATCAGGACACAACGACACGAGGACACTACTGCCAACATCATGTGTGACTCCTCGCTGTCCTTTTTTTTTTTTTTTTGCTTTTTTTTTTTTTTTTTGCTTTCCTCTACCATCTTTTTCTCTTCCTTGTATTATATACATTTTTTTTTGTTTTTTTGTTTTTTTTGTTGCTCATTTTTATTTCACGGTTAAGTAAAAACATACGACATACAACAACTAGAGGAGCAGGGTAGGGGGGAATGGTAGGTGAGGTGCGTGTGTGTGTGAGTGTGTGTTGGCCTTAGAGATTTGTATTTGGCCTCGGCAGGAACTTAATTTATATGTTACACCCCGCCCTCTCCTTGTTGCCATGCTCATGCCACCCAACTATAAACAGGACACGACACAGGTCTTGGGCTCGAGCTAATTTAGTCATATTTTCATTTTCATTTCGTGTTCCTTTTTTTTTTGTCGTTTTATTTTTCTTTTTTTTGTTGTTGTTGTTGTTGTACATTTTCCTTTTTGCGTTTGTGCCTTGCATCAGAGGGCACATTATGACGGCGTCGCCACTTTTCACGCTAGACTAAACAAGGTTGGATATATATATATATATATATATATATATATATATATATATATCTATACACATACATAAGTATATAGTATATATGTATATATGTAGTTGTCCTTATTTTATTTGCATGTGAGTGTGTCCATTTGGGCATTTCTTGGTCATAAAACACAAAAAGTCCTTTGGCGGCTCCCCTCCTCTACAATTTAGTTTCTATACTTTGCTCTCTATCTCTTTGCCATCTTCTCCCCTCCCTCCCTCCTTTCACCCTCTTTGGTCTGTGGTCATAAATATTTGCTGGGCTGTCACTTAGGTTACTTCTTCTTCCTTTTTAGTTTT
Organism: Drosophila sturtevanti; assembly: GCA_018150375.1. Classification (NCBI taxonomy): domain Eukaryota; kingdom Metazoa; phylum Arthropoda; class Insecta; order Diptera; family Drosophilidae; genus Drosophila; species Drosophila sturtevanti. The sequence continues at coordinate 717,194 of JAECWJ010000317.1, forward strand.
GTAGCCTAAACGTGATTTTATTAAAGCGAAGAGAAAAAGTTGTAAAAAAAAGGTCCTTTTACTGATGTGAGTGCGTCTCTATGTTTATATGGGTGTATGGGTGTGTGTATGTGTGTGTGTTGTGCCAACAAAATGCGCGTGTATTGTTGCTATTTTTTTGTTTTTTGTGTTTTCTTCCTTTATTTTTTTTTTTTTTTTTTTTGTTGTTCGTTGAATAACACTTGAAATGGCGTCAAAGTGCAACTCATTAGAGTTTGAAGCAGGAACTGGAGTTCTCCCCGAGACATGATTAAGTGCAATGAAAATGGGTAAATGATGATGAGCACAAGTACGAAGGATGAGTACAACAAAAAAACACACGCAAAAATGAAGCGGGGGGGAAAAAAAAATGAAAGAAGTGTCAAACAGGAGGAGAGAAAGAGCCCTAAAGTGTCATTGTGTTTGGGTCTGTTCGTTCACTCTCCCCCTCCCACCCCCTCATATCCTGTGTGCGTATATGTATAGTATGTATATATGTATGTATGCATGTGTGTGTGTGTGTGCTGTAAGTGTTGCTCTCAAGTGTTGCAAAAAGCTCTCAATTAAAAACATCAAATGCTTTTCCTTTGACTGCTGCAAACGCACTTGAAGCTTGTCGCCTTCAGGCTCAGATCAAGGATAAAATTAAGCAACTACGAAACCTTACTCTCAGCCCCCCCCTCCTAAATCCATTATTCCTGTTGATCTGCCCTGCTGCTTCTTACTGCTCCTGCTGCTGCTGTTGGTGTGCCTTTGTGTTTGCCTCTTTTTTTTTTTCATTAAAAATTTACCGCATCTGTACACAACTCACATATTAAATGCCATGCAGGCAGAAATATGATAAAATAGCTCAACACATTCCACAAAAATGAGAATTAAAGCAAAAGAAAATGGTATCATAGGCAACGTTGAAATACTCTTTCAATCAAGTTATATATAGATATGAGTATTATAGATTTATTGATGCCTTGCATTAGTAAATGAACATAATATTGTAGAAAAAGGAATATTTCCCATTTTCTAATAGACTTTCCATAACAAAAAAGAAATGGTTAAAAAATTGTTTACACTTTTTGTTTATATTAATTTAAAATGACAAGCTATTTATAATAAATATTAATTTCATTTATCTAAATTATAAATAGATTGCAAACAGAATAATCCATCATCGTTTCTCTTGCCATTTAATCAATTATTTTTAATAGCAAATAATTAGAAATGTTTTAAATTCGGACATCTGTCCCGAGAAGAAAATTATTTCATTAAAATATTTATAAATTTCATATAAAAAATTTAACAATTTGTCAAATTTTCATCATTTTCTTTTACAAAGAATTGTAGAAAATTAAAATTAAATTATTTTTTAAATAACTTTAAATAAAAGTGATTTTTATTGTATAATTTGCATATCGTTTTAATCGATTATTTTCTTAAAATAGAATTTTGCAAATTTAAATGTTTGTTAAATATCACAATTTTAATTATAAATACAAAAACTTTTCCATTAAAAAAGGATTCAAAACTTGTTCAAAACTTGAACAATCTTAATGAAATAGTTTCCTATACCCAAAATTCACTTGATTTGTTATATGAAAAACGGAACGTCATGTTAGAATCATGACTGGCAACCCTCTTTAGCGCCAATGTCTGACATTCACAGTCCGCAATCCACTGTCCATTTGTCCATTGTCCACTGTCTGGTGTCTGGGTCGTCTAGGCTTGGGATATGAAATGGGTTTTTGGGTTTGAGTTAGCACAAAAATTGCTTGCGGTTAATTGTTTTTCACGCGAAAAACTTCAATAATGCAGATATTGGCTGTCTATACCGGCTATATACGTACATATATACGTACATATATCTATGGCCGATGGCAGTTCTCTTGCCACTCTATAATCCTCCCCCTTTATTCTCTCCTCACCCCTCTCCATCGATTCTATTGTTTGTGTTTTCGCTTCCAGTATATTTAAAGTTTTCATTGCAATTGCTATTATTGTTGCATTTTATATGAAATCAAATCAAATCTCAAATAGCGAAAAAAAATTCAATAGGTTTGGTGTGCAAGAGAGAGAGAGAGAGAGAGAGAGAGAGAGAGAGAGAGAGAGAGAGAGAAGAGGGACCGAGTCAAGAAAACTCAATTTATTGTAAATATTTTTATGCCAAAGGCAAAAAGTTGCAAATTAATTTTTTTTTTTTCATACTCAGAGGAGAAGAAAAACTACATACAAAAAAAAAATATATATATATATATATAAATAACAGAACAGAAAATAAAATCCAATAAAAAGAAAAACGAAGTAAAGAATAAGAAAAGCGCAACTTTAGCTTAAGAATAAAGAAAGATGGTAAAAAAGGCCAAAAGAAAAGCGAAAGAAAAGAAAACACAGCTGTGAGTTAAAAGGAAAAGAAAACTTGATGAAAATGAGCGCGGAAAAAAAGGCAAACTCTATTATAAACGGTTAATATTGTTGTTGTTGTTGTTATTGTTATTGTAGTTGTTGCTACTGCCGCCAATGTTGCTTATGTGTCCTGCGGGCATGTTGCTGCTGCTGCTGCTGCTGCTGCTGCCGCTGTCGCTGTTGCCGTCGCTGCCTCAGCCGTTGCTCAAGTAATGAGAATTGCCGCCAGGCGTTGAAGCCTGAGACTTTTGCAATATTTATTAAAGTCGAAAATTATGATACCGCCTGACTGACCACCCCAGTCACATCCCCCCCCTCCTCCCTCTCAACCCCCTGACAACCAGCAAATAAACTGCCCCAACTCAATTACAGTTGTTGCTGCTGTTGTTGCTGCTGCTGTTCACTTGTTTCCCCAGTTTTGTTTATTTTGGCTTCTTTTTGCCGCTTTGTTTTTTTTTTTTTTTTATTTTATTTTTTTTTATGTTGTTATTTTATTATTTTCTTTTGAGGTCAGCACATAGCATTTTCTTTTCGAGGCATTTGCCATTACATTCATTTATTGTCCACTTTTTCATGGTCTCATTTGGGATTGTTGTCCTTTCAATAATCAAATCTACAGTTCGCTCTTTCTCAGCAACAACAAAAGCAACAACAACCATCAGCAAAATTGTGGCAATCAAGCAAGCATCAAATCGTCACAAAAAAATATATATTTCGATTGTTTATTCATATTTGTTACCCTTTCTTAAAGAAAAAGTACTTCCGACTATATCGAATTGCATTTGAAATTGATTTTCTATCGTAACTAAAATTGATATTGATTGATATTGATTGTTCAAAGATTGTTCAAGTGTATATGTATATGGCAATTATTTAAGATAAGTATTGGGTTATATATATAGAGTTTTTTATATACTTTCTCAACTTACGCTTAGTTTTAAAGTCTAGATCTAACTTAAAGTAAGTCCTTGACTGATTCTAAAGATTATCTATTTCCAATTAAATAATTTATCACACTTAATTTCTGAAAAAAGAGTATTCAAATTTTCATCTTAGCTTTTTTGTCAATAATAAAAAACAACAATAAATAGTAACTAGGGCATTATTAATTCGTTTTATGCAAAATGACTTAATATCCTTGCTTGTTTCTTATTTATTTATGATTTGCTAAAAACGCAATTTGGCTCCCTTGAATGAGCCGTAAGCAATGCCGAAAATCAAATTGATTAATAAAATTTATATCTATTTTCTTTTTATTGCAGGTTCGTTGTATTTCTTCTCAATGATAGCTTTAAGACACAAGAAAGAAGATTGAGTCAAGCGAAGGGGCTACACCCGCCCAGATAAGTATGCTTTAAAAAAAATTGCATTTCTGAAACAGGATTCTGGACAACAATAAAACACTTTATGCCTCAGTTGGGTTTTTATCCTGTTCACATCCCGAGGCGTTTTTTTTTTTTTTTTTTTGGCTTAGAAAGTTCATTGTCTTTACACAAAATGGAAAGTGCAGCTAAAGGGATGAAGACTATAAGATAGGAGGAGTAGGAAGGAGAGAGAGAGAGAGAGAGAGAGAGAGGGAAGGAAAGATGGAATGGAAGAGCTTAAAGGGCAAACCGGCACCTGCAGTGGATGGATGTATGTGTGTGTGTGTGAGAGTGTGGGTGTTGCTGGCATATAGCAAAGGGTGCAAATTGCAGGCAGCTTTTGTCTATGACTTGGCAAATGCATTAGTTTTGGGCCTTTTGTTGGAACAGCTGAGTGAGATAGAGACTGAGCCTGGCCTCTAGGCATATGCTGACTGCCAGGCAGTCAACGTCACCAATTCTACCTTGCCCCCCCTACCTCCATACCTCACACTACCATCATCTTCTCTGCCTCGACAGCTAGGCTAACCTCGTTTCAACGAGCAACACAAAGCCTCTGCTGCAGCAGCTGCAGCTGCATTGTGACCTGCCTGCAGACAATTGAATTTTAATTTGTATAACTTTACAACCCAGACCAGACAGTGAAAGGAGTGAATATAAACGAGAGACTAAAAGAGAGGAGAGAGAGAGAGAGAGAGAGAGAGAGAGAGCAAAAGAGATGCATAGACAAAGAGGGAATGAAACCTAACCTACCCTTTGCCTTTGCCTCATTTACGCCTCGAAGCTATGCAACAGACGAGAAATATATTTTACATATTTCATGCGACATACCCAAATGTGGAGACCCCCCCCCTCCCCCCCCGCCCACACACACATACACCACTAGTACCCTAGTATCCATTCTTTTAGTACTAGTCCTAGTCCTACTCCATTTAATGGAGTCTAAACTTTAAGCGGCGCCAAGTTACTAGTTGTAAATCCTCTTTGTTGTATATACATATAAACAAACATACACATACACATACATACATACATACATACATATATATGTTGCCTGAAAACAATTTGCAAATTGCTGGCCAAAAAAAAAAAAAAAAAAAATGGCGCCACTAGCTCACCTGACGCCATTGCCATCAATTCAACAGCAATTACAAAAGGTTCACCACGAAAGGGAGCGGGGAATAAGGGAAATAACACAGACACACACACACACATAACCCAACCAACACTCACATACACACACGTTGCACAAAAACAATAGCACAACTTTAACGGCTGGTCGCCTTGATCATTATCAGGCAAGAGCAGCAGAAGCAGCCAACAGCAACAGCAAAGGAGGAGCAGCAGCGGGAGCAGGAGCAGGAGCAGTAGGAGCAGGAGCAGCAGGAGCAGTAGCCGAAGTACCAACATCGGGAATGGCAAGCAGTTGACTCTTAAGTGACTGCTGTGGCGGCGTTTTGTGGCCATGTTTTTGGGGTGTTAAGCTCGACTGCACAAACACAATAACCAACAACAACAACACCACCAACAACACCAACAACATTCAACTCAAAAGGGACATAGACACAAAGACAGCAAAGAGCAAAAAGGACCTAAGCAACACCACATACGATATACACACATCTGTCCACTGTCGACTGAGAGAAAAAACAAAACAAAAACAAAAACAAAAACCAAAAAATAAAGCAACTATGCAGATTGGCCACATTAAAACAGTTAAAAAAAAAAACAAACAAAAGTGTTTAACCAGAAAAGAAATTTTATTGTGTTTAATTCATAAATTACACAAAATAAAACATAACTCAACAGCAGCAAATGATTTAATTTATTCCAACTAAAGATCATTTAAATCTATTAAACGATAAAAATTAAGATGAAAAGAATTAAAAAAAAAAAAAGAAGAAAACTAAATAAAATATTTTCATCAAAATCAAAATCAAAAAAAATGTTGGTTAGCAGCTTTTAAATTTGAAATTATATAAGTAAACCATGACCATGACTAATCCCATCTACAGACACTAACTAACCAACATATCCATGGTTTCTTTCTCTCACTCTTTCTCTCTCTCTCTCTCTCTCTCTCTCTCCCTTTCTTGCTTTTCCTGCTTGTCCATTCTTTCATTTAATGAAAAATGATTTAAGTGGATTTGGATTTACACTTTTGCTAGCGACATTTTAGTGGAGTTGCCAACGACTTAAGATAATCCCCTTGAATAGTTTTCATAGCAATCAAAAGAAAGTTTCCGAGATTTAAATTCATTCTTGAATAATAATTTAAAAAATATCTATTAAAGCTTCGATTTCTCCCAGGAATCTTTTGACTGATTAACAAATGAAAAGTTTCTATTTTATATTCTTCAGTTATATTGGAAAAGGTCAGAACCCAAAATGGAAAAGGTCAGCATCATAGGCAAATGTGCAATCAAAACTTCATCTCACTTGTGTGCTACACAAAATTCCAGTTAGCTCTCACGTTGGCCATTTTTTTACACCCACCAAAAGTAAAAAGAAAACAGGGAAAAGGAAAAACGTAAAAACGTAAAACGAAAAGGCTAAAGTAACAACACTGTGGCAGCATATGTACGCGACAACGACACCTGCTGCTGCTGCTGCTGTTGCCGTGCTGCCGCGTTGCCGCGCTGCTGCTGCAACAAAAAAGAAGGCAGAGGACAAAGTTTAGTGCTTTTCATAAACTAGTTGCCAGCAGGAGCAGAGGAAGAGAAAAAGATAGAAAGAGGGAGAGAGAGAGAGAGAGGGAGAGATAGAGAAGGGGCAGGCAGGCAGGCGGCAGGCTTCGGGGCTTTGCTTTTATTTTCGAATTTTTGTGCCGCTGCGGCCGTTGGCCCGTCTACTATTATTATTACTACTATTATTATTTTTGGGCCGTTGCGCTCGAATCGTAGTTGTTTTTGTTGTTGTTTTTTGCTGTTGCTGTTGGCACAGGAAACGTGCGACGTCATGTAGGCGCGCCAGTCAGACGCCTAAAAGTATGCCTCAGCGTTTAGTGGCAATATCAGCAAAAACACGCGACGACTCCAACTAGGACTACAGAGGGGAACTGAAGCAAGCGTGTAGCGGTGACGGCACTAGGCCTGGGTCCTGGCGTCGTCCTGCTTCCGCATGCTTGTTGTTGTTGCTTGCATGTTGTCGCAGGGCTTTTCCATTTTTTTTTCCATCTTCTTCTTTTTCGTATACACAAGCAAAGTAAACTAAACAAAAGAAAAGCGAATTTTTTCTTGCCTTTTTTTTTTTTTTTTTTTTTTTGGCCACAAAAACTTTCGTTAACACGAGAAATTGCATGCAGCTAACTTAGAGAGAAGGAGGAGGGAAACGGAGGGCAGAGAAGTGAGCAGAGGGAGTAGTGTGGGTGGGTGGGGTGGTGGGGTGGTGTGAGGGTGAGGCGAGGGTGGTTCGAGGCTAGTGCCAACTATGGCACTTTTTTTTTGCATTAGTGTGGTGGTTTTTGTTGTTGTTGTTGTTGCTTTTACTGTTGGTATTGCTGAAGGTTATTGTGGCAAATTGTGTTTTTGCATGAAACTTTAAGCGGCTTAAAGATTAGGCCAAGACAAGCCACAAAACAATTTTCTTTTGCTGTCAGGCAGCGCTACAGGCGCAGCCATTGCAAGTAGAGTACTAACTTGTTAGTTGAAACTAAAGCTGAGCTGACTTTATCCATTTTCTCCGCAGACAGAGAGAGAGAGAGAAAAAGAAAATGAGAAAAAGATACAGAGAGAGACAGAGACAGAGAGACAGAGAAAGAGAGCGAGAGAGAGAGCGAAAGAAAAGGAAACAAAAATTCTACATTTTATTTATGATAATTATGCTAGCTGCATATGAAATGTAAAATTTAGCGAGACACAAAGAAGAAATTTTTTTTAAATCTAAACAGGTTAAATACTCTACCAGTAAATGAGGGAAAAGAAAAATTTTCATTCGATTTGTGAGTTCATTCACATTGGATAACTGAAAAACCACTTAAAAAAAAGGCTAAATTTAGTTTTTGCAAAAGGATCAAACGTGATTTATAATTGAGAGAATTAAAAGTTGCCCTTTAGAATTTCATAAATGAAACTCAAGTAATTAAATCTATTTTAAGCTAAAAATAGAATATAACTAAATGAATATATATAAATTTGCCATCAAATTCCCATTCCAACATTGTTTATAGAATCAATTGCATAATGAGAAGAAGTATTAATTAAATTTAAAATTGATAACTTTGTTATTTAAATGTAATAAATTGAAGATTTAGACAAAATAAATTAAATTTGGTCAACTTCAATCAACAATTTTTGGCCAAAGATGCCAATTGTCCATTGGACATTATATAAGTACTTAAACGTTTCATTTACTTTGTAATAAAATAAACATTTATCAGCAAAAACATTGTGCATCAATTGAAAATGTTATGGTAAAAGTTTTTGACAAGTTTAAACCAATTCCTTTTATATATTGCCAATACTTCTTCTTGTATTCAATGACACAAACAGCAGATGCCATTATTTTGATTCCAATTTAATAAGTATGTCATAAATGTCATCATTATACACAAAATAGAAGCAAAACTATTGACTTTCAATTCATTCAAAATTTAAATAATATTTGACAAGAAATAAAATGTTTAATTAATTGTAAATTCTTGATTTTTTCTAGAAAATTTAAACATACCAAATTTATATAAATATTTAATGGAAATAAAATGGAATAAATTACATTTTATATCTAAATTCTGTTTAACAGGTATTGAAAGGATCGTATATCGTTCCATAATCTGATATTGCAAATTAACAATCAATTTTCGACAAATTTGTATAAAACTGCATCTTTTATTGGATTTATTTGCTATATGCCCTCGCTTTTGTTTAGAGTATAAAACAAATGATTTTTTTTTGGATTCTCCACTTGTCCTTGTTACATATTTTTTTTTTTCAAAGCTTTTGTCTGATGCTCATTTCATTCGCATTTTCGAGTCCTTTTCCCTTTTTTTTATCTCTTTTTTTTTTGTGTTGACTGTAACAGCTGCACAAATATTTCTGCTTTTGGCCATTTGTTTTTATTGGCCTGCAGCTAGATAGCCAAAAAAAAAAAATTACATATTTGTATATATGTATATAAATTTGCTTGTCTTCAACGGAGAGTCGCATTATCTCTCTGATATTTTGTACTTCATATGTGCATTCTTTTCTACTGCTACAACATTTATAATTCACATCACATGTTTTAGCCAGAAAGACTTATTAAATATGGTAATGCTGCATTGGCAAATGCAAAACAACAACAGGCAACAACAAGGCGAGAATGAGTGAGAGTGAGTGAGAGAGGTAGAGAAAACACCTGCCAAAACGTGGCCAAAACTTTGCCAAAACGTATTTGTGTTAATAGTCAATGGACAGCCAAAACGGATGCTCTAATGAGTCACATGTGTGTCTGTTTGTGTATGTGTGTATGTTTGTGTGTGTGTGTAGAGTCAGAAAATTCATTAAATTTATTCTAATGGCATTTGAGACGCCATTCGCCGGTTGACCAAAAACAAAAAAATTGTTACGCAAGTTAAAACCGGCTAACAGAATTCAACTGCAGTTGTTAACATGTTGCAGCTGTTGGCCATATCCAAGAGCCAGTTCGTTGTCACATTTTTGGGTCATACTTCAAACGAGACATCGGCTTTTCGGCTTTGGCTTTTGCTTTGCTGTTTGAGAGGCTTTTTTGGCCTCATCTCAACTTATTCTTCACTTACTTTCAGCTTAATTAGCGTTTTTAGCGAAATTTCTCACGATTATGTGAAAATAACTTTGCTAACAATAAACAAAAAAGACAAAAAAACAAAAAAAAAAAAAAAAAGTAAACTAAATAAAAGCAAAAGCGAAAACAAAAAAAAAAACAAAAATACAAAGTGAAGACCTAAAAATAAATGCATACGTAAAGTTAAACCGGTTTTCAATTTGTTGTTGTTGTTGTTGTTGCTTTTGATATGATCTATAATTTGTTGTTGTTGTTATTGTAACTTTATAACCAGCTTGAGGCATAAATCACTCTGCGGGCCAAGTTAATTCAATTTTTATACATATATATATATATATATATATATATATATTTTATATATATATATATGGAGGCCTGAGAGATTGTTGGTTGGTTCATTCAAGTTGCAGTTGCCGCTAAAACAAGTTTCTCGCATTTATTTTTTATGATTTTTTTTTTGTTTTTTGGCATTTTGTTTTGTTTATAAACTTTGCTTGTTCTTCATCTTCTCTCCTTCATCGTATATAAACAAATGACATAATTTGATATTCAAATTCCAATGCAAACAAAAACACAACAACAGCAACAGCAACAAAAAAAAAAAAAGAGAAAAAATTTTAATTTGAAAAGAAAACGAAATTGAATTTCAATTTCAAACTACCTGACGAACAGAGCGCGCGGATGGGCAAGCGAGTTTATTGAGTTCTGTCTCTGTCTCTGTCTGTTTCTGTCTCTGTCTCTGTCTCTGCCTCTGAATCTGCCTCTGTGTCTGTCCATGGATATATGCTAATTTCGGCAAAATGTTTTTTCATGGCGCTGATATCATGGATATGAGATGATGTTAACGATGAGGTATGATGATGAAGAGCTGCTATATATGTATATACATAAACGTAGTTAAAATTTTATTTAAAAGGAGAATTAAACTCTTTCATTTTAATGTGCCTAGAGAAGATTAGCTCGACGAGACACTACGGAATAAGTCTATCTGTAGAGGTATATATGTATATCTGCTATAGATTAACTGGCTGAGCATTCTAAATGCTGCCGAAATTTCCTTTTGAAATTGTGGAATTATTACAGAATATATTGAAATTATCATAATTTTGTCAATCCAAGACTTAGCACCCTTCCCACTAACCTTTTGTCATTTGTTATATTTGATAGTTATGGAACAAAGATTACTTTAACAATTGCCATAAATCATTTAGTAATATTATATCTAAACACCTTCGGAAACTATTGTTCTCGGATTCTATTGTTAGAGCTTCGATTTTCGCATATTTTTTCTCATCCCTAAAAAAATCTTATCGATAAATAGAATTAGTTTCACCTGCAGCTGGGAATAGTTATCAAATAAAATCGGATATTGATATCTATCTGGCAAAAAAAGGCAGTGTAAAATTACGAGTTGATGTAAATTGAGATGAAATAATTAAGCTCAGCCGTTTTAAGCCCAGATTACATATTCTTACACTAATTTTTAATTATTCTATTTATTTGTTATGATAAAAATAATATTAATTTATAGATTAGTTGTTCATCGTTTGTGAATTGCCAAAAATCATAAGCTTAACCATAGAACCTACTTAAATTTAAGCTAAAAATTTCAATCTATCTCAATTCTATATGATATAACTCTATTAAGTTTAGTAGGCAAGATAAACTTTTCTACTAGTTTAGTATAAAGTTCTTTATAAAAAATAAAAGCAATTTTTCTTAAGATAAAACTATATTATATGATATAATTTATTATTGTTTTTTTAAACAAATAACTTTGAAATAGTTTATTCTTAATGTATCGCAACATTAAATTGAACTTTGATATCGTAAGGCATATGAAACTATATCAGCTAAATTAATATAATTAGCAGAGAGATAAAGTTTCTAAAACTCTCAAAATAAAGTCAATAACAATTGCGAATAGAAACCGAAATTATATATTATTAACCCAAAATTTTTAGATACTCAAATTTCGATATATCTCAATTATATATATCATATAGAAATGTTATACCCTGTTGGCGTTTGTCTTATTCACGCCTCTGGCATTCGGTTTAAGCTTCTCTAAAGTTTAGCTGCGCTTTTGTATATATATATATTATATAATTTTGTTGGTTTGGTTATGCATATTATTTTTTTTTTTTATTTTTGTTTTTCTTTATTTATTTATTTTTTTTTTTTTTTTTTTTTTTTTTGATAAACATTTGAACTGGTTTATGAATGGCTTTAACTGTTAAACAAAACGTTTGACGTTTATTTAGTTTCTTTCTTCTATTGATAGCAGCATATGATGATGTCATATGAACCTGATGGCCGAAAGCAACAACTACAACAACAACAATAAAAACAAAATACGAAATAAAATATATATGTATATATATATACTCGTATTCTATTAAATCAATTCTTTAGGTTATCAACTTAATGTTGACTTGTTTGGAATGCGATTGGATTGAATCGAATTGATAGTGTTGAGTAATTGCCAATGCGGCAGATATTTGATCAGTGAGACATTCCAAATACCAAACACCCCCTCCGCCTCCCACACTTCCACATTCCCCCCCACTCACACCCTCTCTTGCCCTAGAGGGAATCATCGTCATCATTTCTTTTTACTAATTAAATTTGCATATAAAACGCGTGCGAGTTGAGTCGACAAGTGTAAGAGAGAGAGAGAGAGAGTGAGAGCGAGTGAGAGAGTGTGAGAATGTTGAGAATTGAGTCAGTTGAGTCATTCAATTCTGTTCTGGGTTCACACAGCAATTGAAAGCCAAGGCAAGGCCTTACATTTATATTGTTCTTGTTGTTGTTGCTGTTGTTGCTGCTGCTGCTGCTGATGATGATGCAGTTGATGACTAAATCGAAATGTACTTGTAGTAAAAAAAAAAAAAGAGAAAAAAGAAGGAAAAAACAACAAACTGGAGATATCTCTCCAAAGTTTATAGACTTAATAATGACTAACATCAATTTAAATAGCAGTTCAAAAGAATCGAAGCCTTTTTCCCTGGAACAGAGAGAGAGATGAGATTAGATAAAGGCTGTTGATTGAAAGCAAAAGTATTTTTTTTTTTTTTTGTATATAATTTACATTTAGCATGTGAGCAAGCAACTATGCAAATTAAATTCTCACAGTCATAATAACAAAAAATGGAGAAACAAAAAAAAAACGTACAAAAAATGTGTGCAAAATTTCAACATTTTTATACCCTTAGATATGTTTCTTGCAGGGGTAGATAGGGAACGAAGTTACCCTTAAAAAATAAACAAAAAGTCTTATTTATTTATTTATTAGGAGAATTGCTATCAAAGTTGATCTTAAGTAAAGTGCATTAAAGTAATAAATGGAGTTTGGGTTAATGAATCTGGATATTTTAAATAAAAAGAAAGTATTAAGAATTTTCTACCAACTAAGCAGATGAAACTGTTTTCAATTGATACTAGAAAAGATCAAAAGTCGTAGTAGTTGAAATAAAGAATATATAAATTAATCAAATTTGATTTCCTTTAATCGCATTCTAATCTTTTCTTTTAATTGGCACGAGGTACTTAATAGTCGTTGTCCAAGTTTTGGCGAAGGAATTTTTGATGTTTTTGTTTTTGTTGTTCTTGTTTCATCTCCAGCATTCTGGCAAGCATTGTTTAATTATTTTTTTAATTAAGCTAAAACATAAAAAAAAAGCCAGCGCAATGCTCGAAAATAAACAGAAAAATATGAACCATCTTCCGAAAAAGATGAATGCAGAGGGGTAAGGGTAGTATGAAGAGGCAAAAGGCGGAAAAGAGTTTGGAATGGGGGGTGGGGCGAAACACAGAGAGGAACTACCCATAAGAGGCGTCAAGAAAATGTTTAATAGGCGCGTTGAAATGAAACTTAAACAAAGGAAAACAGCAGCAACAGCAACAGCAGCAGCAGTCAAAGTCAAACTGCAAACATATGTTAGTCACCCTTTCCCCCCCCGTGTTCTTCCTACCTCCCTCCCTCCCTCCTACGTTTCTTTCTTTCTCCTATCCATTGCCCATTCCCTCTGGCTTTGCCTTTCAACTGCCTGCCTGACTTTTCCCTTACGCTTTTCAGCACCCTTTTTTTTGCTCCAAAACACTTGACTGACATTTTCTCTGTCTTGTTGCTGACTGCAAATTCTGCAGAATTTTGAGTTTTTGATTAATTGCAGCAATCTGCCACCAAGACTCGTGCCCCAAGCGGCAGTACCTCCCTCATTTTTATCCAACAGCAACTGTAGCAGCTGCAGCTTCTCCTCATTACCACTCAATCTTTTAAAGAGTATCCTTCCCCACAGTCTCCTTCTCTTACTCTGGTTTGGTTTATTTATGCAACCGCAAAAACAGAGAGAAAAAAAAATGTTTTTCTGCCACATTTAGCTCTCAGAATTTTTGTGGCTCAAGGTCTCCATTTTTCTCCCCACCACAATATCTCCCCCTCTGTCACCCTGTCTCCCTGTCTCTCCTGCTGCTGCTGCTGCTGACTTGTTTTCAATTTGTTTGTCATTTGTTGCAATTGCATTTTGCAACATAAATATGAATTTAAGCTGCTATTTTATCTATTTTACATCGTCTGAACGAATTTCTTATACATATGTTTACTGAATAGATATCTCTGTGTATATATATGTACGTACATATTTGTTTTTGTTTATTGATGCTGTCCAATTATCAAGATATTTAGCACACTTGACCAGATAGAGCAAATAATAATATCGATACTAAAAACAAATGCAAATTGTTTCAAGATTTAATGCAAGAGTAAATTTTAACAGATTTTTACATGAAATTTATTGAAGTGTTAACTTTTATTTAAGCAGAAAAAGGTTTACCTAAAATTTAATTAAAATATTCTTAATTTATTTCAACATTTAATTGAATAGAAATTTTTTACCAAAGCCAAGGAGGAAAAAATTCTTTGAATTTATTTCAGAAAATTGTTTAGAGAAAAAAGCCTTTTCGGCTGGAAGAAATTTAATTTTTTTAAATTAGTGTAATGCATTTAAATAAATACAATAAATACATTTACCGTTACATCATTGGTTTACCTACCTATATCTACATGATTTACAAATGTTATTAAACTTTTTCGACAGTTTTCATATTCATTCAATTTTTAAATAAATGCGTTTGCTCTATCTGATTGTTCTTTTTGTTTGATCAACCTTGAGAACTGCTAATATATAGATAAAAAAAATTTATTTTATATGTATCTATATATATACATCTATATAATTATATAGACACAAAAAGCATATATACAATGCTTTGTGTCTAAGCGTGTGTGTGTGTGTGTGTGTGGCTTTTGAACTCTCAAGAGCTAGAAGCGGAAAGAAAAAAAAAAAAACATTTTGGCATAGTAAGTAAATTATTTTCACTCGCCTCTGCTGCCGCTTCTGATGATGATGATGATGGCTGAAGTATAAATATACACACATACAGAAAAAAAGCACGAAAAATGTGCAAATTTATTTAGCCTTGATAAATCCAAAAATTAAAAGATGCCAAAGCAAGACAGAGAAAGAGAAAGAGAGAGAGGGATAGTAACACAGAGAGATAGCGAGAAAAAGAGATGTAGGCATCTAGAGAGTGGGAGAGACCATTTATATGGCTTTGGCTTGGCACACATGGCCACATTTTGAGGCATCATCAGTATCAACATCAGCAGACACAGTAGCCAGGGGGGTCAAACACCCTCTCGCATCCCATCATGTGCTTCAGCATCATCAACATGAAAGGCATTCAAACACATCATGATTTAAACCGATTAATCTGCATCTATCAGCAACAGTGAAGAGACTATAGAACTTAGCTTTATATAACTACATATATATCTCTCTCTTTCTTTCTTTTACTCTTTTTCTTTCTCGCTTACTCTATCGCTCTCTCGTTGTGTTGCTTAGTCAATCTGTTTATCTGTCCCTGTCTTTGTATCTCCATGTCGAGTGATGTCATTGCAAATTCAATTTAGTTCACTTCAGTTCAAATGGAATTTATTTCTACAAGCTCTGAGCTGAGCCGCGTCGTTGCGTTTTTACTACCAAAAATTATATGCTTGCGCCATCTTTTACTTTATATACACTACAATATGCAGTATACTAAGGGGTAGATTAACTATTTATCAATATTCGTTACATATATGTGTATGGTATACATATGGAAATCGAGGTTTTAAGATAAAAAAAGCACTATATATATGTGTGATTAACTGAGCTATCCTATTTACTATTGTTTCTCGGTATAGAGATGATTATATATCTCAAATTTACTGAAATCGATTTAAAATATTCTAAAAAATAAATAGAATAAGATGGAATTATAGATTAGTTTTTAAAAAACAAAGTTATTTAATGAAACAAAGTTTTTGAATTGAATATTATTAAGAAGAATTATAGTCAGACTTTTATTTAAACTAATCGCTATGACTAAATAGTTAACATTTCGTTAGTTTACGTATTGAAAGGCAAATATGTGTAGCTTTATATATAAGTATAAGAAAAACATGTTCATTACATGAGATATATAGATAATATATAGTAAGCGATTACGTTGTTTGGATTGTATATATAAAGAAATAAAATTGCTAAATGGATTTTGGGGTATTCGTTTAAATATCAACTTCAAAACCGAATATTGAGAATATCGAGCTATTTATCTAAAAGATCTAAGATCTGGGATTCTCGGGATTAATTTAAAAATAATCTATATAATACATATTCTTTTTCAATAAATGAAATATTAAAAATAATATACAAATTTGTATAAATTGTTATATATATCACCAAATTCATTTCTTTGCCTAAAATCATTCACATATATACTTTAGTTAGTAAATCTTAACCAAGAAAATCTTCACAGTTTTTATAAATTAATCGGATTTCAATATGAGATATTGACTTAGTCAATTATATGTACATATATTGTATTCACATTGATAAATTGGTAAATTTATCGTAGAGTATTCAATAGCTGATGTTGTTATTGCTAGTTTTTGTTTCATTTTTTTTTAGTTCTTTGATTTTTTTATATGGCTTATGCATATAGTTTGTTGTCTCATTCTCTATTTGACTCACTTTATCCACCCCGTACTGCTGCCTTATCCCCCTCATCCCTCCTATTTACAGTACTTGTTCAGTTCCTGCGACATTGTGACTCCGTTTTGCCTATAAAAAGGTAATAAAATTTTTTGTTTACCTTGGTAATAGGAAGTGAATAGCACTCACATATACATACATAGACACACGCTCAACATACACACACACACACACACACACACACACACGTCCATATATACATACATATATTTGAATATATTGTATAGAGTAAGCTTCCCCCCTTTCCCCTTCCCATTTCCACAATCTTCTCTCCTGTTCTCGAGGTTGTCGTAGTAGCCTTGAGTGGTTTTAGCCCTGACAAAGTTTATTTGCCCAACAACAAAACCAGGAAAATGGAGTCGAAGTCGAAGAAGTCGCCAGCACAGGAAATTGATTTCTTTTCGTGGCTTTTTAGGTTGCTGATGCCTCTTCCTTTTCCCTCTTTTTTTTCTTCCTTATTTTTTTTTTTTGACTCTGTTGTCACAGAGAATTTATCAATGATTGGTTTGCTCTTTGCGCATATTTATCTCAATGATATGGGGGGGTGGTGGTGAGTGTTGTGAGGAAAATAATTGCACTTTGCTTGCATATAAATAAAAGTGGAAGGCTCATAATATATGGCATAATAAACTTTTTCTTTACATTCGATAGAGAAGAAAATTGCTGAGATAAGAGACAGAGCGAGATGGAGAGAGAGAGAGGGAGAGAGAGAGGAAGTAAGAGAGGAAGCGAGAAAGAAAAAGATGAGATGAGATCATTGAGGCAAATTGTTTTTTTTTTTTGCTTCTACTTCTTCTTCTTTGCATACCTGCAAGCAGTAAGAAAAACCTCATAAAATTGAGATTATCTCTTAGAAGTTTTTCGTTTCTTATTTCAATAAACCTGAGAACAATAGAACAACAACAGGAACAACAACAACAACAACAGCAACAAAAACAAATATAGTCCCCCTTTTTTGAGTTCCTTCATTTTGTTAGATTTCAGGCGAAAAAAGGTTGACAAAAGTTTTTGTCTTCATTTTGTTTTTCTTTTCTTTATTTTTGTTTTTTTTTTTCTTTTAAGGGGAACCCCAAAAAAGTTGCCCATATTTGCCTTCATTAAAAACTTTTGAGTATATCGAGAGACATTCGTCTCTAAGGAATGAGAAACCACCATACTATGATTGCGGTCTCTCACACTCACACTCACACTCCCTCTCTCTCTCTCTGTCTC
The DNA here is from genome assembly GCA_018150375.1 of Drosophila sturtevanti. Lineage (NCBI taxonomy): Eukaryota > Metazoa > Arthropoda > Insecta > Diptera > Drosophilidae > Drosophila > Drosophila sturtevanti. The sequence goes on from JAECWJ010000317.1 coordinate 735,024, forward strand.
TTTCTATTCTCTGATTTATAGCTCTATTAAATGATTTCTCGATAGCTTCAGCTGTCATTATCTAGAAAATTTTCCATAGCATACATTTCAGAAAAGTTTTTAAATATGCATTTGCTATTGAATTCCTCTTGTAGTATGAACAGCCGTAGTAGCAGCTGCAGAAACGTGATGTTCACTCAGGTGTAACTAACACACACACACACACACTCAGTCTATGGTGTATGTAGTATATATATGTTTGTGTGTGTTGCCTGCCACATGCACTTTCACCTTTAACTTTAGCTGATTTTTAGTGCGGAAAGCTTCCATTTTTTTTCTCTCTCTCTCTTTCTCCTTTTGCTCGCTCTGCTAATATGTGTCTAATACAGCGTATTAATTTATTTAAATTTCACCTAGACACAAGGAGAGGATGCCACATATGCTTACCTTTGCTTCCTCTCCTCTATCTTTTAACTTTCCATCAGCTACACTCTCTTCCTCGCACTCACACTCTATATGTGTATGAGTATGGGTATGGGTGTGTGTGTGTGTGTGTGTGTGTCTGTGCTGGCATGGAAAAGCCATTACAACGTTCAATGACACGGCAAAGTGTGAGCCATGGCAACTTTTCCTGTCGTTGTCTCTTACCGGCTGACTGGAGCTTCTGCTCCTGCTCCTGCTCCTGCTCCTGCTCTTGCTCCTGCTTCTGCTTCTGCTCATGCTGCTGCTGCTGCTATCTATGCCCCAATGATTACACCAGCCATCAGCGGTAAAGGACCCGTGGACCTCCCGCCTGGTGCTTTTTGATAGAGCCACCATGCGAGGAGCATCGGCATTTTGCGCATCCTTTTTCGAAACGTTCCACCTTTTTCTCTTACTCTTTTCCTCTTTCTCTTTACCTCACTCCCTCTCTCTTTCTCTTTCTCTTTCTATCTATCTAATAGCTTCTAATGCCTGTAATGTCAGTTCATGTCAAGTTTCCGCATCCTTTTTTTCTTTACTTTTTTTTTGTGCTTTTTATTTTTTGCTCTCCACATTTCTGCGGTTTACCTTCTTTTTTCTTTTTTTTTTTTTAAAGAGTCTCGCAATTTGTTGTGATTTAGAGCATAAAATATTGATTTTTTTCTCCTCTCTATCTCCCTGTAGGTAAAGTAGGCTAAGCAAAAAATTTAATATTTTTTAATACCCTGTAATCATAGAGAACTGATTACGAGAGCGAGAGTTAAATTAATTAAATTCCAGATACGAGAAATATATATTAAATGTGAAATACAGACAAAAAATTATATATATATACATATATATATATATAGTATATCATATATTATCGGTTAGGTTATTCGATTATATGAATTTAATGTTTATTAATGAAAGTTTACTTACGGTAGTTGAATAGTTGAACGATAAATATCTCCTGGAAAAAAGAAGAAGGTTGAAAGTGTTTTTATTTCATTTATGGCATACTCTATCCATCCCTCCCGCTCTCTCTCTCTCTCTATCTGTCTATCTCTCTTTCTACCCAGTATTTTCTAAAACAGTTTATGCTGAAGAAGCTATAGAGAAAAGTATCTTTTAAATTATGCTAAATTTGTTTTGGGTCAAACATATGCTAAATAGTTTTTTTTTTCCGTCCACTTCAGGAGGGATGGTGGTAAGGGATTTACGGTCTAAGCACTGGAAAACTTTATCTCTAAAAAGTTTACACATGTCGTCAACTAATTTTAACTGCCTTTTTATCTCCCTCAACTCAAACACACGCTCGCATACACACACACACACACACACACACACATACACTCGCATACACACACATGTCCTTGTATAGCTTTAATAAATATTTATGTTCTGTCTCCTACATTTCTGCTTTCCCAGACCATTTCTAAACCCACTTCCAAACACCTCTCCTCTACTCTCTCCTCTCTCTCTCTCTCTCTCTGCCTTCTTTTACTCATTCCACTTTGTATACTCTGCCGTCACTTTATCGTTTTTGTTTCTGGGTTTCCCTTTGCCTGTCAATTTGCTTTTCTAATTTGTATACAAGGATTTTTCCTTTTGCTGTTTCTTTAGTGTTGTTGTTGTTGTTGTTGTTGCTGCTATTTGTTCTTGGCACTCTTACATATTGATGAGAGGAGCAGAACAGAACAGAACAGAGTAGAGCAGAGCAGAGCAGAGCAGAGCAGAGCAGAGCTCGGGCTGCGATTAAGTAGAGCATGCCTAATGCATGCAGCATAGGTGAATGGTGAGAGGTGGTGATGAAGTAGGCGGAGAATCACATGTGTGTTATGTGTGTGACACGAAACTCATCAATTTTTATGCGGTTTCGTTTCATTCGTTTTTCTTTCTCTCTGATGAAAGTGAAAAATGCCCCAAAAAAATAAAAAAAAAAAAACATCAAGCAGAAATACTTGAAAAAAAAAGGTGAGCCAAAGGTTCAACTTTTGCTACCTGCTGTCTGCCAGCCAGCCTTACCTGTCGCTAATGTTATGCAAAATGAAAGTAAACATATACACACATACACACACACACTCACCCACACAATACTTTATATACACAATATTTGTGTGTTGTTCCTGGTCTTTGGCATACAAATTGTTGTTGTTGCCGGCTTTTAGGCGCAGCTTAATGCATTTAAATGAGAAAATTACAACTAAAGTTTTCGTTTTTGCGTTTTTCCCCCCTTTTTTTTTTTGAAGTAAAACTAAAAAAATTTTCAAAAGGGTTTTCCCCACATTTGAAAAGTTGTCAGACCAAAAAGGGGCAAGGAAATGTAAATTCTTTGCCTTGCTGATTGCCACTTAAGACTAAAACAGTTAGCAACATGTTACCAGTTTTAAGTGGCAACAATTATGTTAGCCAAGGAGAGCAGATGGTTAAAGTCAGAGAATATTTCTATTGTTCAAACATTTAGAATAGAAATTTTCAATAGAATGACCCTAACATAAGCAAAATTTACATATTAATAATATGATAAGGAAGAAAAAGTAAAATATTTGAAGTGAAAACTAAATGAAAATTTACAGCATAAATATTTCTTTTGTCTGAAAAAGATTATAGTAGTGCAAGAGATATCCCTTCCGCAAACTTTAAAAATGAAAATTTCGATTTAAAGTATATGAAATCGTTAGAAATTAATTATAGCATATCAACGAATCAAAAACTATAGATCTTCCTTTACGTATCGCATGACAAAACCCCATATTTGCAAAATTTATTCGGTTGTTAATGTTATATTGATGCTACTCGTATTTTAATTTCAAGTGAAGGAAAAAAAATTCCCTTTAATTGTACCAAAAGTTTTCTTCTTTTAACCAATGAAATTTCCTTTTCATTTCTTTTAAATTCTATGCTAAAAAGGTTCATTTTGAAATATCCCAGCATTAGGCTTTTAAATTGTAAATGATGTGGCAACATTTCTTTAGCTTTCTTCTTGACTTATTGGTTGACCGTAGAAGTGTGACCAAATTCGTAAACTCTATTTGTGGCCATAAAAGTGTTGCCGTTGTTGTTGTTCTTCTTGTTGTTGTTGTATTTGTTGTTCACACCAAACGACTCACCCTCTATATTTACCAGAGACATTTCCATTCAATCTCATTTCCCAGCCATTGCTCGTTGGCTTTTATTGCTACAGCCCTGAAGTATGCAGCAACTTCTTGCCTTTGCCACTCCATCTCCATATCTCGCTCCCTTTCTCGCACAGTTACTCTCCTGTGAGTGAATGGATCTCGCTCGCTCTTGACTGTTGCACGCTTGTGTTGTTACTTCTGACCCACTTTACGCGTTTTTTATTTACTTACTTTTCCTTTTTATACGCTTTTTTTTCCCCTCCGCTGCTGCTGCTGCTGCTGCTATTGTTATTCCTGGCCAAGTCTTATTATATGCCATTCCCCCAACCCCTGTTACCCACTTTCACTCCCTCCTTTTACCCCGCCATGCTCGTCTTTGTCTGGCCTTTTGTTCTTCTCTCATTTTATGGCTTGTTTGTCTATGACAGCGGCGGCAACAGCAATTATGTAGATTTTTCTCTCAAACTCAAAAAAAAACAAAAATAAAAATAAAAAAAAAGAAGAAGATGAACAAGAGACGGGAAAAAAATGTAAGTAAATAAAATGTAATTTGGTTTGCATTGTTTTTTATTTTTCATTTCTGTTTTCTGTTTTGTGGCTGTTGCGGCACCTTGAAAAAAGTGAGTTAATTGTTAAATGTTTAACCTGTTTGTAATATGTACATATTATGTATGATATCATATCATATCATATAATATGTGATATATCATATGTCAAAGCAGACAACAGTCGACAGACAACAACAAAAATAATAACGAACCAAAAAAAAAAAAAAACATTCATCCACCTCGTGCAAATTTTCGGCAAAATGTCTGTCAGGATTTACGCTCTTGTCCTCCCTCACATTTTGGGTAAACACTTCAACATTTCAGTCAAACTGTTTGAACATGACACCAGCAACAACAACAGCAACAGCAACAACAGCAGCAGCAACAACAACAGCAACGGCAGCATCAACATCAGCGGCAACAGCGACAACAACAATTCATACCATATTATTCATCGTTTTATCAACACCTCTCAGTTTTTTTCCCTTCTCTCTCTCACTCTATCTCCCTGTCTCTTTTTGTCACTGTTCCTGGCCGATAAAGTGACATTTAATGGTTAGCTTATTTTTTGTTCATATTTCAGTTTAAATAAATGCAGCAACAGCAAAATTAATAGCCTACGTTTCAAGTTTTAGATATCCTGTTTTGATTAGAATAGCTAGAAAAGGGTTGAAAGTACATATAACCGATTTATTATATCCTTTAAAAATTTATATACTGAAAAGTGAGGAATTGAGAATACAAAAGGAATATATACCTATACTATATATATATATATATACATTTTTAAAATAAATGTTGGATTTTTGTTCTGTTAGCCAACTTTGGACTGAAAGTCTCAAATTGTTGGTCAAGCTCTGCCTGATAGTTCCCATCTAAAGATACTATATCACAGCTACAAAATTAGAGAGAGATATATTACATAAACTAAAAATACTTAAAATAAATCAATTGCTTTAATCACAACCTTAATTCTTAAAAGAATATGCAGTTTTTCAGAACGTTTTATCGGTTAAAGTCACAATCTATTTGCAAATATATATTTAAAAATCCCTCACTATTAAATAAATCCGAGCAAAAAGCTATATAAATTAATAAGCATAAATAAAGAAAATAGTTTCCAAATACTATTTTCTTCATTGTTATTATAAATATAATTGGAAAAAATGACTTATTCTAATGGGATTATCCTCTTCAGAGTTTTTAATAGTTGGGTTTTTCATTCCCTTACTCTCATTACTATTGGCCACGTAACTGCATTTAACTTTTCTATTTATTTTATACAAATAAATATGCATTTTTTTTATCACTGTTTTTTTTTTTTTTTTTTTTGTTTAACATTTTATTTGCTTATCTTTTGCGTATAAAATTTACACAGTTTATTTTTATTTGCATTTGCTCAGCGATGCTGAAAAAATTGATTGCAAATGGCAAATAAAATTTAAATCAATAAAACAAACAAAATAAGAGAAAAAGAGGATGAGAAATGAAAACAAAAATTACCTCACATTAGAATAAGCAAACAAAATAAAATTATGCAACATTTTATTTAAGAGAGAGTGAGAAAGGGAGGGGGAGAATGGAAGAAACAAATGAATAGAAAACATTAAAGCCACACTTAATTACAGCTTGAATATCTTACCAAATCCAACGACAGATCAAAGCCAAAAGAAGAAAAAGAAAAAAAGGAAATCGCAGAGAAATTGCAAAGGATTTTGAAGTTGTCTTCTATTAAAAGGATTTTCATTCGGCGCTTTTCATTGCGTTAAATCTGAAAATTAAATAGAATATAGCAAGACAGAATGTTGACGAAGCAATGTACATACATACACACACATACACATACATATATACATACATATATAACGATGGTAGTGTGAGAGGAGAGTGTCAGAAGGAGGCTTAGCTTTTCTTTGGTTTTTCCTACTCCCAAAACTGGCGGCTCGTGTCGCCATCTTTGGTTGCGATGGTTCACTGCTTTTCCACTCGTGCCTAGGCAACGCAGCAATAATTTGTGTAAATAATCAATGATGGCTATAGGAATGGGGGGACGGTGGGGGATAGGCAGTAGAATGATGCTGATGAATAACGGGAATAGGTAGGAAGAATGAAAAAGGAAGGGGGTGTGTGCCGGGTGGATTTGTCCTGATATATTCCAGAGAAAATTTTGGTGTCCTTTTGTGGCCAAGGCAATTAAATTATTTATAGGCTGAACTTTTTTTTTTGCTTTCTTTCTTTCTTTCTTTCTTACTTTTCTTTTTGTTGTTGTTGTTGTTTTTGTTGTTGTGAAACGCGTCCTTAGCAACTCACCCAGTCTAGACTTTTTCACTTTTGGCCCCTTAAACTTTTTACCTTTATCGCGCACTTTGAAACTTTAACCGACCCGCCCACGGCACGCCCCCCTTGTGTCATAATGTGCCCTCCCATGGCGTTTCTAATTACCAACAAAAAGATGTTGGGCTGCTTGAAAATTATATAACAATTGCTAATTTGATGAGTTCACCCCCCACACCACTTCATGCCCTCACTCCATCGCCTCACTCCTTCCCCCTTAACCATTCAGAAAACAGCTGAAATAATAGAAAAATTAAAAACATTTTCCGGCAGGCAAATCGACAGACTGTCAGTCAGTCAGTAAATGAGTCAGTCAGTCACTCAGTCAGACACCTTTTGCTGACGCCATTATTAAACTTTCTTCTATTGTTGTTCTTGTTGTTGTGCTGGCTCTGTACCTTTTTCTGTTGTTGTTGTTGTTGTTGTTGTTGTTTTTTGGCTAATACCTTGGAAATTTGTGCATAATTTCAGGCACTTAAACCAGACGCTTTTTGTAAGTACTTAAGGCGGTGGTGCCACGCCTGCCCTTAAGCGAAAATAATGGGTGGCGCCACACAAATGATGAGAAGTGACTCACTCATCCTTCCTCCTCATCATTTCTGTTGTCCTCATCCTTGTCGGGGGCCTTTTTTTTCGTGTGGCAATTTAGTTTGTCTGAGCCGAGGCAGAAAATTTAAATTTTCACTCATAATGCTACGCGTTCAGGCTGAGAGTTTCCGCGAAAATTTCTGAATGCGACAAAAGAAATTTGCTTAAAATGGATAAAGGAAACGGGAAAACAAAACAACATTTCCTTCCTCATATTTTGTTTTACAATTATTTTACACAATATATTTGTCTATCAAGATTTTCTTTTTTGTTTGAGTTTTTGGAATTTTCAGAATATAATTTGATCACATTTCTTCCTAGAATTTTTTGACTGATTTCTTTTAACTTGTCAAAGACTTTTCAATTTCATTATAAAAGGACTTTTCAGTTTTGCAGTAGATGTTAAGTAGATTTTAATAAGTAATTAGTCTGGGTTTTCTAAGTACTTTTGCATTATTTAAAGCTTTCAATTACTGATAATAATTATTATATATTTCGGATTATCTTGAATAAAATATAAATGTTCCCATTTTAGATCTTTAGCTTTTAGTAATTGGAAAAAATAGGGTATCACTGTATTCGTTTTAACTTTAATGTTCAAACGTGGTTTTTTTTTCCTCGGTCTGTGAAATTTAAGTAGAACACGTCTCACTTAATTAACTATTCAAAAATGTTTGCAAATTACCCATCTTGCATGATAACCAACAACAGCAGCAGCAGCAGCAGCCGTAGACACATTGAGGGCATCTTTGAATATTGTTAACGTGAGCAGGGGGAGATAGGGGGTAGGATTTCAAGGATATGGAGGAAGGTGCAGGAGTGTGGTTGGCCAAAGTATTGTCCAGGATGGTCGAAGCAATGGCTACAATAACTCCACCTCCTCCTTCCTCCTCCGTCTTCTCATTTACCTTCATCTTCTTTACTTGCTTCAAGCAGTCGTGCGTATTATGAAAAGCATTTTTTCGTCTTTTTTTTTTTGATAAGAATTCACTTCTTCCCTCTGGCTCTAAAGGAGAGGGTGGGGAGGGGGTAAGGGAAGGGCCGTGGCCAGTGCCAGCCAGAATGGCGGCTGCTTAGGCTTGTCTTACATATATATATTTTTTACTCTCCCCCCCCCTCACCAGTTGTTGGTGTTTGTGTTTTTCACCCTCTTTTTTTTCGTCCTTGACTTATTATTACTGCTGTTGTTGTTGTTGCTGTTGTTGTTATTGCTTGTTGTTGGGTCGTTTCTCCATTTGACTTTCAAATAATAAAGCATATTTTTGGGGGCACAACAAACAGAAGCCAAGCCGCAGCAGCATGAAAACGGCAGCTGTAAAAATTTGTTCGACAAAAAGCAAAAATTTTCTACCTTATTTTTTTTTCTTCTTTTTTGTTTTTGTATAAGGTGAAGTTGGTTTTTTTGCAGTTGTTTGGTTAAAGGTGGGGGAGGCGGGAGAGTTTTGGGGGCACGGGGTTAGAGAGGCTAGCAGGATTTCCATCAGAAGTGCAAAAATGCCAATTTTATGCATGAGAAAATAAAATATATTTAAAATAAGTATAAAAATATTTCATTTAAATGTAAATTTTTTTTCACATACCCAGTTCGAATTTTAAGCAAACATATGAGGGGGGAGTGAGTAGGAGAGCGGGGTGGGGGTGGTTTGTTTTTCAGGTGAAATGTTACTGCTGTGGTGGGAGGGGGAAGGGGAAGCGGGGGGGAAAATGTCATTGTCGGTCTCATGTTGTGTCATTTGTTTAGCCATTTTTGGCCATTTATCTTTGGGCTAGTTAAGAATTATGAGGCATGTCCTTACCTGCCGACGTGGTGAAGTGAGGTGGAAAGTACAGACAAGGTGAGGTGAATAAGTATGTAGACAGAATAGAGGAGTGCTATGTGCCGTCTGTTGTCGTTTGTCATAAAATTAGACTCCCCAGGCTGTTGTTGTTGTTGTTGTTGCTGTTGTTGTTTTTGCTGCTGCTGCTGCTGTTGCTGTTGCTGTTGCTTCCTCTTCCTTCTCTTCTTCTTGACATACACAAATTAGTTGCTGCATATTTTATGTGAGATAATGTTCGCCCCACATGAACATCATGTCCTTGTACCTTCCTAACCTCCCCTCCCACTCGCCTCTACTCACCCATCTCTTATACACTGTCTCTTGCCACCAGATGATGGATTTGCTTAAGGAGGGAAATGAAAATGAAAATTGATGCCTTAGCGAGATTTTTCACGCCACATTGTCAAGTGTGTTGATTCGATTAAGGCGCAAAAGGCAGCGGAGGAGATGTCGGAAGATGAACTAAGATGTTTGCGTGTGAGTGAGACAGTGATAGAAATATATATATATATATACATATACTATAAACTTGGAGCATTAGGTGTAGTGGTTACTTGTCCCACAAACCCATTTCAAGTGCAATGGCATGTCTGGAGAGTTGTATAATTGCATTAAATCCCCATGCCATGCGATGCCATTACCACCAGCTGCATCCACATCCACATCCACATCCACATGCCACATGCCGCATCATTCCACGCTCATTACGAGCCCAAGCGAATCGAGAGCATGAGAGAAGAGACATGAGGAGGAGCCAAAGTGAAATTAAAATTTCCGCCTAGTTGTTGCCGTTGCTGATGTTTCACACGCAGCAGCAGCAGCAACGTTGCCAACAACAACAACAACAATAACAACATTAACAAAAATTGCCATAATAATTGCAGCAAAAAAAAAAAAATTGTATTTTTCTGGCTTGGCCCTCCCATTGTGTGGGCAATTTGACTGTCGTCCACCTATAATAATCTGATCCGATCTGTTGTTATTGCGATTGTTGTTGTTGTTGTTGTTGCTGCTGTTGTTGTTGCTGTTGCAGATGGACCCCTTGAATTGTTGTCACGCAATGTTCACATTGGATCCAACAAACATCCACTTTGATTTGCAGTTCATTTCTTGTTCTTTTCATTTTTCTTAAACTTTAAGAAGGATATCCGCTTGCCCTTCCCTTCAGCCATCCCGTCCCTCTCTACCCGCCCCTCTACCGCTGCTTAATTTACTGTATATCTGTTTTGCCCTGTTGCGGCATTCCTTTCTCTTGACTAACTGACTAACTGACTGACTGACTGACTGACATCATCATCATTATAATTACAATACGCTACAAAATTTCATTTTCAATTTATGTGTCGTTCCCGCCTACTTCTTCTTCTTCTCCCTCTCTCCTCTTACATCCCAAAACTGACTGTCTCAAGTGTTGCTTCTTTTCTTTCATTTCCATTCTTTCTGCCTTGTTGAAAAGTTTATTATTAAAAAAAAAAAGAAAGAGGGAAAAAGAAATAAGTAACCAAAAGAGTGGCACATAAAATCTGTTGTAAAAGGCCGATCGGCCCTGCAATGAATTTGCCACATTTTACATTAAATTTGAGCCAACAGAAGAAGAAGAAGAAGAGGAAAAAAATGCATTTCGTAAAATCCATCAGCAATTTGAGTTTGTGTATTTATATTTTTCCGCATTTACCGCAAATATTTTCCAGGTGTGTTGCGTGTGCCCCCCTCTCTCCACACACACACACTCACACACACACACTCACACACACACACACACTCGCAAACAGCCAGTAACCGCCAGTCAAGGTAAAAGGCAGCAATGCAAATACATTTTTGAACTATATATTTGTCGATGGATCGGCAAATGGTTCTGGGAGTAGTTAACTCATAGGTGTGCCACAAAGGGGAGAAATACCAACCTTTCGACCTACACTGCTAGAAATTGGGGAGGGAATTGCGAAATTGATATAGAAAGAGACAAAACTGATTTTCGATTTAATAGGTATAAGAGAATATTAGCGAAATAAACGCGTAACATTAATATATGAGCCTAAAACTTGACTGATCCGTTCGACATTATAAAATTGGTTAGAGCTACTTGGTCTATATAGAATAATAAAAGATTTTATTATAAGTAAAGCTAGATAGGTTAAGGGAAGATTTATGTGATATAGCTGATAAGGCTTCACTTTATCTATTCATTTATCTAACCAGAAATAGATCCTAACTTTATTATATTTTATTGAAAAGTTTGTTGAAACTTTCTTTCAGTGTAATTTCTGTATGATATTGGGTGAACGCACTTTTTTCTTATCTATATATATATATGTATATATATATATATATAGTATATTGTATATACATATATATTGAACACACATCGCTGCACTTGAATGCATTCGAGACTTGGCATTGGGTTGCATTCTGACAGTGAAGAGAGAGTAACTGCATATGCGGAGGTGTTGTAGGTGCAAGAATAGCGGAGTAGCGGGGGGGGGGGTGTAAAAATGGAGGGAGTTGAATGCCATAAACGCTTTGACGCCAGCCATTCATCCATCTAGCCTGGAAATGGAGATGGAGCAGAGAGAAGCAAAAGTAGAAGCAGATGCTGAACCTGATGCAGAAGCAAAAGCATTCAGTAAGCGCATATTTTATCTTTCAGGCAACGCTCGTGCTAACCGATTCTTGCACCATCACATCTCCCCAACCCCCACCACCATCCTCCCCCTCTCTTTTTAGTATATGTTGTGTTTATATTGTGGAGTTCCTGACTGAAGCTGCAGCCTAGACATGCTTCGTTTGGCATCTTAAGTGCTTTTCGATTTGCCCTGCAAATATCATTCTCTTTCATTCTCTCACTCTGTATAAGTATATATACAAATATATATATATATCATCTTTTGCCAAGTCTCTCTATAGCTTTATATAAGATTGAATGAACCTGAAAATCTATTAAATTGGTCTTTAAAAGTCTCTCAGCATCTGTATTTCAGTTTGCTGTTTATTGCATAATTAATAATTAAAATTGCAATTGCATTCGCATTTTCATGACTCGCAGCTGTAGAGAGCGGATGAAGTGTGCGGGTGAAGAGAGCGGAAGGGGATGAGGATGGGAATGGGTAGCATGGGGAGCATGGGGAATGTAATCCTATTTGTAAACTCAACGCATTATTAATAAGCACAAATTTTTGCATAATGGCCAAAGCGGAAATGTAAATAAATAATACATATATACAACATTTCTCTTTTTTTTTGCGTTTTTTTTGATTTCCACCAATAATGTTTCAACATTTTAAAGTATGAACAATGAAAAATCCCAACAGTGACTTTAAAACTGTAACAGAAAGCATTAAAATTCTGATCGCCTACATCAAAGTTATATATATATATATAAAGAGAGAGAGATAGTAGAAAAGAGATAGAAATACTAGAAAGAGACTTATATGGAAATGAAATAAGCTGGAACTTTGTTTAATTTAAATGTTCTCAATTTATATAAAGTGGAAGACAACAAGGAGAAGTGGAGTTTGGAAATAACAACAAAAGTGGGTGTGCTAAAGAATGGTAGGTCGGTCGGTCGGGCGGTCGGATGGTCGGTTGGTTGGTGGCATGGTGGGGGACCTTTTCGATATGGCAGCTTATGTTTAAGTACGTGCCTGGACGTACCTAAGGCTTACACCTATTGGCTGGCTCTATGTAGTATCTGTCTGTCTGACTGTCAGTCACTCACAATCAGAGAGATATACGGAGAAATTTACTGCAGAGAAAGAGAGTGAGAGAGAGAGAGAGAGGGAGAGAGAAAAAGAACAAGAGCGAGAAGAACTTGCCGCGAGCTAGAAATCATGTCTAGAATGCTTAAGTGCCTCGTCGTGAGTCAAGTCAAGTGGTGTGGCAAGTGTGTGTGTGTGAGTGTGTGCCTGTGTATGTGTGTGTGTGTGTGTGGGTGCGTATGCGTGTGCGGGAGGCAAATGCGTAGGCGTCTTTTTCAACGTCTTCAACCTGAAAGGTTTAATGAACCTCAGGCATTTCATTTCATTTCAATTCAAATTCATCAAACAATTGTATGTCATTTTTTTATTTGTCGTTTTCTGTTCTTATTGTTGTTGTTCTTGTTGTTGTTGCTTTGTTTGTTTGTCATTTTCCCTGCTGATATTCAAATGCGTTTTGCATATTTATTATTGGGCATCCCGCATTTTCTACTATGGCTTTTAATTATGGCCAGGCTTTCAATTATGACCGCATTTTATGGCTAACAACAACAACTACACACATAAAAACAAAAAAAAAACAAAAAAAAAATAAAAATAAAAACCAACATCAATACCCTTTGCATGTTGGCATTTTTTTCCCCATCTCCCTTCACCTCTCCTTCTCCCTTCTCTGCCGATCTCTGTCGCTTTTGGATTTCTGAATTGTTTGTTGTCTGCCTCTCGTCGTTGTCGCTTTGTTCAATTGTTGAAGCGTGCAAGCCATAGAAAAATATAAAAAGAAACCAAAATGAATAAGAGAATAAAAGGAGAAAAAGAGAGAAAGGGTCGGTTGAGAGGGGAGGGGGTATTTATGCATGGTAACGCGTTCTATTGGCCAACAGAACGGGCAAAATGTGCGAAATAGTTTCCTCTCTCGACCAAAAACAATAGAAATTTGTCAACCAAAAATGCAACAGCCAACAACAAAAATAACGGCAACAACAATAGCAACAAAAACAACTAAAACACACATGACCATAAATTTTAACTCACATTGCTTGCACACGCATCCCCACCGCCCGCCCATTACTACAGCCCCTCCCCTTATGCATCTATTTTTACCATCAATTTTTTGAAAATTTGTTAAACATTTTTACCACTTTTTTTTCCATTTTCCTTTTTCGCATTTTTATCCAATTTTATGCCTTACTTACTTACTCTCTTCTCTCTCTTTTTTGCAGGTAATTTTCAACACTTTTTCTGTCATTTATTTTTTTTTGGAGGGCTTATAAAATAATTCACTTGTAAGTAATCTATGTAATTTGTCAAAAAGAAAAACGGCAGCAAGAACAAAAGAGGATGAGGAGGAGGATGAGGAGGAGGGGGAGAGCAAAGAAACAGTAAGGGTGAGAAGAGAAGCACGAAGTGGCAAAAACTGTAACCAAAAGAGCAACAACAATCAACTTTATGAAGCGAATTTCATTTTTATATAGTAGTATCCAAACAGAGGCGGAACAAAGGAGGGATTAAAGGGGATAGGAAGCTCATGAAAGGAAAATATTGAATTAATATATAATAATGAAATGAATATATATACACGATATTTGTATATAGTCTTGAAGCTAACGGGTTGATACTGAAACCTTTAAAGTTATGATCAGTCACCATAAAGCAAGGTTCTCTTACGAATGACTTTAAATTTTTTTGGAATCCGAAATAGTAAAAGATTCCTTTTGAAGTAGATATCTAAAATATTAATGTGTATATAATATACAACATAATATCTAACATATTTCAATATATAAGCGACTTTTTTTTCAGTTATTTTTCATTCTAACACACTTTATCAGAGATTAGCGTAAGTTTTATCTAATCCCTTTTACTTGTTTCCGAAAGTCCTTTGAAAATTTAAGCTCTCCATAATATTCATCAAGTTCTAACTGAGATTAATATCAATTAGGCTTCTATATTATATTATTATCATTATCTGAAGAGCAGGATATTGCTTAATAACACTCAATTCTCATAAAGTATTAGCTCCAATTAATTTCTATAATTTATTTGATTTATTGGCATGCCAATTAAAAAAAAAAAAAAGAAGCAAACAAAATGAAATGGAAACTGGGACAAAAGTGGATAAATTTCAACTTCTAATATTCAAAATTTTTCTAAAGCTGCATCTTTTCAGGGATAACTTAATAATCCTTAGTTAATACCTCTCGACTTCTATTATAATATTTTGCCCTTAATCAATTAATATAGATTAATTTCATGTAGCTTACATATTAATATAATTGAATAAAATTGAAAGCTTTTTCGAATCCAAATGACGTCATAAATGAACAAATTTATTTAGGATTCCTTTGAAATCCCAACAGAGTGTAGACAATTTCTAGTTTAGGTGTAACACTTTTATCCTCTTTGTAATTTTATCCACAACCATGTAAATGCAACACCAAAGCAAAAATTTCGTAAAGTAAAAAAATGTGTTTGTGTTTGTGTGTGTGTGTGTGTGTGAACATTATGGCGAACATTTGACGCCTTTATGCGCATTTAACTTTTATGTTTATTATGAGAGCAACGAAATTGCTCTTGCTGCGGCCTTAGAAATGGTTTTATTTTATTTTACGTTTATTTTTTTTCTTTTTTTTTGCTTTCTACTCCTGTGCTGCTGGATGATATGATGTTGATGACTAACGATTACACAATTTTCTATATAATTTTTGTGCGCTTAATTTTTTCTTCTTCTTCTTTTTTTAACTTTAGACTCCACTACTTACACACACACCCACACGCACACACATTCATATATACACAGTAGTACTTTCTCTCCATCAACGGTTTCTGTTGCATACTTTTCAGCATTATGAATGAAATGAAATGCAATGGGAAGAAGTTGCTGCCACTCATAAGTTGTAGTTGTGGATATAATGCTACATCCCCCCCCCTCATCTTTCCCTCCCTTTCCCATTACCTCTCTTACTCTTCCTCTTTCACCTATCTCTTTCTCTTTCTAACCACTCACATTGCCTTGTTTGTGGCGTAAAAAAAAGGAAGTGAATGAAAAGTTGTCTATGTTATATATGTGTATGTATGTATTTATATGCGGGTGTGTATATGTGGGTGTATGTGTGTATATTATGGTATAATGGTGATGGTTGTAGTAATGCCTTTACAATGATTACGCCTCAAACTCTCAAAACTCTGAAACTGAAACTCAACGGCGGTTGCCAACTTTTCAAATAAACTTTGCACTGACTGACTGATCTGCGGCAAAAGGCTTGTAAAATGTCTGTTTTTACGCCAGAACCCCCCCTCTCCGTTCACCATCCCTCCGACGCCTCTACCGACCGCTCGCTCTGCAGCGGCACTGATGCCTCCCTTGGCGACTAACCATTGTGTGGCCGATTGTGCGTTCATTGCACCCATGACTGTGACTAGGAGTGGAAATGGCAACTGTAACTGTAACTCTAACTGTAGCTGTAGCTGTAACTGTAACTGTAACTGTAACTGTAGCTGTAACTGTAGCTGTAACTGTAGCTGTAACTGTAACTGTGATGGCATTCGCAATGGTAACTGCAGCAGCAGTCATTGTCTTTTTTTTCTTTTTTTTTTTTGCCTTGTTTTTGTTTCTTTGGTGTAATGCAGGATATTAAAAATGAGGAAAAAAACTCCACTCATTAATGCTTTTGCTAGGCGTCTCTCTCTCTCTCTCTCTGATATGGCAAATAAACTTTAAAGCCTAGTTAAAGCTAAAAGAGTAAGGGAAAGACAAAGAGCGAGCGACGACAAGAACAGAGTGATTTAAATGCCTAGCCTGGACTCGGCTGCAGTGAAATAAAAACCGCATTTTGATATAAAGGCATTGCCGCAGCTTTTCAGCACCCAAACCCAGACAGACAGACAGACGGAGAAAGAGAGTGAAGGAGTGAGTGGTTAGGCGGAGGGAAGGGTAAGGGGGAAAAACCACCAACTGGCACTCGCTGCCTGCTGCTGCTTTTGCCTATCTATTTGTCTGTTTGTATGTCGTTTGGTCTAACTGTCTGTCTGTCTGTCTATCTGGCTGGTTGCTTGTTGGTTGTCGTCTCTGCTCCTGCCGCTGCTGCCGCTGCTGCTGCTGCTGCTATGCCTTGAAGAGTTTTCCAGTGTTTTCCTTCTGCCTTCACTCATCACCCTCAGCTGGCAGCCTCTTACAGTACCTCCTCACTCCCCCCCTTTCTCCTCACTCTTTTGGCACACATGCTTGGCATACAAAATGGGGAAGGGGAACGAGAGAGATGCTGCTGCATGTTTGTGCTTATGGAAAATCCCTGCGCTCTAAAAAATTTATAAGTGCGCCGCACACACACACACACATACACCAACCACATTTGTCTCTTTTTCTCCTTCTCCCTGCTGCTGCTGCTATTTCCTCTTTAGCCAAGGCACCGAGCAGAGGAAAAAAAAAAACTTTTGTAAAATGACAAAAATATGCCCATTAAAATGAGCAAATGTTGGAATTTATGTACATTAGAAGGAAGAGGCTTCAGTTCCACATTCTCATAAGGGCTGCTCTTTTATTTGCCTGGATTGTGCATTTTTTTTTTTCACATCTTCTTCTCCCACACTGTGTCTCTCATGTCTCCTTCTACTTGGCAGACACACGGCCATTCATCAGTGGAGAGAAATGTCCTCTTTTCTGTTTTTCTTCCTTCATTTTTTTTTTTTTTTTAAGTATTTGTCAGTCACAGTTGCTGTCGCAGTCGCTGCCGCTGCCTATTTTGCTGCTCCTTTTACTGTTGTTCCTCTTTTGCTTTTCCTGCAAACAATTAGCGCAGCTTAATCAGATTGCCAGTCGAGAGCTAATGCCTGATAATGCCCAATTTTTGGCACAAAGCTAAGTCGATTGACAAGGCTCTAAAGTTTGGCCAGAAAGAAAACTTTAAGCGTTTCCTTCCATTGCCACACTCATTCCATTCCTTTCATCGCGCCTTTGGTCCATTCAAGACAAACTTTTGCCAACTGACTGACTGACTGACTGACTAAACTGAAACTTTTCCAATTTTAATGAAAATATTTGTGCAGACATTACGCACTTGAAATGGGAATACGAATCGGACATGCTTCAAGCCATAGATTTTTCGACTGATGTCATTAATATGCATGTCAGACTTGCCTAGCTAGACAACAACAAAAACAAAACGACAGTAGAGAACAAAACAAAAAAAAAGTAAAGGATAAAGTAAAAGAAGGAAAACTCGACTTATAATAAAGTAACAAATATAATACTCTTCCTTTTAACAAAATAGACAAATTTGAAATATTAGAAAATTTTATAAAAATATTGATAAACATTTCGTAACTAGTTTACCAACAATTTTCATATTATAATTGAGCAAATATTTATTTTTCTTATCAATTTTTAAAAAGAATTTAAAAGGATTTTATTTAACAAATCCAATGTTGAAAGAAATCTCTCTCACAATATTTGGCATTTAGGAAAAAGGTAAATTTTAAGGAGAAAACTCAAGTGTGTAATTCTCAATGTTTGTTTTTTATTTTTTTTTTTTTGCTCTCTTTTAGCAAAAGGGTATTTGTAGACAAAGTTTATGAGTGGATTGTTGTGGTATTCCTCCGTTTGCCTACCTCCCCCCTCCCCCTCTTTCGACTACTTTTTACCCACTTGGTGGACATCTTTTTTTTATATGTTTATAACAAGCTAGAGAAATATTTTCACACTTTTTGCCACCTTCAGCATCGCCCACTTGAGAGACTCGTGACTCGAGACTCGAGAAGACTCTCGACTTTGGACTTGGCCTGCTGTTTTCTGTTTCTCCTGTCGTCTCTTACTTATTTCCCAGCTCCCTCTTCTCATTCTGTTTTTTTTTTGCCCCTCGACAATGTTTTTCCTTTGTTGTTCTTGTTGCTGTTGTCGTCGTTGTGCTACAATCCCCTTATAATCGATTTTCATTCTTTTTATTCCTTTTCTTTTCATTTTTATTTTTATATATACATCTATACATATAGATATTCTTTTTTTTTGTCGTTTTTACTTTTTCTCTGGTGTTTTTCTTCACACTCTTGATAACAAGCAGAAGCAGAGTAACAGGAAAATGGGAAGAAAGCTGCATTGTTATACTTGGCTTCCCTTCGTTGGGCATGGTCAAGTTGTAAAAACAATAAACAGAACAAAAGGGCTTTAAACCAGAAAAGGAAAACATATACACACACACACAGGCATACATACATATACAAATTTCCTTTCTCCATTATATGTTTCCATTTTTATTTTTTTGTATGCTTGCCTCAAAAAGTAGGCTATAAATTTCATAGAAAAGTTTGAAATGCACATATGACTGTCAAACTTTTAAATGAGCTAATTAAATAGAATTTGTTTCACACTTTCTCCCACTGCACAATGTGTGAAAACTTTGGCTAAAAAAAAAACAGTAAAGAAAGTGAAAAAAAACCAACAATTTTGTAGCCGCCAATTAAAAGTTAAGAGACAAAAAGAAAACACATTGCAATGGAAACAGCAGCAACAGCTATCGAATGGAATTTTAATTGAAATTCCAAAAGGATGAGTGAGGAAAATGCAAGTCACGCTTTTGGTTGAAAGAAAATTACATTTGATTAGTCCTTGAAGGAAAGATATTGTAGAAATATATATCATTTTATATGTATAGTAAGTATATATACATACTATAGTATAGTTATATATGTATAAATCTTTTATCTTATCATTTGGGCAATTAAAATATGGAAAAAAAAATATACTGAGCGGCAGGAAAATTTGAACCATAATTCAAGTCATTAAACTTTGTTAGTTGCCTGCTATCACACAATGTTTCTGGCTAATGTTGGCGTCGCCGATGTTGTTGTTGTTGTTGCTGCTGTTTGCTAATGTTGTTGCTGTGGCAAACAAAAAGCCACCACCAACTAGGCAGACAGTCGGACCCGACGGGGGGTGTGTCCTCCGCAATAAAATTACCACCGCGTCTAATGCTAATTTACTGCGTTTATATGCTACTTTTGCCGCTTCTTACTTATACATATATATTATGTATATACATATATATATAAGTATATATATATATATATATATATACTTATAGGCCACCCGTCTGCCATGTTTTTTCCTGGCTTTAATGGCCGCCCGAAAATAAATTAGAAAATTTATGCCTAAATGCCTAACATTAAAGGGCTCTACTCTTACCTGTGGTAATTTGCTCTTGAAAATGACTAACAAATTTGCCAGAGAAAACAACAACAGCAACAGCAACAGCAACAACAACAATAACGAAAACGAAGAAAAAAAAACAGAAGTAAGAGAAGAAAAGCAAGAGCCGTGAGCAAATTGTTTGCCAATTTGTACAAATGTTCAGGCATGCATGGCCTATGGTTGCCCTTGGTTTCTGGATAATTAGGTGTTAAATAATATAAATATATATGTATATATATATATATATATATATTTATGTATACATATATAGATCAAGATCTGAGTGGTGGTAGTAGTAGTAGTGGTAGTGGTAGTAGAAAGAAGTAGCAAACAGAGGCAGCGGCATTCAATTAGCATTAAGCCAGGCGGAAATTAATCAGTCAGCATCAGCAGCATCAGCAGCATCAGCAGCATCTGAAGGAAAAGGCTGCCAATCAGCAGCAGAGTAAAAACTTTTGCCTTTGAAGTTCGGTCCATGTCATTTTCATGCAGCCAGACACTCTGACATATTCTCTGTCTCTGCTCACCCTCCCCTCTCTCTATCTATCTCTCTCTCTCTCTCTCTTCTCTGACACTTCAATTCCTTCATTATTGCCCTTACCCGCCCTGGGGTTCCTATCCCCCTCCCCCACCACCATATTGCCAGCCACTGACACTGACAATGACAATTAATCAAGCGATAACAAGATGTAAATGCAATGCATTGAATATTTCTTAGCCCTTAGCCCAAACCCAAACTAACACTTCCTCTTTCTCTACCCCCCCTCTCTCCTCTCCCCCGTCTCTTGTGCATTATAATTTTATTCTATTTTTTTGCGCACCCCCTTTGGCTCGCTTCTTTTTCTGTGTGGTTTTTTTTTTTTTGGTTCTGTACCCAGAAAGTTTCTTTTCGGTTTTGGTAGTCTGTGGCTTACGCCTTGAGGGCGCATTGCAGTTTATTTGAAAATTAAATTTACGCCAAATTTGCTCAGACAGCTGGCTGCGTTTTCTCAACTTCATGAATTGGATTATGCCAGAGAAGTGAGGGGCGAGAAGAGATGGAAAGAGAAAAATAGGAGAGCAAAAGAGATTGGAGTTGGGGCCATGTTTTAACTGCCTTTGGCATTATTTGGCTACAATGCTGCCGCTTCTGCTGCTGCTGCTGCTACTAATGCCAGGGACGTCTAATGTAATGTAAAGGCAAAGCTGCAATTTTTTCCATCTCAATTATAGAAAATGCAAAGGAAAAAAAATGAATTCAACAATTGGTAGAAATAACTTGATTTATGGCTTAAATTTAGCTATGTAAAGTTAAGACTTCTTGTTGGATAATTTTCCATTAGCACTCAGAAGTATGCAACAGAAATTTCAATTGTAAACTAATAAATTGCATTTGAAATAATCTGAGACAATGTTTTTTCATTTTCAATTTTTCTACTTATTACGAACTATTCTTTATACTAGATAATGTGTAATATATTTATAAAGTTTTTAATATGCATATTAATTACTCATTTTTCAAAGTTTTTTTTTCTTGTTTTTTTTTTCATAGTTTGTTGTAGAAAATTATCTTCCCCCCTCTTTCTTTCTTAAGCATGCTAATCCGCTCCTGTGCTTGCAGCATAGTTTTGTTAAGTAGCTGCGTAAATTTTCCTGCCCAGATTTGTGTTGGCTGTGTTTTCTCCTGCTCCCTTGCTCAGTTACTTAGTGTTTCCCACCCATCATCCAAACGGAGCGTGCGTCTTCTTTCAACGCAGAAAAATCGCCGCCAGCGTTTTTAAGAAGAAAAATGAAATGTTGTCTATGCATGAATGCAGTCGCTTTGGACGGCGTCTCTCTCTCTCTCTCTCTCTCTCTCCTGTGTTTCTTCTTCCTCTCCTCCTTTTTTCTTTTTTTTTATTTTTTTGCATGTACGAACAAACGGTTTAAGTGCTTTCAAAATGTTGACGCTGAGCCAGCGATGATGCCTCTGGAACACCATACCGTGCGTCCAGCCAGCCATCCATCCATCCATCCCCCCCCTTCTTCTCAAACAAAGAAAAAGATAGAGGAAAAAAAGGGGGAAAAACTTGCTTCATTCGACAGCAATTTTATTATCTGCTATGTAAATTTGTGAGCAAAAAGTTTACCCAAAGTATTTTAAGTTTGATTTTGAGAGGGGAAGGCGGATAGCAAGCGCCGAGCCAGGATTAGCCTATACCCGACTTTTAGGTAAACCTTCTTTTACACCCGTTTCCCTCTTTTTCTCTCTCTCTCTCTCACACATATTCTGCGTTGCTCTTCACTTGGTTTTTGGCCATGAAAAACCAATAACCACTGCCGCTATTTTGTGGGCTATAATTTAATTCAATTATCCAGGACCCACCCATCCACTCTATGATACCTTTTTTTTTTTGGGAATGGCTTTTCCTGGTTCTTATTTTTTTGTTTTTTTATGGAATTTCTATTGGATTGCCGTCGCTTAAAATGCTAAATTATGTTCAAACGCCACGTCTATAAATTTAAATGCCACGGCTCACTTTTACTTACCTAGAATGTTAAGGAAGAAACGAACGGACGGACCAGGCAGGACCTCTATATAACGATAAGCGGCGCGAATAACGTAAAAGGCAAAGAATTCACGAGGCATTGTAAAAAGGAACATTTTTATGGAATATTTTGTAGGCGCGAAAAGCTGCCGCTTGCCATATGAAAATATTTAAGGCCCAAGAACAATTTGCCAAAGCTGCTTAAAAGCCGCAAGGCAATTCTTCACATATACAGGACGGCGCAGGACTCATATGTGGCGGCTGTACACACATATATATATAGATATGTGTGTGTGTGTGTGTGTGTGTGTGTATGAGTCTGTGTCTCTGTGTGTGTGGTTGGTCTTTTGTTTTGGTCTTGGGCAAAGCCTCTTAGACGCAAACGAAACGAAATCAACGTGGCGCCATATTAAATTTCGTTCGTTCGTTCCTTCGTTCGTTTTTTTTTTATATTTTTTGTTTTTCTTTTATTCCCCGACTGAGGCTGCTGCGTATATATTTGTTTATATCTTTTCTGTCTGTCTGACTGCCCTGACTCTCTCTCTGTCTCTGTCTGTCTATCTGTCTCTGTCGCCATTTTGCTCTCATAAATATACTACAAAAACTTGCCATAAATGTGAATATGCACTGAACGAAAAAATAATTAACCTACATATGACAGCTTTAAATGGTCGTTTTATGGTTAAGAGATGCATTGGCATAGTTTCAAAAAAGAACAAAAAATGAGAGACTTTATTTTATTCTTATATTCCCATTTTGGAAGACATATATATATATCGGACTGTTCCGGTTTTTGGGCCATAGCACTTAAAGGACATTCCATTTTAAAGGGTATATTAATTTATTTATATAGTTGAGCGTTTCTTTTAAATTACTTTTTCAGACATTGAGGAGATCCTTAGATTTCTTAGATTTCTAAATTTGATATTTTTCGATTTGGTTAACAATTTCATAATGTAAACAAATCTTAGTAACTGGGTTTCATCATGAATTTTCTCATTTGCTTGCTCAAATTTCAATAGATTTAGTTTCCAATTTTCATCCTTATTTCTTTCATTTTTATTTTATTTATTTCTATCAAATTCTTTTTTTCTCTTAAAAGTTTGGACATGTTCTGACTGTTCCTTTTCCTTTCCTTATATTTTCCTTATACGTTTCCTGATATCTGATTTATTGTTTTCTTGATTATCCCATTGGAAATTTTACTACTTTTCTTTCTCTCAGTGTTTTATCTATGAATCTACTATCTTGTTCGCCTTTTTTACGTGTTTGTTTGTTTGGTTGTGCAAGGGGGGGGAATGGCGGCGAAGGAGGGAAGGCGGCTAACACCAAACTAATTGAAGCCAAACGAACAGAATGAAAGTCAAGTATGTGACGTCATTTACAACATTTCATTCTATTTCATTTCATTTGATTCATTTGTTGGCCAACCCCGTTTAAAGATGTTGCCAAAGTTAACCTTGACGAAGACAGCCTCCGGTTTGGTTATTTCTTTTTATTTTTTTTTGTTTTTTTTTTGGGTTCCTACCAACTCTTGGTTGTCATGCCAAATAAGAACATCTGGCTAAAACTTGCGAAATTTTGTTGCCTGCCTATGACTGAGTTTCTTGTTTGTCTCTTATCAAATCAGACTCAGACTTTTGACAGCTTTTTGGCAGACAGCCTCCTTTCCCCCTCCCCTCTCGCTTATATCCGTACTCCTGTCACACCCGTACTCATCGTTACCACGCACCGTTTGGCTCGTTTTCCCTTCGATATCGTAACTCGTGGATTTATTTATCTTGTCTAGTAATAAATTTCTCAAAAATGACAAAACAAAAACAACATGACAAGAAAGAAGCAAAAAAAAAAAACAAAAACCAAAATAAAATAAAACGAAAATATAAAACAAAAATCGTTTTCATTAAAAAACATTGCCCCTGGTTTCAGTTGACTTAACTTGGCTAAGATGATTTTGATTTTGATTTATTGACCTGACAGAGTTTGAATTATTAATGTCAATTTCGGTGATTACAATTTAAAGACAAATCCAATTGCAATTTTCAGATCCGGTAAATGTATTTAAGTCAAGTAAATATCAAACAGAACTAAACCAATTAATTTTTGGCCAGATATCACTTAAAATGAGGGAGAGAGAGAGGGCCGACGACAGTATGAAAGATACAGTAAAGGAGAGGCAGAGAAACAGAGACAGAAAGTAAGAGAGAGAGAAAGAGAGAGAGAAAGAGAGAGAGAGAGAGAGAGAGCGAAGGAGGGATTAGTTATCCCAAGCTAAGTAAATTCAATTGGCAATGGCAAATCGATTTTTAGCCAAGTTTAAGCAATAACCATTGCTTACTTACTTAACTTTCTGTTTTCTTTTTTATTTATTTTTTTTTTTTTTGGCCATGTGTGTAAAATTTTATATAGAAAATGTAAGCAATTCATTTGCTATTTTTTTTTTTGTTGTTTTCTTTTCTTTCTTTTTTTTTGCCAACTTTCAACATTTTCCACAATTTTCACATTTTGCACATTTTCTGTTTCTGTTTGCCATTGCAGGTAAGAGAACCGAATACGACAACGATGAAGCTTTTCATACGCCGAGAGAAACGAGGAGGCTTGGAAATTGGATTACAAACTTCGCTGAGCAGAAATAAATCACTTGACTTTCATAAATCATTAGCAAGTAGGCTGCAAAAAGTTATGCCTCGTCGTTTCGGATGCTATGCGGATCCTTTGCTCCCCTGGGGGTCACGTCCTTCTGCCCGTCCCTTTCTGTCCGTCTGTTCGTCGTCTGTGTGCAAAAATCAAAAGCATATTATGCCTAAAAGTATGCAAAACATAAACCAATTATGGGACCAACCCTCGCTCAAATGGTTGATGCTGCTGCTCGTTCTGCTGCTGCTGCTGTTGGGTCAAAAGAATCGCTGAAGCATTTAATCAAAACCTCCCCCGAAAAAATTTACACGCTAAACTGATTACGCGGAAAAGCCAATAATTATGTAATCATAGAACCCATAGACTTTTTTGACAAAGGTCAAATTGGGAGACGGCAGCACCAGAAAAAAGGATACGCCACAGTTGCTTCTCTCTATCTCTTTTCCCTTTTCTCGCTTCTCCCCTTTTTTTTTTTCTTCTTTTCTTTTCACTCCTTCTCTCACACTCTATCCATTCATTGCTGGTGATTTACCGCCTCATTTTTGGCATTAACTGTACACATTTCGTGAAAGTGGAACTGGAACAGTTTGCGGTTATTGACCAGACCAGTTTGATCAGGGCTGGATTAAAACTACAAGAGTATAAAGTCAAAACTTTAATAAAAAAGTAATCGATACAAGTAAATTTACTTGGTAATATATGGAAAGGAAATTAAAATATATTTTATAACCCAAATTCAACAGTTTTATTGATTAAAAATATAAAAAATCACTTATATATAAGTGTTCACTTGAATGTTGCTTAATCCGCTCCTGATTTTAGCACAGACTGTGGCCAAACTGCATTTTACTTTCTTGTGTGCTCCTTGGCTTTT
This sequence comes from Drosophila sturtevanti, assembly GCA_018150375.1. Lineage (NCBI taxonomy): Eukaryota > Metazoa > Arthropoda > Insecta > Diptera > Drosophilidae > Drosophila > Drosophila sturtevanti. Next base: position 760,746 of record JAECWJ010000317.1, read on the forward strand.
ATGTGGCCGTTTCTGAATGGCCCTGCAAATGGCTGGCAATGACTGTAGAAACATTTTCCAGTCGTGCCGTTACTTTTAATTAACTTTGATTTTCATTAAACAAGCCATAAACACATACACACACACACACACACACATACACCCATATACACACACACACATTGAGACAGAAACCAAGATGGAGGCCACTAACAGCAACAGTAGCAACAACAACAACATCAGTAACATCAGCAGCCACAATAGCTTCCTGCCGCGCAACAGTGAACACTAAAACTTTCCATATAATGATTATGAATCGGTGAAGATTCTTAGGCATCCCCCCCCCATACCCAAAACCCCATTCCACCCAACCCCTCGGGTCCTGACCCCAGGCCGTAGTGTGTGCGGGGTATGGGGCATTATGCATTATGCATTAAGCTCTGAGAAAAAAAAAATATGCAAACTTTCATACAATATTCATTCCAATTTTTAATGAAAATTAAATTTTAATAGTTTTCATGCAAAAATGGGAAACAAAACTTACTGAAATATTATCAAAGAGTCAAGTTTAAACATAGTCGCAGATTTTAGACCCTTTGCAATGGAATGTTACAAGTTAGCCAAAAGGAATGTCATAATTATTTCTATGATTAATAGAAAAGAAAAAAGGATTGAAAGTTTTGAAGTAGTAGTCAAATCGAATTATTATCTATCAAATTGGAGTTGGATTTTATTATATCGGTGGAAAATCATAAAATTTTAATGAGTTTAGAACTTTAAATTAAACAAGTTTAATTGGAACTCTCGTAATTTAAAAATTTAGTTAAATGAAGGGTAAGAATTTTCTTTCTCTTTAATATTTTAAATATACTGTCGACTTTTTTGCGAATCGAAATGGATTATGTTTCAACATTTAACATATGCCAAATAAAATATTGTTCTCAGAGCTCTTCATAAAATTATTAATAAATTTGATAAAAGTTTTTCATATATAATATACAATAAAAACTACGAGAAGTCCTTGAAAACCTTTCAGTAATTGGCGATTTCAACACTTTTATATCATTTAAAAAAGTCTTTCGATGATATTCGATATTATATTAGCAATATACATGGCAGATATATATATAGATATATATTAATAGCCAATATTACTAGTGTTTCTTCTTCTAATATAAACCCCAAGTCATATATGCTCTTATTTATTATTTAATTTTTAAAGGGTATCAAAACTACCGCAAGCAAATTAATTTTTGGCTTGCACACACACATAGACACAACCAAAGCAAAACATAGTCATGCATGGTGTCCATTTTAATTATGTATAAATGTCTGTCTACATTTTTTAAGGCAACAAAAAAAAGAAACACATTAGAGTGAGAGAAAAAGTGGAAAAACGAAGGTTCGTTTATTTAGTTATCTTTCTTTCCGTTTTTTTTTATTTTTTTTTTAAGTCCATGGTATTTGCATAAGTTTTGTTACCTTACTTCAATTTCCTTTACTCCTTTTTTGACTTTGGCCTTTGGGCAAATAATTGACCAGGCGGTAGCCACTTTTGTATGCTTAGACTTTGCCTTGCCCAGAACCCCGCTTAACCCCTTACCATCTTTTTCTCTTTCTCTCTCTGTCTTTCGTTCACTGTGAGTCAGTCAATTTGCTTTTGGGTTGCTTTTCCGTGTTGCACACTCAGCTTATTAGTGCAACTCACTTAAGGCAAACAAAGCCCAGGCTAAACTGTTAATCGCCGGCAACACTTAAGACAAACATGAGCCACATGGCAACAGTAATAGCAGCAGCAGCAGCAGCAGCAGCAGCAACAAAAACAACAGCAACAATAAGAACAACAATTGCATGTCAAGCTGATATACCTCTACACTCTTCCACCTCTACCCCAGCCATTTGGCAATTTGTTGTCTGTTTGGCTTTTGTTTGGCGCACATGCAGGCGGCAACCAGGATAAGAGGCAAAATATAGACACAGTGATGGGTACAGGAGGTGAGGGGGAGAGATAGTGGGAGAGATTGTAGGAGGAGGTGAAATGAAAGAAAGTGCTGCCATTCACTCTTGTTTTGTCTCGAGTTGGACTTGTGTTTCGGCTTGCCTCTTAATCTTGATGGGACTGCCAATTGCCTTCGATTGGCAACTGAGAAAGTGAGAGACAAGCAACAACAAGAATCACAACAGCAACAACAACAGCAACAACAACAGCAACAACAACAACATCAACTATTATACCCTTATTGGACTATAAGTACGCATTCCCATTCTTGTCTCTTCCGTTACCTTAATTTTACACCTTTCCGTTCCATTCCATTCCATTCCCTTTTTTTTCTCTCTATGCGAAATTTGCTGTTATTTGTTGCCATGTAATTTGAGGCCATAACACTAAATGCCAGGGTCGCATCTCTACTCTATATCCAAAATAGAGAGACAGACAGAGATTGAGTGAGAGCGAAAGACAGAGGGAGAGAGAGAGAGAGCTATATCAGGGGCTGGAATATTTGCAATAAATGTTTTTGTTATTGTTGTTGTTGTTCTTCTTGTTGTTTATGTTGCTATTGCTTCTGTTGTTGGAGTAGAAAAGCAAATGCAATAAGCGAATTTACATAAAATCTCTACGTTGGTTTACTTTGTAAAACGAAACTAAAATAAACCAGTCATAACAATGCACAGAGATGTCGATAAAAAGGGGCGTGGAAGGGCGTTGGTGGACGAGGGCGTCCAACAAGAACAAGAACAACTAAAATTTTGAGATAAAACCACCAAAAATCGGGAATTTTTGTTTAACATAAAATGGCAAGTGAAAGTCAAACACAGACTGTCAATATCGTTTAATGGAATTTGTAGGGAACATCTCTCTGAAAGATATATATAATAGATATTTTTGTATGTATATATATATATATATATCAAGTATTAAATGGAGAATAATCTTCTAAACTAAAAATATAGAACAGTTATGAGAGATTAGATCATTAGATCATTGATCATTCAAATCGGAAAATAATGTTACTAGAAACAATCTTACATCTAATCTATTCAAGTAAATCTTGACCATAAGTCTATATAAGACAAACACCAAGCGATAAAGGTTTAGCTATAAATCTTTCTCAATGAAATTTTTAGGCAATTCTACGCTTACAATAAAATTTCCTCCCATTTCAATCTTTTCTTATCTAACAAAGAAACCAAATTTACTTAAATATATTTTCTTTTCAAGATTAATATTATTCATTCCAGATTGATATCATTTTAAACTATAAAAATGTCATGTCCTTATATCAGTTTCTATAGTATATATTATTAAAAATTTACTAAATAAAAAAATTTCATATATGTAAATTAGTTGCAGAAATAAATTTTAGTTGAGGCAAACGGAAGCAAAACTAAATGAAATTATCTTATAACTCAAATTATTTCTCATTCGGAGTATAAATTTATAAATATCGTATTATATTATTTATAAATTTTAACACTAGTAGAGTAGTAGTTCACTCAAGTCATAGAATTCCCAACTCATTTATAAATTTCACCCTTTTCGATGAGGAAAACTTATTCCTTCGGCACCTCTGGATGAAATGTTTTATGCATGAACAGCATCAACAAATTGCAGCTAGTAACAAATACAAATATAACTAAATAAAAAAAAATATATATATATATATATGTATATACATCTACAAATAAAGCGAAAGAAGGGTTTAGAAGCGGTCTGGCTCTTCCCGTTTCTCTCTTCTCCTCTTCTCTTCTTTGGTTAGTTCTACTACTGTATGTTTTATATGGTTTGTCAGTTTGTCAGCATTTGGTTGAGCTCTGGCATATGCTATACATTGTTATGCATTTTCGACTTTATGGGTAAATCAGATTAGGGCTGACCCACACACACACACACACACAAACACACACACACAGAGACAAATAGACAGAAGCTTAGCCTCTCAGCTCAGTTACAATTTCAATTGTAAAAATGGCACATTGTTTTATATGGTTTGCTGTTGTATGTTGGTATGCAGTTGTTGCAGTTGTTGCTGTTGTTACTGTTGTTGCTGTTGTTGATTTAGCAGTTAGATTTATTGCATATTTGATGCCATGCAACAAATTGCCTAGATGCCACATACATACATGAGAGGTAAGGGCATTATGCACCATGCAACCAGGCCACCAGGCGCCAGGCAAATGCAATTTAATTTTTACATTTTCCACTCCCCCCACCTCTTTTTTTTTGATAAAATTTTTGTTGAGCTTCAGTTCCATCTGTGGTCTAATATGCAGTTAGTAAACAAAATCCACAACAAACTAAATGAAAATCTAAATTGCCCTCAACCAAAAGATTGAAAAAATAAAAACCTCATCTCATATCTATCTATGTATATCTGCATATCTGGAAATATACATCTCCATATATACATATATGTATATATATAAACATTTATATGAATACTCGTTTGTATCTATGCATTTGACCTATAAATATTTGAAATTCTTCATCACACATGAATTAAATATGCTTCAGCATTTTTGTATTCACTCTGAATAAATAGATGTATATGTATGCATATGCAAAAATATATACAAAATATATATATATATATATATATATATATGTATATATATAATTCCACTTTTTAATTTGTATTTTTAGTTGAAACTTCACTTTCAGCAATTGTCAAATGCAAATGTTTTGCAATTTTACTTTGGTTTTTCGGGTTTGGCTCTTCTACCTAATAGTATTCCCCAAACTCTTCTCCTACACTATAACCCCCCCTCCCTCCCTCCCTCACTCCTTTTGGAATTTTCCGCCACTTGCAAAATTACCTTTTTGTGTTCAACCGCTGTCATGTGGTTGTTCTTCTTGTTGTTGCTATTGTTTGTTGTTGGTTGCTGGCGTTGTCACCGTGTTGCAGTAGCAGCAGCAACAGCAGCAACAGCAGCAATTGCACGGCATCAACACCAATTTCTGTTGGTAATGCTGCTATTGTACTTGTTGTTGTTGTCGCCGCACTTAATTTATGGCATTCGCTGTTGTTGCACACTCACACACACGCATACACATACATACAAACACACATGAAATTTTACACATTTTTGGCAACAACGGCAAATGGCAATTGCCCCTGCGGTTTGTTTTTCCCACAACAGTCAGGTGGCTAGAGAGCGACAGAGAATCAGAGCGAGAAAGAAATAGAGCAGAAATATAAGGATGAGAAGAGGAGGGTGGTGGTGTGGTGTGCGGGTCAGAGTAAACAACTAGCAATAAGCTTAAGGTAATTACCATAAAATTATCTTTGTCACCTTGTGTCACCCGCCTTATTTTCTTTTTCCTTTTTTTTTTGTGCCCTGATTTTTGTTCGCCCTTATCTATCAGCAGAGGAAATATAGCAACAATTATCATAGATTTCAGTTGAAATATCGTTAACGAATTGAACTTTGCGACAAGAAATTGAGTAAGCTATCAGATTTAATTGAACTTTTGTCTTTCAAATTAATCAGTTCCGATATTTTGCTAATTTTCTTAGTTAGGAAGTATTTTTCATTCATTCATAAAAAATACTTACAATTAACTTATTTAGTTGCTTAAAAGCTATTAAATTGGAAGGGACTCTGAAAACTCACTACAGATATTCAGGTTATTTTTATATTTAAATAGATCCTATCTAAATATCAACAATATCCTTCCTTGACTAACTTTAACAATAATATATAGTTTCCTAATCACAATCACAATTAAATAATTTCAGTTTCAAAATTACAAAAACTAATAGAAAAATCGTAATTTAATCTAACAAGTAAAATTCAAGAAATAAATATTGAAATATAATAGAAAATGAATGTGATACATGCAAGATCTAGCAGATATATTATGTAATGATTCCCATCCCCCTCCCCTTCTGTGACAATTCTTTTTGCTTACTATTTTTCAATCAAATTGCTGACATCAATTAAATTCTTTATATCATTCGGAAACCGATGTGAAAACTGAATTGAAATTAAAGCAAAGCAAAGGATAAAAATGTACACTCAATTAATTTTGGCAAGTGTTGCAACAGGAACTTTTGTTCTACTGTTATTTCTTTTTTTTTTTTTGCATTTTTCCCATTTTTTTTTTTTTTTTTTTGCTTTTTGGTTTTTATGCACTTTTTGTGCTGAACACAAAACTTTCACTTTGCAGCGAGAGAAATGTGAGAAACAGTTTCAAAAACAATCAGTGAAATGGCAAATTGCACATTTCCGCATGCAAATGGACAGACACAAACACACACACACACTCACACACACAGAGACAGAAAAAGAGAACTATAGGATAGAAAAGGGGGAAGGAAGAAGATGAGGAAAAATGTATGTGTGGCAGGATTCAGCTCATCATGTTTATTACGTGGCCAGCAGAGCCAACAGCAAACTCATTTTTTAGAGGGCGAGAAAAACAGAGAACAACAACCACAAATTGTTGAATTTAATTTTCATTTTGGATGTATTCCAATTTCATCAACTCAAATACTCTGCCTTTAGAGTTATACCGCCCGCATGTGCTACACATGCAGAGAAATAATATAGACAGACAGCGGGTGAGAGAGAACGAGACAGAGAGAGGGGGGGAAAGGGAGACAGCAAGAGTTGTACAACTTTGCTTTGCCAAATTGCTTTCGCTGGTGCTGCTGCTGCTGCTGTAGTTGCTGCTGCTGCTGCTGCTGCTATATTTGCTGTCATTGCGTATACGTAATATTTGTTAACTGGAAATTAAAGCCAACAAAGCCAACTAAAATGAGGTTGGCGAATGGTTTCGGGTTTTTTTTGGGTTTGGGTTTGGGTTTGGGTTTGAGTTTGGATTTGTATTTCAATGTGAATTTGGCTCTGGTTATAACAGTGAACGACAACCATAATGTGCAATTACACACTTCGTTTTGGGTTTTCCTTCTTGATCCTCCTTCTAAACACTTTTACATCCTAGTTCGTTGCTTGTTCTCTCTCTCGCTCTCTCTCTCTTTCTCTCTCTCTCTTCATCTTGTTATTCTTGTCCTTCGGTTTGTTGTCGCTGCTTTTTGGGATAGTGCCCTGGCTAGTCACGCATAAGTAACGAGCCACATAATTTTCATTTCAATGAATGTTGCCCCACATTAACTTGCCGCACGTTCCAACATTACTTGCTGCAAAAGCTTTGCCAACTTTCATATACATATATATATATACTATATATACTATATATATATATCGAGATATCTTCTCTATATGTGTATGAGTGCGACATGTTTTGAATTTATGCTGAAAACGTGCATAAAACTGTAGCTGTAGCTATAGCTATATATATATATATATATATATGTAGATATATATGTTTGCATATATCTCTCTATTTGTATGTTATTCGATCGTGTGTCATGTAAATTGCATAAAGATATCAAAATGAAATTGCTCTTTTCAACTGGCTGCCATTTCTCCAATTTTTCATCAACAATTTTTTTTTTTTTTGTTGTTTTTGTTCCTTTCTTTTCGCTTTTTGGTTGCCATTGCCTGAGTGTCAACACCTGGGCAATAGGTAGCGTCCTTTTACCTTTATACATTTTATGTTGTTGTTTTTCATATGGCCATCGATCAATTTAATAATTCTTTTCCAACAGTCTGGTGACATGCATCAATTGTTGTTTTTGTTGCTGTTGCTGCTGCTGATATTTGTTGTAGTTGTTGTTGTAGTTGTTGTAGTTGGCATAGTTGTTACTGCTGTTACTGGTGGATTGCCTGAAATGGCTGAGTTGGCGCCAGCAGCTGCAGCTCTTTTCATTTCTCTTTTTTTTCTCTCTCTCTCTTTTTCTTCTTTCATTTTTACCCAACCACTTCCTGTAGCTTTTGTTTTACCCATCACCCAACATTCACGCTCTCTCCTCTTTCGGTGTATGCGTGTGTGTGTGTGTGCGAGCGTGTCTGTGTGTGCACTCAGTTGCCATGTGTCCTTGGTAATTTATTCTTGTTGAGTGCCATGTGCGAATTATTGTCAGCGATTTGTTGCAAATTTAAAGGTATTAAAAGGCTTCGACTAACGGAATCAACAAAATTCGAATGTAAAATAAAATAAAAAAAAAATAAAAACGAAATTGTTAAACGAAAGACAAATTGCTTAAAAAAGAAAAAAAAAACCAGCAAAAAAGGCAGCAAAGGCAAATTGAAAGGGAGACGACACAGAGACAAAGAGCTTATATAAAAGGACCTGGAATTGACAAGTATTATATTTTGGGTGATTTTTTTTTTAGTATGCCAAATTTGTATTTGGCTTTGTACCTGTTAGAGACACTAGATTTAGCTTGAGAATTGTTTATAAATCGAAGATAAATTGGCATGGTTAATAATGCTGTTCACGTATGTACATACATACATATATATAAGCCTAATATGTATAGTAAGAAATATTATCTTTTTTTTTTGCTTTTTTCGAAACCTTTCAAATATCTCACCTAAAGAACGAAGAGTCAATATAAAGCAAGTTTCTTTAACTATAAGCAAAATTTTACTTGGTTAGATATATAATAATGAAAGGAATGCATAAATCTATTGATATTTTTACATTAAATTCAATTCATATAAGAAAACGTTGAAAAGTCCTTAAGAAAGAACTTAACGTAATAAAAACAGAATAAACAATTTTCTTTTTGCAATCATTTAAATCCATTTTTAGCTCACATTTAAATCAATTTTTATTGAGTTTCTTTTTTTCACCCTTAATCTTCAATGAATAATAGGAAACAATACTTTTTTTTTCTTTATTGGGTATCCGTTGGGAGGAGCTTATATATATATATAGTCCAGTTACTTTCAGTTCAATTTGCCAATTAGCATTTCATTTCGAATTCACCTGAACCCTTAATGCATAATTTATTTCAGCAAGTATAAATCAAAGCCAAAAACACACAAACAAAACGCTAAATGAAGAAAACCCAAAGGCTAAAAAGGAGCTGTAAAACCCATTAACAATTACACAGAGCATTTTATTTACTTTTTTCTTTTCTTTTCTTTTCTTTTTTTTTTGTTAATGGTTGACAACCATAAAAAAAAGAAAGCAGCAAAGAAATGTATTAAAAACAAAAAAAAGGCAACCAGAAATGATAACCTAATTAAGCTGGGGCTCACCTTTTCTCCATTTTTTTTGTTTTCAAGGGGAAATTTTTATGCCTGACAATGTTTCCTTTTTTTTTGTGTATTTTCCCACTGTTCGTCGCTGTTTCCTCTTTGGGCCTAGCAGCTGCCATTACAAGGCGAATTACAAGAAGAAAATGTCAAACATTCCGACTGTCGATGGCCTCGTTGTGATTATACATACCAAACAGAGAAGTAAGAAGAGAGAGAGAGAGAGAGAGAGAGAGAGAGAGAGAGAGAAGGAGCAAACAAAAAAAAGGCAAAAGGGAGACAGAGACAAAAAGTTGAAGAAGAAATCAGGCCAACGAAAATTTAGCCAACAAAATGGGCATTAAAGTTTCATTTTTATCTGGGGGGCTGTTTCTTCATTTTTCCTATGCTTATTTGCCTCTTTCTGTTTTCAGCTCCTTCTCGTCGTTTTTTGTTTGTTTGTTTGTCTCAATACTTGTCTGCTGCTCTTTCTCTTTACTTCTCTTTGACTTCATACGCGTTTTTAATTTCCCCACAGTTTATCGCTGCTTCCTTTTCATTTGAGGCCCCAAAAGGACCAACCGAATACTGACTACTGGCTACTACTGGGCGGCTGCTGCCATTCAATGCCATTTCATTTACTTCCGTTTCATTGGATCGCTTTTCCACTCATTCTCTCTCATTCTGGCTCTCACTATTACTGTCTCACTCTTCTTGTTCGGCTCCCTTTTGGTTTTCGGTTTTTTTTTCTTCTTTTTTTTTGGGGTCCTTTTTGCTCTGTGGCTTGTAATTGCTAATATCCGCTTTTAATTAAGCAACTTCCTTTTCAGTCCGCATTGTGGTTCGGTTCATTCTCTGTGTATATATATATATATATGTATATGTATATATTCGGACTGGCTTTCAGTTTTGTTCAGTTTTTATTTATATTTCCCTTTCCATTTATTTTGTTCTTTTCTTTTCGAATTTTCTTTCTTTTCTTTTTCTCTCGTCTTTCGTTTTTTTGTATGACCCGAAAACCTAGTATATAATTCATAGAACTCTCGTTTCCAAAAGCGAGTTAAAAAATACAACTTCAATTAGTCCTACGCATTTTTCCTAACATACACACACAAGCACACACACACACATACACACCCCCGCACACTCACATATTCAAATAAAAAAGCGTTTTCTAATTTTCCTGGCACTTTTATCTAAAATAAACGCATTCAATGGGCCATGCTTGAAGCTGCCATGGAGAAACCATCCATTGGTACATTCCCCCCTCCCCCCCACCATTCTCCTCATCCAGCCTCTCTCATCTCATCTTCTACTATTTCTCTCACTCTCTTGTATGGCAATAAAGTTTCACGAAGCATATCAATTGCCCCTCAACGTATGCAATGCTTTTTTCGCTGCCTTTTTTTCGATTCCTTTTTCTATTTTTCTTGTTTTTTGTGTTTTGTTTTGTGTTGTTTTGTGTATGTGTAAAACGATGAGACCCAAACAACAGTAACAACAACAAGAATAACAACAGTAAAGAAACAAGCTTGATTGGGGTCAAATCAACATGGATAGCCACTGGGCATGGCCAGCACCTCCACCATTTTGTAGCTCTTGCTCCTACTACTCCTCTTCATGTACAATTTTTGCTTTTGCTTTCGGTTTTGTTCAATATTCACTACAGGCCAAGTGCAAACAGGCAGCTGGTGCTTCTGCGGCTCCGGTTACTGCATCTGTAGGGGTTCTGTTGTGGTACTAAAGAGGAGAGGGAAGCGAGAGCAGAAAGAGAGAGCCTGCAGCAGCATTTGTGGTTAAAAATTGAACATGAAAATGGGTTTGGAGGCTTCGCAGAGACAGGTGAAAATTGCCATAAAAAAAAAAAAACCAAAGAGAAACTACAAAAAAAATACAAAGAGGTGGCCACAAGCCGTTAGGCACCACGTTGTAAAACTCTTCTGCAACACATTTTCCTACACTTGCAGAAAAAAATGATTGGGAAAAAAAACATTCTGTATTCTCAATTGATTGGCAATGATTTTTGAAAGAGGTAAAGAAACTTGATAGGAGAAGCAACTTAACTTATAAGAGAAGCAATTCTTTCTATTGTTTATTTTTTGCGATTTGTTTAAAACAATAAAATTTAAATCAAAATCGATTGCAAAGATTTACGCAAACAGATTTTAATATAGAAGCTTTAATATATATATATATAGAATGTCAGAAATTTGTATATAAAGAAAACTAAAAATTATTTGAACTGATCTGAATTAAAATTTAAATGCATCTCTTTTAACATTAAACAATTGCAAAGCAAATAAATGTGCAACTATTTAAAATGATAAAAAAATACAATAAACATTAATTTATAAAACATCAAAAGCCATAAAATGCTAAGGCAATAGAGGCAACTTATTCAAAACTTTTCCACTTATGCAATCTCTTAACTAAAAGATAAATATTTGCCACTTTAAATCTTTAAGATACTTTTTTAAATAAACTCACAACAAGCCAATTAAACTATAAATTTCACTTAAGTCATCAATACTCTTGAAAATTAAGACTTTCATTATATGTATCTATATATATACAGATATTTAATACAAAAATTGCTATATTGCTTTATTTTTGGCGAGTGTTTTTTTGAACTGTTTTGTTGTTATTGCAATTGACCTGTTGTAAATAAATTTTCAAATTGTTTGATGTCAACGAGGAGCGAGAAGCAACAAAAAGGAGTCATGGCATGTCCTGTCATAGCATGCATTAATTAAGCTTGACTTGGGCCAAAAATGTCACCACATTTGGCACACAGACAGAGTGAATGAGATAGATAGAAAAGAAGAAAGCGAATGATTGAAAAAGAGAGAGCGAGAAAGAGAAAGAGAGAGAGAGAGAGTGAGCATTATATAAGCGCCAGAAAGTGGGCTCAATTGTATTTTGGGCAATTTCTAGTTTAATGGCCAACAAGGAGAGCAAGCAACACACAGGAGCAACAGCAACTACAAGCAGACAAATCTAGTGCAACTAAGCGGCTTAGGCAAGTTGTTGCTGTTGCTGCTGTTGCTGTTGCTGTTGCTGTTGCTGCTGTTGGTGTTCGAGTTGCTCCTGGTGCTTTTACTATTGTTGTGCTCCTGTCCAACTGTGAACCCGAAAAATGGAAGCCAAGTTAAAGCTGTTAAGCTGCTTTTTTCAATTGATTTTTTTTCCGTTTCCCTTCTTCTTTTTTTTTGTTTTTTTTTTCTTTATGAACGAGACTTAAATTGGTTATCAATTGTTTAATTGTTCAATCACCGTTTTGCTATAAATCTCAAGTAAAATCAATAAGTGGAAATCATTCAGGTAAATCTCTCAATGCCAACCAAACGACCAACACACCGAACCAACTGTTGCTATTGGGAATGTTGCTGCTGCCGGTTGCTGGTGTTCGCCTCCTTTTTTGCAGCAATTACTCAGTTTTACGATTCATTAAATCTTTATGTCGCTCGGGCATAATGGATTAAAATGCAGCTTCTATGAGGTGGAGGTGGGGTGGGGGGAGCAAAAGAGTTTTACAATTTACTACCTTATCGCTCTCTCTCTTCTCTCCTACTCTCTGTCGTTGCATGGGTGTGTGTTAAATGTGTGTAATGGAGTGCGGCTAATGGCATTTTTATGCTTTTGTTGAAGCGGCTTAAAGACACCAAATGCAAACAGAAAAAAAAAGAAAAAATTTGCTAACAAAAGTTGAAGAAGAAAAACAAAAAAATTAGGTGGTCAAATATTTGCCAATTTTTTTTTTATATTCGTTTTTTTTCGTGTTTTCTTTTTTCTTTTTGGTTTGTCATCTACAGCTATGCCGCATAAATTTTCTTTGCTCTATGCAAATCTCTATCTGCATCTCTTTCAGCATACACACAGACACACGGACACACTCACACAGTGGCACTCTCTTTTGTTGTCTCTGTCTCTTGTTTCTGTCTATCTCTATCTTTTGCTGCTGCTGCTGCTGCTGCGTGTAAATGAAATGTAAGCAGAGTGTCGCATATTTCATGACACGCTGCATAAAGTACAATCGTATTTTAGTTAACGAACAAGCAATGTTGCCCCCTCCCACCCCCTTTCTTACTCTCCTGTCTCTCTCTTTCTCTCTCTGTCTCTCTGTCTGTCTCTTGGGATGTATGCAAATGTAGATGGGAGGTAAAATGGTTGCGTGGGTGGTGGACAACTGACCACTGTATCAGTGTGGTCCGACTAGCTGCAACATAAAAGCAACTTTATGGCCATGTTGCTGCTGTTGTTGCTGCTAGTGAAATCCTGAATCCTTGGCCCTTGGCCCTGCGTAATCTTTTATGCCCATTGGGTTTTATGTTTTTGTTTTTCTCTTCTCTTTTGTTAGCAGTCGTGTTGATGTTGCTGCTGTTGCTGTTGGTGGTGCTGTTGCTGCTGCTGCTACTACTGCTCCGATTATAGTTGGTGTCATTATTTTATTGCCTTGAACTTAAATTTCTGTGTTTTTTTCTTCTTCTTCTTTTTTTGCTTAAAAATTAGGGCAAAAAATGATGTAAGTTATATATATTTTTTTTTCTTCTTCTTCTCCTCCCTCTTCCAAAACTTTCTCTTTATCCCACATCTGCCTCAATTATTATTTTTATCGTTCGACCTGCTTTGTGTACAAATTTCCTATTTATCGATGGACAACAGCAACAACCGATAAAGCTCCCCCACCCATCATCCACCTCCTACCCCGATATATCCTTAGTCACACACCAAATCCTATATCCAGGGACATAAAATGAAACATTTTTGTATGTCGCAGACAAAATGCGTTGTTAAACATGTTTTGGGTCAATATCATAAGCCATGATAGTTATAAGCCACAAAATGTTAGACAAACACTTAAAGCAGACAGAGTGTAGGTATGTGTAGGTATAACACACAGAAAGAAGAGGGGGGGAGGGGAGAGAGGTATATATATATATATAGAGTATAACAAAAGCCATAATGTATACATGAGAGAGAGAGAGAGAGGGGGCGAGAGAAGAAAATGGAGACAATGAGAAGGGTGAGAAAATCGACCACCTTGCAAGGATATAAGTGAGGGTTCGGACCATAAAAATGGAAAACCACAGAAATTGCATTTTTCGTGTCGGGGGCTTCATGTCCTGGGAATGTCCTGCTTATATCTGACTCTGTATATGTGAGTTTGTGTGTCTGTCTGGTAATGTGTGTGTGTGTGTGCGTGTAAGCGCGTGTGTGTTTTCTCTGTATATGTATATGTGCTTATTTTGTCATTTACTTGTATCCCTTTTAATGCGACCCAAAAAATTAGTTTTTATTGTCACACAAGAAAGAGAAAGAGAGAGAGAGAAAGAGATGGAGAGTACACACAGCAGACAGCCTTTCTTCTTCCTTGTCCTTGTTTGCTCTTCCTCGCCTCCTTCCCCTCATTTACCCCCATCACCAGCTCCATCTCCATTTCCAGTTATTAAGCCTTTGTCTTTATTTTATATGTTTTACAATCTCTACGTTACGTTGATGACATTTGGAGTCATCATCCAAAAAAGGACCCCACAATGTGAATTGAATGTGTGCGGCGGCTTTTTGTGGTTTCTCCTTGCTGCTGTGTATATATGCTCTGAGACTGTGTATGTGTATGTGGTTTTGTGTGTGCGTATGTGCAGTTTTAGTCTGCCTCTTTAAATGTTAAGCTATAGATTACAATTTGGTTTCAGCTTGTATCCAACATCTAACTATTTATTAGTTTGTTCTTTTGGCCCCCCCCCATAAAAATTTTAATTGCCCATTAAGTGGTTCAATAAAATTTTAACCCAAAAATGCCAAAGCCAAATGTTCAATTTTAATAAATTCTTGATTAAGTGAATTTTACTAGTTGAATAAACCACAACAAAGGAGCAAATTCTTTGATACAATATGAATTCCTTTAATAATTTAAATAGTTAAGTCAATCAGTTTTTGACTAATGACTGATTTAAATAGTAGATATTATATACTAATTAACAATAGTTTTCTATAAATAAATAAGTGTAGATTGTATTTGCAATTGCCTTTAATAATTTAAATGTCAATGGGGGTACACAATTTCTTAATGCGGTGAGATTAATCTTTTGCAGTGTTTTAACAAGTAATTGGGAAAACTAGTGAAAAACTAAAAGCTATTTTGATTGGAAACCTATTATATATGGTAAATCACTAGGTTCTAGAAACCCTTCTACTTTGATTATTATTGATAAGACTCAGTATAATAGAGTTTCATTTGAATTGCAGTAATCATAAAAAAGAAAGCCAATTTGAGAAGCAATACTATATATCAAATCGTATTTTTTATCGATGATTTTTATTCCTTATATTGAGGTACTGCTTAATCAGCATTGAATTGGCTACTACTACATAAAAGACTTATTTAAATGAAAAATCAAAAAACGTTCTCCATTTAGACTATTTTAGACGAGAATTATAGAATATCTCGATTAAACTTTCATCTTAAGTGTGTCAAATAACGTGTTCTACATAGTAGCCATCTGTTGAGCTATTAAAGAATATATAGTATATACATCTTAACTAAGGCCTCAGATTAGCTTGCGAAATTTCAATACAAATCTCGATTCAATTACAAATCTTACCATTTATATGCAAAATGTTATCAAGAATTTATCTACAAATTAGTATAAACAACCCCCCGCAGTAAAAGGAAGTACTAGGGGTATAACTCAACTTTTCTATATCCTCCTCTATATATTTAACCATAATGGTTTGATTACCCAAAATGCCGCAACATTTTCCTTATTTAAATTTGTCTGCTTTCACCTATGTAATTTGGTCCTTAAAGCTGATAAAATTCTCTTCTTAATAAAGTTCAATTTTGGTTGGTTAAGTTAAAAAACAAAAAAAAAACAAAAAATGATAGAAAGCAACCGAAAGAGGAACGGGAAGGAAAGAGTCGAAGAAGAGGTGGTTGAGGGTAAAAAGAAAGAAGAAAAAAAAATGCAAATGACATTGACTTTGGGGGCGCGAGTGTTTCTACTCGCACCGCATTCTCGTTGAGCCCCAAGTGCGTTAAATTTATTTATTATCATTGTCAGCACAGCGTCATCATTTGGGGCAAAGTGTCATTTAGGCAAGCAGCAGAGGCAGCAGCCGAAACATGCCACAAAATTGACAAAGAAAACGAAGCATAAAGAAAAAGTACCGCACAAATAACATCAAGTTCAAAGCTAATGGGCTAAAGAGAAGGAGGACTAAAGGACCTTCTGCTTTTGCTTCTCTCTCTCTCTCTCAATTCTTTCTTCCTCTCTATCTCTCTCTCTCTCTCTCTCTCTCTTTCGCTCTCCATCTCTACCTCTCTCTGGGTCTACTTACTGCGACATAATCGAACAGACGAAAGCGACAGACACACACACACACACCCACGCATACGGTATATACACAGACAATGCATGCGGCATGTGGCATGTAGCAAGTGGCAAAACTGTTTGTATAGTCAAGAACGAAAGCGAAAAGCAAAAGGAAAATGCTACCAAGCAAGTGTAAAGGTGGGAGGTAGATTGGATGGTAAAAAGGGAGAAGGGGGGGTTGGCGGGTGGTTGTATTTTCGGCTGGGGTGGTGGCAAATAATGTACGCATTAATTCCTCATTTAAATTCAGCGGCGCGTACAACGCATTAGTTGTTGCCACTCGTTTCGCCACCATTCCGCCCATTCCTTTCTACCATCTCCCTTTTATGCCACCCATCCCCCCTTCGACAGTGTCAACCATCTTTTGCTCCCACTGTGTCAGTGTCTGTGTCTGTGTCTGTGCCTTGCTAATGCTGTCTTACTACTTTTTTTTTTGTTTTTGGCCTCTTTTTTCTGTTTTATTTTTGGTCTTGTTGTTGCTTCTTTCATTTTTATTTTTTTTTTTTTTGTTTTCAAGTGTTTCTCGATTGCCTTAAAAGCAAAATTCCCGCCTAAGCGAAAGTGATCAGCATTTTGTTTCCCTTTCTCCACTAACTCTTTGCTCTTTTACTCTACTTTCCTTTCCTTTCCATTCCTTTCTCTTGCAACTTTTTCGCTTGAAAACTACTTATTTGAGGCAAGTTCCTTTTGCTTCTTACTTTTTTTTCTTCCTTTACTTTTTCTTCAGAAATTAGCATAATGCCTGAAATTATGCAACGCCTTTGCCACTTGAGTTGTTGTTGTTGATGTTGTTGCCACATTGTGTGTGTGTGTGTGTGTGTGTGTGTGGCACTTTAAGTGCACTTTGAGTCCGGGAAAAACAAACAACCCAAATGCAGCAACAACATAAACAGCTGGAGGTGTTGCACGTAAAGAGCTTGAAGGGGGAGGGGGGTGTTGGAGGGTAGCAAGACAATGGGGCCACCGGTCAAGTAAATCAACGCATTACACTTGGTAATGTGACAGAGTGAGAAAGAGATAGAGTGAGAGTGAGAGAGAGAGTATATAGTGGATAGACTACAACACTAAGTGCAATAGCTTTGATAATGCCAATAATTCAATTATCCTGCTGCGCTTTTCTCTCACTCTCACTCACTATCTATCTCTCTCCCCCTCTCTCTTTTCATCTCACTCTCCCTCTCTCTGTCCCTTACAGCTGCTGTCTATCTATCTATCTGTCTGTTGTTTCACATCTCTTTCTCTTATTGTTATTGCCAAACCAAGTGACTTTGCTGTTGATGTTGTTATGGATGCACTTACAGCTACCAGATCCTAGTAGCTCCTTGCTGCGAGATATGTATTAAGAAGTCACTTAACTGACAGCCAGATAACAAGACAACTGTAGCAACACCAGTAATATACACACACACACACACACTAGCAACAGTAACAGTAGCAACACCAATAGCAACATCAGCAACACCAACAACAGCAGCCACAGCAGGGCGTAAATTGAAAACAATAGTTGCAATCCAAAAGGACATACGAAACGTATCAATCTGAAAGTGCTAAAGTCTCTGTCTCTGTCTCTGTCTCTCTATCTCTTTTACTCTCTCTTTTGCTCTCTATATTTTTGTCTCTTTCTTTTTCTATATATATATATATGTACATATATCTGGTTGTCTCTTCTTTCTTATCTGCGTGTGTTATAAATACAAATAAATGAGTACAGAATTGTCTGCGTAAGCCATATATACAGGGTGTTGATGAAAATTTCATATATAATTTAATCAAATTGTTTGTATAAAAATTGATGGGTAAAGAAAATTAGAGAAAGAAAAATTCTTGTGTGAAAATTTTTAGCAATATCTTCAACTTTTGATTTTATATGCTATAAACAATACAAAAGTAAAAGTAAGAAGTAGTATAACTCATCTCTCAATTAATAGTTTAACCAATACTGATAAAATTAAATTTGTTTGTTAAATAAAAATTTAAAAAAAATATAAAATCTACATATCTGTAGTATAAAATGTTTACTACAATCTTAATCTGCAGGGAACATAAACTACTGAAATTTTATAGTTTAATGGAATTAATATATAAATTGTAAAATTTATAAGAAGTAGATCCAGTTCTTTGAAAAGATAATGAAAAGTTAAATAGACCTAACAAAATTAGTTCAATCTTTTTTAACTAAATAATGATTAAATACGAAATTCAAAGAATTGTAGTTTGTTTAAGTCTACTTTTCTTAGTACTTTTACCAGAACAAAATATTTGAGATAAATTTACTATAGAATAAAGAAAATGTTAACTATAAGTTGTTTGGTCAAATCTTTAATTAGTTTTTAATTTTAAGCAATTTAGCTAACAATCTAAAATAAATTTCTTCAACTTTTTTGCTACTTCTTTCAGTTCTATTTCTATCAAAAATTAAATGCCATCTATGCCTCAAATGTCTAGGGACACCCTATATTTTCAATGAAATGATGGCCTTTTGAAATTGATATGAAATTTACATGACCAAGTCCTTTAGTCTTCTCCATTCTCGCCCTTATCGCCCCCCTCCACACCCTCTCGCCTTTAGTACTCCTCCTCTCCTTTGCTATTTGTTTATCTTACTGATGATAATAATGGCTTACACGAATATTTAATGGAAGACAGTTTCGGAGATTAAAGTGCTATGGCAATATCACAGAGCTACCGATAGAATGATACTGAGGAGGGAGGAGGGTGTGACAGATACCGACATTAATTGTCAACATTATTTCATTACGTTTCATTCATTAAAAGTTTTTTTTTACAAAACAAAAAAAAAAGAGGAAGGACAAAAGATGACAACAATAACGAAAACAAAAAAAAAGAGACGAAACTTGTGTAAAAATAAAAGCCAGAGCTTTACATTTCCCCTTCTCCCCAGGCGGAGGTGGGGGGCCGGATGACTAACGGTTGAGAAGTTTGGGTATGGTAGACAGAGGGAATTATGGCTCATTAAATGACATAATGCTAGGGGGAGAAATTGAGAAATATATATGTATATATAAATATATATGTATATGGTTTATACATATATGTGTGCTGATATTTGGCAGCTGCTTTCACTCCTTCTTCGTCTTGTTAATTTTTCTGTTGCTTTAAGTGCCTCAAACCTCCTGGCAGGCGGCTGCTAATGTCTTTCTAATACACAGACACGCAGAAATATGCCACGCAGGACACCCCAGGACATGCGTGGCATAATATAGTCTTAGCGAGATTTCTTTTCCAACCATTTTTCTCTCTCTCTCCCCCCCCTCTACCAAGCTCATTCTCTTTCTCTGTCTTTCTCTTAACTGCCATTGCGTCTTTTTCAATTACACACATAATTAAATATGCTACCGCCCCTTAGTGTGTGCCAGTGCCCGTGTGAGTGCGTGTGTGTCTGTCCCTGTATGGGGGCGTGGTATCCCGCGGGGCTTAAGCCTAGCCAAACAATTTTTCTCTTTTCCTGTGAGTTTCTTTTTCTGTGTGTGTGTGTGTGTGTGTGTGCGATGATGCCGGGCAAATCTCTTACCAAATCTCTCCCAATTGTGCGATATTCTTTTTCCTTTCCCATTTTGTAGATTTTAATAAACATTTAGATAATTAAATTTAATCGCAGGCTTTTATTTTACATTAGCACAAAGCATATAAAGAGGGACACATATGTGTACCCCCTTAACCCACCCCCTCTTTCCCCCTTCCCACCCATCACAATTCTGTGTTTTTTTTTTTCTCCCTTTTGCCACTTTCTATCTAAATGGCAAATTTTATTTGCCTTGGCCAAAATTCAATTTGCCACCAAAGTTTCGAGGCAACAAAATGAAGAGGAGAGCGAATAGAAATAGAAAGAAAAGCAATGAATGTTAGAGAGTTGGGTGGAAGGGGGAGTATGTGTGTGTTTGTGTGGACAAACATTTCCATCTCTTAGTTTGCTTAAATTTATTTGCATAGGCTCAATTGTGTTCATCTTCATCCACTCTCGACTAGGCAAACAAAATTTGTGGTTAGATAATTGCAAAAAGAAAAACGAAATGAAAAACCAAAAAAAAAAAAAACGTCGAGAAAAAAATAACCAAAACCTCAAAAAAAAAAAAAAAAAAAAAAATTAAACTTTCTTTTCTCTATCCTCGTATTTGTATTTGTTAACATAATTTAGCTCTTTTCTTTCCATTTTTCATTGTATTTTGTTTGTGTCTTTGAGAATAAAATACAATTTGCTGGATTTTAATAACCGCAGCTGACACTTTTTCTGGCTAAGTGCAGGCCATAAAACTTACCTTAAGCAGAAGGAAAACTGAAACGAAAAAGAAAAAGAAAAAGTTGCAAACGGAAATGAAAACCACAATTTAAGATGGCAAAACAAAACAATAAAAAGAAAAAACCAAAAAACTGCAAAAAAAATACAAAAAATAATGGTATAGCCAAAAGTATTTAGAGAGCAAAAGGAAATAAATGAAGAACAGAAAACGAAACAAAAACAAAAAAAAAAGACTTTTAGCCATACATCTACCACCAAACAGACAGACAGACAGACACAAGAGGGGTGGTGGGGTGGGGATACGAGGGAATGACTAAGAGATAGACAGAGAAAGATAGCTGGCGAAAAAGCCAAAACAAAACAAACATAAATTGCTGGCAAAAAGTGTGTGGAAAAGTGTTTTCCCCAAATAAATTTCTATTAAACACAAATGAGCAAGGCAAAAAAAAAAAAAGAAAAAGAGGAAAAGTTGTTGGAAAAGTTTCTTTGGCCACATATCCCCCCCAAAAAGCGCGTGTGCTTAGAAGATTGACAAACATTTCTAGATATCTTTTACTCACCCTGCCTTCCCTCCACTTCTACCTCCTCACACTCCCCCCCACATTCTTTGATAACTTTTGTGCCAACAATAATTATGTTGATTACAACAAGTAAAAGCAAAAAAAAAAAAATGAAGCAAGAAAGCAAAGAGGAAAAACTTTCTTTCGTACACATTCCCCTCCCCCCCTTCCCCACTTTCCATCACCCCACACTCTTTTTATCGAGCCGCATCAATGACTGTGCTAAGTGTACTTGTTCTTGTTGTTATTTGTGTTTAAAAAGGGCTTTAATTATATGTTAATACGTGAAAAGACAGACCAGAAATTAGTAATTTAAGACATATGTCTTTGATTTGCCAGAATTTAATATTATATTAAGTGGAATATAAGCCTATATACTTAAGAACTTTTAGTTAACGTTGATTCATTCGTTAAATCAATTCAAAGGGCAACAAAAGTATTATTTTTGGCATTGAGTCCAAATACATTTCTTGGTCCTGTTCAAGTGACTTATTTACCTCTTTATTGGGAATATAAACTTTCTTATTATTATTAGATCTAATTACTAATCAATTTTCCATGATAAATTATTTAGCAATAACTTAAGTGCAAACTTTAAGTTCTCTCTAAAAACCAAAAATCTAGTAATAAATAATCTATGTACAATTTTTAGAACCACATTATAACTCTGGGATAACAAATTAGTTTTCTGATTTTACTAAATTTGCTTGTCTCTCTCTGTCTCTATCTCTCTCTCTCTCT
The DNA here is from genome assembly GCA_018150375.1 of Drosophila sturtevanti. Classification (NCBI taxonomy): domain Eukaryota; kingdom Metazoa; phylum Arthropoda; class Insecta; order Diptera; family Drosophilidae; genus Drosophila; species Drosophila sturtevanti. The sequence continues at coordinate 782,747 of JAECWJ010000317.1, forward strand.
CTCTCTCTCTCCCACTATATTGATTATTATTCTCTGGCCATGTAATATCTAAAATTTATGTGCCCTAACTGAGTATGCTATATTTTATGCAATTTCCTAATGTTTGCCCAATGTTAAAGTTTAATTAAAAATGTTTTGCCACCGAAATTAATTATTAGCAACAAATGAATGCAAACAATTGAAAGCACCGCAACAATTAGACTAATTACAGTATATATGAGAGATAGCAGCAACAATTTCCACCCATTCTCATGGCCCAAAAAAAAAGAACAGAAAAAAAATGGAAATTTCAAATTTCAACTGTGAAAAACTAATTAACTTTAAACGTTTCGTTTTGGTTTTTGGCTTGGCATGTTTATAGATGACTTTGAGCTTGAACTAAACAACCAACTGACCATCAATCAGCAAGGAGTAAAGAGTAGAAGAGGAGGAGGATTACTCGTGGTGGAGCTAGTGGAAAGATGGCAAACTCACCTGGCCTGGGTTGGTCTGGCTATGTCCTGCCAGGAGCAATTTGAAAGTCGCGTCTAATCTTTGGCCTGTTGGCTCTCATGTGATTTGTTTGCCAGGCAGGCAGCAGGCAGCAGGCAGCAGGCAACAGCGTGGCATAAATCAAAATGCCATTTTTGATAGCACTAGCTACTAGAATGGTTACCAAACCACACCTTACATCCCCCCCCTCACCACTCCCTTCTTTCACATCCCTTGAGAATCATTTTTGGTAGAGTGTGTGTGTGTGTGTGTGTGTGTGTGTGTGTGTGTGTGTGTGTGTGTGTGTGTGGTGTCTGTTTAAACAATATATCAAATTGCTTTTGCATTCCGCGCATGTTACTCGTACATTTTATTTAGATTTTTCCACTAAGATTGCCAGACTTTTGCTGCATTGTCTGTCCAGGAAATGGAAAATAAGTGCAATACCAGCAGCAGCCGGAGAAGTAGCAGCAGAAGAAGCAGCAACTCCGCTCCACTCCGCACATTAATCATGACTAACGTGTTGTTGTTGAGACTTTGCCTTTGTTCCGCTAACCACCATCCTCCTCCTCCTCCTCTCTCACACATTCTCTACTGATTCATAACACATTATAGCATAGTTTTTTTTTTATTATTCTTTTTATCCCTTCTATTCGCATACGCCGAAGAAAGCAACAACAACAAAAAGAAAAAAAGGGTTAAGAAATTTATGTGTTGCAATTATTTTGCCTTGGAGGAAATAACACTTAAAGTGATTTACACACACACACACACAGACACACACTCATACTCAGAGAGTGAGAAAGCAAAGCCAAATGGTCAGAGACGACCTCTTTCGGTTGCTCCCCTCCCTCCCTCTGACATTTCTCTAATACTATTGTTATTATTGCTTGCTGCTTATTCCGCCTCATTGAGTTTGCCCCAAAACGAAGAATACAAATGAGTTACGAAATTTGTGGAATTTGTTTTTTCTTTTTTTTTTTGTATTTTGTTATCCTTTTTTCGATTTTCCTTTTTTTTATTGGTGTAGAGAGAGCAGACAACTTTAAGCCAGACAGTAGCCACCTCAGACCTACGACTCCTTCTTCATTTTTTCCTACCCAAAAATGTATACTTTTCATATATTGAAATTGTTGCAACAAAGAGGCGTGGCCAAAAACCCTGCAGCAACACAGCAATAGCAACAGAATTTTGCTTGTTTGTTCACTCGTCCATGGCCGGGTCCCATGTTGTTTACACAATGACACAGAATCTGATGGCACAATGATGGCAAGGGAAGGGAAGGGATGGAAAGGGAAGAAATGAGGCAAGGGGAATGGTGTGAGGTATAAGGTGAGAGGATGAGCGGATGAGGGACTGGGCTCGTTTTTGGCTTTTATGGTGCACTTAATTGTCGGCTCCATTAAGGCCAATGCCTAAAAGTATGCAATGTGTGCAAAATTATTACCTGTAATTGCGCCAGGCATAAAACATAATTTTAATACCCTAGGATAACAAAAAGGGTATACTAGTTAGTTTGCATAACAATACATTAAAATATAATTTGTTTTTCGTTATAAAAGAGAGTAAACTTTGGTTTATCCTAGTCGTAATTCCATTTTTGTTTTTAGATATATAAGGGGATTATATTACTATTCGAGATCATTTCTGATTCTATTAATAATACAAAAAGCAAGATATGCATCTATGCATGATCACGACTGTATAAATTACTATTAAAATTTATCCAGACTTTTAAATCTCCCACTCGGAAGACTTAGATTTTATTTAAAATTTAACGCAAATTCCAAGCAAAACATTTTATTCTATCTTATTTAAGATCTTAATCAAACAATTGTTTCTAGGGTATCAAATTGTCGTTATTTTATGATACTCTCAATTCGGTTGCCTTGTTGGCTGGTAAATTTATGTTTTTTCTTTTTTTTTTTTTTGTTATGTTTTTTGTGCTTAATGTGGCTGATATATTTTTGGCAAATTGAATTGCTTTTGCGTTAATGGAGAAACTTTTAACTGAAATTTATTTTAACTCTATCCTTTGGTTTCTGTTATATTTTCAGACCTGCTATGAATTGGAGCGTTATCTGCACGATGAGCCCAAGTTGCATAAAATTCACAGTGAATTGGATTCAGCTTGGGGTATATTTTCGACACCTGCCCGCCTATTAGAAGAATTGAAAATAAAAGAGCAAAATTTGGATACGATATCAACCACATCATCGGTATCATCAAATTGTTCGGGTATCTCATGGGATAGCAATGGATCGGCACAAACATTAAGCTGTTCCGTATTGGTTAAACAGGAACGTATCGATGAGGAGGATGAGGGTGGTGTTGTGGATGATAAAATGGGTGTACTGTTTGCAGCGCCGCCATCGGCTATATCGCCAAATCCAAGCATTAGTAGTGCAGGAAATATGACGCCCACCAGCAGCAGCAGCAGCATTAGCAACAGTAGCAACAGCAACACTAACAATATTAGCAATAGCAATCAAATGAGCAATTGCAATACTATCACATTGAGCTCTTCAAGTAGCTCAGCGCCGGGAATTAAGGTACGCGTATTGCAAGCCAAAGGACAGCATCATCAGCATCAATTGGGACATGTTCAGGATTTTGTTTTACCTACATTGACGCCGCCCTCATCACCAGAGTCCAGCCTGCGTACACATAACTATGCTGCGCAACCGCAGCAACAACAAATACAAAGATCAAAACAAATTGATGCCTGCGAATTGGCTGCATTGATTCAACAGCAACAGCAGCAACAGCAGCAACAGCAACAGCAGCAACAGCAACAGCAATCAAACTCCACCCCCTACAGCCATTTTACGCTTTACTAGCCAACAAATGCCAGTTAAAGGTCAACAGCCAACAATGACGCAACTGCAACAACAGCAACAACAATTGGCTGTACAGCATTTGAGCATATCGCCGCAGGCTCTAACTAGCAGTAATACTAGCACAACCAGCAATAGCAACATCAGCAATACCAACAGCAGCATTAACTCTCCTAGCAATTCGCCTAGCGATAATAGCAGCAACATTAGCAGCAACAGCGGCAGCAGCAGCACCACCACCACCACTAGCAGCAACAATAGCAACGATCAGGCAAGCCACCACAGCACCAGCAGCAGCACCACCACCACCACCACCAACATTCCCCGCAGCACTATTGTACGTTTAACTACGGCCAATGGGAAGCCAGGAGCTGCTGGCATTAGTCTAGCACGTGTCATACAAATGCAAAATAATGGCCAATCGAATGTTGCTGCCGTACTAACAGCAGCTGCCAGCACTAGCAACAGCACAAGCAATAATGGACAGCAACAAGTTGTTAATTCGCCGCGTAGTGACAAATCCACAAATGGTGCGTATAACCTCAAAAAAAAAAAACAAAAAACATCCCCACTTGACCCACTTTAAATCATATACTCAAAATCAACATATATTCTCCCTTCACACTCTCTCTCCCTCTCCCTTTATAGCTTCTGCCAAAAGTCATCACCCGCGCCAACATCATAGCAGCAATAGCAGCAGCAGCAGTGATCATAGCCCGGATGCCAAACGTCGGATACACAAGTGCCAATTTCTGGGCTGTAAAAAAGTCTATACGAAAAGTTCACATCTGAAGGCCCACCAAAGAACGCACACAGGTGAGTGCATTGCAAGATGAAAAAGAGAAAAAGAGATAGACAGACAGAGAGAGAGAGATAGAGATGCACAGAGTGAGTGAATATGAAAAAAAGGGTTAAGTGTTAGAGAAGTGGACTTTCTTTTTTTTTTTTTTGGTTTTTTGGAGGTCATACGCTTTGCTTGATGAAGGGAATTTTCGGTTTGTGCCTCTGCAACTGACATTTTTTTTCCGCTGAATGTGCAAAATCTCAATCCGAATCAAATATATGCGACTAGCTTTAAAAGTTGTACCAGAAACAGTGAAAAGCATTAAAGTACATAAATATTGTTGAGGTGATACATAAAATTAAATATATAAAATAAATATGTAAATAAATTCTTAAAAATTTAAACATAAAAATATCGAGCCACTTCCTATGTCGACTTTCTATAATCCACTTCGCTTAAATTCAACTTTTACTTAAAAAAATCTATTAGATCAAGCAAAAGAAAGTGATTCTATATCCTGCATATACTCCCATAATTCTTGTTATGATTTTGTGTATTATTAAAAACTCCCGACTTCTAAGAGGCAGACAATTCGTCTATGCCTTCATCCGATAAAAATTCAGCTGGTCTATGCTGGATCCCCTAATAAATCAGGGACCAGCGACAACAGCAACAACAAACACAACAACAACAGCAGCAGCAGCAGCAACAGCAAACAAACAATGTTCGGGACAGGCCCCTGTGACACAAGTGACATGTTGCATTGTGTTTGCCCTGACACTGTCCACTGGAGCCAGCGATGACGTCAACCTCCACCATACTTCCAAAAAAAAAAACAACAGGCAAAAGTCAACTCAAGTGGCAGACCCTGCATATAGAGGGAGTCAGATATATAGAGAGAGAGTGAGGTAGGGGTACTAGAGGTAAAACACAGGAAGGTTCGGCAATTGGAGTGGAAACCTCATCGTATGACAGGAAGAGACAGAAAGAGAGAAGGGAGGTGACAGAAGGCCATGCTTGAAATTTCAATAAAAATCGCATAACTCAAAAATGAAATATTGGTCACACACACACACACACACAAATAGAAAGAGACAGACAGATATATAGATAGATAAATAGAGAGGCAGGCAGTCAGAGAGGAAGACAAACCTAGCATTGAATTGTAATTTTATTACATGGTAGGCAAATCTATTGATTTCCACTCGATGCTGTTGAAAAGTTTTTTGCATGCGTGAGCAATTGCCAAACCAAAAACAAAAACTAACAAAAAACACACACACACACATACACACTTAACCCATAAATTCAACAAAAAAAAAAAAAAAGAAGAAGACTTGAAAGAAATATGACCAGAGATTTCATTTAAATTGTCGTTTTTGGCAAGCAATCAACAAAATTTTTGGTCTTTAGATTATGGCCCCAAAATCAGGAATGCATTATGTCATATCATAAAGGGCAAAACGAGAGCAGGTTTAAATAGTTTTCAGAGAGAAAAGCTTAGACGAGAAATGAAATTGGCTTAAAGTCTATCTCCATTTTTATCATCAAAATAAGTACAACAATTTATGATATGTAATTTTAGTTACAGTTTGCTAAGTTAGACAGAAATTTTTGGAATATATTTGTATTCCATTTATTAAGTACAAATTCGTCTAAGAACAATAAAAAGATCTAGAATAATGAACAATTCTATAATTGAATGGCGACATTTCGAAAATTATTTTCTTGCAGATCTAATATGACTATATAAACCTTTCAAAATAAAAGTTTCCTTCGATACCTGCTCAAAATATTTAAAGCCAAGAATTTATTATATTTAGTAATATAATTCACAATTAATATCACAATTTTTTAAGTCACTTTCAGCCATTATATTCAATGGCAAACTATTCGTATTCTACATTTAGGCCATTTGGCAGTTTACTTTATTTGCCTTTTATAAATGCCTTAAGGGCAATCATCATAATAATTATCCAACTGATTATTCACATTTTAATTTTGGCAAAAATCAACATAGCCTCGAGGACATATTCTCCTTTCGCTTGATTCTTAAGGAGTTAAGATTTTAATTAACATTCAATAAGAGCATAAAACAATAAAAACAACAACAATAATAACAACAACAACAACAACGACAACAACATGAACGGAAGGCAAAACTTTTGTTTATTAATAAAAATCCATAACAGTCAAAAGTTTTTTGCCAAAGCTTAATAAAATCTTCAGTTTATCTTTAACAAACAATTTTTGTTTCACCGAAAATTGTGGTGCAAAAATGGTTAGGAGGGTAGTTGGCAGAAGTGCGGGGATGGGAGGGGGGATTGGCTTTTATAGCTGGTGTTAATTTGCTTCTTTTTATTTTGCTATAATTAATTACACATGTTCCACGTGGCAGGAAAATAAATCAAAAGCCAAGGTGTTAGTGCGATTAGATTGAAACATTTGATTTCAAATGCTTTGAGAAGAAAAAAATAAAACAGAAGCTAGAAATGGGAAAAAATTGCCCTTTCTTTAACTATAATACCCTGTAATAAGTGGGATGCATTCCAAATATGATTAAGCATAGGAAAGTAAAAAATGAATATATATATATATATATACAATATATATTTAGATGAATAATGGTAGAGTCAATTAACTAATGGGTTATCACCGAGTGATTACAAATAGATACAAAAAAATTTAAAGAAAGAAAAGTATTACACAGATAGTGTCCGCCCCTGTCCGCTAGGTGCGCTGGTGTATGGATGCCCAATGAATATCATTAAAATGTAGAAAGTAAGAATAAAAATACATTTTTTAAATGAAAGAGATTCTTCTTTTGCTTGCTCCTACCTAGAGGGTATCGGAATGCCGGCCATAATCAACCTGCTGCTTGTTGGTTTTTCTTTGTCTCATTTTTCTTCCTTCTTTTTTTTTCTTTTTTTTTCGTTGCTTAAAAGAAAACGTAATTATTTTAATGACACCATGGAGACCTTTCGAGACCTTCGGACCCAGAGACCATTTGGGAAATGTCTATGGCAATATTAAAGTAGGAAAAATTTAATGAATTACGTTTTTTGCATACGAAAAAAAATTAAGCTAAAAATTTTCATTAAATTTTCTTTTAATGTTGCCATTTTTACTCCAACAAATACAAGCGCACGCACACACACAAACACAGACACACATACATTCACATTCACACAAAATAATTGATGATGACCTATTATTCAGTTGGCCTAGATGGGAAAGGGGATATGGGGATAGGAGGAGGATAGGGGGATAGGAAGCAGAGGTCTGAGAGCTTTAGAGAGTCGACGGATATATGATTATATAGAAGCCAATCCCTGGGGTTAGACAAATTAATTTGATTTGGGAGTTTCCGGCCAACCGAAAATTAATTAGAAATCCATTCAAATTCGCAACAAATTCACCAAACAATTAAAGAGCTAAATAAATTTTGCCACAAAGTGAGAGATAAATAGAGAAAGAGAAAGATTTCAATTAGTTAAACGCAGGCGGCGATAAAAATGCCAGAATTGCAGCCCAAACCAGTTAAGTGAGGGCGGTGTGGTGGTGCGTCGTATATGGAGAAGGAAGAAAGGAAGGAAGGTAGGGAGAGGAAGCGAGGAAGCGAGGAAGGGAAACCGTTAAGAAAAGATTACAAGTGCAATCAAGTGAAAAGACGCAAACAGACCATAAAAATTGTGTTGAGTGCAAAAAGCCGAGAAGGCAGAAAAAAAAAAATAAGAAAAAAATGTGAAATAAAAGAAAGCGAAAGAAAGGAAAGGCAGACATGCAACGAAAGAAAGAAAATTCCAACTTCCATTTCCACCCACTAGCAGTGCAGTATCCTTCTTCTCTCCCCCCCTCCCTCCTCACTCTTTTAGCTAGTTGCATGTCTTGGACCGAAGAAAATTCTTTTCTATTGGCCTGAAATTAAAACCCCAGCGAAATTTATAAAATATTAACTGGCTGTTGGCTGCTGTTAAGCGGCTGTCGTTGTTTCTCTCCCTCTGCCTCTGCCTCTGCCTCTCCCTCTCTCTCTCCCTCTTTCTCTGTGCTTTTCTTCCTTATTGCCTTTAAACAATTTACAAGTCTTACTGGGTTCATTTTATGGCCTCAACTGCAACTAAAAACTATCAATATCAAAGGCACTAGACAAACGGCTGAGGTTAAGTTTTAACTGCCTTTGGCTCAATAAATTAACATTGGCGTCGTTCTGCCACAGCAACGCGATATATATATATATATATATACAGTATTTATCTATATATCGTATATCTTTATATATATGTACATATATATATATAGATATCGTATATGTACTTAACCTAGTATTTTGGCGAATTGATTGGCTTTTTGGCCCGCCTGAGAAAAGTAATTAAAAAAATTTCACCACAACGTGAACGAAATGTTTAAACAGGACATGTTGATATACATCTTGCTCTCACTGTACTCTAGGCAACTGAAAATCGAAAACGTGCTAAAAATATATATAAGAAAAACAACGAAAAAAAAAAGGAAAAGAAAAGTTTAAAATTTTCTGCAACAATATTATAAAAATTTTGCAAAGTTTTACCACGACTTTTCGTTCTACTTAGATTTAATTGGTAATATCGTTATAGAGCAAAACGAGTATCGGTTTGGTTAGTCTTTAAGTTGATATCTTTGACTAACATTTCGATTTTCATTTCATTTCGGTTTTATTTTTTTTTGTTTTTTTCTTTTTGTTTTTTGGCTACGTTTCGTTTTCATTTCTGGCCTTTCTCAATGGCCAGATAACATGACCATTTTTCGGTTGCTGCTGCTTTATCGCCAATACCAAATACGAGACTCCTGGGGAGGACCAACTAGGGAGAGGTATGAGAATCAAGCCAACCGTTTGCACTTTGTGCATTTGACGCTGATTTACACACAAACACACACACACACACACCAACACACTTACTCAAGCAAAGCAAGCACAACCAGGCCAAAAAGAAAAAAGAGAAAAAAATACTACCATGGCCAAGAAGGAGCTTCAGCAGCAGCAGCAGCAGCAGCAGGAGCAATTGCCGTGCAGAAGCAGTGCATCCCTTGAGTTTTTGGGCATCTGGTTTATTTATGGCCAATGCTTCGATTTTCAAACAGTTCTGACAACATGCCAAAGTGCAAGTGGCAGACGGCCCACACACACACATACACCCACACAACCAGAATAAACAACACACACACACACTACCTCATACAGATTCGTACGTAGATAGGGACAATTCTTTGGGCCAGAGTAAACACAAATGGAAATTAAGAGAGCAAGTCCAACAGAAGACAACAAGAAGGGCAAAAGAAGAAAGAGATGAAAAAGCAGCTACGAAAACAGTCAGAAGCAGCCAGCAACCAAAGAAGAAGAGCCTGAAAAGTGGCAGAGGAAAAGAAACGGAGGCCGCAAGTGCATAATGTGAAATTGAGCACGGAAATATCACACATTTCCGCATGCATTAAGTTTTAAGCCAAGCCAAGTGTGTATGTTTGTATGTGTGTGTGTGTGGCTGTGTGGATGTGTGTGTGTATACATGTGTATGCCTGTATGTGTGTATGAGCGCGCGTTACAAAGTTTTCCACTCAGCTTTATGCATTTTTCTTGGCTGTCGTCGTCGTCGTCGTCTACTAGCCGGTTATCTTGTTCCATTTTTTTTTCTTCCTCACATACCCTATAGGGGAGGGAGAGTGTGGGTATATCAATGAACAGAATATCAAGGTTTATTTTTGCTGTCTTATTTTTCAACTGCAGATAAATATATACATATATGCTTTTATATAGGACGATCAGTATAGCATAGCTTTGATTGTATAAAGTGCTTATGTTTATGATTCAATTTTTAAAGAATTCGTAAACGAAGTTTGTGAAATTTTAATTTCAAAATGTAGTTTAAAATTTTGAAATAACATTAAATCAAATTTTAATTATATTTAATCTTGGCCTAAGTTTATATTAACCATTTATTAAATTATGAAATAAATATTAGAGCTATCCAAAAATTGGATTAACTTTATTATAAAAACAATTTCTTTTAAAGAATTTTTGATCTCTCAGTGGCTAACTTTAAGCCGACTGATGTGTTACAGTAGTACCTCTAAGTTGGAGTACATTAATTCACTTTATAGAAGATTTAACGTTTAGAGGGAAAAAATCTGTAATTATTGTTAAATGTTTCTTGTTACAACTTTTCATACATATTTTTAATTTTTTTCTAAAATTTTCACAATTCAATAAATCCCTTAATATTAGGGTATTGAATCTTCGTTTTAGTTAGATGGCTCACTTTTTTTTTTTGCCCTTTTCTTCTTAATTTTTTTTGCTACTTTTTTTTGGATAGGGAAGCAACGGCGGCAATTTCCTGCCTGGGCTGCTGTTTGTCTTTTAAACTCAAATAATTTTGCCATTTTTTCTACGTTTTTCCCCTTTTTTTTTTTTTTTTTTTTTTTTTTTTTTTTTTTTTTTGTTACTGGCAAATGCCCGGCTTTACACATTGGGATCTGTGAGTCCAACTCTGGTACTGGTTCTGTTTCTGGTTCTCGCTCTGTTTCTGTTATATTTCTGGGTTCCTCTCTTTTATACAATTTTTAGGTTTTATGCTTTTGTGTGAAATTACAACTTCTGCATTTCCTTTTCCTTTTTGGCTCGCACTCCTCTTCTCGCTCTCTCTCTCTCTCTCTCTCACTCTCTGATGGAGACGCTCCTTTCGCGTTGGTTTCTGGTTAGCTTTCGGCGCTTTGGCTGCCAGCCGCTTGCCTTGTATCCTTGTATCCTTTGAGGCTTTTGGCACGCATGAAAAATGTTGGCAAAGCAACGCGTTTGGCACACCGTACCGCCGACTTTTGTGTTGTTATTGTTGTTGCTGTTGTGATGTGGTTGTTGTTCTTGTTGCTGTTGCTGCTGCCGCCGCCGCCATTCGTTTTGCGTTTTCATTTTTCAGTTTTTCATTTTTAATTGTCTTAAATTCCTGGCTCTGCGTTCGTTTTTTCTTTTTCCTTTTTTTTTTATTATTTTTTTATTTATTTTTACCCCCTTCTTTTCCTCTCTGTTCTCTGTTCTCTGTTTTATGTTTTGTTTACTTGTGTTTTACTTTATGCATATTTGAGCAAAAAACTTTTTTCATTTCATGGTTGCCATTTCTGAGGCACAAAAGTGCTAAATAAAAAATGCCCTCCAATTAGTCCAAGATATAGACTTTTAGTTACCCTATAGAATTGAATATAATAACAGATAGGAATGAGTTTTCCCATCAATAGTTGGGGAAAAAGGTCTTTAAAATGTTCGTCGTAATCTTAGCTAGTGGAAGTTAAAGCCATCTTGCGATCAGTTATAATTAGCCACTGAAATAGTGAATAAAGTTTTTGTATTTCTTTTATATTATACTGGGATATCCTGCTCTAGTTTCATTTTATCCTAGGCTACCTTTCTATCTCACATTTATAGGGTATTCGTGGCCATTCTTACTGTTTCCCTTGTTGCGCATATTTATAGTAACGCAAATTGCAACAAACTAACAAATTTTCTGTTCTTCTAGCAACTTATTTAATAAGAATTCTTCCCCCGGTTTTTTTCTCGTTTCACTAATTTAATTTTTTTTATTGTTTTTTTTTTTCCCCATTCTATTTACAGGTGAGAAGCCATACAAATGCTCTTGGGAAGGCTGCGAATGGCGTTTCGCTCGTAGTGATGAATTGACTCGACACTATCGCAAACACACGGGAGCCAAACCCTTCAAGTGCCGTAACTGTGATCGCTGTTTCTCACGTTCCGATCATTTGGCCTTGCACATGAAGCGTCATATGTGAGGAGAGATCTAAATATGGAAACTATATAGAACGTGTGGAGGAGCAATTTGATAAAGTAGATAAGTAGAGGAGAAGAATGAGAGAAGCCACCACCAACCACCTAAATGGAAGTTCATATTAGCAAAAAAAAAAAAAAAAAAAAAAACTGTGTGCCATCAGAAAAAAAAACAAAAAAAACTTTTCAAGCAAGCAAACGGAACGATGAAATTGGAACAAACACCATTAACAACAACAACAACAACAACAACTTGAGTAACGCAAAATCAAAAATCACATCACAAGCACAAACAAAGAAAAAAGAAACTAGAGAGAGAGAGAGAGGGAGAGAGAAAGAAAGTTTTCTCTAGCAATTCCGTTTAAAATTAATTAATTAACTAATTGTCATTTATCGTTTCCAATTTGTTGCCTTTTTATGTAATTTTATTTTTAGCAGAACAAAAACAAATTATTGTACAATTTACCAAAGCTAAGCAACAAAACAAACAAAAAAAAACTACAAAAAAAAATCAAAAACTTGACAAAAAATTCAATTTTTGTTTTCTTAAAGTAAACACTGCCAAAACAAAAATTAAAACAAAAAAAAAACAACAACAACAAGTTAATAAGAGAAAGAGTTAAAAAATAAGTTTAACATCCCCGCCTCAACCATCCACGACCCCCTTTCACGCCTCACCCATACATTATATGTACGTAATAAACAAAAAAAAAAACATAGAAACAAAAAGTGAAACAAGTGCAAAATATGTTTAAAACAAACATTAAAAAAAAAACAAACAACAAGAAAACACATTTAAAATATTGAAGAGAGTAAAGCTTAGTTTTCTTAAATTAATTTTAATTATAATTGTAATTTAATTGTTGTCTAGATCTGAATTTGATATATATATATATATATATATATATATATATATATATGTATATGTATAATTCAATTGCATATTAAAATTAAATTTAATCTTATTTTCATTTCATTTTGGCGTTAAAAACAAATTTCTTATTTTCATTTCTATTCTTTTTAACACATTTTTTTTCGGTAAAGCAATTTTGTTGCTATGTTTTTAGTTATATATATATATATATATATATAGATCTATTTGTATACTATAGAGTTTAAAATTCAAATTATCCTTTCTTTTAGAATATCTTTTTGCTTTTAGTGATGAAAAAGTATTACAAAAAACAAAAAATTATTCATCTTAAAAAATGTTTTGTAAAAGAACAAAACAAAAATTCAAATTTATTGCATAAAAATTCTTCTTTATGTGCCTCATTAATTTTAAATCAAAAATTCAACAAAAAATAAATAAATGAATATACATACATTTTGTTAGTATCTTAAGTCGAAAACAAAATTTGGAAAAAAAAAATTTTTCTGTTCAACAAATAATGAAATGGAAATGTGAAACAGTTCTCATCCATTTTGAATGAACTATAGAAATTCTATAGCTATACTATATAGGTATGAACTGTTACAGATTCAATAAATCGAATTACATTTCCATTTCATTCCGTTTTTTGTTTATTTCTTATCATTTCATTTATCAATTTTCATCATTTACGTACGCTAAATACACCTTTTATACATAATTTTGTTAAATGCTGCTTAGATATATATTTTTTTTCCTTTTCTATATATAAATTGTAGTGTAAACCACACACATTTCATTTGATTGAAATTTTATGTTTTGTTTTAATTTTTAATTATTTTTAAATTTGAATAAAAGAAAATGAATAATCTGTAATAATATTTTCATTGAATTTCAAACCCAAACACAAGGTATACAATTTGTGATCAAATCGATCAAATATATATTATATGGTTTGTGTGATGATTAAATTCTGTGATTCCTGAGATAAATAGAGAAAAAGCGACACACAAGAAATGAAATGGAGAGAAAAGGGTTTAGGCAAAGAAAACAAAGAGATATAATATAAAGATTTTGATAATATTTGAGAGCATTTATCAGAAAACTTAAAAATTGATATTTTTGAGTTGAAGATTGTTTAACAATTCAAATCCCAATTTCATCATCAAAAGGAGCACTTGTTAGACCACCTATAGTAGATCAGAATTCTGATATATCAGTTACTATATTTTCCTTTTTGATAACTTGATTGCACACATGACAAAATCTAAAGTTTGAACGGCAAATATCTGAATCATAATCATTATCTCTCAGCGTTCAATATAATCGAAAGCGACAAACAATTCTTCAATAATTTCTACCTATCATTTATTTAAAACAAAAGCTGGTAAATGTCTTCAATGTGAATAGAAAAGTTTAAGGGGCTACACTCAAGTGGAATATGAAAATGATTAATAGATGTTAAAAAAAATATAGATTTTCATATCTATATACACACACATACACACACAAACACAAATATATACATTTAAATACAGCATGATTTTGCATTTTATAGCTTAATTCTTCATTCATTGATGGTAAATAGAATATTTCTTTTGTTGTTTCCTATGTCTAAATGTGGTTGGTTAAGGCTTAGGCTTTCTGTGTATCCTGTGTCCAGTGTCCAGTGTCCCGTATCCTGTGTGCGTTTTTATCTGTTTGTTTTCTTTCTGGTAAATGTTGTTTGTATGTAACAATGCAAATGTCTAAGTAAGTAGCATTCTATGTATTGTAAAATCAAAACTGGCGCCACCACCATCCCCCCCCCCTTTCCCCTCCACCAAAGAGAGTGAGCAGTCTAATTCGGCTTCCAGTTCGATAAAAAGGCAAAAGAAACGAAAAACTAATAAAATAAAAAGAGAACCTTTTGGCTTCCAAAGGCTAAAACTAAAAATGCACTGAGCAAAATAAAAAAAAAAAAACAAATAAAAATAAAATAAAAATGATATACCTAAAATTATAGTGAAAATCAGAACAAAAATGTGTACGATGTGTCAAAAATGCTTCAATCAGTTTAGTCTAACTTTTCAGAAAAACAACCCAAAACAAAAATAATGAAAAAAGAAAAAACAAAAAATCCCAAAAAACCGAGAAATATTTTGTATAGAAATCCTTTAAGAACCTAAATATTTAGTGGTCGTCACACTCATATATACATATATATATATATATATATACATATGTGTATAATATAAAGATATATATGGATATATATGTATTTTACAACCCCCTAAAAAAAAAAAAAACATATAAAAAGATAAAATGTAAAAGGAAAAGTTTATTTTAAAATTTAAATAAAATGTAAAAAAGAAAACAAGTAAAAAATGAAAGACTGGTCAACGAGGTGTTCCGCGTTTATGCAACAATTGCAACAAAAAAAAAAAAAAAAATAAAGAAAATATAAGAAATTAAAACAATGTATATGTATATATATATATATATATATACAAACATATATATGTATATATATATATATATATGAATTAAATCCAAACTTACATTATACACTCACACACCAAAACACACACATTTATACACTATAAAAAAATAGTATAAGTTTAATCAAAATCAAATCATGATATGAGGAAAATGTCCTGCGAGCAGAAAAGAAATGAAAAAAAATCCTTTTTCTTATAAGCTCTGACTTTTCAGCTCGTCTCTCCCGCGTTCCCCCCTCCTTTACCACCATCATCACCCCTCGACCCCTATGCATACGTAAGAACGTAATTAAAGTTAATAATTATAAATAAAAGTAAAAACCAGTACGAATTTTAAGGAAACGCTGAATGTGAGTCTAGAGAGTACTAAATAAAAAAAAAAAACTATAAACTTAAAACTTAAATTGTAAAACTAACACACACACACACACATACACACATATATATATATACATACATACATACACACATATACACACATACATTTTTTTGAGGGGGCAGTGAGCTAGCTGGCGGAGAAGCATAGGGATGAAAAGGGAGAAGAAGTAGCATGATATATACCCAAGAGGTCAGCATCAAATCTATGGTTCAGGCCAAATTTTCTAACAGATTTACAGTTTGAGATCGACAGTTTGACACATTTAGAGTTTAATATTTTTAGTTGCAAAAAAAGCTTAGCAAAACAAAACAAAAAAGAAAAAATGGTAGTAAAAAATTATATATATACCAAATATATATATATATATATAAATCACCAGAAAAAGTTTAGCAAGTTTTATGGTAGAGAAAAATAAGCATTATAAATACAGATTTTGTGTATAGTTTAGTGAAATGAATTAGTTTAATGTTAAAATTAAAACAATGATGAAAAAAAGAAAACGAAAAACAAGAAAAGAAACCTACATTAACTAAAAACAAAAAAACAGAAAAACAACAAGAGAATGGTCTATATATAATATATATAAGTCTATAAATATTGTATGGCAAACAACAACAAACCTATTTATGTGAAAAGTTGTGTGTAATTACAATACAAAAAAAAAAAAAAAAGAAAATGAAAAATAAAAACAAGTAATTTAAATATTAAATTTAAATGTCTTAAGGTAATAAGATTCCCATAAAGAAAAAAAAAAAAAGGGTTACAAAATCAAGTTATAGAAAGCATAAGAAACGAGAGGTTTAGAATGAAAGAGAAAACGAAGAGAGATCGATAGAAAGTGAATGCAAAGCATCATAATAATGTAAAACACAGTAAACGTAATATTATTAAATATTTGTCTCCAAAAGAAAAGGTTACTATAAATGGAAAAGAAGAAATTTCAAAAGAGATTCATTAGTTGGTATGAGAAGAGGCGCATAAGCACAAGAGAAAAGGAAATGGATAAAAACATGACGCAAAGATAAAAGATAGCTTTAAGGCTGGACTGTCTTTAAAAGTGTGATTGTTCCTATGCAAAAGAAAAATAATAATTTATGCTATAGATAAGTCCGATCATAAAGCAAAAATGATAAGGTATACGATTCGCCCAAAAAAAACAAATCAAATTTACATTAAACAGTTTCACTCGAAAAGATATCATTTGAAAATATTTGAGTGTACATATATATACATAATTGTCAAAAAAAAAAAAAACCATTAATCAATCTTTTAACTAAGAATTATATAGTGAAAGTCAGATCTGTAAATCGATTGCCATTCATAGACACTGCCAAGGGCTATCTTTTATCTTTGTACTCATGTAATAAGACATAAGAGTTTGGATGTAATTTAATTTATTTTTTGTGGGCAGCAACTGGTGATTTACATAGATTTTATATATATATATATATAAAGTGGAAATTATCTTAATTTAGCTTGGCATAATAAAATTAAAACGAAAATTCTTAAACTTAAGAAGCCTAAACGAAAGAAACTAAAAAAAAAAAAATTGATATCAAAAGAAATAATAATAATTTAAAAAAAAGGAGAAAAAAAATTCACAAGTTTCGGCACAAAAACCAAAAACAAAAATTAATACATTTTATTCATAAGTAAATTACAAAACAAAACAAAAAATGGGCTACTTTTTAAGGCTTGAGTGCAAGAAGAAGAAAAATGAAAAACCATAAAACGTATGAGATGAAAAGAAAGAAGAAAAAAAATCCTTAGCTAATAGCAAATAGCAAAAATCTAATTGTCAGTGTTTATATTATTATATGAATTATTATTCAATGTGTAAAAAAAGAAAACCAATAACAAAAAGCTATAAAAAAAAACAAAAACCACAAAAAAAATGAAACAAACAAAATGCATTGCATATTTATGGAATTTTCCTTCATTTGTTTAACAGCTTGCAAAAGAAACAAAAGAAAAAACGAAACACACACACTAACACACACCATAAAAGAAATAGTGTGGAAGGAAAGTGGAAATCTAAATGTTTGCCTAATTTCTTAGTTATAGAATTTAATTCAATTTAGCATATTTTATATTATTATTATTATTATATTATAATTATTATTATTATTATGGCTTGTTTGTTGCAGCTTTTTGTGCATTTTTTTCGGTCTAAGAAAATCATCAAAAAACAAAACAAAAACAAAAACAAAAACAAAAAATAAGAAGAAGAATCTAAAACAAAAAACACATATTTAGTGAGTAATAAAAATCATGGCAAACTAAAAGCAAAAACAAAAAATGAAAAACAACAAGAACAACAACAGCAGCATAAAACAACAACAACAACAAAACATAAGAATTAGAAATGTTATTTTTATTCTTGTATAAGTATAGCAACAACAACAACAACAACAACAAAAAGAAAAACAAAACAAACAACAACAAAGGAAAAACCGAAGGCATTTTCACGTATGACAAACTTTAATTGTACGTAAACTTGATATTTTGATGAATGAATTTCTGTGAACAAAAACGAAAAACCAAAAAAAAAAAAAAAAACAACAAAATGAGAAAAAATATAGAAAAATATAAAAAAAATCAACAACAAAAAGTGCATTTCAATTTATTTATTTATAATTTCATTTGGATGGTTTGGAAAAAACAAAATGGATAATTAGTCACGAATCCCGTGGGTCACGGCAATATTTTAATATAAAGGATAAGATCATAACCATTAGCTTTCAACTTTCAATTCAATTGGTAAAGTAATACATATAAAAATATTTCAATTGATGTGAAAAAGTATTTGAGAATGACTATGAATTCTAAAAACTCTTTCAAAGCAGAACAACGTAATTTTTCATCTAGTATCTAGTCAATCGAATATTTCAATATACCGATTATAGATATCGTGAACATTTTCCTATAGGTACTTTATATATTGTTTCAGGCAAAATTTTTCAAAATTCCGACCAATATCAATTAACCCTTTTGTAAGGGTATAATGAGTTTTAACTGTTTGTGATTTCAGTGAATGTGTTTCACATCATTAGCCCCGAAGGAACAACAACAATAATAACAAAAGCAGCAATGGCAGCAATACCAACACCAACAGCAACAACTGCAACAACATGAACAGAGGCATTAACATTTACATCCGGATCAGGCAAAACGATAAGGTTAAATTTTGTAATGGCGGCAAAGTTGAAATAACATTAAAGTTCCTGTGGCATAAGTTTTCAGCCATTCATTTTTAATTATATTTTATGGCACATATACGCAAATACACACACACGCACTCACACAGAGAGAGAGAGAGAGTCATACATATGACATACGGTATATGGAATACGCATATGTGTGTATATATGTGTGTATACACAAATGTGTGTGCTTGCATATATGCAGAATGTTATTAACTCTGATTTCAAACAAACAAATAAACACTGCAAGAAATACTTATATATGTAGGCATAAACAATTGAACAACCAATATTTAAATTATTTAAAAAGAAACTATTTGGTTTATTTAAAGGTAATTTTCTTTTGGTCAATGCGGTGAAGTAGTATGCGTAGCAATAATTTGATTATTTACAGACTTTAAAAAAAAAAGCAAGCGGGTATCACCTTTTTCCATCAAACTTTCATGTTCTATTCCAATTCAATTTTCAATATGTACAAAGGATTTTATTTCATTTTAGCCACAATTATTACAGTGGACTGATCTGACCTGATACATCAATCATTTACTAATGAGGTTAACCGAAAATTACAAATATTCAAAATGGCATAAAAAGGCATTCATCATATGGCAACAGTTACCAAAAATTAGTCCCACATTAAGAGATAATACGAAATCGTCAAGTTAGACCTGTTTTTTTTCTCAGTGTTAATATATATATACTTTATGTATATATATATATATATATATATGGATTTTATGGACCTTGGACTTTACATTGCTTTTATAGTGAATGACTTTCGAGTGCTTGCAATTATGAGACGGACAGAGACACCGACATGCACACACACACATCCACAAGGGAAAGGCAATTGTCATAAATATATGTGGCATACTTTCAGGCTGGCCTTGCCACGAAAACAGGCATTTACACACTTTGGCAAACAACACACACAGACACACAGACACACGCACACACCCACAACACCCACCACACACACATTCAGGTGGGTAAATTACATTAAATCAAATTTAATGGTAAGTAAAGTAAGCAACAAAATTAAATTGACCAAAGACTAAAGTCAATTTCCTGATGCAAAAATTGCAAGAAAGATAAACAAAACGAAAAATAAAATAAAATAAAAAATAAACAAGAACGAAATGAAACGAAATTGTTTTGCATTTCAATTTTCTTTTGGCTAATGAAAATGGCCTGAAGATGGACAACACAAGTTTCCTTATACAGCGCTATCCCCCCTTTCCCCCCTTAACCCTAAAGTTTTTTCCTTTTAATTTTGGCCCGCAGACGTAACACTCGTTTTGGCCTTTTCTTTTTATTTTACGGGTTTTTGTTTTTTTTTTTTTTTTGTATTTTTATTTTATATTTAAACATTTCTAAAGACTTTTTTGCAAGGGATGCAAGGGAAAAATGGAAAAATAAAATGTGAAAAGGAAAATCCAAACGAACGGGTAGCATATAAAACTTTTCATTTTCTTGATTTTGTTGTGTTGCTGTTGCTGTTGCTGCTGTTGTTGCTGCATCTTTTCAGCCAGCGAAACTTCTAATTACGTACATGACCAGCATCACATACATACATGCATCAAACACACTGACACATACATACTAACACATACATACATACAAACATACATACATGATCACGTGGGTCTGGGAAATCTTTTTACAGGCCAGGCCCAAACAAGCCAACTTCTTTCTCAGCCCGGCTGCATCTTTATCAAAATTGTTTCTAAAGTTCAAACCACTTTGCGAGCGGCGCAGAGGGAATATGACTTTTAAAAAGTTTTCATTTTACCCCACAAGTTTTCCACTCTCTCACTCATTCTCTCACTCTCTCTTAAACATACTCACATATATATATATATATATATATACAGGGGAAGACATGTTGTGTTGCGGCTGATATGTGTAGCCCGTTATGCTCCTGCTTTTGGCTCTTGGCTGATGCTGCTGCTGTTGCTGCAACACAACATTTGTAGCTTGTCAAAGTGGCTCAACACGCCCGGCATGTTAACTTATTTTGCTGCTTTGCTGCCGCAGCTAACTTGCAGCTAACTAGCGGCAGCAGCAGCAGCAGCAACAGCACATGAAGAAGGCAACGAAGTAAAAGAAGAAATAAAAGAAGAGAACAAGAAGAGTAGGCAAAACGGAGGGAAGACGAGGTCCAACATGCAAGGTAAACACAACCCAGAGGCAACCGACAGGACATTACAGGTTAACTAGAGTATATAAGAACTACAACTAACTAGAGTATATCCAAGAACTGATTCACATTAATAGGGATAAATATAGACAATTGCTAGATTAATGAAAAAAAAAACGAATTCAGTTAGTTTTACCTTCTGCAAATCAGTTTTCATTTTAATAAATGAATTTATCAATTGAAACTCAATTTTTGAATTTCAAATTGAATAAAGATGAAGATAATCAATTTATATTAAAAATAAAAATTATGTTAATACTAAATAAAGATTTATTAATTCCAAAAAAAAATTAAAAACTTTTCCAACATGTTATTGAAATAATCATATAATATAATAATCTAATCTACGAAAATTCTAATCAAGTTCAAATCCTGATTAATATATCGATAATATTTTCCTAAAAGTTTTCAAATCAAATTAATTCAGGAGCCTACAACAAGAGTAAAAAATCTTCTTGCATAATATAAAATAATGTGAATAATTCTGAATTATAATTTTGATTATTTCATTTCTCAGAATCATGAGGAATCAAAAAAAATCCTTGTACAAATTGAATCCTTCTTTTACAATAAATTGAGTTAACTTATTCAGTTTGTGTACGAGGTATCAATATAGTCGATTCTCTGAAGCCTTAATTCATAGCTGTTGTTTTGCTGTGTTATGTGTGCAGCAAGTTCATTTGGTAACAAAGCTCTGTGCTGGCTTTTTGTATAAATTACAGCCAGACATTCAAGCCAAAAACAGTCAGGATGGCCCGGCTCTCATATATGTATGTACATCTAAAGATGTGAGTGTGCGTGTGTGTGTGTGTATGAGAAAGAGCGTGTGTATTTTTGGCATCCTTAAAGTCAGTATGTTTGTCCTGCAGGCGATTTTAACACTCACAGCGCAGAATTTAAAAGGTTTAACAACAATTTACTGCAAATGCCAAATCAATATGATTACAAGAAGAAAAACCGAAAAGAAAAATGCAAAAAAAAAAAAAAAAAATAACAGAAAAAAGAATACAAAATTTAACCAAAAAGAAAAATAGAAGAAGAAATATGAACATGAATTCTCACATACGCAAATATGTGGGCGTGGCGACAATGAAAATTATGATTACAAGCAGAGACTGTCATTTGCCATAATATGAAAACGTTTATGTACATACATACATACATACATATATACATATATGTACATACATACATACATACACATGTACATACATATATAGAAGCATAACGATTATTATGGATAAAGCTTTAGTCACGAGTCACAAGCAAAATGGATAATAATAAAGTGCTGCCATGATGCTAAATAGGATGTGGGAAGCGACGAGGGGGGGGCGATGGTGTAGAAGAGGGGGAATGGAGTAAATGGAAGGGGAGGAGCCGTAGCCCGGAACGACTGCCAATGACAATGACATCACTTGCAGACAAGCCCACATGGAAATGGTGGAAACTAAGCGAGAATTGCACTGCGTCTACAGATAGGATAAGAACGTTTCCGAACCTGGTACTATGTCGCTTGTTAAATGTCCAAAGCACACACACACACACACACACTGAAAGCAAAAAGTATGCACACACACACACACACATATACCCAGAAACAGATATACATATATATGTTTATAGATTTGTGCAATCTAATAATGGAAATTCAAGAATGGAACAAAGAAATTTAGCTAAGAGAGAAATCTGAGAATCGTTTTATCTCTTTTATGCAATTAGCATAATAGATACGATTAAACGCATTTGTTTTTTTAAAGCTTTCTACTTAATGTTAGATCAATTATGATAGATCAGATTTCATTATGCAAAGCCGGTTAATGTTCGAGTTAAAGCCTTGTTCAAATGTTCTGTTAAAATGTACAGATTTTTGATAGCAAAATGAGAGAGAGATGTTTAATTTATTTTATACTAATTTATTTTTATAGAAATCATATTAAAACTTAAAACGAAATTTATTAAAACTTAACTTTCGGTATATAAATTCTTGACTTACTTTAATATAATCCCAATTACATTAACTCTGATTCTTTTTCTGTATCTATATTTAATTCACTTTTTAGTTAGTTACCGGAAATAATCACGTGCAACGTGTTTAAAAATTCAAAAATTTCATTTTATTCACATTTTGCTATGATTTCTATGATTTTTGGCAAATCAGAAGAGTTTCAAGATTGCCACTTTAAGTGTCAATAGACTTGAAATGTTAACCTTATCTTAGCCTTTAGGCCAGCTAAGCTGCCTACTTTTTTCCCCAATGCAATTCAAAATCGCTAAATCTGATGGCAAACTTTGGGCCTGAGATGACAAGTGTCAGAGCAGAGTTAGAGAAAGAAGTAAAAGAGTCGTAAGGATAAGAATGGCAATGCCAATGGAAATGGAAATGTAAAGATGAAAATGTCAGGCAAATGCGGCACGTTTAAATGTTAAGATTTCCCTAGACTGGAAACATCGTATCGTTTACGAAACGAACCGCAGGTGCGAAACGTGCCAAATGGTAAAGTAACTTATATATATAGATATATATATCTCGCACTCTTGTTCTCTCCTTCACTGGGCGTCAAGTGCAGTTGAAGTGTATCGAATTTTTTTGTTCCGAATGGATTTCAGTTGCAGCCAATAATTTGACACTTGCCAAAAAGAAAAACGACTTAAAATAAGAAGAAGATAAATAAAAAAAAAAGAAGAGCGAGACACTTAAAGTAAAATCTTGAATAAAGTTGCCTGCATGGGGAGGATATCAAGTGAGAGAGGGTAAAAAGACGAGACTAGCAAGTGCAAAGATTGTGTCTTTTCCGTCTGAGTCGGTGTCTGTAAGTGTGTGTGGGTGTGTGTGTGTGGGTGTGTGTGTGTGTGTGCATAAATGCATGTTGAGTAAGCAACAAACCAAACCAAACCAAGCCCAAGACCAAACCCAACAAACAGACGAACAAACGCAAACGCAATTGTCATCACCATAAAAATAACATAAAACTTTTTTTACGACTCCTGTGGCCTGCGTTAAGTCTGTTTAACATGAGGGGTAGGTGATATAGAAATGCGGGACGAAAGTGTAGAAACAGTTCCCTCTTTATTCTTCCCATATGTGAGTACTATATGTAGTAAGGCTTAGCACTTCTTCTGGCAAAAGAAAAAAGAAAACTTGCCTTGGCCTTAATTCGACTTTGTCGCAGTTCATTAAAGTTTTCCCTCCCCAATTCTACGACGTTTTCTATTTTTTTTTTTTTTTTTTTTTTTTTTCATTTTATTTCATTTCCATTTTAACTAGACTTTTCTGCAAATGCATTTTGTTTATTTCCTATTTTGTTGTTTGTTTGTTTGCTTGTTGTTTAGTTGGTGTGTTGCCTCCTTTTGGGTAGAAATTGCGGGTTGTTGTGCTCATAATTTCTCAGCCTAAATGTTCTGTTTGGCGAAGCGTAATTGATAATGCATTCAATTGGCCAGCCAATTTGCTAAAGTGCCTAAGTGAAGTTGCCCAGACCAATACAGTATACAAAATACAGTGGTTCAAAGACATGGCAAAAATGATTATGTTTCAGGATAATAAATCTTTTGCCTAAACCAAACTGTACTTTCAAAGAAATAACTAATTATAAGTATACTTTTAAGATCCAAGAAAAGTGTCTATAAACTGTCTATAACAGATATTGGACAAGATATTCCTATGTTGTATCTCCATTTAGTTGGTTCTAAAGATAAATATGTACCTCCAAATTTCAAATAAATTCAAAACTGCTTTGAAGTTTAATATTTCCAAGTTCAAAGGACTTTAAGATAGCTTCACCACAGCCTGTCTAAAAAATTGTCAAAACTTTGTATATCCAAATTTTTTAAGATCTAAAAACTCCTAGATAAGTTTTCTGAAGTATCCTTAAGGCAATCTCCGGAAAAGATAAGAAAACACATATACATAAACACATATACATATAAATAGATATATTAAAATCAAGCTCATCCTAAATCTAAGTTTAGGTAATCAAAATCTATTTTAGAAATATAAACAAGATAAAAGTATTAAGATCTATTTTTCAACATATGCCAAAGCAAATAAATTTATAATAAATAACAAATTCGAATTTGTAGACCCAATCAATCAATCAATCAATCAAAACTTAACGATAGCATAACTGAA
Organism: Drosophila sturtevanti; assembly: GCA_018150375.1. Classification (NCBI taxonomy): domain Eukaryota; kingdom Metazoa; phylum Arthropoda; class Insecta; order Diptera; family Drosophilidae; genus Drosophila; species Drosophila sturtevanti. Next base: position 807,905 of record JAECWJ010000317.1, read on the forward strand.
ATTTTTTCAAATCCATAATAGATCAATCGAAAATCATCTACAATTGCCAACTTTAAGAAAGGGAAATGAATCTGCATGAAATTTGAGTCAAAACTTTTTGTACTTATGGAAATTTAAGCACTGTGCAAGCGCCGGCAACTGGTGACTTTCAACTCCTCGACTTTTGGTTTTGCCGTTGATGCTGCTGCTGCTGCTGCTGCTGTTATTGCTCGTTGTCAGTGCACAGATTTAAAATCAACAACACAGGCGACAAGCGACAGCAGCGGCAACAACTACAACAACATCGACAACGACAACGACAACAACAACAAGAACAATGTCTGACCGAAGTCAGGCGTACACTCATTTGCACTAAAAGCGGCATAAATATAAACAGGCACAAACACGGTACAAAAAAGGAAGAAAAGAATCGAGCAAATAAAATGGTTGGAGCCGGAGAGGGAGAGGGAGAGTATGAGACGAATGAGGAAGGAAGGGTGATGTGGAGGGGGGTGGGGGTTTTGTACCGAGCGGTTGCATCGTTTGTCCGTGGATGGAGTAGTTGAGTGGGCTGCAGAGTTTGCCTGGTAGATTGCGTATCGAGACTGCAAATGAATTGCAATGCAGCCAAACGTGTGCCCAACTTAACGGTAATTTAAATGTTAATGCTGACTGCCCCCTTACTCCTGCCAGCACCCACTGTCTACCACCCATCAATCCTTCCTTTAGCAATGTCCTCCTTTTACTGGCTGCCGCTGTCGCTGTTGCTGTTGCTGTTCCCTGTTCCCTGTTCACTTTGTTGTTGCTGTTGACATCCATTGGCTTGCCCGTTGTTTGCACAACATCCTTCCACATACAAAATGGCCTACAGGCCGTCATTTTGTCAATGCGCTTGTTAATGATGTGACATCTTTTCCCAACACCCGCAGCACCCGCTGCTATCTGCTGTCTGTTCCTCTGACTCGCTTTTGTCCTTTTTCTTGTACAATTTGGTTTGGTTAAAATTAACAGCAATCCGTCTAAATGAGCAGCAACATTGCTGCCACACAGGCTTGAAATTAATTAAAGCATTTTTTTTCATACAAAATTTTGTTTTCTTCTTTATTTAGCTTACAATTAACCTCAATATAAAACACTCACTTGTGGCTAATATATGATAACTTTTTAATTAAGCCAACGATTAACTAAGTGTTTCCAAAATTTTCTTTTTAGTTCTACAAAAATTTATGCGAAAACTGAATACACTAACTGAAACGAATTTAAAATATATTTCAATAATTTTACTACTTAAATTTTGCTTCTTTACGAGAAGCAAAGTCGTTTATAATTAATATTTTATAAATTGTAAATCAATTAATAATGGTATATAAACTTTTCCCGTTAATGTTAAGGCATATATGCGTAAGTTAACAGAAGGCATTCTTTAACGCGTTTTCTGCGCGGTTTTTCTATGGGATCTTTACTTTTGTCCTCCATATTAAATTAGGTCCAATACATGGGTAATCAAATCGCTTTCTTTATGTTTCAAAACGTTACGAAAAAACAATCTTTAAATATTTTTCAGGCGTTCTAAAATTTCATTATTTTATTGCAGTTTTCATAATGTTTATATACCTAGCGTTTTTTCCATCTTTCTTATGTGCGGTTTTAAACGCGCAAAACGGAAAATATTCTGAGAATTCTTTTTAATCATATTCCAAAAGAATTTTTAACATCAAAAACTCTCAATTCCTTTTCTTCAAGAATTCCAAGTCAATATTTTGTAAGTTTAAAGATCTGTATTATAAATATTATAAATATTTCACTATTACTTCACAATTTTTTTAATGCAATTTTGCTTTGCTTTTTAATCTTAAATTATTAAACTAAAAGAAATACTAAGTATTAGAATGGTTTCAGGTCTTTTAAAATATTTCGTTTGATATAAAAAAGATTACAAAATTAATTAAGCAAAGTTTAAACTTGCGCAAGAGTATCCAAAAGTCTTTATGTATTATAGTTTTTTGCTTTACAAGTTCTACATTTTTCATATGATTATAATACTACAAATTACCGCGGACCAGCCCAAAAAAAAAAAAAAAAAAAAAAAAACTGAAACAGGGAAATAATAAAAGGTACGTTCCATGCGTGACCCTTCCGCACCTTTCGCACTTGTCATTCTGGTGGACTCTATGGACATATCCTTGCCAGGACATTAATTTACCCTCAAAGTGGACATACACACGCATTTACCTTAACCGCAATTAGAACGAAAATGAGAGCGAGGGCAAGGAAGAACAAAACAAAAAAAAAAAAAAAAAAGAGGCGTCACATATCTAAACGATATCATTTTTCATGCATGTATCAAGAGTTGTGATGAGGTGAGGCAAGGTAGGATAAAATGTATGGAGAGAGGAGAAGATTGTGTGAGTGAGGGCCTTAATTAATTACAAACAAGTAAATTGCCAAAGCATTGGCATAAATTGTCTTTTAATTTGCTTAAGGGATAATTTCATCACTTGGGTTGTTGCTGCTGTTGCTGCTGCTGCTGCTGCATTTGATTGATTTCTCCTGTCTTTGACATTTGATGTTGCAGGTGTAACATTTCGACCTCTAGTTGTAGTTCCTTACAATATCGTACACAAGGTACAAACGCAACAGGGTTGCGGTGGATGAGTAGGTTCAGTTGGTGAAGATGTTGCAGCTGGCTGCTGCTGTTGCTGCTGTTGTTGCTGCTGTTGTTGCTGCTGTTGCTGGCCAGTTGCCCTTGGCGCTGTATCTTCATATGCTGGTGGCGGCATTTTACCTTCAAATTCTGTCATTTCCCCCCACACACACCCACTCAAATTTGTGGTAAATGGTATATTTGGTTGCTTTACTGTATTTATACCCAGAGAGTCTAACCTGAACTAACTAACTAATTAACCTAAATGTAGACATTGATTTTGATTGGAAAAGCAGCAACAGCAGCAGCACGCACCGACTTTTTATCGCTCCGCCGATTACTGCGCGTGACTCATTCTCCCTGACTATGGTCAGGGTCATTAGTTTGAATACTATTTCACTTCGTTCTGTTCAGTTCTGTTTTTTTTTAACAGGGGAAAGGGGCGACTGATTAAATGTTAAGATAACGTTTAACGTGTGGTAAATGGTTATTTTTTTTTTCTTTTTTTGGGTGCGGGGATCCACAAATGGGCAGATATTTTTGGCTTGCAAATTTTATTTGGTTTATGCGTATAATAAATGTTTCAGATAACAGTCTAAAAAAAAAGCACATTGACTGTGGGTAATTTGTTTTCATGCCATCTCTTTCTCTCATTATTTACCTGTGACTTTAAACATGTAGTTTATTGTTATTAAGCTGATTTGTGAATTTAACTTTAATATAATCTTTAACTTTTGTTCTCTTTTAATTAAAATTTTCTACAATAATTAAATAAATATCCAAAATTTAAATTTTATATATTTTACAGATTTTCGGTTTTTTTGTATAGCAAAAAAAATGGATTGTATATCTTTTTATAGTTGGAGCAAAGAAATTTGTTTTCATAATGAAAATTTACTATTTGAGTTTCAAGTAAGAACTTTGAGATATCATGTATAAATTTACGGTCTAAAAAGTAGTTAAAATCTACAACTTACAGATAACGATTCTTTGTCTAAATCGACATAGGGCCGACTATAAACTAAACACTCCCTCTTAAGCAGATAAGAACTGTTAAAATATATATGCAAAAATAAAGTCAAGCACTTATGAACTCATGTTAAACAAAAAAAAAAACAGGAAAGATATGCCATAAGCCAAATGCGTTTATCAGTTAATTAATAAAAACAAAAAAAAAAAAGAAAAGAAAAGAAGAAGGAAAAATCCTCAATTTATAAAGAATTAAGCAGTTAAGTAGACATACTAAATAAACATAGTTTTAATCAAAAGCCAGACACAATAGAAGGAGAGAAGCCAGCAATTAACTAGTACCCTCAGACCAAAGCAGACCGCACCAGACCAATGTTGGTCCTTTAACTCTTTTGTGCAGACTGTTTAGATGGGGTGGGGAGGGGGGTGTGCTTTGCCAACAAACAAACAAACAAATAAATACAGCAACCAACCAACGAACAAACCGACCAACGAGCCACCTAAACACTACTCAAACCGACCAAACCCAAGCTCTGTGTCTTACCTTATAAGACATTTAACGGACCGAACCGAACCGAACCGGACCGGACCATACTGGACCGCACCTTAACCAAGTTGAATCTGGCCAGGATACGATATGGGCAGAAGAGACGGTACCATGTATTATTTAAGCATTGCGCATCCTTTTGCCGTGCCTTGCATAAAATTTCATTCTGCGGAAGTTTGTCTGCAGCTCCGTCACCGTCACCAGTCACCGTCACCATTCACCATTCACCATTCACCAGTTACCAGTTACCAGTTACCGTCTCCAGTTTGCTGCTCAGTGCTTTATGTGTTTCCGCTCGCATTTCTTTTGCCATTTAAGTACACACCTAGTTTGGGATTTTTCTTCATTTTTTCCATTTGCTTTTTCTTTGTATTTTTTTTTTTTTTTTTTTTTTTGCTTGTGTCTTCAACTTCTCGTTTTTCTTTTACGTTTTCTCTCTATCTTTTCAGTTCTTTTGTTCTTTTTATATCCTGTTCTCATCGTACAGAAGGGTATATTGAAATTTTACAAGTATTTGCAAGAGAACAAAGGAAAAGGAAATATAAATATTTCCTATATATGATCACATTAGATCAAATTCGTTAGGAATTGAATATAGAAATTTGATGGTTTCCAAGTTCCAGTGCTTCAGTTCCAAACAAACTTGTATTTACCTTAAAAAAGGACTTCATTTAATTTACAGAACTTTTCTTTACATGTTAACTATTTTAAAGGGTATTTATAAAATCGGCATTATAACATTTTATCAAGTGGACTATGCTGCATGTTTATGTCTCTTCTTTCCACCGGGTTTTTATTTTCATCTTGTTGGTTTCTTTTCTTTTGTTTTTTTTTTTTTTCTTTTTTGTTTATTGCTTGTTTTGAACCTTGTTTGAACTGGTTTAAAATTTCTTGGCAGCAGGCCTAGGCAAAACGTTCCATTGACAAGGGGAACAAGCAAGCAAATGAAGAAGTCAGGGAGGAAGTCAGCTTTTGAGCTCATAACTTTGTTACACACAATTAACAATTTGATGCTTTGCCAAAGACTCACACTCGCTTCCAAAACTCCCCCATCCCTCTCTCTCCATCTCTCTATATATACTTCCTTCTCCCCCTACTCCATCCATACTAGCAATCTCTCTTTCTCACTTTTGTATCTTTCTGTTTGTAACCTGCAGTTACAGTTGTTCCTGCGGTTGCCAACGACAACATATCCTGGCTAAGTTAAGAGTATGGGAATGGCTGCGACATACGAGCCTTTAAGTGGGCGTCTCTAATTGAAAAGTGCAGCCAAAAATAAAGCATGTTTCCGTTACTTTATTTTTCTCTCTCTCTATATATACATATTTTATACATATATATATATATATATTTGGTGGTGTTTTTGTGTGGGAGGCAGGTGCCACTTGCCACGTAAATTTTATGCTTTGGCTAAAAAACTTTTGCCATGTTGCAGCACGGTTCGGCTTATGCAAAAGCGGAAACTTTAAGGTCAACTTGTTACTTAAAGTTGCAGGACTTTTCTCTAAAACAATTTCCCGTTGGAATGGCCAGGACATGCCACTAGAGATGCCACAAGGTAAAATCTATGCAACAGCAAAACCGATATCTCAACGGAGTTAAAACTTCAAAATACTTGCATTTTATCAATTTTCATATTTAAATTGAGAACATTTTGCGTTTCGTTAAAGCATTTAAAGGCATTTTATGAAAATTGGAAAAGTTTTTACTTAAATGTTTGAATAGTTTTGAAAATGAATTAAGCCAACTTCAAATATTCAATTATTAAGGAGAAGAACTTAAGCAACTTCAATTATTAGAACGAGAAAAGTTTAAGCAACTTGATTAGTATATTAAAACGAAATTTAAAGAAATATATTCGAAAGAATTTTGAGTTTAAAAAGACATCTATTTGCAGTTGGAGAACCTCTGAGCTCAGTTTTAGTGAAAAAAGTAAAACTATAATAAAGTAACCAAAAAAAATAATCGCTTTGAGTAAAAAATATTTATTGGGCTGAATAGAAAATTGAATAACCTATAAAAATAAGTTCCAAAAATTTATCTGGGAGCCAATTTCATACAATATAAATATACATATATAATGATATTTGATGATACTTGAACCAAAAAACTACGACAAATATGCAACTGAGCTAAAAAAAATCAAGCAAAAATTCTTGGCGAAAATTCAAGTGAAAAATGTTGCAAATTCCATTGCCTACTTCTAGGCTTGATTGAAACTTCTTAAGATATTCCAAATAATTTTGACCCTTCTTTTCTTGCATGAATTTTGATTTCGTCCCTCTATCTCCAGCTCATCTCTAACATTATTTTGTGGCGAGCGTTGCTAGAGAAGCATTTTAGCTAGAGAAAATTAGCCAAATGGTCGCAAAATGTTTAAGCGGCATAAAAATGTGCAACTTTTACCTCAACCAGATGGCACTTTGTTCCACCTTTTTTCTCTCTCTCTCTCTCTACACCACTCCTCCTCCTCCCCACCAACCCCCTCTAACATAAGTACTTAGCTGGTATATAAAGTGAGAGAGGAATGCAGCTTGACCTTCACCTGGAATGCCAAAAGGGACTACACGGATGAAAACGTTGTAAAGATGCCTTTACTCTGTGCTTCCTCTCTCTGTGAGCTAAAAAAAAATTTGAAAAATTTATTCGAAAAATATTTGTGTTTGCCAGAGACAGAGGAATAGCTTAAGTTACCTGATGTTCGCTAACAGGATACATATTATGCCACAAAAAAAACATTTTTAATAATTTAACACACTAACTCACACACACACACACACACACATATTTTCAAGCTTGTTGTGTGTCCTTCCCTTTGAACTAAGCTGTAGGGGGAACTTGTGCTTGTGCTTGCAAAATATTCCAAGCCATTGCCAAAGCTGTTTTGGCATGTTTTTAGTGTTGAGTAATGTGAAACCAATTTTGAGCGCATCAACCAAAATAAGAACAACAACAAAAACAACCAAAAAATATATAAAGCCAAAAAGCAAAAAAAAAAAAAAAAAAAACTTACTAAAAACATGAGCTAGCTTTGATGTCAAAAGTCATGATGTTGCAGCAGCAACAACAACAACAACAAAAACAACGACTACGACTTATGAAATATGAGCAAGCTGAGAGAGAATCCGCTTTGGTTCATTCAGCTCCTCCAGGCAAATTATTTGCGGCCACACAAAGTCTCAAGGCACACAAATTAGTGGCATGCACAGAGAGGGTGAGAGAGAGCGAAAGCGAGAGAGAGAGAAAGAGAGGCAGAGTCAGTCAGTTAGTCTGTCTGTCTGTCTGAGGGTCTCTCTCTTTCTGCCTGTCTATGAGTTTGGTAGGCAAAGGGATTAGGATATATATTCAGCTTAGCAAAAACTGTTTAACTATGCCTTTGATGTTATGTGGATAATGCCGATGGCAAAGTGCTTCAACTCCAACTCCAGTATGAAACTCACAGCCCACCAAACAACTTCATAGCAATGGCAACTCATTATGCTTAGTGCCTCGTTTGCTTGCTCGTTCGCTTTCAGCTTTTAATTCAATTCAAAACGCAGCATCAGTTGCATGATTTTAACAGGGCGTATGCTTAATATGGATACGTTCCATAGTTTCCCCTCTTCAACCCCTCTGACACATCACATGAATTCTGCTGCTGCTTCTGCTGCTGCTCCTTCAATATTTGCCATTTGCACATATCATCACAAAATTGATTTCGGACCAGCCTCGCCGCCATCTTTTTCCCATGTTGTCGTCATCGTCATCCTGCCGCTAAAGCTGCTGCTGCTGCTGCTGCTGCTGCTCCGGTTCCTACTGCTGCTGCTGCTTATTGGAAGAGCCTAAGGAATCCTCCTGCCAGGACACAGTTTTCCAATTGACTTTGGTGTTGAGTTTGTTGCATGGTCTCATCTGTGGGTGTGTGCGAGTGTATATTTGTTTGTTGTTTGTATACAGTGACTGTGTGTGTGTGTGTGTGTGTGTGTTTGTTGGTTGGTTGGTTGCTTGGCGAAAGGCAAACAAAAACACACACCGCCGTTTGAAAATTGAATTTTAATACACAAAAGCAGCCACGTTTTGTCGTAGCCTAAAAGTACACACAGCACACACACACAGACACACACACACACACACATTTACTACAAACACACAAAAATCTCCACATACACATGCCTAGACAATGAAATGAGGCCTCCAGACTCTCAAGCTCCACCTCATTTGGGTTTTTCCTAGTTTCTCGCTCAAAGCACCGAGGTAAGACAGAAATGTTATTGACAATGGCAACAAAGTGACTAAACCGACATCTTTTTTCCATATATATATATCTATACACATATAGAAAAAGAAAGAGAGATAGATAGAGTGAAACAGAGATAATCCCTTGCGCTTACAATATAATTGTTTGTATTAAAAGATCTGCTGATTACATTTTTAGTAGAAGTTGTAATCATTCGTATGTCAATACTCACATATTCAATATTTTCTTATATTCAATATATAAAATGATTTCACTTGTTATGGAAATGCGTATTCAAATAATTGAAGTATAGTTATTTATGTTTATTCAAAATCTTAGTTTGATAGCTTCTTGTTTAAATTACTCGGAGATTTTATTTATCTTAATTATGTCTATTTTATATTTAAATATATTTACTTTTATATCTGATTTTTTTTTTAATTAATATGCTAGTGACTATGATAGACAAAAAAATATTATATTTAATTAAGTTAAGATATAATTAACTACATTTAGGTTTTAAAAAAAATTTATCAATCTATCTATATTTTAGGACGAAACTAGAGCTACTACCTTTAGCTGTCTTCGGCTAATTCTTAAGTCATTATTAACTAGTTTCTTAATCATTCTATTATCTATTTAATATGTTTGATTTTCTTATTAGCTTTTAAGTATTAGGTGTTATTTTTTTTACAGCATATTGAGAGTTGCAGATGGTCAGAAACTGAGTGCGAATCGCACTTCTTTGATATCTTAAATTATTTCAAACAAATGTATTCACCCAAGACGGACCATATAGCTAATTAAAGACTTCTATTTTGTTTTTAGCATAACAAGCAATGAGGAGAAAATTATATCAGTACATTAAATGAAGCACAAATCAGTTGAAATTCCAAAAAATTCTCCTTCCTGCTCAAGCAAACAACTTATCTTAAATTTAGTTTTAATATTGACATACATTAATATACATCATTTATATACATGGCCCAAACAAGATTCATTCATTCAGCTAAAATCTAGCAAAATTTCCAATGATTTTAAACAGAGATTAAAAAAGTTAAGAATTATTTAAGAATACCTACTTAAAATTAACAGAATCTCAACTGATATCCAATGCAAATTCAATTGCAACTACTTAGTCTCCCCTCGTTGGATATTTCGTTCTAATTTGGCTTAGTTGCCGCATCATAAGAACACTTTAACCCCACTGAGCAATTGCATTACTTGACTCTCTCTCCCTCTCTTTCTCTGTGGCTATCTATAACCATCTGCAGCTCCTCCTCTATTTACCATTTTTAGGTATTTGGCCAAAATTATCTTGAATGTGTGTTTTTATATGAGTGTGTGGTGTATATGTGTGTGTGTGTGTGTGTGTGTTTGTGTTTTACTCAACTTGGTCTTGATGCCATTTTCATTGATTTTGTAAATAAATTTTCCTGCCTTTTCTCAAATGCAGATGCAGTTTGACTGACTTTTCTCTTTACTAAAAAAAACATCTCATTTGATATTTTTCTATTTTTTTTCTCCTCTCTCTCTCTCTCTCATCTTAATTTAATGTTATTTATTTATTTTATATAAAAAAAAAAAAAAAAGAAAAGGAAATTGTAGCAAGTTGAGATGAAAATGGGAAAAAAGGGAATTCTTGAAATTAAATTTTCAAGTAACTTTCACTCAAGCGCAAAGCAAACTAAATAATTCATGATAGCAGCAGCAGCAGGAAAAGTGGGCGTGCCCAGCAGGTGCTTCAGTATACACACACACACATGAGTTTGTTTGTGTGTGTGTGTGCATACATTTAAATAAACAGCAGTCAGCGTCAGATTCAGTTGCAGTTCTCATTGCCAACTCCCTTTTGCCAATTTTGCCCGGTTTTTCGATGCGCAGCGAGTTAACTTTTTCTGTAGGACCTATTCCGGAGCTATGATAACGCGCTGAACCCCTTTTTCTGCTGTCCTTTTATTCTATTTTTTTTTTTTATTTGTCAGAGCTTTTGTGTGTGTGTCCTTCGCACAGTCAGTAGTCGGAATCGGAGTCAGAGTCAGAGTCGGAGTCGCCGTCGTCGTCGTCATCGTAGTCGTCATGCCAAAATAGGCAAGTTCACTCAGGCAAAGCAATTGCACAAATGGCCAATTCTCCTCGTAAGTAGAATTTTGTTCGTTTCGTTGAGCGGGTTCAACTAAAGAGTTGGCAAAAAAAAAAAAACGAAAAAATACAAAAATAGAAAGGGTAAAAGGGCTGGCGAAAACTGGCTAAAACACTGCAACTATTCAACATGCGAGGGAGTTACTCCCATGTGAGTGTGTGTCTGCCTGTGTGTGTGTATGTGTGTGTCTATGTGTGTATGTGAGTTGGTGTGTAACGAAGCATAGATAAAATAAACAAAACACAAATAAATATGTACGCTAGCATGGCCAAAGTTTAAAGTGCTAAGAAAAAATGAAAATAAAATAAAATAAAATAAAATAAAAAAAAAGTTTTCCTTTTACTCTATGCCCCCCCCCCTCCACCTAACCCTTGCTCTTAGTATCTCTATGTTTTGCTTGCAATGCCACTGATTGCATTTAAGTTGATACAGCAGAGTTGAAGTTGCCCACTTCAGGGCTGGCAAAACAACTGAAACCAAAATCATTTTTAACTAACAGTAAATAAAAATATTGACAATCTTCACAATTAAAGTACTAGATTTAAGCAAAACTACATAAATCATATATTATGATGCCTTATTGAAAGCTTAGCTTGGCCTTAACTGAAAGAAATTGTTGAGGAATTGATTCTTTGATCAATTTCCTTGATGAAGTTCAAAATTTAATACTTTTTTTCTGTTGTCGGTCGACCAACTCACAATAATTTAATTTAGAATAGATTATTTATATATATAACTGAAATCGATGGTTCTAAATACAGAAATTTACATATCTGACAACTAGCTAATAATTAGTACTTTATTTAAATGGATCGAAGATGTTTATTTGGGCTTTAATAGAGACGTCTTCTTCATTCATTTATGATTCTTAAAGTTGAAGCTTTTATTCTAATAATGAACATTTAATCGATTATATATTTGAAATTTAAGAATAGACGCTGGAGTTATCTAATTCCAAGTTCCAAATTTTATTTGATCAAATTTTAGTTGACTCATTTAAAATTTTGCATAAATTCTAAAAAAGCTGATGACTCCAGTTTATATACTATACTTCTGTGTTAATCCTTTTAATTAAATTTAACATAAGAGGCAAATCTAATTATTTCTATTATTATGGGAAAATTGAAAAGACAAGAATTTTCTTCATTATTTCACTTGGAAACATGATGATACACAATGCCCAAGGGCAACCTCAACAAACTCATTTTCCATCTAATCAATGAAGAAACTCATTAAGGATACATATTTTTCTTTTATTACGTGGCTAATGATTGTTATTAATTAATTAAGTTTAAGTACAATTTCTCTCCAAAAAAAACAATCTCAGAGCTTAAAAGATAAAAATAAACATTTTTAGCAGAACATGAAACCATAATGAAACCTTTAAGGATTAAAAACAAGTAACTTTTGTTAACCCAAAACCAAAATAATTAACATCAATTACCCTGAAACTTGAGACTAACTTTAATCAGTTATCACTTAATAGTTACTTAGTATGTAGTACTACTTTTTAGGCTGTGCAAGTTTAGACATCATCTAGTTAATAGATTTTGCATACATTCTTAATGCAGCCCTGAATCCTTGGCCTTAACTAGGAATGTTCTACACATGCAACATGAAATCGGAACAAAAACTTTTCCTCTCTAGGAGGCCAAAAAAAAAAAAAAAAAGTGAAAGAGAGGAGAAAATTAGTGAAGCTTTTCATTGACGGAAACTAGCCAAATCTAAGTCTAAGCCCCTATCCGAGTAAACTTCTAGGCGAGCGGAATTAGTTAAAACTGATTAGTTAGTTAGGGATCCAAATCGAGGCTCAAGTGATGAACCTTTGGGTTCTTTTTTTTTAGCTCTTCCATTGAATGTGCAGTAAATGCAATTTATGGGGCAAGTTAATTAAATTCACGGCGAATGTTCAAGTCCAATTCGATTAACTTGACTTAACCTGGCCACATATTGCAACATATGGAGTAGGATGATGACGATGATACTGAGAGAGATGCAACAGAAGGGATGCAGTTTACTTGTTGTATTTGCTCGTGACACTTAAAAACATATGCGGGACAGAGTGACACAGATCGAAAGAGACAGACAAAAAAAAAAGAGAGAGAGAGAAAGAGAGAAGGAGTGAGAGAGAGAGAGACATACTGAGTGACAGGGAGCGAGATAGAGTGATTCCAGAGAAACTGCTTTATGCTTAATTGAGTATTATCCTTGTTGCACACATAAAGTCAGTCCATGAATGAGGGAGAAGATGTTGGCGCGTGAAGTGGGAGGGAGTGCGAGGGGTTTCTAGGGGGTGAGGGGGGTATGGAGCATGTCTGCAAACAGCAGCTCTGTTTGTTTAATAGCATGGTCAGTAAATTTAATTAACTTCCCTTAAGGATACATGCAACATATAATAAAAGCACGTCACAAAAAACAAAAAAAAAAACAAAAAAAACAAAAAACAAAGAAAAAAAAAACAGAAAAGAAAAGGACAAAAACCCAAGCGAAACTCCAATGGCAGCAGCTACGGTGTCTCCTCCATCTTTGGCTTCAAGTTGCACTGGGATTACACACATATACACACAATACACACAACACACACACACACAGAGAAAGAGAAGGACTGACTGACTGACTGGCTGTGCCTTGCCGTTGTCCTTTGAGATGTTGTGCAAACAAGCAGCTTAATGTCAGTCGACACAAGACAAACACACGCAGAGAAAGAGAAAGACACACACAATGATCACACACACACAAACATACACACACACACACACAAACACACACATGCACACACAGAGACAGAGAAAACACAGAAATTAACTTCTTTTTGATGGAGCATATGTTGCTCAGACATTGGCCCAAGACTCTAGCCGTTCGGGCTATCATTTTCCTCAAATTATAGTCCCTACACACCCTACACAGCCGCAACCCCCTCCCAGCCCACCCCCCACACTTATAGTGTCTGCTACTATTATTGGCAGCAGCTGGCACTTCGATTTGGTTGCATCTTCCTTACTTTTTTGTCTCTATTTTCTTTCTCTCTTTTTTTGTTTTTTTTTTTTTGTTCTTTTGCCCCGTGATTCACAGTTTCAGATTCAAATTCATAATTCATGGCGCCTACTTTGCATGCCCCCTAAAGCGGTAAAGCGGCACGTAGAAAGAATTCTGCTGCATGCTTCTAGCCAGCCTGCCTGCCTGCCTGCCAAATGTGCATTGTCTTGTCTGGCCACGTTTGGGCCATAACAAATGATGCACTCGACACGCGGGGCCAAGTGTACATTAGTCAGAGATACCAAAAAACCCCCTCCCCCCTCCCCAGCAACCAGCCAATATGAGCAACGCGGCCAAGGTGAATTCAATGTGAATACGAATGCGAATTACGAATGTGAATGTGAATGCGAATGCGAATGGGAATGCGAATAAGAGTGTGATAAGCCCACTGCTATAGGAACAAGAGTGAAGAATATTTGCAGTTTGTAGAGGTTCCAGAGTGCAGAGGTTAGCCAGGTTGATGAGCAACCAACCGACAAATGCATTTGAATGTGATTTCCCTGTTCAATGAACTGCTATACCCCCACCCCCATTACCCAACACCCCCCCAACCATTCACCTCCCCACCCCTTTACCTACCTGACGTCTAAAATCGGCAATTAAACCACGCGGCCTCCAGGCCTGATTTCGGCCAACATAATGAGCGCTTGATGCAACTGCAAAAAAAAAAAAGAAAAGAGAAAAAAAGTAGAGAAATGAAAAGTGCAAATACCAACAAACATTTCTGGGTTAAAGTAGGTAAAGTAATATCGAATATTTGATACCCTGTTATACTGAAATAAATGGTTATTTTTCTAGTTAATGAAATTTCATTAACTTATATACGAAATATAATTTATTAAAGAATAACACTAAATTTAATAAAATGTAAACGAGTATTCACATCGATTAACTCATGTACAGTTGAACTCCGCTACAGAGAACGACTTTTTAGAGAACTTCCTCGTATCATGAATTAATTTTAAACACAAAGCATTGTCATTTATCTCATCCCATCTCATACAACTGACAACATCGACATATTAAAGTTGTCTGTATTCTATATTATACATATATATAAGTATATATAAAGTTCGACTGTATTAATAAATTTCTCCTACTAATTGTTCATATGAGTTAAATCAATAATAAATATACATATACATATACATATACATATACATATACATAATATATAGTTCTGCATTATAATAAAACGCAGAAAGGAAATTCTATATAATACATATTATCAATTAATTAAGCTTATCTAGTTAAATGAATGAACCAACCACCAATATATAATCCTATTTATGCAACCTACTAGCCATCCTCCTCTTCGATATATATGTAATTCAATTACTATACCCACTTAAAGATAAATCTTTTTTATAGCTCCTCCATTTTCTCCAAGTGTATCCATCACATTCTTTATTCCAATCGGTCATGTGAACAAAGATCTAAGTAACACGCACTAAATCGTCAGTGAATCAGTTTTCAATGTTGATGTTGATACCTCATTCCGATTCGGATTTGGATTCTGTTACTGATGCCTGACAATCAAAATGTTGGCTTGGACCAAGCAGCCGCAACTGTCAACATAAGTCATTTTGTCAAAGGGGGAGATGGATAGTGGTGGGAAGGAGGAAGGAAGGAGAAGGAAAAGGGAGAGGAAAAAATGGGGCATTAATATGCCCGTTAACATTGCGGTTAGTGTCGCCCCCAAAAGCCATCAAAAGAGGCGTGGTCATGGAATGGGTCGCCGCCTGACGTTCTGACGGTGAAGCTTCTGTGGCAGCTGTGGCAGTTGCATTTAACACTCTCAACGACGATGGCGGCCAGCAACTGTTTCCTTGCTGTCACACACTTGTCCTGCCTTTGCTCTTTTCACTCCCATAACCCCTTCCCTTCCATCAACTCCTTCAGTTTGGAGCACAGGACCAAAGGCAGCAGCTAATGTTCACCGCGTAAAGTTTAAGTTGACTGCCAGTAAAAGCCATTTAAAATTACGTGCTTGGATTTCTCTCTCTCTCTACTCTACTCTCATCCTCCGGACATTTTCACCCACCTCGTCCACTATGTATGTGTGTGTGTGTGTGTGTGTCCTGTGGCCGCTTCCTGGTCGGTTGTTATTGAGCGCTAGACTACGTGGCCAAGTAAGCTGACACAGCCAGGTTTGTCACTTGTGTTGCAGTTTCTTCTTTTTCTCTTGCCACACACCGACCCCCGCCCACCACCACCGCGCGCGTATGTTGCACATAATTTTCACATAAACGCAAGCCTAATATAAAAAAATTCTAACAAATCGTGACCAGCAAGAGCAAGTGATAGGTAAAACCTTAAAGAGCTCAACGATATTATTATGGAAGAAAAAGTTAACAAAAACAACAAAAAAAAAACAAAAAAACAGAAAAAGAAAAAAAGTAGAAAACAAAAAGAAAATGCAGCAAAATTTTAGTAAAATAAATCAAACTGCAACACACACACACACACTCATATATATACACACACACACAAACACACATACAAAATGTTGCAAAATCCGCAGCAGCAGCATCGACATTTTAAGTGTTGCCCATTGACTTTTGATTGCTTTTTGGTCTTTGCTATGGGACTGCCCTCTAACCCCCACTCCCTTTTTTTTCTCAGAATGCTCTTCTACTCTCTACTGGGACTAGATGGTGGAGAACAAAAAAAAAAAACCATTTAATGAGCTTGCCAAGCATTCACCACAGACCACGGTCTCTTCACTCCACTTCACTGTAAACCCCCCCCCTTTTAGCCACCCCTAACCCTCTGCAGTACAGCAACTTACCCCATCTTAGTACTATATATATATATATATATATAAGAAGGGTTGGGCAGATGAGCAAACGTTTTTTGTTTTTTTGCTTTTACAACTTCCTTTTTGTTACCCTTGCCCAATAATGGGGTAGATTAATTTCTACTAATTTCCTTTTAACCTTTTTTTTTATTCATTATATGCGTATAAAATTGGATCTACATAGTTGATTGTAAGCAATAGTAGAAAGTACTAAAAAAGAAGTATTAATTTAAAATTTAATTTACATTTGATTTGCCACTTTCAAAGAAATTAATAAAAACCTTTTTCTTGACTAATATCAAGTGGATGAGATTATGTCAAACTAAACCGTCAGAAATTATGCATGTTCCTTAATCAATTGATATAGTAACATATATTTCATTTACTATTAGATATATAATAGATATTAACCTAAGACAAGTAGAAACAATATATATAAAAATTAAACATAGATAAGAAATAACAATTCAGGAATATTTATCAATATTATATATATATATATATATGTATATGTATATATATATATATATACATCAACATTTTTTAAGAAATTTCAAATTCACATCTCTTTATTATAAAGATCAATTTCAATATGCATATATATAATTTTCAAAGGGCATTAAAACCTTAGCCTATTTGAAGAAAATTTCAGTTATCTTTTTTGTTTTGTTGGTGGTTTATTTTTGTATTTTCTTTTCGTTTTTTTTTTTTCTTCCTTTTTTTATTTTTGCTGTGTTGGCCAAAACTATTTTCAGCAAATTTGTCAAATTAAATTGCATGTACAAGAAGAGGCCGCCTTGTCGTTGCCGCTGTCAACCCAAGGCCCGTCGCTTTTACCCTTTACGATGTCCCCAAACCCCATCCCCATCCTCACCCCCACCCTCCAGAACTTCTCTTGTGGCCCCATACCCTGGCTGTCATCCTTAACTTTCCTTCTTGAGGATTGAATTAAAAAGTTGAGGCTGAGGCCCAGCGCGAAAAATGCCGCAAATTAATGTGCATAGTTTTTGTTGCTGATGTTGATGCTGTTGTTGTTGTTGTTGTTGTTGTTGTTGTTGTAGCTGTTGCTGTTGCTGGTGGCTTTTAATTAAAATTGTTTACTAAATATGCTTGAATTTGTGGCAAACCCCTACTCATCGTCCTCCATCTACTTTCGACTCCTGCCATATCCACTCTTTTTGCCTTTTACACTAAAATCAGGTCAATGCACAATTCAATTTACGCATTTCTCTCGCATCTCACTTACACTTTGTCTCCATCTCGCTCATGCTTTTTGTTACTGTATGTGTGGGTGTGTGTGTGTGTGTTAAATCAATGCAGAAAAGCGCGCTGGCAAATCTGTGCTGAAAATTTCAAAATCTGCTTTGTAACCCAAGTGACAAATGTTAATTAAGCCATGACTTTTGCCTCTAACTTAGTTTTTTTTTGTTCCCTCCCTTTCTTCATTCATTCATTCATTCATTCTTACATTGCAGCAAGCTTCCGCTTTCATTTCTTTTCTTTTCCCCGTTTTTCCATCTTTCTTCATTTTTCCCTTTTCTTTATGCTATTTGCCAGTTGCTTTTTAGCTGCATCTTTGATAGATTTAATAAGGTTCTCGCTTTCTCTTTGGCTTGTTGACTGCTCGCGAATGCATAAAAGTCCGAGACGATGTCCAGGACTAAAAATGCATTACAATGATAATGTTGCTGCTGCTGGTAGATGCTGTGGCTGTTGCTGTTGCTGTTGGTGCTGTTGATGCTGCCGCGCTACATAATTCACTAGGACATGAACTGACAATAAAATTTAGTGCTGAGCTTGCATAATAAAGTCGGCCGTGGAGTCAAGAACAGGTCCTGTTGCTGCAGCTTGTTGTTGTTGTTGTTGTTGTTGTTGTTGTTGCTGCTGCTGTTGCAAAGGGCTAAAACTTAAAAGCAAAGTCATGCGGCCGGCAGTAATGAAAAGCGTGCCGAGAGCAATAGCAACAATAGCGGCAGCAGAAACAGCAACAGCAACAACAACAACAACAACAACAGCAACAGCTGCCAGGCTGTAAAACTGTAAGTTGGCATTAAGTTGCAAGCATAATGAAATTATTTCTCAGACGACGTCGACGACGGCTATGTTGAGGATGATGATGGCAACGCATTGCTGCCAGTTGCTGCTGTTGCCTCTGTTGCTGTTGCTGTTGCTGTTGATGTTGCTGCTGTTGTTACTATTTCTGCTACTGCCTGCCATTGCTGCTGTTGAAAAAGCGCTACGGCACATAAATACTTCATGCTTAATTGTCCTTTTGGGTGTAATTTCAAACGCACAGTGGCAACAACAAACACACAAGATGACAGCTTTTAAAGCTGGACTGTGGACCTAAAATTCATTCTCTACACTGTTACGCTGCTACTTTATCTCCCTTCCTTCCCTCCCTCCCTCACTGTTACTTCACCTTACCCTTATCCCTTCCATCCCTTAGACATCTTCTGCTTTGTTGCCTTTGCGCCATTCTTTGTGCTGTAATTTTAGCGCTTGACACAACAGTTGCAATTTTCGCTAGCTCCAAAAAGACAGCAAAAATAAAAAAAAAAAAAAAAAAAGAAAGAAAGAAAGGAGAATATGAGAAACGTACCGAGAATGAGAAACAGAGAACATAAGAAAGAAAAAAAAAAAGGAGAAAGGAGTAGACATTTATTCGCTCAAAACTTTGTATTTTTTTTCCTCGTTTTTCTTTCTTTTCTTTTTTTTTTTTTTTTTTTTTTTTTTTTGTTCGTTTTCTGTTGGGTGCTTGCTTGGTAGTGCTCACTGACAGGTTGGGTTCTTCGGTCAGACTCACTCAACGATTCATTCGACCATATAGGCCACAAAACTCAAGAGCTTTTCATATTTTTCACCGTTATTGTGCTTTGCATCTAAAGATATAGATGTTATCCACAGTTTTTCTAAAGGTTTTTCTTCTTCTTTTTCAAGAGGTGTAAATAAATGTTGATTGATTTTACAAATGAATCAAAAAGAATAAATAACAGGGCAACAACAACAAATGCAACAAATAATTGCAATATAAAAAATATAAAAAGAAATTGCAAAAAAAAAAAAACAAATTTTCATATCGTTGGAAAACTTCACATAAAATAAAAGTTTCTTTTTGTGGCAAGGAAAATTAAAAGTGAAGTTTACAATTGATAAGAAATTTTCCTAATATATATATATATATATATATATATATTATAGTTTACATATTCTACAAGTCATTAAACAGATATTCCATCATTTGATTGAACGAAAGATGAAAACCGCATTACAATGGCTTATAACCCGATTCCGACGTATTAGCTTTACGCCTAATTAACGCAATTAATTGTTGCAACATAACAACAAAGTTCAAATTGGACTACAAAGGGGTCATGTGGTTACATGTCTTCTACTAAGCAGACAACTCAAAGGTCAAGAAACCACATCAAAGGCTAAGACCCCATTAATCGACAATATATATATCTGTTTGATATTATATCTTAGGCATAATTGGAAGGTCTAGTGTATAACAGAAGCTTAACTAAATTTAAGGCCAGAAAAATATTTTCCAATAATTTTTTCCCTCCGCACTCTTTATCGCATAAGAAAGAAGAGAGAAATCCCATATTTATCAGGGCTATCCATAAAAGATTTTCCAATATGAAAATGAGATCAAATAAGTTCCAACATGATTTATATGCCTAGAAACCACTTTACTAGTTTCGAGTAAGCAACTAGTAACCGATAATCGAAAACTCTTTCAGCGATAACGTTTTCTTAATGTGAATTCACAATCTGCAGATATGAAGAGAAGAAGAATTTTTGAACATAAACTCGTTTCGCTTTCATTTTTGGAAAAATGAATATTTGAATTGGTGAAAATGTCAACAAAATGAATGCATTCATGCAGCTGTTTACTCTTTATCCCCTCACTCACTCCATACATACATACATATGTATGTACATATATGTATGTATATACCCTTCATCATTTCTATTGAGAACTCCTGCTCAACCTCCACACTCAAAAATTCTATTCCCACACATGGCCGTAAGCAAAATAAATCGAAATACAACCAAACAAAACCGAAACAATACAAAACAACAACCGAAGAGAAACCGAAACCAAAAATTGAAACAAACAAGAACAAATTTTTTGGGTGAAAAGGAAAAGCAGAGAAAATCCACAACAGCAAATGGTCATCAATTTTTAAATTTTACGGCAATTGATGATGGCGATGGTGGTGGTAAGGGGGGAGGCGCTGGTGAATAGAGTTGAGAAGGTTGAGCAGGGGATAAGCACATTCGATTTGTAGTCATGTGTATGTGTATGTATGTGTGTGTGTGTGTGGGTGTGGGTGTGTGCCAACAAATTCTCTTTGGGAAATTAAATGCTACGTGATTGAAAGTTCCCCGCCATTGCAATGGCCAACAGCTGTAGCAGCCATGAAAATGGGCGTGGCTGGTGGATGTCAATGAGTTGTGGCCACTTGGGGAGTTACCCAGAGGTTACCGACTTGCCGTTTAATTATCCCGACTTTAAACGAAATGTCAATTGCAAAAAGTCAAAATTTCCTATCAAAAAATTAAGAGAGAAAAGCGAGAGAGAGGGAGATAAAAAAAATGCAGGGAAATGAGGTAAAAGCGCCTCCTCACATGAGAATGTGTCTAGGTGAAAATCTTATTCCTTGGCCACTTATAAATTCACAAACAGAGCATGCAGAAAAAAAGCGCCATTGCGTTTGGTACCCTGTAAATATCTAAGATAAGGGGTATAATACTTAAATTAAGTTAAGTATTCATGGTTTATCTATTTGTCTATTTATTCAAAAGGTACCTAATCTTCGATATAAATTATTTGCATTAAAAAAGTTATCTAAATTCTTTAATTAGATAAAGAAATTAGTAAATATTACAATTTTTTATCTTTTTCCCATACAGGATATCTTTTGGTCGACATATCAATTTTTTATTGCTGACTTTGCATTTTCCTTTCCTTAATTTTTTTTTTCTTTTTCGTGACCACGCCTACTTTTTTTTTTTTTTAGCCACTGCATAATTGGCGCCAATCATAGCCGAAAAAAAAAAAAAATTTGTTGGTAGAAAAAGAAGGAATAGAAAAAAACTGACAGTCAAAACGGCAGGCTGCAACTTCTTCCTGTCCAAAAAACTAGAAATGAAATAAGTATCTGCATGGCTATGCAGCCAGCCGGTCATTAGCGGCGACATTTTGCCAGCTACCAGCTAACACCCCTTACCCTTCGTCCCGTTTCCATCATGCACTACCCATGGCTTTGCCTTTCCGGTCATGGCAAAAGTTTTATGAGATTCATAACTTTGTTCTGTTTAGTTTTTCTCGTTCGTTCGCTCGTTCGTTCACTTTGTTTCCTTCTCCTCCTCCTCTTTGTTTTTCTTTTTTTTTGCAGTCCCTGTCTCTATGTTTTCTGCACTGTTTTTTTTTTCTTCTTTTCTTCTTCGACCCCCTTTTCGTCTCATTTTTATTGCTTGCTTAATTATGGAGTCACTTTACATTGACACGCTTTGGCTTTGGCTCGCTTGCTGGCTTGCTCTCTCTCTCTCTCTCTGTCTCGCTCCCTGTCTCTGTCTCTATGAAAATGGAAAACGATGCAAAATAAATAGCAATAAGTTGAAGCAAGCCGCTTAAAAGTTACCCAAACTAGCAACAAAGTTCAACTTTGTCATCATAACCTCTTTTTTTTCTGGCCTCCGCCCCCACCATTCGACTTGCCTTTTGCATTGCTTATATATACATATATATATATATATAATATATATTCTCACTTTTTAATGGTTAATTAGAAGGAACAGCAGAGGCAGAGGCAGCAGCAGAAACATCAGAAGCGGCAGCTTGACGGAAATCTGCTTAAATATTTATTAGTTAAAGGAAACGATAGAGGAAAATTTTCAAAGTTCCATTTTAAGTCTATCAAAAAGATTTATGAAAACTTTTAATATTTTTGTATATTAAATAAAACTTTTAAATAGAAAGTGAAGTTGTTCTGCGAAACAATCTGGCAACATTGTCACATTTATTATTAAAAGACTATTAAAAAAAATCAGAATTATATAAATACTTATAAAAGAAGTTAAAAAATAAATTTAATATTTCCAAAAAAAATCTCAATTAATTGAAAACTATTTCTTTAATTGTTTTCAAACTTTGCCAACAATCTGGCAACGCTCTAATTGAGCATTTGTCATTTCAATCAATGGAAAAGTAGATTTTCAAGTGATTTACCTGTTGTTTGCCCCAATCTCGCTAAGAATATTATCCTTAATCAAAAAAGGAAGTCACTTCACACAGAGCAACTGACCGCAGTATCGCTCCTTCGGTGGTCGTTGTCTACTTTTAACGTACTTCATCAACAACAATTAAAAACACACAAAAATCTGGTCCCGACCCAGTTTATCCTATCCACCCACCTCCTCCTCCTCTTCTCTTGCCATTGAATTTTCTCTGGCCCAAGAATATATATTTCGCTTTCTCTCTCTATCTCTCTCTCTCTTTCTTTCTCTTACACTACAACTGTGGCGGCGTTAATCATACGCCGCGTTGGCCGCAAGTTGTAGCGAAGGGCGCGAAAGGCATCGCAGCGGTGTCTGCACAGCGTGCCATAAGCTCAACTCAAAAACAAACCACAATGGACCATTAACTGGTTGACAACAACAACAACAACAACAGCAACGGCAACAATAAGGAGCAATAGCAAAAGCAACTGAATGATGATGAGATGGAGTAGGAGAATGAGAGGGAGCGGTAGTAATAGTAGGAGCAGGAGCAGGAGCAGGACCAGAAGCAGATTGAAGGTGTAGTAACAGGATGAAGTTAGGTAGGTGTGGACAACGGGGTATACCCAGATATTGCGGCCACTTTTGCCGCCTACTTCAGTTGTTTCAGCCTTTCAACTGCTTTTCACCTTCTTTTCACTTGCCGCCTCTGCCTACCTGTGTTTCTGTATTTCAGTTGTCGTGTGCATTTTGCTTTAGTATTTAGCTAACGTCAAGTCAAACGACACTTCCGAGTGGTCGTTGGTGGCTAGAGAAGGGGGGCAGAGTGGGAGTTTAGATTGGGCGCCGGCTATGTCTCCGGCTAGGTGCACATTTTGTCGCGCCAACATTTACAGTTAACCACATTTCCGGATTTAGAGACCAGAGAGCTTCCGACGTTTAACATAGAACAGAGAACATGGTCATGTCCACAGTAGAGTAAAGCAAAGTTTCTACATCTCCCCCCACCACTCCCTCCCCTCTCGCACTCTCTCACTCTTACTACCCCTCATCTAACTGGCATTTTTTGCATTGAAGTGTTTACACTTCGTTTAGC
Organism: Drosophila sturtevanti; assembly: GCA_018150375.1. NCBI lineage: Eukaryota > Metazoa > Arthropoda > Insecta > Diptera > Drosophilidae > Drosophila > Drosophila sturtevanti. The sequence continues at coordinate 831,566 of JAECWJ010000317.1, forward strand.
TTCATGTTTTTTTTTTTTTTTTTTGCCTTAGTTCGTTTTTTTCTTTTTTTTTTAAATATTTAAGCTAAATATTTGACTTTAGTCATACGCAAAGTTGTCCTCGTCCATCAGTCGTTGCTGTTGCCTTTTGTCAATTACTTGGCCAAGTTTTTGCCCACATGAGTCAGCCAATTTTGGTCTAATGAATAAATCAACATCGTTAACCAATGCCAAAAGAACGCAGCAGGAATGGAACATCTAACACCAAAAAAAAAAAGAAGATAAAAGATGAATAAATACCGCACCGCATTTTATATACCCTCTAGCATTGCATTTTTAATATTTAAAGGGGAAAAGTATTTTTACTATCCCTATATAAATGATATAAAAATTTCTCATAAATTAAGCCATTTTATGTAGGAATTTTCAGACTTTTGGCTATAATCGTTTATCTCACTTAATTAACCAATATCTCCTCAGTGGTAAACTTCCGGTCAAAATTAGCAGACTTCTTTTTTGGCAAGAGCATCGACAAAAAGAAAATGCAAAAGCAAAGCAAACTCTATGCCACGTTCACATTCTGGACTTCAGCACTAATGAAGTAGTCCAAGTCCCAGTGCCAGGACGTGCCTAGACCAATTGTTAGATTCAAATTCTCAGCTAGAGACAAATCAATTATGTTCTCTCCGCAAAAATGCTCACTCTATCTATCTCTCTATCTCGTCCATCTCTTTCGTACTCTCATTTATTATCTCACTCCTAATTATACCTGGTTTTGTTGTTGTCATGACAATTTCAAACTTATTAAATGGTAAAAACTGACTTAAACTTCAAACATACAAAAATATACGCATAAACAGTTTACAGTTTTCACACTTTCCCACATTTACCTTTTTAGTTTTCCCCCCTTCTATAGTTTTACAGTTGAAAAGTTAAAATCATGCCAAACACCTGGATAAAAGCACACACAAACACGCTCTCTTACACTTACACACACACACACACACACACTAACACTCAGATACTGAGTGAGATAGAAAATTGAGGAAACGACCAAATTTTGACAGTTAACAAATTTTTCGGTTGGGCAAAAAGTTTTCCCTTCCACTGACACAGGTGACAAAATTAAGTGAAGCATTCGTGCATGGTTTGCACCTGTCAAAAAGGTGGCAAAATTGCACACAGCCGCAACAACAATTTGTTTGAGATGCTAAGTAAATTAATTAAAAAGCATTTTCAAAACTAACTGAAGAGTACAGTGGAATGTTTGCTTATGACATCACAAATGTTGTTCATAAATCCACACTGGAAAATAACTCAATTGACAAGGGGATATGAACAACTAAGCCGCTCAACAATACCAACAACTACATAGGACCCAAAACCCAGACCCCCTCCACTCCCCCCCCGCAAACTCAAACCCACTGCCAGAATCAGAATCAAAGCTAGTGCCAGTGTCAGCGCCATGTGGTTAACACCGTCGAACCCGTACCCCTACCCCCCGCCCCAATTCATCCCCTCTCAAAAAATCGTGATGAAAATGCACAGAGTAGAAGACAAAGAGAAAGACACATGGATAGAGAAAGGGAAGAAAATATCGATTTGCTTTCCCATAACAAGCAATTTAGTGAGAGGGGTAATCCCAAAAAATATCAAAAGAAAAAGAAGAAGTCGAGATATATCTTACTAAGATTAGCTTTATATACACTTATACATATATATATATATACGACTTTGTGATCAACAAGATTTCTTGGTACTTAATATTAACCAATAGTTCAAATAGAAAAATTCTCAGATAAATCGATGACATATATATAAATAGATGAATCAGTCCTTGTTCTGTTCATAGACTCGCCCATAAGTATGCAATACATTTTTTCACAAGTAAAAAATTTGAATGCCATTTATCAAATTTTAAATTTCTAATCAGTTAATAAAATAAATAAAATATAAATAAAGAAAACCGAAAACACATCAACTTTTCTTTTCCTTATTTCCCCATTTGTTTTCTATTTCTTTTGTTAAACTCTTGCAGCAACCTTCGTCCTTAACCATGGCCATACAGCAGCTGCTGAGGACGTGGTCAGCCAAAGATATTGGTAACATATATGAAGACAAAGACAGGCATATAGACAGTGTGTGAGTGAGTGAAAGAGCTGTAGCTTGTTAATGTAGACAGCAGAGGCTTAGGGTCAGTTAGTTTGGTATGGTTTAGTCCGGGTTCTGCTACTGCGGTTGACTGCTGCTGCTGCTGCTGTTGCTCCTCCTTCTGCTGCTGCTGCTGCTGTTGCCTGAATCGAACTCACTTGTCACCCTTGTCTTGTCTTGGCCATTATTGTTTACCGATGTGAGCTTCTAATGACCGTTGACAATATGAGCAATAACATCAGGCTCAAGCAGAAACTAAGGCAGCATTTACCAGCTGCCACAAAAGCAGTTTCCTTGCCTTTTCCTTTTCTCCTTTCCTGGTTTCTATTTTATTTTTTGTTTTTTTTTTCTTCTCTTTTAAAGAAAGATCAACTTAAATGTGTTGCCGCCTCTTAGGAAAATTCGGGATAGGAACAAAAGAGGAAATTAAGTGCTGACCATTTTTCGACCTCGATTTCCATGCTTTCGGCCGTTTCCCCCTTTTTCATTCCTGCATTCGTTTACACTTTGCACTATTTTCGGATTAAGTCCTGCGCCTGTCATGTTGATTTGTATTTTCTGTTTGTCTCTGCCTCTTTCTCCCACTTTTACTCTACAACTGTTTCGACCCCTGCCTGTTTTTGGGTGTTCGGGTGTGTTTGTGTGTGTGTATATATGTTTGCGGTTGCAGCTCCGTTGGCGTTTTGTATTTTGGGTGTTGGCCATAAAGTTGAATGATGACCACCTTTTCTGCTGCTTCTACATCTCTCCCTCTCTCTCTCTCTCTCTCTCTCTGTGTGTGTGTGTGTGTAAACCGCTTTTCTCATCACTCTTTTTCATTGCATGTGTGAGTCAAATATTGTTAATCCCATTGATTTGTGTTAATGATTGTCATTGACACTGTTGACAGGGGCAGTTTCGGTTTTTCGGTTACGGTTTATGGTGTTTATATGTGTATTTTGTATTTTCTGACAGTTTACAGCTGCTGCTCCCCCCTTCAGCTGCTGCAGGGACTGGGGTACAAATCTCATTTCGTTCGCTTTGTTTAAATTTGCTGAAAAAAAGAACTTCTTGTATTCTTTTTCCTTCATCTTCTATTTCTTGTTGCTTTAACCACCTACATTCCAAATGCCTCAAGTGGACCTGCCATTCAGTTATCCTTCCTTAGGTAACTTGATGTTTGCCTTAGTCCTTGACTGTATTTGATATTCTACAAGAAATCAGCACACACACACACACACACACACACACGCATACACACATTTAGTAAATGTGTATATGTATGGCCAGCACACATTGACAACAAATAGTCAAGATTTTCGTTCTACGTTCTCAACTTTGTCACCATTTGCAGCGGAAATGAAAAATCAAATCGAAGAAAGGCACAGGAAATGTAGCTCTGCTTCTTCTTCAAATATCCCAAGTGTATGTGAGTAAAAGAGTGTGTTACTGTGTGTGTGTGTGTACGCGCGCATGTATGTGTATGCTTTAAATTTAGCCAATGTCTAAGAGCTCTTTATACTGTCTACTACAAACTTCGCATCCGAATTCAGCAAAACTGCACTCCCACCCCCTCCCTCTCCCCACTCCCTTCCTACACCATACCTTACTGAACGTGTTGTCTCCTTTTGTCCTGGTCTTCTTTCATTCCATTCCCCCCCCCTCCTCCTTCTCTACTATTTTCTCTTTTTCTTCCTATGCCTTACCTCCAACTTTCTTTTTGGAAAAAATCTGTCATAGACATGAAATTGTATTTTTATTGTTTTCACCCATCATAATGCTTCGTAAATACTCTATCTTTTTATCGGTTTATTAAAGCAGCGAAGAGTTTAACTATTTATTTGTTATCATTTAGTTAGTGCGGATTCTTAATAAGTATATATTTAATCGATGGAGTTTTAGTCTTTATGATTCATTGAAAAGTTATGTCTCTTCAAGGACCTCGAACTGAGTAACAATATATTTTAGATGAGAGTTAATATATTAAGAATTAATCTGGAGAATAGCTAAATTTATCGGAATATCTTCTATTCATTGTTTTCGTTGGATTCCATTAAAAGTTTTGATAATTGTTTTAAATCTTTGCTATTTGCTATGTTAAGCCAAATATAGATTAATATTGATAAACTTTCAGAGATTGCGTTTATATATAGAACAATATGGATTGACCTACCTTATATTAATTCCAATATAATCTATAATAATCTAATATAATCTATAATAATCTATAAATCAGAATTATCTAATAAGTCATTCTTTATTTATTTATTAGGAATTAATAGAAATACACGGACAATATAAATCAGAATTATCTAATAAGTCATTCTTTATTTATTTATTAGGAATTAATAGAAATACACGGACGGAGGGGATCGAAGTTCTGCCAACTTCATTTGGCTCCTAATCTGTTGAACCTTTCCCTGGATTTCCAAGCCCACCAAAGACTCCAACTAAATATGTTAACTAATGTTAACATTTTCCTTTGCCTACTTTTAGGAACTTTTGATCATCCCTCTTCTTCTAATTAAGAATTTTCTGAAAATTCTTGTAAACTATTTGCCATAAAAGAGTATTGCAAATTCGTTGTGTCGACATCGTCAATTTGTTCAAGCATTATTTTTGCTGTCTGCACTTGAAATGGTTTTTATTGTCTTGGCCATAAGCCTAAACAAATACAAACAATTTTTGTCTCGATAAAAAACAAAAAAGGCGAAAAAAAAAGAATCAGCAATGAAGAAACGAAACGAAACAGAAACAACTACAACAATAAGAGCAATAAGAAAACCAAACAGGCGGCAAGTAGTAATGGCAAATGTTGCATATACAAAGATAAGGAGAGAGAAAGGGGGAGAGAGAGAGAGAGAGAGAGAGAGAAAATACAAACAAATACACACACACAGAAAGAGAAATCAAATCGAATTGATTTCAGCTCAGACAGCTCAAAACGACCATATAAGATGGGTATACCAATAACATAGCATAGGCAAAGAATCCAGCAGGTAAAAGAGCAAACTGTTGCACTAATTTATTGAAATCATTTACCACACACTCACGCACACTAACTAACACATACTAACGCACTAACACTAACTAACTAACTAACTAACTAATTAAATGATGAATGCAATTCAGGGAAATGCCAATGTCGATGAGTTGTGTTGTTGCAATAGCAGATGTGGCAATTCCCAAGAAGTTTGATGGAACAATGAATGATTTAATTAATAAATAAATAAGTAACTCTAAGATAGAGAATAAGACAATGTAAGAGAGTGAGAGAGAGTGAGAGAGAGGGGGGGAAGGAAGAGAGGTTTCGGAAGAATGTTTAAATGGTATACATAGGTCTATTGGGGTAACATGCAATTGCCAATGCACAAGTGTGGCAAACAATTAATTATTGAGCTCTGTGACTGAAGCAACAGTGCGTATGCGTGACAAAACGTGTTGTAACACTTGCAACACTTGATGTAGACGTTACAACTACAACTACAACTACAACAACTACTACTACTACTGCTACTACACTACATGCCACACATGCCACTTGCTTAGTTCTGGCAAATGTCGTTGTTGCTGGTTTGTTTGATTTTCAACTTACAAACGGACCACAAATCAAATGGACAAAGCTACAAAGTCAACCAGAGATACAGATCAAGAGAAAGAAGAGGCAAGGTGAGGTGAGGTGAAGGGATTCAGAGCAAATAGAATTTAGTTACAGGTTGATGACAACTCTTGGTCTCAAGTCACAGCCGGAAGTTTGTAAACCCCCCAAAAAAAAAAAAAAACCACAAAAAAAAGATTCTCAATTTCATTTTTCCTTCCATTTTTTTTTTTTTTTTTTTTTTTTTGGTTGCTGTACCACATTTTCTTTGCTACCAGCAGAAAAATTGAATTACTTGTGGTCTTGAATATTGGCAATTTGTAAGAAGTAAGAAACTATAAAATCAAATTACCATATCTATACTCTCAACACACATATATGCGAGGGTAAAGAGAAAAGTTTACTGAGCAAAAGCAACAATTTTTACTCAAAGTTGGGGTAGAAAACGATTTTCACAATGGAAAGTTAATCTATTAGTGTTTAGCTAACTAAAACTATAAAATTGGTTAATAATAATACAGCAATTCTGATAAAAAAAAAAAAAAAATTGATTATTTTTTAAATGCAAAACATTCTTCAACTTTTATTTTTAGATATTATCACAAACGTAAAAATCTCTTTGAAGCTTTTCCCTCCAGTTATATGCATATAAATTAATGAATCTCAAAGAGATCGCAACACATTTTATCTAGCTTAACTTTTCAGTATAAATTTTCCTATTACCAATCATTATCCTATGAACTTTTCGACATCACCTCGTTTTCTAAGAGCCCATCCACAAAGGAGACTAATTTCAAATTCTCCACAAATGCCATTTGAATTTCCTTTTATTTTGTTTTTTTTTCTTTTTTTTCCTTTTTTCTTTGCAAAAATTTTACAATATGCTAGTATTTTGCATTGTAGCCCGCATTTTGCTCAAATTTCGTATTTATTGCGGTTGTCAAATTGAGGGAAGGAAGTAGGAGGAGGACACAAGACATTTGGCAAATAGTGTGTGTGATAGGGGGATGAGGAGAGAGCGGAGGGCGGAGGGCGGAGGGCAGAAGGCGGAGGTTGGAAGGGGTGGCCAACCACAAACTAGTTGGCTGAGCCGCAGCGGCAACAGCAGAAAGTTTCACAATCGAAAATGATAGCCGGAGGACTAAGAAATTTGCGAACTGCTGCAGCAACCACTTCCCTTACTTTCTCATGAATTGTTTCTAAGCCATCAAAGCCGCATAATAAAGTCTTTCTATACTTACCCTCCCCTCCCCCTACCCACTTCACCTTCCATGCATTCTTCTCGAATTTCCACTCCACTATTCCCTATTTGATAGGTATGTGCAAATTTTCGTTTATATTGCCTACCTTAAGGCGCTTTTCCAAGTTGGCTACTCCACGAAAATGCAATTAGTGATGATACTCTCTATCAAGTTTCCGCCTTTTATGATTAAAGATATTAAATGCATTATTAAAAGCATTTTAGCAAAACTATTGAAGCCCTTTCGGTGTTATTTAAGTTGATACAAATTGTGATGGGATAAACAGATCATAAATTACATAGACAAACCTTAGGCATAACAAATTAATCTTAAGTTCAGTTTTTAACATCTGTAATTAAGAAAAAGTTTAAGCTTGCTAAAATGTTGTTAATTTCTCTTTTAACACTAACTGGTTGAGAATTACAACTAAATGGGAAAAGAAAGTAGACAAAAGAAATGTTTTTCCTTTTTCTATTTAGAATATAAATTCCTTTACATTGAAGTGATCTTTAGATTAAATTATTAATTTTCTATAAATGATTCTGATTGAGATATTTAAATGGTCTTGTGTGTACACAGTCCTCCATTTTGCATTTATATGGAGGGTATTCAAAGAAATGATAGGCTGAGGTTATGCTTTGGGCTTCATAATCGAATTGCACTTAAACGATTCAATCAGATGTGAAATTTGTTCATTTGCGCCAGCCGAGTGCATGAACAAAATGCATGATTGAGTGCGCTGACTGTGACACACACACGCGCACACCATATATACACACACACACATTCACACACATATACTTAAATACACACAACATATATACATACTCATACACCCCGTTGGAGAGAAAGACATGTCAAAAGGTGAGCGAAATGAAATTGAAATATAAAATACAAAACGCATTGGGCGCATAAGCAGCGCAATCAAGTGCGAAATTTGAGCAAAGGAGGGCGACACAGAGCTCGTCAGCGGGCATAGGCAAAGTGGTAATGGAACATTAAGACTCGCTGTCCCCCCCTCTTCGTCTTACTACTCCCCCTCCACAGAAAACTTCCTTTATGCTTGTCACCCACCACAACCTTCATTTTCAATCATGCCGCAAAGCACACAAAGACAAACAGAGAAAACGAATAAGGAAGGAAAAACGACAGAAAGGGAGGGAGAGTGGGAGAAAGAGTGGGCAAGAGAGGAATGGAAGTTGACAAAGGCAAAGTAGAGGGACACAGACAGAGGATTGAGTCCTGGAGGTTCCACTAAGGTTCTCTATCTCCCTCTCTCTCTCCCTCTCTCTCTCTCTCTCTCTCTCTCTTGTTGTCTCTCATTCTCTTCTCTCTCTCTGCCAAATGCATTGACGTTATTGACTTACTGTCGGCATCGTCGTAGTCATCGCTGTTGTGGCTGTGGCAGCATCCAAATGCAAATACAACAATGCCCGCCCCATCGAAACGAAACGGCAAGCTGCAAAAATATTTGCCAGTCGAGACAAAAATTGGCAGCGATGCGAGCCAGCAAACAAAAACAAAGCAACAAACCAACAACACAACACAGCACACAACAGCAAAACAACCGACTTTTGGCATAACAATAATGTCAGCAGCAACAACAACAATAACAACAGAAACTGTATAGAACAACAATACTCACATTTTGTCGTCTATTTAATTTGACTAACAGACGCAAAAACCCAACCAACCCACAAATTGATTTCCCATGCCAAACAAAACAAAACAAAACACAAACAAAAAAAAAAAAAACAAATATAAAAAACAAAAAGCAAACTCACCAATTGAAAATTGAACAAACTAATATGTTTATGCAATTTTTCCGTTGCATGAGAACTAATCACTCAATTGATAAATTTCAGGAAAATGAAATCAACATTCATTTCCACAAATGAATTCGGTATACATTCGTTTTAAAAATTTTTACAACTCTTCGATGACAAAAGGAATTTATGAAATTTAAAATATTTGAAATATTTGAAATAACGAAAATAAATCTGACAATTGACTCAATGAACATAAATGAGACAATTGTTGCACCTTGATGCATTCTAGGCAATCTATACATATTAACAATTTATACAAACAAATCTGCTAAATTAAATGCAACAGTTTGAAAATCTGTAAGGAACATTTAATGACGAAATTAATAAGAAAAAAACTTTCACAGAAATCGTATATAATTCTAAATAGCCATATCTGGGCCTATTCTGCCCAGGAGTTAACTCTTTATATGAGTCGAATTCAAATTTAAAAAATCTTTAACTCGTTTTTCCCGAAACTAATTTTGATTGAATTTTTTTCACGATTTCTCTTACTAAAATAAACTGAATCTTAATCTTATAAGTTTAATTAAAATTTAATTGGTTTCAATTGAAAATCGGTAATCGATACCCTAATAAACTTACGACCTTAAACGATCTGATGAACATCATTATATAAACGACAAGGGCTTAATTTCCAAGATCTTTGCAAGATACTCTTGAAAAAAGCTTGACTTGATTTGGTCATTTGGACTTTTGGACTTTAACCTGTTCGTCATGCCTTGCCGCAATAACCAATTGTTTATCATTTTAACCAAGTTTCACGAATTATTGGCCGCCTATTGAAACCGGTTTTAGTTTGTAGGCGTCTCAATTATAAATATTGTAAGCAATTTCTCACTTACTTATATTCAGATGAGATCAGTCACAGTTTTGAACTTGCAGCAGCAGCAACAACAACTACAACAACTACAACAGCATCATGGCATTTGCTGTCAACTCAAGTACAAAAATATTTTTTTTTTTAGTACACTTAACATTTTAGTTAAATTTATTCTTAAAAATTAATATAAATTTATATCGTTTTCAATTTCTATATTTTGGCCTAAAACAACAACAACAACCGGAAAAAAAACCAAAACTAATACTATGTAGTATTGGTCTTGTGCATCGCATTAGCTATCTGCATAAATATGACTTCTAGTGGTGTAACAGCTCCCTCATTGGCCGCCAGCCCAATTGTCTTTGCCCGGAATCTATTTCGAGCCATCAATGTTGATTCACCAATGATCAATATATTGATATCACCGGCATCGGCAAGAAGTGCCATGACATTGGTATTTATGGCTGCAAATGGTAAAAGTGCAGATGAATTGCGTTCGGGACTCATTTTGGGTGTGGATAAGAAAGAGGAAATTGCCAAACGAAATGCAGATTTTTGGAGTAAAGAATGCGTCTGTTCGGATCATGGTGTATCATTACGTCTTGCCACACGCCTGTACGTTAACGATGATCAGAAATTGCGTCCCGAATTCAATATAAGGGCTGTCGAATTTTTTAATGCCCAAGCCGATCCATTGAATTTCACAAATGCAATGGCATCCATGCAAGAGGTTAATAAATGGTTAGAGAAGCAAACATTTCATACAGTACGAAATTTATTATCGCCAACTGCATTCAATCCGGAATCGAGTGTCATTTTAGTTAATTCATTATACTTTCGAGCGAAATGGTCAAAACGATTTCCAATGGAACGGACAGTACCCGATGATTTTTGGATTAATCCAGACCAACGCATGGAAATGCCAATGATGCGGCAAATTGGGCAATTTCGTTACGGTGAATCTAGAAAATTGAAATCAAAAATATTGCAATTGCCTTTCCAGGATTCGGATATAAGTATGCTGATTATTTTACCACAGGATATAGATGGATTATCTGAATTGGAAACAAAATTGGAGTTTATCGATTTAAATGAGGTTGCAACTAAAACGCTAATACAAGATGTTGATATACTAATACCGAAATTTAAAATTGAATGTGATGTGGATCTTAAAATTCCACTACAAAAGGTAAATACCACATAACTGGATCATCTATATTGTATATATAAAACTTATCTTTTCATCTATATTATTTAGATGGGCATCACACGTATTTTTGATTCTACTCAAGCCGATTTAACTGGACTATTTGCTCAACATTCGAATCAATTAATATCGGAGGCGCGACATAAACTCCATTTGGGTATTAATGAGAATGGCTGTGAGACTGGTATAGATCAGAGTAAGTAATTTGTATATATGTATATCTATTGTTCAAACAATTAATATTTTCATTCTATATATAGAACCTGGTCCCGCTATTCCATTTATACCAGATCCCCAGAGAAAGATCTTTAAAGCAAATCGTCCATTTGTTTTTGCTATACGAAATAATCAAACAGTTTATTTTGTTGGCCATTTCATTAAACCCTAATCAACAATGCCAAAAGGCAAATTGTAAATTTCTGCGCTCTCCCATTACTATTTTTCTTTCTTTATAAACAAAAATAAATAAATAAAAATGAGAGAGAAACAAAAATGAAAACGGCAATTGCAACAAATGACAATATCCCATGAACATCAAATTATTGCCGAACAAATGTCTAACACAATGCACATAGCAGCGGCACGGCAAAAAGAGGAGACAGATGACTGGTGAGAGGAGAGAGCTGAGAGGTGAGGACCAAAACAAATAGCAAAATGGGTGCTTCAATGGACAAGAAAGAATAAAGAAAAAGAAAGAGAGAGAGAGAGGGTAGGAGGGAGGAATAGTACAGATGGAGGACAGATCATTGCGAAAATTTCGCTGATATGAAAAGAGAGTAGAAAGAGAAAGAGAGAACAAAGGAATTGGAAAAGGCAAGAGAGGAGGTTGGCGTACGTATATATAGATATATAGTATATATAGATATAGGTGGCTTTGGGGGGTGGCCCAAAACTAAATGAAAAGTTAAAAGCAGCTTCGCATTGGGCTCGGACTTGAATGTGATGAGGTTGTGGGCGGTTAGAGGGGGAGAGGTAGTAGTTAGTGTGGAAAGGGGAATGGGGGGTGCTTTCTTTCTTTTTCTGCTTTTCCTGCTGCTCCCCAACTTGTTAGCCAATTTTAAATACAACTGCTGCCACTGACAGTAATCAAGATTGCACGGCGGCGGCGGCGGCGGCAGCTACAACAATGCCAAATGCCATTCGGCGGGGGCCTCCAACAATTGAAAAATAAGTAATTTCTCTCTCGCTCTCTCTCTCTCTCTCTCTCTCCCCATCTTGTGTGTTGAACTGTTGTGAAATGCTTGTGTGTGTGTGTGTGTATTTGTGTTGTTTATATATATATATATATATATGTGTATGTGTGTGTGTGTGTAGTGAACTTGCAACTCCAACAGCAACAGCAGCTGAGACTTGAACTGGAGAAGCTATAGCTGTTGTTCTGTAGTCATTCCCATGGCCAGTTCGCGTCCGGTTGCAAACTTTGCCCGTCCAATTCATCGATGATTGTCGTGGACTTTGGCAGCAACAGCAGCAGCACCGCCGTCTGCTATTGATGGGGCAACTGCCGATACCACTGCCATTCCCCTGCCCATTTCCACAGTCTGAATGCCCACTACTGAATTTTGTGGCAAATGTTTATCTTTTGGTTTGTAACTGGTCGTCGTCGGTCGCGTCCTATTCTCAACTGATTTTAGTTATTCCACTCCGTCATCAAAACGGAAGTGCAGCTGCATAAACTTTGACTCAGCAGCTGAAACCGCCCCCAAGGGTTCTGTCTTTGGTTCCATTTTTCAAGAAGAGGGAAGAAAATGAAAAAAATGAAAGAAAAAATGCTAATGTAATGTCGTTAGAAAATGAAATTACTGAAATCCTTATTTCAGTCCTTTACCCCCTAAAATACGAGAAATAGATAACGACAGCGACATGGCATTGATCGACTATTTAAATTGTTAAACAAGGAAATAAAATTTGTAATTTGAACATTTTGTAAACGATTGACACAGGACAGCGACATTTGTTTCTCATTGTTTTCAAACTTTAACAAAAAAAATAATCAAATAATTACAAAAAAAAAAGTTCTATTATACATTTGGGAATAACTTATTTGATTTAAATGGATTGACTTGAAACTGACGGAAATTTTTTGTTACAATTTCAATGTTTGAAATGCAAACCAAAATATTCGATGAAATTTCCCTTAAGATAAAACAATTGTTATCTAAATTGTTATATTTAAATGAAATGACAATTCATCTAGTTCAATTCAATGCAGTTCACTTAACCGTAAATGGAAAATTATCGTTTTGCTTTCAATTGTTTGTTGTTGTTTTTTTATGTTTGTATTATATTTGTGGCAATGCCCCAAAAATTATGCAACGAAAAAAAATGAATATTCAAATTTCTGGACATAATGCAAATTTATATGAATTCAAATGCATATATGTATGTATATATATATATATATATATAGTATATTGCAGAACTTTGTGTTTAATTGCAATTACAATTGCAACATAATAAATCACAAGTTGCAGCATACTTCTCTCCCCCCCCCTCTCTCACGCTCTCTCACTCTCTCTCTCACTCTCTCTCTCACTCTCTCTCTCACGCTCTCTCTCACGCTCTCTCTCACTCTCTCTCTCACTCCCTCTCTCTCATTATATCTCGCTTTTTCTGTCTCTATCTCTCTCTCTTTGTGGAAAATGTAATTTAAAACCAATCAAATGCATTCACATGCAACAACGAGCGACAAATGCCCGACGGTCAACAAAATGCATTAAGCATCTTCATTTTGGGCCAGAACTCAAACAAACACAAAAGTGATTGCCATTGCATTGGTTAAGGGGTTTGAGTGGCAAGTGGGGGGGGGTGATGCAGTAGGAGGTCAGTGTTGTTATGGTTATCATACATTTGCCAGGCTCATAAATTTGTATAAACAAACAAATGTGGGAACAATAAAAACGACATCATCTCCTCCCCCTCCCCCATCATAATCGTAATCATTATCATCATTATTATCAAAATAATGAAAGTCGGCATGAAAATCGAAATCGGATTTATTTATGATGAAAAGAACGAATATCCATTTGTATGTAGTATATAGGAAAAACCAAAAGTGCTAACCATTAAAAAATTATGTTTAATTTTAAATCGAAATTCTGATGAAATTCTCCTACTTGAACATATTTCCGAGAATTCTTTCACTCCGTCTCTTTCTCTCGCCTATCTCTTTTTCCTCTATATGTATCTATGATTTCTAATAAAGTTTCTACCTATGCCTGCAAACGATATTCATATGAGTTGCAAGGCATGATTACTGTCAGGAAATTACATTTCAATTTGCTCGCTTCCTTTCATCCAGGTCTGCCATGAGCCTTGCCACTTATCATTCCAACTGCAGCTTAAACAACCATTTAATCCATCACTTTACCAGAAAAAAAAAAAACGAAAATGAAAAAAAAAACCAAACACGAGTGCAATCCTTCAGCACATTTTCTTTTTCCCTTCCTGATCCATGTGCGTGCGTGTGGCATGTCAGGCCGGGCTGATAATATGCCGTCATGCAGCGCTGAACTGAGCTCAGCTCCTTCATGCTCTGACCTGAAACAGCAGCTTTTCATTGCGGTTGAAAAATGAAAAAAAAATAAAGAAAAAAAGAAAAACAAAAACAACGTTTCGTGTTGCAAATTGCAAATCAACTTTAAGTGTCTTAAGCATGCCAAAAAAACCCTAGAAAACTTACCATAATCTTAACACCGACTTCTTAATATCCTTTACGAGTGTTGTTAGTTTTGAAAGTAATTGAAAATTTAAGAGGATACTTTATGGTAAGATAAAAAAGTATAAAGTTCTCTCTAACAGGTAAATTAAATCGTTTGAGCTTTAGGAAATGGTACAGAACAATTATTCACTTTGTATTCATGGAATAGAAATTCTTGATAATTTTTGGAAATTTTTTGTTGTTTAAACAAATGAAATTATTTTTTTCATCATTTTCTTATATGTATTTATATTTATTATTCTGTTCACTTGGCTATAATTCTCAACTAATTGTAACTGTAAAGGAGTGGCAATTGTCAGAGTTAATATGACATTCGAAGATCCTGTGCTAAATATGATTTTAAGTATATAATAATATATATAATATATATAATTCTATATATATAAGTATATAATTATTATATTTAAGATATAATTATTGAATCGCTGCTGATCTATATAGAATTCAATAGTTTCATGAGACATTTGAATACTTTTTGTGATACAGAAAAACCGAATTTGGTTTGAATAAAATGTATATTTTACCTGTTACAGATTAAACACATTTATTTAGCCTCTTCAAATATTTTCCAAATTAATGAGAAAAATAAATTTAACCAAAATTTGCCTTTTCAAAAGTGTAGAGTATATAAAACAAAGAAAAAACTCAAGATTCAACTCAAAATGAAAAGAGAAAGGGAAATAGAGGGAGAGAAAGGAGGGGGGAGTGGGATAGACAGGTGATTTAAAAGCCATTTGTCAGCCCTTTCAAGAATGGGCAATGGGAGGGGGCGGGGGGGTTTGGCTGATTGGCTGGGGTCAGTGATATTATTCAAATTATCTTGAAGAAGATTTCCAACTGCAGCATCAGCAGTCAAGTTGCTGCCGCTGGCTAGCAATCAAATGGTTTTAGTTCTTTTTCTTTTATCGCGCATTCCGAAACCAAAACAGGAACAGGAACAGAGTAAAGTAAAAAGGAACAGGAAAACCAAGGCAAGCCAAGAAAAGACAAGACAAGAAAAGAAAAGGCAAGGCAAGGCATCTTCACCCTGGCAAATAGAAGACGACAAGGACAACGAGACGATGACGATGACATCGGCAAATGACAGCCAACAGCCTGCTTAGTTCTTATTGTTGTAGTTGTTATTGTTGATGTTGTTGTTGCTGTTGTTGTTGTTGTTGTTGTTGTTGCTGGTGTTACTGCTGCTGTTGTTGTCGACGACAACTGAAAATCCCATCTATTATAAGTGCTTACCACTTGGCGACGAGCATTGACATTTGGCTAATGGCAAAAATGTCACCGAAATGCAGACAGCAGCTGCTGGGCAGACTGACTGACAGAAAGAGAGAGAGAGAGATAGAGAGAGAGAAACATAGAGTAATATATATATAGAGACAAAGAGACAGACAATCAGAGAACCAAACAGCTTAACTCGCAAAGGGAGAAATTGGGGGATGGCACCGCCTGAATGTTATACCTATGAAAATCAATTTCATTAACATAGCTCAAGGCTAAAGAAGAAAGAAAAAAAAATTTGAGAAAGAATGAAAGAAAATTTATAGAAATGAGAAATTCCTTTGGGAAAAACTAAGACACAACTTTATGCAGTTGAATCTCTTTTAGTATAAATTTCCGTTCTATAACTATTAAATATTCCATCAGATCATAACATAAAGTAGTCAGTTAAGTGATTGGATTAGTTAATATAAATAACTAGAGTCCATTTAACAATTGAAAAAATATTTTCAGTCTGAGTAAATAAAAAATTAACAGAAAGGTTAAAATAATTTAATAATAAATGATAAATTTATTACCAAAATATGGAGAAAAAAATATAGATAAAAGAACAATAAACATTCAACAATATGAAAATGTTTTTTTGTAACCCTTTTTTTTTTTGGAAATTTTAAAATATGATTTTTCTAAAACGCAACTATTTATCAAATGTTATCTAAGCAGTTAAATTTGGCACATTTTTCTCTTTCATTTTTTCCAGGTTTTTCCTCTATAGTTCTAGATTTCTAGTTCTCTTTCTCTTCTTCTCCTTTGGCTACAAATCCCTACATATAATTCATTAAGCAGCGGGAAATCTTTTGAATCAAAGGCAATCATAAATCAAATAATATGATTCATTGATTAGCCTCACACACATGCACTAACATACGATTGTATGGTGTATGCGTGTGTATGTATGTGTGTGTGTGTGTGTGCTTGGCAGCTGCCTTTAACGCGCCTATTTAATCAACCCAAACCCCAAGAAAAGTCTTCCTCTCTCTCTCTCATTTTAGTCTATTGATTAATAGCACAAAGCACAGCAGGAGAGCAAGAGAACTAAATTGCCTTAACTAACCTCAACCGCCTTCACCCCACCCCCACCCCAACCCACACCACCCCTGTTACTCTGCATACTCTCTTTCAATTTTCTTATCCTCAACAAATTCGATTAGCCACAAGTTAAAGCTACATACAAAAAAAAAATATTGCAACAATTGAAATAACTTCGATCGATAAACCAGACAAAAGCAATTAACTGTCAAATTTGATAACAAAACAAAATGTAAATATACATTTCTAGGACCTTAATTGAAAAGGAGCGGTGTATGTGTGTCTATGGAAATTACTAAAAAACATATAGAGCATATGTATATATGTATACAATTGGCATATATACATATTTATAATATATATATATAACTGCATGTGCGTGTGTGTGTGTGTGTGTGTGTGTGTATGCAAAGTGTCATGTCCGGCTGGCATTTGTTATGACAAGTGGTTGTCGGTTTTTTGGGTGACTCTCTTCACTCACTCTTTTTGTTTGCATTTCTCGACACAAAAATTTTCAAAGAGAGAAAATTAAATGCTTGACTGCATTTTGTCAATTTTCCATAGCATACTTTTTGGGGATACAAAACTAACTATGAGTTGAAAGAGGGTGGTGGTTGGAGTTGGGTAGCTAGCCGGGGAGAAACAATAACTCATTAACATAACATTCTGGGGCAACATATGCTCCAACATCGCACTCAGTGTCAATCAGTTTTCAGTGTGTGTGTATGCGTGTGTGTGTGTGTTGTCTGATGCTGCTGTGCTGCAAGTTCGTCGTTTGCGACAACTAAAATTTTGACATTTGCAAATGTCACTAGAAACGACGAGCGGCACGGCGCGCACAGATGATGAATGCCAACACACCACCACGAATCCCGCGCTAAGGCCATACCAATATCTATTCTCATTGAAGTCAAGCACCTTATTTTCTTTACTTATTTTTTTTCCTCTCCCCCCGCCCCCTTCCGACACCTGGTTTGTTGTTTGTCTTTTTCTCTGACAATTTTGAGGAGGCAGAAAAAATACAAGAAAGTCAAAGCACAGCAGACAAATGACCACAGAAATTTATTTTATTCATTCATACTCTATTAGCATAACAAGTTACATCACTTTTATTCAAAGATGAAGGTAAAACAACAAAAATTGAATATCCAATATAGAAAAAATTTCGTTGAAAAGGAAAAAGTTGGAAAAAAAAAAAAACGAAACCGTAGTAGAAAAATTACTAAAATTCATTACTAAAATTATAAAATTACTAACTAATTCAACTTTGCTTTGTTATCATTCGTTTGATTTTAATTTGATTTAATTAAATTTTAAATATTTTTTTCTAAATTTTTTTTAAATCGAAGGCAATTGGGACATTTCTTCAATCACAATTTAGAAATCAAAGACAAAGAGAGGAAAGGAATTAATAATTTTAAAAATTAATTTTGAATTTTTTTCCCATGATACAGTTTAAATTTCGCATTGTGATTTTGATGTCAGAAAACATTTTTAAACAATTTTTCCCATATAAATTCTCAATTATATCGATTATTTTGCTTTTCTTTATTTAATTTATTAATTATTAGTGTATTTTTAGAGTCGGCTAGCAGTTTGCTAGAAATATTCATTATTTTTGTTTTATATACGTTTAAGAAAAAACAATGGGCAAGAATAATTGCATGAAATAAAAAGGCGGATTTGCATTTTCACAGATTTCCAAACACAAGCGTCCACCTTTAGAGAGTGCTGTTGATTTTTGTGGGTCTGCTGACAGACGAGCTGTGGGAGTTGCTTCTGGACTTGTAGATAAGACGAAGACGAAGACGAAGACGAAAACGAAGACGACGCCAAACAACGAAGAAAAGTCTCTGTTTATTGTTGCTGTTGTTGTTGCTGTTGTTGTTGTTGTTGTTGTTGTTGTTGCCAACAAATGTTGCACTCACTGAATGAATGTCAGCCAAGCAACTGGCAGCTTGTCACACAGAGGAAAACTAATACTCAGGACAATTTTTTATGACACTCGAAGCTTTTGGCTACTTTCTAAAAACGAAATGGTGACAGAAGAGAAGAGAAGAGAAGATGAAGAAAGTAAAAGGCAGAAAGGAAAGAGAGCTCCATCCATGCTGTCGCATGAGAGGTATGAAATGATTTAAAGTTGTTTTTCTGTTTTGTTTCATTTGCCCGAGGGCACCAAATTGAGGTTTTTTTTTTTTTTTTTTTTCCTTCTTCTTTTTTTTTGGTTCTGTTGCTCCTGGTGTTTAGTTACATGAGTTGATGAAGTGGCTGGCCCATGGCTTTAAAGTGGGTAATATATTTTTATGATTCTCATCTTCCTCTTCAGTTGCGTTATATTTTTTTTCATGTTTTTTTTGGTATTTTTTGTGGTTGTTGTTGATGAGATTTGCTAAGCGAAAACTTTAGGCCCATTTTGTTATAATGCCAGAAGTTTGATGGCCTGTGATTTGCTTTTGATTGAGGATTTTCTTTTCACTGTGATAAGTGATAGGTGGAGGAGTTTCTTTTAGAGAGGGAGAGAACAATAACATGTAAATGCAACCAAAACTTTTTAACGATATATAACCGGAAGTCAAATTTTTGACTACTACTACAAAGACTTAAAAATATATTTACTAAGGGGAAAGGTTAGAAAAATTTGATATTTAAGAAGAGGGAGGGTGCAAGAGGGAGGGTGCAAGAGGGAGAAGGAGAAAGAGGAAGAGCTTTTCTCAGAGAGGGAAAGAACAATAACATGTAAATACAACTGAAACTTTTTAACTATATATAATCGAAAGTCAAATTTTTGACTACTCAGCAAATAAGTTGCTGAGGGGAATTTTAGATAGATTTGATATTGAATTAAGGGAAAATATATATAAATATAATTAAATACTTTCGTTTACTTCTCCCGGTGATGTTACTTTTGCCAATTCCTTATTGTTTTAATAAAGAATAGTGTAGAAAGATCATGTCTCTGAATATGTTGTAGATCATCTATTTTTGTTTTATTGAAAGCAGTAACAAATAGTTAAATAATAGCAACAACAAAATGTAGTTCTAAGATATGATTAGTATTATAAAATAATGTTTAAAATATTTCACTAAATGAATATATCTACATACATATATACTACTGTATAATCCATTTTAAGTTTTAGAAATAATACCTCTAAAAGTACCTAAACATATTCAATGTCTTACCAATACCAAAATGCATATCTTAAAGTTATATAGTCATCAGTAGCATATCTATAACTATATATATAGCAATGGTTAAACCGTTTACGGAGCTTTTATCAATTTTCCTGAAATCAATATCATTTTTTCGGATCTATGTGAAGTAGGTTAATTTTAGAGACAATTAGCAAAAGGTAGTTGACAAACAAAAAGAGGAATCTAAAGTAAGAAGAGGAATTACGACAACTAATAGAGAGAGAGAGAGAGAGAGAGAGAGAAGGAGATAGTGTGTGAATAGTTTTTAGCAAATTTACCAATGGCAAACCGCAAAGCGAAGCGCAATGTTGAGTGTGTGGAACAAATGTAACATGCAAATTTTCAGAAAAATACAAAAAAAAAAAAAAAAAAGTAGCGAAATGGTGGAATACGAAAAAAAAAAAAAAAAAAGGAACCCCGAAACGAACAGCTTGTCTAATTGTAATCCGAGTTGTAAGTCGTTTAAAACAGACGACAATGAGAATGGTGGGAACAGGATAGAGTAAAACAGAACAGAACAGAACAGAACAGGACAGGACATGCAGGACACAACTAGAGAGAATGTCGAGTACTCGAATTAATTACCCTCGGAAGTTGCTTGGTTAACAACGCGCAGCGAAATGGAACGGCACACGGAAATGCTGGCAACGGACTGGACTTTTGCTTTGCTTCGCTCACCGATCTCTTCTTCAACCCCCCCTCCCCACTCACTCCTCCTTTCTCTACACACCACACTTTCTCACTCTGTGTGTATGCGTTTTGGTATGTCATCATCAACTCGGTTTGTGTGTGAGTGTGTGTGTGTATGTTTATATATGTGCACAATGTAGCCATGGGCCAGAACTTTGTGGCCGCAATGCAATGAAATTGCTACCGCAGTCACTCGCTCACCATCTCACTAACGCTCGCTCTTTCTCCCTTCTACCTCTCTCTCTCACTCTCTCTCTCTCTCTCTATTCCTCTCGTTTTCTCTTCTCGCTCTTCTACTGTCCCGCTCACTCGTTTCATTTTGTGACGTGCAAATGAATGCAGCGGAAATGAAATGAATTCGTTAGTTGCTGCTGCTGCTGCTCCCTCAGCCTCTGCCTCTGCCTCTGCTTCTGCTGCTGCCTCTGCCTCTGCTACTGCAGTTGAGAGCGTAGCTGTGTGTGAACATTGCTCAAATGGTTTGCAATTAATGAGAGCGTAGAAAAAAAACCGTACAGAAAAGCAAAATGCAAAAAAAAAAAAGGGAAAGAGGAGATTGTGCTGGGCAAAACTTTAAAGGGAGGCGTGGCCAGTGACATAAATATCAACTTATATGGACAGAGCTCTCTATAAAGTGTAAACTAATTGAAATTTTCTTTTTTTTTTTTTTTCAACAAAAAGAGATGCAGAAAATGAAAAGTGGATGTGAATATGGCAAGTGGGTAGAGTTACGGGGGAGTTGGGGCGCGATGCGAGAAATCTGGCTAAGCTTTTTGTCTTAAGTTCATTTGCCTTTTGCCAGAGCATAATGAGCTCAAATTAAAATCTTGTTAAGAGTGCAAGAGGCGCAGGCATAAAAAAATATATAAAGCACAAAAAAAAAAGAGAGTCAGAGAAAGCGAAAAAGAAAAGAAGGAAAATGCCTTTAAAACTGACAGGAATTGTACACTGAGCTACTACTGGGTATTTACTCTTTCTAGGTAAATATAACGCAAGTTTCTTTTTTTTGAATTCATAAACTATTTAGTTAATAACTGCTACCTATGTATATTATAATCCCATATGACTGGGGTCATTCTTTTTTTTTTAGTCTGATAAATATTTTTAAAAATGTTTTAGATATATCTAAATATCTATATATAAAGATTAAGCATATTAAAATTAAAATAAGCAACAGTTAGAATATAATAAAAAATGAAAATAAATAAAAATTAATAATTATAATAAAAGTTGTCACTTTTTCAAAGATTCAAAAAGTTTTTTATTAATGGAAGTTCCATACACATTTTAGAATATAGAGCGTATCTAGAGTTAAAAAAATATATGTTAATTATATTTAATTAATTTCCTAATACCCAATACTCAAATTCGTTTATTTCATTTATTTCTTATCTATCAGTAATACTATCAAATATATATATATATTTATATGTACATATATAAGAACTTTCTTCACTTCAAATGGCTTATCATCAAGCATAAATGTAGTAATTCGCTTAATGGCAAGAGTATTGAAAAGCGTAAGAAAAATGACATTTCCCTGATTCTGCTGCGCACTCCTCCTCTGACTCTATCTCTCCTTCGCTATTGCTGTCTCTTTCACTCTGGTTGCACTTGACTCTACAGTCAGTTAATCCTGGGAAGCTACTTAAAAGTCATTGCAACAACAGGAACAGAGAAAGCACAAAGTGCAAGCAGTAAGAAGAAGGCAAAAAAGAAAAAAAAAATGGAAGAAAGAAAAAGTAGAAAAAAAAGGAAACTTAATTAGAAAATTATGCGCGCAACTTCAAAAAGCCAGCATTAGAGATGCATACCTCTTACCACCCGTCCCCGGCCCTTTAGACCAACCTCACACTGTATTGCCTTCATTTACCACTTTTCATCTCTTTCCATCTATTACTCAACCCATATTGTCTCTTCTCTTTCTCTCTTTCTTCTTAAGGTGCTTATAATTTGCATATTAAATGCCATGAAGTGATTTTCTAATGAATCAAAAGCCATCAAATTCGGCAAGTCAAGCCAAGTCAAGGATCTTTTATGCTATCTATCTTGCTCACTCGCTCACTGTCTCTCTCTCTCTCTCTCCCTCTCTCCTTCGCCCTCTCTTTCTTGCACATTTGATGATGGCTTCCAACATTAATGGCTGTCAAAATTTGTCGAGTTTGTTGCCTTAACCTGCACTTAGACACATCCACAAAACGAGTGAGATGGAGAATAACTCAAGTACTTGCTAAGTGTGTGTGAGAGAGAGTGTGTACGTGTGTGTGTGTGTGTATGGAGAAAAGTTCCGGTCCTGTGTATGCATTTTTTATGGCATTAATTTCTCAGGTAGAGCTGCAGCTTCGTCACGTTGTCATCATTTCAGCTTGTTTGTCTCGGGCAAAAAGTTTTCGTTTTGCTATAATTTCATACATCCTTATTATATCCATCCTAGTTTTAACTATATATATATATATAGTAATCATAATTCTCTCTCACGTTGATGTTGATTAAGTTGTGCTTAAAGTTTTCTCAGTTGTTGTTAATTTTGTTGCTCTTGCTGTCTGTCTGTGCTATCTTGTCACCAGCTTTTTGGCATAATGAAGACATTTTCGCGTAAACTTTCCGACACACTCACACACACACATACACACAAAACTGCAAAACGTGTCAAGTGCTAGAGGAGCTAGAGAATCTTGCCCAGACTTGGCATCAAAAGCCAATAAAGCTCACATTAAAATTCATTTAATGGTCAATGCTCTCACACACTCTCATACAAAAGGCAAACATGTCCTGTTCCTGGCAGTTTGTTCTGTTCTGTTCTGTTCTGTTCTTTTCTGTTCAGCTTGGTTCGGTTTTCAGTTCAAATAACCCAAGTCTGACTAAGTTTTAATTGAACTTTACTGAGTCTTATACACTTGAAAAAATAATATATAAGTCTATACAATATCTTATAATATAATAAATTCATTTAAAATCGAATGAGTCAACAAAAATTTTCAAAAAATTTAGGGAATTTGATTATCAACATTTTTTGTCTCTTACTTGACCCAAGACAATTGATCAAATTATATTTATTATTTTTTTCTCAGTGTAGCTGAGAAAGAGAAGGAAAAGTTGAAAAGCGTGGCAAAAAAGAAAAAGATGAAAATGAAAAGCTACTACATGGTTGGGGTACTCCAATACTTTATATATGTATGTATATATAGACGTATATATATACATACCTATGTATGTATTTATGTATATAGTATAGAGAAAGATGTATACCTGGGCAATATTACTTTAATGGAATAATTAAGCATGTTTGCTTGGCCTCGACACAAAAGCCAAGGTAAGAACAAGATGAAGATAAAGATGAAGGCGGTGGCAAGTTTGTTTTCTTAGTCTTTGTGCTATGGGTTGCCTTTAGGGTCGCGGCTGACAATGGCTCAAATGCAATTGTCAAAAAGGAGACTGCAAGAAAGGAAATGTCAAAGGGAAGAACGGAGAGAAAGAGAGAGAGAGCGAGAGAGAGAGACAGAGAGAAAGAGAAGAAAAAATCAACCATAATCATATTGAATGACAAATAATTGAGGTTAGTTTAGCCATTGACCTAGGGGATAGAATCGCCGGCAAATCAAACTAAACTAGTTGCAAATGTCAAACACGTTTCAGGGCTCATGAGAAGCAGCAACAGTACCACCAGCAGGATAGATGGATTGTTCGAAATTGGAGGCGTTAGAGAGGCGGGTATAGATCCTCCTTCATTCCCATACAAAAGCTTACAATTTTCTAAAGAAAAACTTTTTTGTATAACGGAAAAAGCAAAAGTTTTTGCCTTCATCGACACCGCAACGAGAATTGTGTTTAGTCGTCATACAAAAGCCACAGAGCAAAAAAGGAAAAATAAAAAAAGAGAAAAAAAAAATGGAGACGGATGAGAAGTGGCTAGAAGGCTGGTTGTGGTGCTGATGCATCGTCACTTCCTTCTTTGCTAATCCATAGTCATAGAGTCACACTCGGCTAGTGATAGTTTTAGGCGTACGTGTGGAACGTTTCAATTTAGCTCTCGGATCTGGCTACTTGCCTTGCTCTCTCCTTCGTATCCTTTTGGCTGCTTCAGTTGGTCGCGTGCACAGCAAAAATTGAATTTATTATCATTGGAATTGATTGCGAACAGCAGCATCAGCAACATCAGCACCAGCCCCAGCACCAGTACCAGCACCAAGCAGCAAGCAGCAAGACCAGTATCAAGCAGAAGGCAGCCAACTACTCTAATAAGTTCCAGTCACAATGTCACAATTTACAACCATCTTCTGTCACTGACTTTGATTTATATTGAAAAAGAAAGTATTGTAATGCTATTGACTAATTTTGAAACGCAGCACGAAGATACATACATATGTTCATATATTCTAGAAAAATCAAAACCTTTGACCACGTCATATTTACTGTCTACTGTAACTAGTGTAAATTCTCTCTTTTTCTCTCTCTCTCTCTCTCTTTCCAAATAAGACGCAATTTGCAGCTTATCAAGTAGGTCATCTACTTTCGCATATTTAATCAGAGAGAGGATATTGTCAAAGCTTTTTTGAAATTAACAACAACAAAGGCTCAAAATATAATAATAACGTGGCAAGGGTCTGAAGCTTCCAGAAATATCATAACATACATAACACACCATTAAACTGTAAAACTTTTAGAGAGAGAGCGATTGACAATGATGGTGGCATTTACACTTATATTCTAGAAAAATGAAAACATTTGACCTCGTCATATTAACTGTCTTCTGTGACTACTGTAAATTCTCTCTTTCTCTTTCTCTTTCTCTTTCTCTTTCTCTTTCTCTCTCTCTCTCTGTCCAAATGAGATGCACTTTGCAGCTTATCAGGTAGGTCATCTACTTTTGCATATTTACTCAGAGAGAGGATATTGCCAAAGCTTTTTTGAAATTAACAACAACAAAGGCTCAAAATATAATAATAACGTGGCAAGGGTCTGAAGCTTCCAGAAATATCATAACATACATAACACACCATCAAACTGTAAAAGTTTTAGGGTGAGAGCGATTGACAATGATGACGACATTTACACTTACATATACACATATACACATATATACATCCATCTCTGTTTGCATATGCATCAACTGTAAATTCTCATTCTTAATGGCGTGATCAGGTCTTCTAAGAGATATTGCCAAATTCTCTTGACAACAACAATGGCTCCAAATACACTTTTCACTTAGTAAGTTCCGTACGGTACAATTACACACACTTTATCAAAACTCACTCACTACGCCAAATCAGAAGTTGGGTGTGATAAAAAACACTCAATTTGAGTAAATTTTGGGATGCGTCGACTGCGGCGTCGGCGCATTTTCATAATTTTTTTTTCACTGCCTGACCACATATTACGTGAACCACTAAACCGATTTTCACATTGTTAACACCCAAGTGAAAGATAATTACATTAGCTTAAAACCCGCTACATATTAATTTACGCGATAAGAAATTTAGATGAATATAAAAATGCACATGTATATATGTATAAGTAGAATTTTAACGGACAAGCTTTTTTAGCAATTGAACGCGGCAACCGGCAAATGTGAACTGCAGAACAAAAGAAAAATTTTTAAGAATTGCCGAAACAAAGAGATCACAGGAGAGAGCAGAAGATAGCAAAGTGAGCGTGAGAGCTAATAAGAAGGATAGGTGAACGAAGAAACAACCGTTAAAATGACTTGCTAATTTATATCAGAGAGAGAAAGGGAGAGAGAGAGAGTGAGATGAGAGATTTTCTGTTTATAACAACAACAATACTCAGTCACTTTGTATGCATCTTTTATATGTATGTATGCATGTACGTATGTATGTATGTACGTATGTATGCATGTACGTATGTATGTATGTACGTATGTATGTATGAACGTATGTATGTATGTACGTATGTATGTATGTACGTATGTATGTACGTATGTATGTACGTATGTAAGTTCGTATGTATGTACGTATGTATGTATGTACGTATGTATGTATGTATGTGCAGATTTGTTGCTATGCAATTTTTCTTTTTGTTCTAGAAGAACACGGTAGAATAAAAAACTGTAAATAAATATCAATTTAGAACAATGCACTTTGATCGGGCTAAAAATAAAAAATAAACTTGGGTGTGTCTAAATTGTATATGTATGTATGTATTTCTTTTAATTATTATGCTTACCTTTAATTTTGTATGTATGTATGTATGTATGTTTGTATATTGAAATGTATAAAAGGTTATTTATACTGGTGGCATTCCTGGTGTTGATTAAGGAATTACAATTTGTTGTGAAGATATTCAAATTCCTTCCTAAGACTATTAGGTGTTGATGGACAAAATATTATTATTATATAGATTTCTATGGTTTTTTATTCGTAATACTAATATTGCACAGTATTCTATAAAGAAAATATCTTTCTAATCCTGTTTTTTATATTCATTTTCACTAATTAACAACAAAAATATAGTTTGGTCTCAAAAATGTATATTTCGTTAAATTAGACCGTTTCTATAAGGATTATAGATACCTTAATGGCAATAATATTGCTTTCTTCATTTGATACGTCATATTACGATTCCATATTACCAATCATTGTACCCAAATATACATTTTTGATCTAAAATATACATTTTAATGCCTTGAAATTCATTTACAAATATAAATTTAATTCAATTAGTTGCTAAAAAGGGATTATTATTTAAAGAAACATAAAATGCATTGGCTAGATATATTTGTTAGGCTATGTCCGAACGATAAAACTTAAATTTTGTGTTCCATTGTAGCAAAGAATATTTCATACTCACTTCCTGCCTTCCTTCAAACTCATATTCATTCATACATACGTACGTACTCCCTGAAGTTCAAATTCAATTGTTTTTAAACAAATTTTTTTTTCTTTTTGCTTTTGTTAAAGTGCCTATCAAATTCTTGTTAATTTTTTTTTCTTTTCCAATTTTTGGTCTTTTGCTGATTACACTTCGAACAGTAGTAGAAGGGAATGGTTGAGGTGAGGTGGGGGGAGGGGGTCTGGAAATGGGAAGGATTCTTCCGTTCCGGAAGTTGTGTGCACATTGGGGCCTGGCCAAAGTCGTTAAAGCTTCATTTCCGGCGCAGCCATGCATGTAACCAGCCATTGACCAGTTGGAATAAAAAAAAAAAAAAAAAAAAAAAGAGGGAAGAAAAATAATTTGCAGGAACGGGCAAAGTGGTAGTGTTGATGGGATTGGGCATTTGGGATGGGGGGGTCACAGGTCGGTTAAATGCGAAAAGTCAGCGTCGGTTCCTCTGATGAGTAACCATTGTGTGTGTCTGTCTTATCTTTTATATTTTTTGGATTTTAAAGCGAATTTAAATTAATTAAAAGACTCGTCACCTCGGCACGTAAACATTAACAGCAGCAACAAAAGTTTTGTGGTCAGAAAAGGAAAGGAAAGGAAAGGAAAGGGAGAGGGAGAGGGAGAGGGCGAGAACGGAGAAAGAGTGCAAAAAGTTGTGTGTGGCTGGTAAGAGGGGTAAATGGATCGTGGTGGGGATGCAAAAAGGGTATATAGCATGATTACTGCAAACACTTTCATTAAAATTATTATGGCAGAAAATGCTTTTTGCTTGGTTGCAATTGTTTCCACTGAACCTGAAGTTGTACCCACATGAACGCACCCCAGTAAACCCTTCCACACACTGACTACTCCCAACCATACATCCCCTTTCTCTATTTTCATGCGTTTTTCCACCGTTGCTTGTGTTGCTGTTGTTGTTGCTGTTGTTGTTGTTGCCGTTGCTGCTGTTGCTGTTGCTGTTGCTGCTACTGCTGATATTTGCTGTTAGCCCAAAGGCGGCAAAACTGTTGGAGTTGCATCAACAGCAGCAGCAGCAGCAGCGGGAAAAGCAGCAGCGGCAACAGCAGTTGGAGGTGTTTGTCTGCGGTGCCGCGTGTGCTGATTGCTTCAGTTACCAAACCGGTAGTGGAAAGGGCAAAAAGTGGGTGGTCGGGGAAAAGGGAGAGGGGGGTGGGGAAGGCTACATGAAAATGCAATGTGCTTCTCGAAATGAAAACATTAAAAATTTAATTGCGATAATACAAGCGCATAAAATGTTAATGGAGTGTATGTAATCTGACACAGCAGAAAACTGGAGCTGCTAGAGGAGCCCTAGACAACGATGAGGAGAAGGATGATGACGACAACGGCGACGACGATGAAATAGCCAAAAGGAAACAGCTGTAATGAAGGATAAAAGAAATTAAAATGCTTTGTGTGTGTGTCTGTGGGTATTTTCGTGTGTGTGTGTGTGTGTGGCGCATGAGGAGGTGCTGCTCCTGCTACTGGCAGTCATGATGTGCCACTTTCAACACACCAAACCAAAGACGTAGCCACACCATGCAATGAATGCCAGAAATGCACATTAAAGTCGGTTCCTTGTTCTCAATGAGAAGGAAGAAAGATAGCCAAAGAAGGACACACGGATAGGTATGCAACAGAAGAAGGGGCATCGGAGAAAGAAAGAAATACAAAATGCCTGCATAAAGCAAGGAATAAAAAAAATGTATGCAGGTGCAAAAGCATTTTGAAAAACAATCTCTACTTCTTTCTATACAAAAGCTATCGAAACATTTAATACCCTTTTTTAAAAGGAATGCATGAAAAGTTTTAGCTCATGGTAAGGTAAGAAAAATATAAAATTTGAATCAATATATACAATATATATACATATCTATATATTTTGTTGTTAAAGCCCGGCTCAAAAAATACCTAGAAAATAATAATAGTTAATTTTATTATCTAAAAATAACTAATAATTTTTTTTTGAACTAAAAGAAGTTTCAGTTTAATTATATGTATAAAGTTCAAAATTTGTAAAATTAAGTAAATTTACAAAGTTCTCTAAAGCTCTTTTTTTTCAAATACTTTCTTTTCGCAGTATTGAATCAGATCCATTAAGTAATACTATTTAATATTTATTGCAAAAAGTTTTTTATTTTCTTTTAGTATAAATATAAAATATAGTATTAGTATATATATAAAAAATAACGTTATTTTTTGCCTTTGCCAGCACTAAAATTATAAAAATATTTGCAACGATTCATTCTTCCACTCACATCAAATCTGTAAAAGAAATCCATAAGATTTCCGACCTCATTTGTATATATAAAATATAAAATCGTAAACTCTTTCGCATCATTAGCATTTACATGATTTAGCCTAATATACCTTGTAAATATTTGCATTTTAGTTAGAGTTAAAACCAAGTTGAAGTATTGCGAAATTCAACTCGACAATATAGTGAGTCGAAGGTGCTTGCCGCGTAGTCCTCTTCAACATTTGAGTTGAGTTGCGCACAGTTAAGTTGCATCTCCTTCTGTATTGGCAAAACAAAAACAGGAAGTGCTCTGCGTTGCGCTTAAGTACTTCCGCTGCCTCATTGTTGCCAACAAGAAGCTAAGAAGCAGACTAAGCACTGTGTGCAATAGAGAAAGTAGATGAATAGAAAGAGAGAGAGAGAGAGAGGGGGAAAGCAGAATGAGTGGGTGAATGGAGAGGTAGATTGAGTTGCAATCGCAACGTCATAAATGTTGCTTCTGGCTGTTTTGTGCTACCTGTCAGAGGGCACTACTGCAATCAAAAAGTTATAAAGCCATACCCATACATATACATAAATACATACATACATACATATACGTACATACATATACATACATACATATATTTAGCATATCGAAATGCTGACAGATTATTTAGCTTGAAGGCAAAAATACAGAAAGCATTCAAAATAAATTGCAATATGGTAGCTCGATTTCAACTAACTTTACCTGCATTTCATTTATTCTATATCTTATCATATATACATATGTATACATATAGTGTGTATATATAATCGTTACATCAGCTGGTTACTTCATTTTTAGCCATATGGCCAGGGCCACCTTTTTAAAATGCAAAACAAAACTTTTCGGTTAACAATACTAATCCGGCAATTTATGCAGGGGATTTCAACAGTAGCAGCCAAAAAACTCCATCCACCCCACCAATAGCAACATCAGCATCAGCAGCAGCAGCTGGACCACAGCTGCTTAAACAAACTTAGTGGCTTGGGGGTGCAAAAACTACTACAAAATATCCAGTACCGTCCGCCGTCACCCTCTCTTCACCCCGCCCCCCTCTGCAGTGCCACCAAAATTGTGCGACAAAAATACAATGGTTGAGGGTGGTGGGTGGAGGGTTGAGGGGGGTTTTGGATCCATGGAGCCATGTCCATGGACATGGCTGAAAAGATGCCCAATTATGCCAACAACATAAAGAGACAATGAGCGCAGCAACTACAAAAACAACAACAACAACAACAACAAAAAAACAAAATTATATGAAGAGCTTATAAAACTTTTCAATATACATATATATATATATATACAAATATATATATATATATGTGTATACAGACCTTCCCCGTGATGCTGATCTATGGCGTATGGAGGCAACTTTTGATGCCGCTCAACGTAAATTTTCTCTCGTTAGCGTCATCCCCGCTGCCCCTCTGCCCGCTCCGCTTTGCCAGAACTCCTCCTGTTTGGTCTTAAAAACAATTCATTATAGAATTAGAAAGTAATTCGAACGGAAATTTTACTTGCGGCGGATGGAACGTTGTGTGTAACGTTTCTACTAAAAAATACCGTTAGGGTGATCTCTTTGCCTCTGCATCTGTGTGTGTGTGTGTGTGTGTGTGTCCGCGTGGGTGTGTGTCTGTTTGATAGAGAAAAATTGTGAGTGGTGGGGGGGGATTGGGGGGATGGGTAGATGGAGATGGGTCTCTCTGGTCCGCACCTCAACATAAAATTTAAGGCGATTAAAATGTCAAACACGACAAAGCGTGCGGTATTAAAAATACCAAACAACGTGGCAGGCAGCAACAACCGCTGACACAAACACTAACACACAGATACACTCACACACACACACACACATACACCTACCAACACAGTAGCAATAGCTATTGCCAGGGCTGCACAAGAAAAAAATGTAGAGCAATTGAAACAATTTAATAGAATGAAAGCAAGTGGAAATAAATCGAGCCAAATCAAAGTGTAAAGTTTAAAACGTTTTTCAGTAACTCAAAAGTTTTCCACAACCTTGAATGAACTTCTTTTGATATTTACAGAAGTTACAGAAGAGAAAAAACAAAAAAAAAAAACAAGCCAACTCTTGTAAAAGATTTCATAAAGTATTGCGGATAATGTAATATTTGGAAGAATTGTTTTATTTAAATCATTTTAAATTGTTCTTTTAAACAATTGAAATGGTAGAAGAGAGATATATTAGCAAAGTAATTGATTTAAAACAAACTTTCTTATTTTTAATATAGCATAATATAAAGTAAATTAGATACTTCAAAGTTTGACAGGGGTCACCTTGCTATAAATAAATAAAATTTTCAAAAATAAATACAAGTCAAGTAACAATTCCAAAATTTCGAATTTGTCAGAGTTTGAATAGAATATAAAATTATGAGTTTAATCAGTTTATTCTTCTATATCTAGTATCTCTATATTATACATAAGACAATATATAAGGTGGCGCGCATCAGGTTAACGATACATTATTCTTTTTTTTGTAACTTTTATATCGCCCTTTATGAATAGATCCAATTTTTAAAATAACTATTTATTATTCTAAATGATAACATAAAATTTCTAACCAATCAACCCATTTTTTAATCAATTGTATTGAGCTTTTATATATTATATTTTATATATTTGTTTTGAATATTTATGTTTATTTATAAAATTTTCTATAGAAATTCCTTTATAAGATAAAGTATAAGATCATTTAAATATAGTTTAAAGTTTTATTTCAAGCTAATCTTTTAGATAATTCAGTATACAGAAGTACATTTATAGATAATAATATAGTTCTGCTTCAGATATATATATATATATTAAATAGTTTGAGAATTTAGTAAAGTGATATATATAGTAGATATTAATATTATACCAGGTATACATACATATATGAAATAATTTTTGGAATTTGAAAGAGGTGAAAGCGAAATAAGAAATGAAACAAAGAGAAAATGATCTCTTAATATAAGAAGATTATAATACTATTAGTATATACTATATAGTATATATACTATATAGTATAAAGTATATAGTGTATATATTATATAGTATATATATACATATATATTACTTCCAATATATACATACATCAAAGTGTATAGAAATATTAATGAATTTTGAATTTTAACTCATCCCTATAATATCTATCAATTTTTAGTTCGTGACTGTGTGTGTGCGTTGGCGTCTCTCTCTGTGTGTGTATGGATCTGTGGCACTTTGAGAGTAGCTCTCTCAATTTTCAGCTGCTGTTTGCTTTTGCATAACAATTTTTTGTTGTATTTTTTTTGTGTTTTGCTCTTATTGTTGTTGTTCTTGTTGTTGCTGTTGTTGTTTGCTTTCAGTGTTAAGTACTTAACGGCATGTCATCGCTGTTGGTCAGACAGAGAAAGCAAAAAGCATGGCAAGAGAGAGAGGGAGAGAGAAAGAGATAGAGAAAGGGACAAGCCAAGGAGAATGAGATGGAGTGAGCATTTTAAGGCTATTTTGACTGTCAATTAGTTTTTTTTTGCGATGCTTTTTCTCTTGTTATTGTTGTTGTTGTTGTTGCTGCTCTTTTACAATAAAAATTTAAGTGATTTTCACTTGCACTTTAAGTCAATGATGTTTTTCCAATTGTTTTCTTCTTTTTGTCTATCTAGTGTACATATATGTGTGTATGTGTGTGTATGTCTTTGTGTATGTTTTGGTTGTTTGTGTGTGAATAAGAAAAAGAAAATTGCGCAAATTGTGTGACAGCGTGTAAAGTTGGCACTTTCACACATAACTCATAACTTTGTGGCGAAAACTTTCGCTCATCCAGCTAGGGTTTTTTTTTTTTTTTTGGTCTATAGAAGAAGCGAAGGGAAGAAGCTTACATTGGCGACTATTTGGACGCTGAGACTGCGACTGAGACAGAGAGACTATTTATCTGTATGGGTGCTCTCCCTCTCTTACTCTCTCTCTCATTCTCTCTGTCTCTGCCTCTGTCTGTATTCCCCTTCCGTTAAACTGGAGTTTTGACAGCGCATATAAAAGACCATAAAACAAAAGTTTTTACTCAACTTTCAACGGCAGCAGTAGAAGCAGCACCAGCATCAGCAGCAGTAACTTTAACGCCTACAAAAGCTTTACACACACACACTCACACACACGCACAACCACTACCTCGGCTAGCCTCAGCCAGTCTAAACTATAAACTCTTTGCGGCATTAGAAACGCAGTGGCAAAGAGCGCAAAATCTCAGATTCTTTTTTTTCCTACATTATTTTTTGTGCTCTCAAAAAAGTTGTACGCGGTTTTATATGTGTATGCATATGTATGTGTGAGTGTGTATGTGCGTATGTGTGTGGCAAACAAACGTCACTACCAGCAGGAATAGGTTGCTCATGAATTATGAAAAAAAAACAGAAATTTAACGTTAGAA
The DNA here is from genome assembly GCA_018150375.1 of Drosophila sturtevanti. NCBI lineage: Eukaryota > Metazoa > Arthropoda > Insecta > Diptera > Drosophilidae > Drosophila > Drosophila sturtevanti. The sequence continues at coordinate 865,792 of JAECWJ010000317.1, forward strand.
AAAAATTCGCAAAAAACTACTAGAAGGAAGAAAAAGAAGGAGAGGGAGAAAGAGAGAAGGGGGAGAGAGAGAGAGAGTACTAGTAGCACAAAAAAAAAAGAGTTGCTCAGCCATGCAATGAAACTTTGTTTCCAAAGGGTCTTTTTTTTTTCTACTGTAGCCTTCTTGTTTACGCTTGAAATTAACTGGCAAATGATAAGTTTCAATTGCAAATAACATGCATCTCTTATTCTTCAGAATCGTAACCTATTCGACATTTATTAGCGAAACGTGAGTGCTAAAAATTTAATTCGAAATGAAAAGTCTAATTAATCATTTACAATATAACATGGAAATGCCCTGATAAGTATGCTACAAAATTGTGAATCAAAAATTGCTCATAAATACATTTTAATAATAAATAAATAAATTTAAGAAAACTATAGTATTATTTTTAACTAAATTTATAATAATTTCAAATTGATTCTTAAGCACATATTTGTTATAGCCCTTGGTTTTTTTTTTTTTTTTGGATCATTCCTACCAGTTAAGATTATCCCAAAAACTGAGTTTTGATTTTAAATTAATTCGTAAGTTTTTGATATTGAATGTGAATTTCTATATTCTAGTCTTTGAGCTGTTTTCAGTTTTGTAAGCAGATGGAAAAGTGTATGTACTTGAATCAAAAGTAAAGACGGGCCACTTTAGAAGGAAATTCTTTAGAAGTGGTCTTCCAGATTATAGTATCTTGTATAGCTATAGTATTGATGTTACTTCTAGTCAGCTTAGTTGATTGCTTGTTAATATTTTTGCATGAAAATCAACCTAATCTTTTTTGTGAAAATATTAATTGATATCCTAGACCTAGTTTCTTTATCCTAAATAACTTTTGTAACCTTATAATAATAAATAATGTCAAGCCACAATTAAAAAGCGAACAAGTGAACTGGATGGGAGCCTTACAAGCTAAATAGTCTTGATTTTAAATATAATATATAATGAAACCTACGATATATAAATCTACTTAAAACAATCAAACATTTTTAATTAATCCTGTCAATTAACTTAAATGCATTTTAAAATAAATAATAAATACAAAGTTATAACACTTATCGAAAGATAACTTTTCTATTAAACTATTTGAAACAATTCTTTCATACATAAACAGATTTTTAGCTATATTTCAGCAAAAAAAAAAGATGACGTTAGCATAGCTAGCATATAATTTCATCAATTAATTATGCTCACTTTCTCAACAACATAAATATAACCATTTTCCATATAAAAGTTTATATTTAGAAGATTAAATAAAGTCTACCAAAAAGCAGATTTAAACAGTTTTAACAAATAGAGTTACTACTCAGAACTGATTGGCAAACATACACATACACACACACACACAGACAAACACACACATACAAACACATTAGTTTCAAAAACAAGAACAAATATGAGAAAAAAGAAGAACGAATGAGAGAAAATGTTCACCCGCATTTGAAATGCAACTGTGTTCTATTTGCTGCTCTAATGAAGTAATAGAAAATGCAAAACGCTGCATAAAAAATGGGAAAACATTTTTCAAAACGCAATTATGTTGAACGGAGGTATGTATGGATGTTAGGGGACCTCTATTCCCTCTCCCGGGACAACCAAATGGCCAGCGTCAGCTGCAACATCGTCATCATCATCATCATCATCATCATCACCGATGTAGTCGTCTGCATCATCGTCGTCGTCGTCCTTGTCGTTGTCGTTGTCGTAGTTCTGGCTAATAATAATAACAGCTCATGAGCACTGACATTTGACAAATGTTGGTAAAGGAGCGTCAGCCACACGCCCCAAAAATAACAACCCACTCCCATTTATTTAACATGCAAAAATGCAGTCGGAATACATTACTTCTTATTAACTGAAAGTATAGAAAAGAAGCCAACAGATGAAGAAGTGGTTTTAGACTATAGAAACGGGAGAGGTTGCGGATGGTCAGGGTATGCGTGGGGGAGGGGGGGAGGAGAAAAACTTAACCAAAACCATTGGAAAATGATCGGCCATATTGACAATGGCTTGTCACAAATTGTTTATTACAGGAAATGTCAAGTCATGTCTGCAAGTCCGAGAATGATGCTAAAGGACCTCAAGTCCTTGGCAAATCAAAATGACAACACAGCTTCTTGGCATTGGCATTGTTACTGCTGATATTTGTTGCTGTCGTTTATTGTTGTTGTTGCTGTTGTTGTTGTTGTTGTCCCTGACAACACAAACACAAGGCACAAGAAGAAAAGGAAAAACTTCTCCATCATGTTGATTTTCTTTTCTCGCTCGCTCGCTCGCTCTCTCTCTCTCCCTCTCCCTCTCTAGTTCTGTAACTGCCTTACCACCATCTATCTCTTTCCCATTCCCCCCTTTTATTGTCTCCCTGTTGTCTATTTATTAAAAAAGTTTTGTAATTATAGCAATGCGTTTGTCGTACTCTCAGAAAACCAGCAACCTGAGAGTAAGAGAGCTTGGACATTTTATACAGCAATATACCCTCTATATACATATATTACCCTTAAAAGGGGGTATATCTATACAATTGGAATCTATATACATAGCTAGTAAAATAAAGTATTTTTCTTGATATTTTATTAAGATAAAACTTGGCAATGTAATTATTTAATTATTGTTAATTTATTTATTTAATAGCTACAATTTGGGAAATAAAACTATAAAAAGGAACAAAAGTTAAAGTTTTTGTATTTTATATCATTTCAACTTTTTTCCTCTTAAATATTCTGAAATAACTTGAATAAACTTTACTAATGAAATCTCATTTTCCATTGTAAAACAACTCCAATTACATGTCAGAAGCTATAGGATAACTATATAGTCGACTTTTGGTTTACAGGTAGAAGAATTTGTCGTTGTTTGGCGTTGTCAAAGCAAATTAAACTCAAACAAGACAATGCTTTTTCAGCTTTTTCAGCTTTTTCCTGATTTTCCAGGGGGGTTTTGTGCCCCTTATACTACTCTATGCATTATTGAAATTATTAAAAACATGCTTTTTCTCCACAACAACAGAAGAAGACGACACTATTGTAATTATTTTCATTTGCCAAATGACCTTTGTTGTCCAGTGTTAAGCTTCCCAGAACATGGCCCCCCCCCCATCCCCCCATTGCCCTCTGAATCATGTCCAAAAATTACCCAAAAAGTACTATGACACTCTACACTCTCTCCTTCTCCTCTCCTTTTTCTCTCCTTCTCCTCTACATACTTCTCTTTCATTCCTCTTGTACTCTCTCAATCTCACTCTCAGTTTGCCAAACAACATTTTATGCAACATTTTTCCCCAAATTACTTAAACAAATGCCCCAAGTGGCAGTCAGGCCAAGGATGTGTAAGGATTGGGCCCAACTTTATGGCCAGACAACAACATTTTGAGCCAACAAGTGAGTTTTGGTTTTCTAAATGTTTAGGAAATTCAATTCATTTAAATAAAGAGAAGAAAATTCTTAGGAAAATGTACTCTACATATATTTGATATTAGTAAATTTACTGGACTATAAACAGAAGCAGAAGTAGTAAAGTAAATATCTATTGGCTATAATTATTATTTATATTATTTACAAAACACAAGATAATAACAACTTTCAATGTATATATTTATATAATAATTTAAATGAATAAACATCTATGAACATTTATATTTGATATTATTTATAGTAAAATTTTCTATTGAACATTTTTAGTCTTAAAAGCAATATATGGAAAATAAATATTAAATTAGTATGAGCTAACAAATTATATTAATTAATAAATACTGTACCTAAACCTTAATCAAAAAAGACTATTTTAACTTGGAAATTTAAGTTCTCAATTTATAATTTGTGGTAAATTTAAATTAACTAACACAAAAACTCATAACAAAAGCTTTTAGTAACAATTATTTTTAATTGCAACATTAAAATAAAAGCAGTTTACATTTTTTTTTTTTAAATTAGAAATTAAAGTCTTTTAACTACAATTTTGTATAGACTTACCCATTTAATTACTTAATACTAAAAGCCACAACAAAACATAATTTAAAAAGTAATTGCTCTCAATTGTCAAATTGTATATTTAATTGTTAGAAAAAAGTTCTTACCCAGAAACCTCGTAAAAATCTATTTAACTTTAACTAATAAGAAATCTTTGAATATTCGTAAACTATTGAAAAAATAAAATATAATTCCATTAAAAATTGAATCCTTGTTCAACCTCATTTCGCTAATAATAATAATAATTAAATATTCAAGTTCATAAATTAAATATAATTAATTACCATAAGATCATTTCTACATTATTTGGTTAGAGAAAAATCCAACATAATTTCCATAAACAAAGAAAATGTATAAATGCTTTAACAAATTATGCCATATGCTTAAAGAGAAAGGTTTAGCATATAGAAATTCATGCTAATATACATTATATTCGGTGTTCTTTTTGTTTACTCTCAAAGTACAAATATTTATCATAAAATATTTATATTTTCTTCAATTTTCAAACAGAGGAGTAAAGAAAAATGAAACAAGAAACAAGAAGAGAAAAATTGGATATTAGACTTACTTGTGGTAGGGAAACCGCAGAAAGCACGCAAGCATGAAACGAACAGAGAGAGAGGGAGAGAGAGAGAGAGGGAGAGAGAGAGAGAGGGAAAGAGAAATAGAGGACTGAGACGGCAGCTAGCTAATTAATTTTAATAAATTGGCCGCAGACATACAAAGATATATGTATACACATATACATAGATATATAAACATATATATATATATAGATATATAGATAGATAGGTAGAAGTTAACACAATAAACGTTGCCTAGGCCGACTAAAAACCGAAAATTAAATAAATCCTTTTTGCCTTCCGGGCCCCCCCCCACCCACACCCATATTTCGAGCATTTTCTGTCAAATTAATATACGCTAAGAAACTGAGTGGGGAGCTGTGGGGGGTGGGGGAAACCCTCTGCTTGTTGCCTGATAAAGTGTTGCCACATATGAATATGTATGTGGAATTGATGCTGCTACAATTACCGTTACCGCTAACTACACACACACACACACACACACACACACACAGACACACACACTCAAAGATAGACAGACACAAAGTGTATGGGGTGGTTAGTTGATGGCAACTTTTGCCAATTTACGGCACTTTTGGTCGCAGCAACTTTCACATATAAATTATTGACAGCTTGTAAATTTCACTAAAGTCAGTTTTTCGTGGTACTGTTGCGCCATAAAACGCTGACATACAAACACACAACGAGGCATATACGCATATAGTACATACATACATACATACATACATATATACGCACTGAAACATAGTGTGCGAAATTAATGGCAAAAATACCAACAAACACTCACACACAGACATACACACACACACTTACAAAGAGTGTTAGATTTATTTTCATGTTTGTGTTTTTTTTTCGTTTCTTTTTTGGTTATTTGTCTTTTTTTCTTCTAGTTCTTTTAGGGCTGCTCTAACCCTTTCTCTTAATGCAGACACATTTGCATATTGTGAACGAGGAAAAACCTCTTGGAATATTTTAATGGACCATGGTTGTGCGTTAATTTTCTTTACTTTTCAACAACATTGGTACGGTCATGCACTTTGTGGCTATTAAGGACACATTAGTCCGAATAAAATTTATGTATGTCCAATGCTAATGAGAGACAATTGCATTTTAAATTTAAATCTGCCAGATGTTTTCTATAATATGGTGACCCCGACGTCATTTGCCATATGTATGTGTGTGTGTATGTGTGTGTACGTTTTGTTTTATATATTTTTGTATTGGTTTTTGTGTGTTAGTAAAATATAGTTTCAAAAAATAAGTTTCAATGGACCCGGCTTAAAATTAATCGTCATAAAAACGAAACGAAGTCATTTCGAAAAATTCATCTTAAAGTTCGTAAATATCTTCGAAAAATTTCACGAGAGAAACACACACACACACACAGAGACAGAGAGAGAGAGAGAGAGCTGGTATAAGAGTAAGCTCTCCATCTCTCATATTCTGTAAAAAAGAGAGTCCAAATGCTTGTGCCATAAACTTTCGTCCTGTTAAGACTTACGATAAAGTCAAAAGTACGACAAAGTGTTGCCAAGTATAACAGTTAAGTTTAACAGTCACTGTAAAGTCCTTGCAAAAAGAAACTTTTACGAATTTTAACGTTGAAATTTGCCACAGTAAAATGTTAATTGATATAAGATTGTTTGAACTTTTCTTGATTTTGATTTGTTTGTTTGTTTTTTCTTTACTTTTTTTTTTTTTTTTCTTTCTGGCGACTAGCTTTAAGGATCTTAGCAGGAACTTAACGTTTTTGCTGTGCGTACCGGAAATAATAATCAGCAACAAACACTTACACTTCTCCCGCTGCCGCTACCGCTGCTCCCGCTTCCCGCTACACTGTCTTTGTATGGCTGGGGTTGATGAATACTCGACATCACGTACATACTGTACGAATTGTACGTGTTTCCATTGTAAGAAAGAAAAGTAAAACAAAAAAAAAAACATAGGATAAATATATATATATATCTGTATATATATATATATAGAAATTTTTCGCCAAGCATGCAGAAATAGAAACTGTTGCCAAAGATGCTCGCGGTTATGCGGCCAGAACCAAGTCAGAAACAGCATTGGGATGTATGTATATGTGTGAGTGAAATAAAACAGAGTGAAAGAGGGAGAGAGAGAGAGAAAGATGGATCCATAGCCATGCCAAAAAGCCGAGGAAGATTCTGTTGTCTAGGACTTTAGCCCATACAAAATGCCATTTATCATATTCGCATACCCTCCCCCCTCCTCCACCATGTTTCCCATTCCCCTTGCATTGCTATTCTTTCACCCCTTGTACCATTCTTTCAATGGGATCATGAGTGTTTTATTGCAATTAATCATTGAACGCACGCACGCTCAACAGACATACAACTCGTTACCTCTTCCCCCTCTACCCACCTTCGTAGGTGTGTGTGTGTGTGTGTGGTTCTACTCCCCGAAACGGTTTTCATAAATGTTAAGTTGATAAACTGCTCTTCCCGCTATTAACTCCTCTTCCAGTACTGTTCCAGCTTTTTCTTACCCCATTTTGAGTATTTGTTGTTGTTGTTGTTGTTATTATTTCTTATGCTACAAACATGTCGCAGTAGTTGCCACAAGCTTTATCACAATTAAGATGAACGAACAAGAAATAGTATGAGGCCAGGACAAGCGGTAGCATGAGAGGAAGTCATATAAATTCAGTAGTCGTGAGTTGAGTGAGGCATAAGATAATAAGTATATAGGCAAACAGGTAGATAAAGTCTACTATATATATACAAATATATATATATGTGTGTGTGTGTGTATTGTGAGGTAAGTTTATTAGGTAATTTGTTTAGTTGTTATTTCATTTTCTGAAAGAAAACATATAGTATCTTATATATGGCAAAAAATAAATATATATATATACATATACATATGTAGGTACATTTATTTGTCTAGAACTTTTACTAAGAACTATTAGTAAGGAAGAGAAATATTTATTTTATATTCAATAGCATTTTATAGTCTAATTTTTTGTTCAGAGAACTTTGAATAAATGTTATTATTAACAACTTTTAAATTGTATTTAATAGTTAAACAAAAGCATCTAAATTAATTAAAACAAATTTTGCCCGATATCTCTGATCTATTCTATATTTCTATATCTTATTGTTGTTCGATCCTATCAATTCTAAAACTTAATTTAGATTAAGGATCAATGTACAGAATGATATGACATTTATTCAGGTAGCTCAAAATTTAAGTTCGAAAAAATGCGAAGAAACAGACAGACGGACAGAGGGGTGTGGTTATTGATGCTGATCAGGAATATATATATTTCATGGGGTCGGAAACGTTTATTTTACAAACATTTGTTCAATTTTATTATACTCTCTCTCTCTCTTTATACATATATACTCTTGGTCATTATCAAGGTTTACATTATTTCATCTGTTCGATATCCAATTAAAATCAATTTTGTTAAACAAAGTTCACCAAATCAAGATTAACCGATTATATTAATTAATAACTTAAATATTAAAGAAACATCAAATAATAGAGAATTCAATTATTTATAGATATATAAAAGAAGTCTAACCATTTACAAAAAACAGCCAAGTCAAAAATCCTTATTAATTACAATATTTGAATGCATATTCCAGGATATTTACAAGTCTGAGCAGCAGAAATAGGTGGAAAAGTAATTAATTGCTACTTTACTCTTCTTTTATTTTCAATAAAAACAATTTAAATTAGTCTTTCATATTCTAATTAGAATTGGCAAAAAGTTTAATATATTTTTCAATTATTTTTAAAGCTAATCAATTTTTCCAGCTAAATTGTAAATAAAGAACATATGTCTATAAATATGTATATATATGTATTTATTTGGAGCGAGAGAGAAAGAGATGGAGATAGTCTCTATGACTGAGCATATATGATAAACAATTTTATATGGCTCATAATTTTCCAAACCAATTCATCTTGCGGATGTATTTAATATATATGTATGTGTGTAAATGTGTGTATGTGTGTGTGTGTGTGTGTGTGTGTGTAAAAGGAGCAAACTCTCTGGCTACTGGTGTATCTCTCTCTAAAATTAACAATAACATTTCATTAAACTCATTAGCAAGGCAAATATTTGTGCAATTAATTAGTTTTAATTACAAGCCAGTTTGCCCCGAGTCGGTGGCGTATACGTGATATATAGAAGTATATAATTTATAATTAAATTTAAGCCGAGCTCACTTTTTTTTTCTGCCGCAACAAATTCAAATTGTTGTGAATTGAAACGAATTAAAGTTGAAATCCAATTGGAAAACTTGTGAAAAGCGAAAAATAGCAAATAATAGTGACATGACGAAATACAATCATAACCACATAAAATGAGTGAACAGAGGGTACAGTGTATGGGGTGAAGGGATGGGGTGCAAGGGTGGTAACAAGGAAAAGAGCAAAGCATAACAGAAGAAACTTTTGCCATAAACAACAGAGAGCAGGAGAAACAAAAAGGACGAGCAAATAACAAGCTGAATAATAGCAGCTTTCCACAGAGTCGAGAGAGAAGAAAAAAACGAATGAACACAAAACAAAAAGAAAAGGAAAACTATAATTTTAGGAGATGGTAGGAAAAAATAAAAAAAAAAAAGTAAAGTTGAAGACGGAGACGAAGATGGAGCAGAAGAAGAAGAGATGCAGGACAACCACAACAGAAATAATAATGGCATATAAATGAAGTAACAAACATTGTTTTCCTTTGACATAACTCATTAACCAGGAGAAGGCCAGCAGCTGAAAGTGAAGACAAATGCGAAAAGCTGCTGCAAAAAGGCACACAATAAGCCAAGAACAACCAAAAGTCATGGGCATGGCTAAGATAAATAAAGGGGAGGATTTAACCGACTGATACGATAAGGATATACAACATAGATAAATAGATTTAGACATTTCTTTAAACTATCTGGGGCTAAACTTAACATATTTGGACTAAAATCTAAATGTGGCTTTAACTTGATTAAATTTTTGACAGATACTTGTCTAGAAGTGCTTTTTATGGCCAAAACTAACTTCAATATGAAATATAAATTTTTGAATTTTGTAATTGATACCTTCGCTTTAAAAGATATCTTATATGTATGGGAAAACTAACTAACGTAAATACGTTTTAGTATTTAAAGATCTCTTATCTGTATGGAAAAACTAACATTTTTTCTTTTATTGAGTTTTTGAATTTTTTTTTAATTACCACAAAGAATAGGGAATTATTCTAAAAAAAATCTGCACAGTTTTAATAATCTTTGGATATATTTAAGGCCTTCATTTAAAGAGGGGTTCATAGTGACGCCTCTGATTTGGGGCATTTTCTCTTGCAATGAATGCTCTCTGCTGTCATTCACAATGTTGAAGATGATGAAGTCGAAGAAAATGGCCATCATTTGGTGTTGCCCTTATACACTCCATCTCCATCTCTCTTTCATTCTATTGCTGTTGCTCAACAACTATCTCTTTCCCTCTAAGCTGTTGCACATTTTAATAGACCCGAAAAACTGAAAATTTCTTAATTAAAACAATAAGAGGGGGAGCGGTAGACACACACACACACACACATACACAAACAGCAGCCACAAATGTCTGCAATTATTTTGCATGACAGCTACAGCAACAACAACAAGAACAACAGCAACAAGAACACCAGCAGCAGGCGTAGCAGCTGTTGGCAAATCTATCCACAGGCATTGCAAATCGCGACCGCAACCGCAACATGCCGTCAACTAAGTCGAAGGAAAAGCAAAAAGGAAAACCTTTTGGGTTTTCTTTTCTTTTTTTTTTTGGGTGCAAATGAAGAAATTCCTATTTTCTAGTCGCGCCTGTCACTCAGTTCTGTCCTCCCAGCCAGTATTCTGTCTAATCACAGGAGCGGACTATATTTCCTTATTAAACCTTAAACTTTAAGACAATTTTTTTTTTTTTTTTTTTTGAATGTGGATTTGATTTGATATAATAAATATTTTAGATTTAAATGTGAGATAATGTTGAGTTGTCTTAGATATATATTTTACTATGAGAGTAAAATATTAAAACAGTCAGACAAATAATTGAAATAATTGCAAATTCATAATTTTCTTACAATTCTTTGAAAATTAAAATCAATTTACTGTTGAATTTGGCTGACTCTGAGTTTTAGGCTTAAACATTTTTTAAAATTTTTTTTGATGGACAGCACTCGATTTTCTATAATCTTTTTTAAAAGTTGTTAGTTTTCGTTATTAAATTATTTTTTATGATTCTTTGAGTAATTATAATATCAACAAATACTGTAGAAAATTTTCAAATTTGTTAATAAAATATTTTGAATGCATTTTTTAAACTTTTTAAAAGTTTAAACATTGCATTTATATTGGGCAACAATTTTTGTTATATAATATTAATCTTTTAACCACTAAACCAAACTATTTTAATTAAAATTTTAATGAGAAAATTTATTTATCTTATTATCTTTTTATATCTAATAGAAAACAAACTTATCTGGAATATTAGATGAAGATTTTACAGTAATTGTTTATTAAAACCAAAAAAAAACAATACGAAAATAAGTTTCAATTCCAAATCTCTGACAAAATTGTTAAAGAAAAATAAAATCGAAGAGAGAACTCTCTAATCTTATAACCCTAACTAAAACCTATGCAATTTGTATTTATTGAACCATTTTGGGCCGACCCTCAATTCAGGCCCTGACAAATGATAAGAGAAAAATACTGTCAGCCAAAACATATGGAAAACTCAAATGATTTGACTTGAATGATAAGGCAGAAAACTAGTTTCATACTTAATTGGGCCAGCAATTGGTTATAGATGAATTGCCAAAAAATAAGTTGCTGAGCGGCAAAAAAAAAAAAAAAAAGCCTAGAGTAGAGAAGGCGGTGGGAGTGGCATTGTCACAGCTGCTTAATCGATTTTCAAGCAGCCAATGCCCATTTTTGGTTGTTATTTTTTGGTTGTATTTTTTTCCCCCTCTTTGCCCTAAAGTTATTTGCGGCCATTTTTTAATCTACACTTGAACGCCTTGGCCAGGGCCATCACGGTCCGTGTATTTGCTCAACGTGATGAGATTTTGTGGTTACTTTCTACTCCCTCCCCCACCTCCTTCCACCCTCTCTTCCTCTACGAGAAAAAAAAACACTTTATTTACATTTTTTCTTCCTTTTTTACTGTTGTTGTTGTTGTTTTTGGCTTTCGCATATCGATCTTTGGCTTTTGCCAAAATCTACGCCTCCATCAAAATGTGGTTTGATTTTTTCTACTTTTTCTTGTTGTTGTTATTTGTTGTTGTTATTTGTTAACGCAACAGCTGCCAGCTGCCGAGAGGCGCAAAACTTTTTGGCAGTCAAAAACCAAGGAAAAAGAAAAGATTGAACGAAAAAAAAAATATATAAAGAAACGAAAAATATTATAAATAACAAATGTTCTGTCTGGGTAGTCTATGATGAGGCGAAAAGACATTTTCAGTGATGAGTTAGCCTTCTGATGTCAATATCTACAAATCGATTCAATAAAATCGATTACTGAATCAATGTAAAACGATTTAACGGCTGAAATTGTATAAATATACATATATAGTACATATTTAATAAGTACATTATAAAAATGATTTTATGTATTCTGTAATAAAAGCCATTATTGGAAAGCAGTAAAAGACATCTGTTGGTTTGAACTCCAACTCAATTGTTGGTAAAAAAAAAATTCTTTTTCTAACAATCTCAGATTTCAATAAGCTATGCTATATTAAAGGAAAACTATCAGATTTTAGCTTTTCATATAGTAAATAGAATTTTTATAAGTTAATTACATTTTTATTTTATTATTCCGAATGCATTTTCTTTCTTTCATATCTTTTGAGCTGTTTGTAAAACATTTTTAAGTTGCAGATATGTGATTTATTTATCATCACTGTCATAACTCTAAATGCATTGCACTTTAGCCCCTCCCCCTCCCCCGACCGTTAGTTTTTCCCCCTCTTATTCACAAAACTCCCCCTTTTTGCTAACACTTTGGCTTGGCTCCCATTTCCTTTGCTTTCCCTTAGAACTATTTAAGATTGGGTAGTTGGTTGTGGGAGGGGTGGGAAATATAGTAAGGATTGCATACTTTCAGGCAAAAGTTCTAATGCTCTTAACGCTTATGTCGCTATATGTTTTTCGCTCTCTCTCTCTCTCTACCTCTTTTCATTCTTTTAATACCCTTTGCTTATATAGAATTAAGAGAGTATATCAGAGTAGTGAAAAATATGTGAATAATGGCCGATATGGAATGTCAATAGATATAGTTAACAATATATTAAAGATGACAGCTATGAATCTTCAGATATAGTATTTGATATATATCAATAGTTAGCTTTATTTTAACTTAAGGTTGAAATTATAGCTTAAAATAATGGAATTTAATCTAGAGCATATAGACATAGAATATTGTTATATTGAGATATAATATATATAGGATGCTTCATGGTTATTCACACGCGACTTCGTTTTCATATTAGACCATTAAAAGATGGTCAAATTGTAAGCCAATCACAGGATATATAGAATTAATATTTCCTAAGTAATTTAAAAATTTCTTCGAATTTAAACAAGTGGAATTTTATTTTGTTTTATAAAATTATAGAATAAAATTTGAATTAAAGATCAATGAATAAAAACAAATCTACTTCTAAATTAAAATAAAAGCAGATTAAATTCAGATAAAGCTTTTTTAATATTTGGACGTTTAAATTCTAGTATTTAAACAACTAAAATTGTATCTAAATTAAATTTAGTTCATATAGCATATAGGGAAATAATGTATGCATTATAGATAATGATGCGACTTGATCAATAGGATGAAATGTCGCATAAATCTATACAGAGGGGACAGATGTAAATCTCTTCTTATATATATACATATATTCATATTATTCAAATATTTTATATTCGATTCTATTATAATTTATGAAAATTCCACAATAAGTTAAATATAAAATTTAAACATTAAATTAACTTAATTAATTGAATTTAATATATAAACTAATTGGAATCAGAAGGCACTTCTTCCTCTCTTTTTACTTGCTAAATTACTTCTGCTTTATTGTTTTTTAGCACAGGGTATTTCCAGGTCGAGGCTCATCATTTCCTAAATTTGGATCTTTCCCCCTTCTTTTTCTTTTTTTTTTTTTTGTGCGCCAAGGATTTGTCGCTTCCTGTTTGGTGTCTTTCGTATCTGTCGTGTCGCCTACATCTTAACCCAAACATTTTTCCTTTTAGCTAACTGCAAATCGACAGGCGTCGCATAAGTTTTGACATGTTTCATTCCGTCACTCCATCTATATATTTTCCCCTCCCACTCCTCCCCGTTACAGAGAGAGGCTGGCTAGAGAGTAGAGTTTCATGTCCTTGCCTAACTAAAACACACATAATTTTTCGCCAATGAAAATGCATTTAAAAGTATATATAGCAACAAATTTATTACTGTCTGTTGTAGTAAATCAAATGAATAATTTAAGTTCTCTGCATTGACGAACCAGAAGTCGTGCAACGGAGAATGTGGTGTAGGGGGGGAATATGTTGGGGAGGTAGATGGAATTATACAATTCTTTTTTTTTTTTTTTTTTTTTTTTTTTGATTTATATCGCGGACTTTGCGTAATTGCATTAAATGGCATGGAACGCGAATCCATCACCAGAAAACTCAGAGAGAAAACCAAAAAAAAAAAAAAAAAAAAAAAAAGGCCAAGAGCGAACAATTTTACGCGTTCAACATCAGCGCACAAAATTCCAATTTATTTTAATTGATTTATTAATGATTGAAATGTTGCATAAATGTATACAATATAAATGACCAATTCGAATGAGTGTTGTTGTTGTTGTTTTTTTTTTTATCTCTGACTACGACTCCAGTATCTGTCTGGTTAGATAAGAAAAAACCTTTTACATATTCCCCCCTCCCCATCCTTTCAGCCTCATCATTCCCGTTCCTCGCCATCCAATGCTTAGCTGCTGGAAGCCTTTGTCCAATAAGTTACTTGTGATCCCTTTCCTTTTTGTTATCCTTTCCATTCCTTTTTACCAAGAAAGAGGCATTTGCATTTGGTATCTCTTAAGATTAGCTTGAATGGTTTGAGGATGAGGATGATCGGGTGTTTTATCTTAAGGGGTAGGGTGAGGGGGAATGAATGGGATGTTGCATAATTATGCAATTTCCTCTTTAACGCTCAGACAGACACACACAAAAAGAGTTGAATTCAATAAAATTTACATTTAACCACAAAAACAACTGAACTGAACGGCTCAGCTGAAGAGAACTGAAGAACTGAAGAGCTAAAGATGCAGACCAAACCAACCGAACCCAACCAAAACCAACCAACAAAACGAACAAATAAAACACTAAAGATGCATAACATATTTTTATTTTTTTAAACAAATATTTTAATACTCTACAAAATGAAATTTAATACAAATAAAAGCAATAATTTCCATAATTAAAGACAATCGATTTTGTTATTAGGAAAATGGAGTTCCAAGAGCTTAGTATATGTAATAAAAAAAATATAGCTTAAATTAAGTATAGTATGTATATTAATTACTGTAAGATATAACAGTAAATGGTCAGTCATCAATCATATTAGATACGATTATGACTAGACATTGAATTAAGCACGAGGTCATGCAAACGAAACGAAACGAAACTGAAACTGAAACTGGAATCTATTTAATTCTTTAATGAAATATTTATAACTTATATTAAAAACTTTATATTAATAGTTAATATTAGGTACATATTAAAACTTAGCTCATTGAAAATAATAGTTAAATTAACTAGTTTTTTATATTCTATAGTCTTTCCTTTCATTTTTGCTTTAAATTAAATGAAAAGAAGAGCTAAAGAGATACAAACGAAATCTAAATTTGAGATTTGAGATAGGATTTTCTTATCACATAATTTGAATAATTAAACCGAAATTTTATATAGATTGCGTATAATATCGTGTTAGCAATTACTTTAATACAACTATGAAAAATATAAAAAATTTCTCCAAAATTGATAACTTCATATATATATATCGAAAATCATTGATTCACTTTTATTAGAAATTTTAATACATTTTGATTGCTAAGAAAATGATTCATGATATATAACATTCTAGACTTTGATTACAGAATAAAAATTCATTTCGATAGTAAAAAGTTTTTAATATTTTTTGTTATGATATATGTATATTTATTATATATAATTATATATTTTATATATTATATATATTTATAATCAAATTTTTAAGAAATAATTCTTATGGCAGCAGTGGGAAATATTTATCAGATTCTGGGCAAATCGAAAGAAAGAAACTAAAATTTGTTCAAACTGATATGATATATATATTATATATATAGTATATATATTATATATATAGTATATATATTATATATATAGTATATATATTATATATATATATATATATTATATCAAAAAGATATATTTTCTTTGTGTAAATTAAACATACAGATGAAGATGAGAAAACTGATCTTGTTCTATAACTCAAAAAGATATATCTCGGCTTTAAAAAGCAAAAAAATCTTAAAATAGAAATGTTGATAAACACTCAATATTTAATATATATATATTTATTTATTTATTTATTAATTTATAATATTATTGAAAAGCAATTAAAAATTTTAGTCCACTCTTACATTAGCTTTAGCTACTAGTCCTAAAGCTAAATTATATATGATAATTCGTATTTATAATTTATGATAAATTATAAATATTATAACATATTTTTATACATTATTTTTATTATTTTATAAAATTACATATTATTATATATTTTAACATAATTATATATTTTAGATATCTTACAAAATCTAAAATAATTATAACATATTTAATTAGCTAATATACCCATTATTTTGCCAAGAGTATATAAGTATAAAAAAAAGAATCCAACTTAAGATGAAAGTTTAACAAAAGGCCAAAAAGGGAGACAAGAGAGAAAGCGAAAAAGACTGCGAGACAAGAGAGACAGCGAGACATAGAGACAGAGAACACGCAGACACAGAGAGATACAGAGACAAAGGAGAGAACGAGAAAGAGAGCTGTGAGTTTTGTGTAAATTGAAATTCAAGCTCACCAAAACAACAACCAAAACAACAACAACAACAACAACAACAACAATAACAGGAATAACAACTGAAACTCATGAAGAAAAGAATTTCTCATTCATTTCGAATTACGCTGTATGAGTGTCAAAATGGTGGCCCATAATTGAAGACTTACCCAGTCTAAAGGGTGGGGCAGGGGGATTGGTAGTTGGGAATAAAAAAAAAAAGAGCAGGGGGGAGGTACGCGGGGCCGGCCAATTGGCTGGGTTTTTGTCGCCTGCTGCAGACCGAAATTCAATTTCATGCCGCGTGACACAAAGACAAAGGGCTCCAAAAAAGGGCAGACGTAGACGCAGATGAGGCCGAGGCGAAGGGTAAAAGAGGAGAAAGAGATAGAGAGAGAGTGAGTGAGTGAGTGAGTGAGAGCAGCAGCAGCAGCAGCAGCTGCAGTTGCCGTTAAGACGCGTCGCCATGTCAAGTTGACATTCAAAAAATTTTGCGCACACTTTTTGGCTCAAAAGAATTTCAAATTAGCCACTTTTGCTTAACAATTGTCGTTGCTGGCGCAAGCCCCGCAAATTAAAATGCAGCCAGAATGAGCCACAGAGAAGGGGAAGAATGAAGGAAAAAGAGTGGGATTAAGTGAAGAAGTCAGATAGAGAACGAGCGAGAGAGAGAGAGAGAGACTGAACGAAAGGGAGTCAGTCCTGACCAGGTTCAGGTGGTCACAACACAAATGGCGACAATTTAAAGTCAAGTGGAGCAGCAAAATAATTGCAAAAAAAAAAAAAAAACAAGAAAAATTCCACTCGAAATTCCTGGGAGTTGGTAGACTTCGATCTCTCTCTCCCTCTCTCTCTCTCTTCCTCGATTTCTCTTAGAGACTCTCTGGACATTAGCGCCATTTACAGAAGTCAACGTATTGCCTATAACTCTGATGCTTCGAGGTTAACAAGTGGCTAAGTGGCAAAATTTCCATGAAAAACGCGCATAGGAAAATCAAATTGAATATGCGGTCGGTCTGGCGGCCAGTAAATCGACTAACAAAGCTAATGAATGCTATAGACCAAAGACCAGAATCAAGTAGTTTTAAAATGTTAAATAAATGCATATATGGAAAACAAATTAATCGTAGCCATTTAGTTTTAATTAGTGTAAAGAAATCTAAGCTAATTCCCTCGATTCTTAGTTGTCTTTTAGATAGAAAACTGACAAAAACTACATTACATTTAACCATTATACAAATTGATACAATTAAAGAAATAAGCCATTAGAAACTAACTTAAACTTAAGTATTAAGTTTCTATTTGACTCAAAACTATAATTTCTATATTTTAATACTCCACTGTAAATAAAAATATAATTTCGCAATTTACAATACAAACATTAAAAAAGATTGGCAACGAGTACTTTTTTTTTTTTTGCCCAAATCAAATAATTCTGTCAATATTTCTAATCCAACATTTACCAAAATTATTAATACTATACTATAATATAACGAATTCTATTCATTACATATCTGTTAAGTAAATAAGATTATTCAAAATTTAGATAATACGTAGTATGTATATTTGTTCCCTGTAAGCCCGAAAAAAAGGTGCATGTCATCTCCGTTGATGATGCAGCCGACAGATTTGAGATTTAACCCCTTCTTTTTATACCCTGTACCCGTAGGGTTCAAGGGTATATTAAAGTCGCTAAAATGTATGTATCAGGCAAAAGGAAAATTTTCCGACCCCATAAAGTATATATATTCTTGATCAGGATCAACAGCCGAGTCGATATAGCCATGTCCGTCTGTCCGTCCGTCTGTCCGTCCGTCCGTCTGTCCGTCTGTATGAACACCTAGATCTCAGAGACTATAAGAGCTAGAGTAACCAAACTTGGTGTCAACATCCGTCTAGTCCATACGCAGATCAAGTTTGTTTCAAATTTTTGCCACGCCCACTTCCGCCCCCGCAAATTATAAAAAACTATAACTAGAGTTTTATTAAAGCTACAGTATTTTTGGTAGACCCAATTATATAGCCAATATGTACCATCTGACCGAATTTGACCGAAATCGGTCAATAAATATCGGAGATAATTTGTTTTGTACTGAAATTCTATGAGCAGCGGCAGCTGAAATGTGTGAGCGAGATAGCATGCGCATGTTGCTTTGTACCGAATGACGCATTAGTTTCGTTCACTGAAATGAGTGAGTGAGAAAGCATGAATTTGGTGATTCGGCTTGCTAGGAGAATTTTATTAAGAAAACTTATATTCAATTATTGAGGATTTGGAAGGAGTTTGAGTTTGTAACAAATCTCTTATTGGTATAGGGTATACTCCAAGTCGGCAGGGACGACTTGCTTACTTCATTTAGATGTGAATATCAATTGTATGCTTTATGATTTACTCTACTTCCATATATCCTGTTATATTATATACACCTCTCATAGAATTAGCTTATTGTCCCTCTATGATGGAATGCTAATAAATGTCCAAGAGAAAAAAATACATATATTTGTATTTGAAATATTTGCAAAAGGTTCACAAACCAAATAAAAAATTTATACATATATACCTATACCTATACCTATACCTATACCTATACCAATACCTATACCTATACCTATACCTATACCTATACCTATACCTATACCTATACCTATACCTATACCTATACCTATACCTATACCTATACCTATACCTATACCTATACCTATACCTATACCTATACCTATACCTATACCTATACCTATACCTATACCTATACCTATACCTATACCTATACCTATACCTATACCTATACCTATACCTATACCTATACCTATACCTATACCTATAGATATTTATTATAGATATTTATATATGTATATATATTTCTAAATTGAGAGAAAGTTAGTCCTGAAGGCAATCAATGAAAAGTATTGGAAAACAATGCTAATCTACGATTGAAAGCGATCATGAACATCTTGATATAGAGAACACAGAAAAAGGTATAAACTATTCAGTTTTAAATGTTCCATTCAAGTTAAAATCTAACAAAAATCATACAACAAATTTTTGTTAAATAAAATGATTATAAAACTGGCATTCAAAATAATTCATTATATAGCGTGGAAGAGAATATATATACATATATATTTATATATCCATATATTCATATTTACTACATGAAAAATATTTTAAAAAAATCAGTAAATATTAATAAAAATAATTATTATTTTTATATTTATATTAAACTATAATAAAAGCTTTTTACTCAACAATTAATTAAAAAGGAAAACAAAAAACTTTTAATATTAAAACAAATTGAAATAAAACATTTTAAAAAAAAAAAACCCATCTAAACTATTAAAAACTCCACACAGAATTAAAAACCAAAATAAGATCAAATTTCAATATAAAACAAATCATTTTATTCTCAACATTATTTTAAAATTCAAATATTTAAAAGATTCGAAACATGTTTGGTACATTTACATTTTTCATTATCCGACTTTTAGTGCAATATAAAAACCCACAAAGTGTATGAATCAAATAAAACCTTTTGCCAAAATAATAGATAGATAACAAGCAGATAATATTGATTATAATAACATATTTAGGGTAAATTTAGTTCATCTTTTGATTTTAGTGTATTCGATTCGTTATCATCGGGATTATCCTGTTCGGAATTCCGTTGCTGTTTCAATTGCAATTTACATTGATATATCTTATAGGCCGTTTCACATTTGTTATCGCCCTTAAGGTCATGGCATTGCCTTTGTGGCCAAATGTTTGGATTAGTGGCATCCGATAGTAGACCTATGAAATCCTTTTCCACAAAAACGCCATCATGCATGAGACCCATTTGCTCATACAGGCAATGGGTGAAACATTGTGTGGCCTCTGAGGCATTAACCTTGACATCGTTCTGTTGAAATTTTTGCAATTCCTCCAAAGATAGTTCAGTTTGTTGGGCACAAATGTGTATCATATTCTCGCTAAGCTGATGAGGGCCATCATCGGACACAGTTAGGCCCAAATTCACATTGATTTTGGCATAGCGACACTACCAAAAAACAAAAAAAAAAGGACAATCCGTAAACTGGCCTAGACAACATCATAAAGACTTCTAAACTTACCTCTATTGTGGCCAACATTAGGCTTAACACTATTGGAACTATCAACATTTTAGCCATATTATCTATTTTATTTTACACTGTTCTGTTCTGTCACTCAGTTTGATCTAAACATTAGCTTTTATATATACGACTTCAGGGGGCAATTATCATTATTTTAAGTATTAATTAACAAATTATATCAATTCAATGATTCGTAAAATCTACTTAGAACAACAAAAAAAAAAAAAAAACAAAATTTCGCTGCCAATGCCAAAATAATAAAACTTTTTTCTTTTTTTTTTTTTTTTGGGTTTTGCAAAAGTTTTAGCCGCAGTTTTAATAATGCCCCAAAAGTAACGAAATTCAAATCGATTCTATGCCAATGGCAAATATCTTAAGAACTGCTTCAAAATTTTCAACTCAAGTCTCAAGTTTTGCGGGGTGAAAGAAAAAAAGAAAAGAAAAAACAAAATTAAAACCAAAAAGAAAAACTCAAAAACAAAACAAAATTCAAAGTGGAAATCGGGAAAACGAATTTGAAATACACTTTAAATGGAAACTTTTTTTGTAGCATTGGAAAAATGATACCAAATAAAAAAAATCATTTAGATTAACAAAATACTTTATCTTTAAATAAAATTTTTTTAAAAATTTGTAAAAATAATTTTTTTTTTTAATAATATTATTAATATTATATTTTAATAATATTATATATATATTATAACTTTACATATATAAAGAAAAATATTTATTTTGTAGCTTTAAAAAAATTATTATATGTAAAAGAGGTTGGATATTCTTTTACGATTAACTTTAAAATTAGTTGAACAATTTAGAATAAAAAATTCTTTAAAGACTTTATTATTTTTTTTTTTTTTAATAAGATAAAATTTGTTTTGAAGCTTTAAAAAAAAATATTATAAATAACAGAGGCCATATTTAGATATATATACTTTATCTCCAAGGATGGAAATATTGAAAGCATTTTTAAAAATTAAGAAAAATTTTTTTTTTTTTTATAACTAATTTATATCTTATCTTTCACATATAAATATCTTTTATATATACATCACTTTATATAAATTTTATTGATAATTTTCTTAGAATAAAAAGATTTATTACTGATTTTTTAAACTTTCTACTTAAACTTACTAAAATCGAAAAACAAAATGAAAATCAATAGCTTTAACCAACTTTAACAAAATATTATATATACCCTCTCAAAGGAGGATAGAAATCAAAATCAGAAGTAGAAGGAAAAGTGCAACAACTTTTTGTATATATGTGTATATGTATATATATCGACAAGTGTGAGTATGTCTTTTAGTATGTCCTGTGAGAGTGTGTAGACTGGGCACTTCCGATATGGATATGGATGCGGATGCGGATGTGGCTGTGGATGTGGCAACTGTACTGCACTATTTTGACTACCTCTCTCTCCCCCCCCCTCTCTCTCTCTCGCTCTCTCTATACCCTCTCTGTTTTGGGCTCTTCACTGCGACTATTTCCGCTGGGCGCATTAACTGCAGGCGCATAACTTTTCCAATTTGCTTTTGGCAATTATTGATATAAGCCCAAACAGGCAGTAGCAACAACACTTCAACTCCCCAACCCCCTCCTCTATCCCCCCTTAGTCAACTTTCATTCCCTTTACCGCTCTCTCCTTCTCTCTCTCTCCCTCTTTCTCTCTGTATTTGCTCTCTGTTTGTATTGGTCCAAGCATATTTTCTTGCATTTTGCGCATATTTGTGCAACATTCTCAAAATTTCTTGAACAAAGTTTTGTTATTATTGCCGTTTTTCCACTCTGCCTTCTGCTTACCTCTTTTTTTGCACTACCCCTCCCCCCTCCCCGCCCATATCCCTATCATTCTAACCATTTTTAGCATCATTCTCACAGTCTGTTCTGTATGTTGGCTGCCACTTTGATTACTTTTGCAGTTTTGCTAGTGCAATTAGTTTGTTCATTAGAAAGCAACAAAATGGCCAAAACTCATGACGATGACGATGCTGATGATGATGATGAAGAAGAAGATGGGGTAATATTTGGACTTGGATTGGAATTCACACACTTAATTAGTTTGGACAGTTAATTTGCCTGACTGCCTCTGCCTGCCTGCCTGCCATTCTGGCTGTCAGCAAAAGCCTTTTGCATTGCTTTTATTTTTGTTATTTTAGTTTTGCATTTTATTGGTTATCTATGTCAAAAAATATACATTAAGTTAAATCTGAAGCTTCTTCTTAATTGAAATATGGTGTATAAAAGAAAATTACATATAAAAATATGCCTTCTTTTTGAATTAAAGTGTAATAGAATAATAGGAATATTGTTGATTTTAATTGTAAATTGTTTACTTTAATGGCATAAAAGGTTTTTATTGGCATTGATTGATTAAAATCTGAACAAGAAGAAATAAAGAAAGGGTAAAGAAGAAAATTTAAATTAAGTTAAAAGTGAACATATATATATGTATATAAGGGTATTTCCTCAATGAAAATATAGCTAATTTTGCTCTATTAATTTTGATTAAATTTTTCATCCATCAATTGAAAAATAAAATATTACTTAAAAACTAAATTGATAAATTCTAGAGTTTCCCTTTCAAGTTAAAGGCAAAAAGAGAGAGAGAAATTGTAATTGAAAGTTCAAATACAATCAGAATGTATTCAAATCTAAGACAAAGTAGAATTTGCTATTCTCTTTACATATTCTTCCTTCATTTCTTCCTTTATTTTTTTTTTCTTTCCTTTTTTGCCATGGACATGGTTAAAATGTTTGGCTCATGTTGAGTGATTTGCCTGGAGACTGTTTTGGCGTAGCAATCATTTTTCTATGCCAATATACATATACATACATACATACATATGTATGTATTCCTAACCATATCCATTCTTTAGCCACAAGGATTTTGCATACAGAACTCGTGCACTCACACACACACACATATATATACATACTGGAATATATCCTATATCGCATATCCCTGCTGCATATTTGTTGCATAATGCCAACTTATGCACTGGCACATTGTTGACCAGTTGTCCGGCATCTGACCCTTCTCCCCCTCCCTCTACCCATCATCCTCTCTCTCTCTCTCTCTTTCTCTCTTACTCATCTTGAAGTCAGTTCTATTTGCATCTAATGGCAAAGCGTTTTGGGGGTAGAAAAATCTACAAATCGCATGCCGCAAAACAAAAGCAAATGCCAGAGTAAAACAGTAAAACGAATAATGTAGAAGAGGAAGAGATGAGAAAACCCTTGCAGATGGATGACTGTTAGAGGAGAATCCCGGCTTGCATACCAGCATTATTCCACGTCACTGCCTGCACATTTCAAATTGCACATGGGCCAGGCTAACACAAAAAATAAAACCTCAAATAAGTTGTATGAACAAGTCTCGAGTACCCTATAATAAAATATGTCCAAAAAAATGAAAACAATTTTCCATTCATCATTATTTTAATTATACGAAATAATTTTAGATCAAATTTTATAAAACTTTTTCTTTTGGTTTGTTCTTTTTAATTGTCAATCAGCTTTAAATATTTTCTTCTTAATTATTAAATAGTTCTACAGATTCCCTGCCAATATTTTCATCTTAATTTTCAATGATCTGCATTGTTTTTTTTTTTAACATTATTTTCATCTTAATCTTTGAAGTGCTCTGAAGACTTCCTGTCTATATTCCCTTTGGTTATAGCTAACCATTTGGAAATAATTTAGATTTAAATCAATGGGGATATTATTTTTCATTGATATAGCTTTTAATTTTTAGACTTCTGGGTAGTTATTTGATCTTATTCCAATTTAGCTTTGTTTAATAAATAAAGAAATATTAAAACCTAACAAACAATTGTCCAATCTTCTTGGAGAAAATCAATTTTAATTTGTTAAACAATCAATTAAATATTGCTAGCAAAATTATTTAAAAAAGTATCTGAATGAAGATAAACCTTAAGTACTTTGAAAATTAAGTAAAAATTGGGAGAAATATTTTAATAATTTTTATTACATTCTGGGAAGAATCTTTTAATAATTTTTATGACAGTCTCTCATCAAAGACAAAGACTTCAATTAACTTCTTGTGTAAAGAAAAATATATAAATTAGGTATTTTTATTTGCTTTTCATATTAGAGGCAATCACAACAACAAAAATTTAAATGTATCCCAAAAATTAGATCATTTTACTCAAAAACAGATTGTAAATAAATGATTGAATAAACCATTTCTTTATTCAATCATTTACATTACATTTTGTATATATATATAGCTATAGAAACTTTTAATATCTAAATTGTTAAATTATTGTACATATATAAATATTAAAACCCAATCGTATAAGAAAGCTTTCTTTTCTGAATAATTTTCATTCTATTATTATTATAGCAAATTTCTAAATTTTTTTTAATTTGCAGTTTCAGTTCCTAAACCCTAAGAAAATCCAAAAAATTCTTTTTTCGTTTACCATCTCTTTGGAGAACTTAAAACAAGTTCCAATCGAAATTAATTTACGCATCTTTTTATCGATTTTATATACTAAATGGGGGTCATTAAATCTTTTATATTAATTTTCCTTATTAATGAATAAGAATCATTAAGAGGATTACAAATGTTTCATTCATCGTGCCACAGTTTCAATATAACCATTCATTCAATGTTATACAGGGTATGGGGGGGGATGTAGAAGAAAGCGGCAAATAGAAAAAGAAAGCTACAACTATGCATACAACTCTGGGAAAATTCTCTAGCAAATTTCATTCAATAAGAAATAAATAAGTAAATACTTGAGATACCCAAAAAGAGAAAAAAAAATAAAAATAATAAAAATAAAGGAAAAAAAAATAGAAATAAAATAAAATGAGGAAGACAAAAAAAAAAAAAAAAGATCAAGATGAAGAAGAGAAAGGAACTTCACTGTGACAAAAAACATTCTCGAGGTGGTTGGTGGTTTAATTTTTTCCTTTTTTTTTTTTTTTTTGTTTTTGTTGTTCCTTTCTTGGCCCAAAAGCCTTTCAACATGCAAATCACATTCACATGAGGCTGAAGTAAACGAAGGAACATACGAAACAAAGAGACATCTGGGAGAGAGTTGTAGGCGAATATGGAATGTGGAATGGTGGGTGAGGGATGGTGAGGGGTAGGGGTTGGGGACACAAAGCAAATATGACATTTTGAGGCATCAAGTAAATAAATGTTAGGCGGGCACAATTGAAACGTGCCAAAGCCGCTTGACAAACTACCAAGTTGGGTAAGTAAGTAAGAAGAAAACGTGGCACCAGCTCGAGGCCCTTTCCATTTTCATTCCCCTTTTTCCCTTCCTTTTTTTTTTTCACCTTATCATCAATTCCATATTCATCTATGGGAAAACAGACATGAATTTGCTGTTTATTTCATTTCAAATGCGACTTAAAGAGGCTTCTTTTTATTATAATTTATATCTCTAAAAAGCACTCTTAGTTAGTTACTAACAGTACTAACAGTTTTCAAAATTTTTAACTTGTTTTCATTTGTTGCTTTTTCAAAAAAAAAAAAAAGGTTTCTAAGCAAAACAGAGCAACTATTTATATAATATGAGTTACATACTAAACTAAGCTAAATAAAGTAAAAGCTGATAACTAATTACTTTAGGCTTTAATTAATAATTATACCAATATATTTTCTTTATATGATTTTGAATAACATTATATATTATATTAATACATATATCTTTAAATATTCTTTATATTCAATGTAATAATTTTGAACATCAATTTGGACCTTGAATGCTCACATTAATAGTTAACAAATATACACTGCTAGTCAATAGGTTGCATTAACAATTGTTTTATAACTTTTTTGTCCGAACAACTAAAAAAAAAGTTTGTTATACGAAAATCTTGGTAATTTAATTATTCTTTAAGTATTCTAGTAGAAAAGCTAAGAACATTAAACAAAATTATATCTTTTAAACATTTTCTTAGAGCTATTTGGAAAAAGAAACTTTTTTCTTGGTCATTAGAATAGACGCACTTAAACTAATTTATTTTTACAAAAAAAAAAGGGAACTTTTTTTAGAATTTCATTTTTAGTTCAAGTATTTGACATTTTGGAAAAGGAAAAAAATTATATTAGTAATGGGTACTGCCCCCTTTGTTTTTAATGACTTCGTATATATGTAGATTTGTGTTTAGTGTTAGATACTATTTAATATACAGTCGAGTCCCAATAATTCGAAAGCGGATTAGTTTATTTTCAATTTACACATGTAGCAGGCAAACGGTTAAGTCAGGTTCCACAGAGCTTGCGGATCATCAGTGTCAGTGCAATTAATATACCCTTCTCCCTTAGTCCTAATTGAATAATATAATAAGAGTTATGTACATCTCACTCACATCACACTAGCTATAAGTTCCACAACAATATATATTAGAGTAAGCTAGAATAAGATGATGAAATAAACACTTCTTAAAAGTTCACCAAACCGACCAGACAGAAACTCAAATTTTCGAGATTTCCAATAAAAGAGGCTCAAAAAAGTAAAATTCAAATAAACGAGGCTTTTATATTTCATCATATTTATACTTAATAAGTAACTGTAATGTAGTGTACATTAGAAGAATTATACAGATTGCTGTATAGGATGCATCTTTAACTTAACTCAACTTATAGCAACTTAATAGGATGCAACTTTAACTTATTACGACTTTAACTTATTACGACTTTAACTTAATGGGTCATTATATCAATAACTTCCGACGACTGACTCGATCGACATATGAGTCTATTTCTCTGTGTGTCCGGAACTACGAGGATTGCCATATTGGTACTGCCACCAGTTTGCCATATTGCATATATATTATTTAATATTATCCCCAGCCCCACGTTGGGCGCCAAATAATGATAAGTTAATATACTACCCCACAATTATATCGAAGTTATTCAATATTGGGTTTATTTAATATATTACTTCCTTCCTAGATAGATACTAGGTAAGTACTAACTTTATATCAGCCAGAGACCAGTATATCAAAGTTAGCCCAAATGACAGCCTCTCTCAAAGCAACTGTGATCGATTACTTTTCTCCATGTTAACTCATGTTAACTTATATATATATATACGATATACCTTCCCTATGGAAGGGAATACTATTATTCCCTCAATGACTACTCAGACTTCAATTAACTTTAACAAAGATTTATAGACATAAACCATAAATCTTATATAACTTTAAAATGACAACGAATTAGCTAAACGAAAAGTTTATATATGTGCATATACTTTTATTAACAACTATTGTTATCAGGTGAAGTCTCTCCATATATACACACTCATATATATATATATGTATATATTTATATATATACATATGTAGGTCTTTAGAGAAATCAGCATAATCGAAGGCATTGTAATGGCACCCATCGACAGGAATAGAATCTTGTGTTCCCCTCTTGCTCTCTCATTCTCATTCTTTATCTATCTATCTATCTCACTCACTCTCTCTATGGGATCCTCATACAATTATTTGTATAGGAATTTAAATTGAATGTCAGTCTGTTTGTTTCCATAACACACACACACACATATAGACCCAAGCATAACTACACCCCTACACACACACACACTCAAAGTCTAGGCACACATAGACACTCAGTGGCTCACATATACATACATACACACACACATAGCTGACAGTTTAAGAAACATGTAGAAGAGGGCAGGTCCAACAGACCAAAACCGGGCTACTGGCTCCTTCAACCCATCTTTGACTTGGGTCGACCAAACCCCCCCCCCACCTCCCTTTACACCCCCTTTCACCATCTCTCTGTCTCTCTCTCTCTCTTATTCTCAGTGTCTGCTACTACTGCTGTAAAATTCCAAATTTGTTTTATTTGATTTCTGCGCTGCTTTCGCTCGTTTTCTTTCTTCTTCCGCTGCTGCTGCTGCTGCTGGAGCTGCTGGTGCTTCTGCATATTTCCCTTTTTATGCAAAATATATGTATGCCACGCCCCCGCCTTTATTTGAATATCGTGTCACATGTCGCACGCAGTTAGAGAGGTGGCTACCCCCACTCTCTATAGGTTTGTTGTTATTGTAATTGTTGTAAATGTCGCCCAGCGACAATATCACATTTGCATATTTCTATGCAAACACACGGAACAGCAGTAGCTATCCCCCCCCCCAGTCCCCAGTCCCCCTTTTTCTACTGGAGTGTGTGTGTGTGTGTGTGAATGTGTGTTTGCATTTTTACTTAATTTTATTTGTATTGGATTTGCCAGCCAGCGACAGAAGCAGCGACATTGCAATTCTCAGTTCTTGCATTTTGGAATTTTTTTCCCCCTTCTCTCCTCTCCTCTCCGCCATCTCTTCTCTTTACCATCTTTGCCATCTTCTTGTATATTCTATTTTTCTTATTCTTCGCCCTTTCTTTTTACAATTTTCACAATAAATTTTAATTCAATTTACTGCTAAATTCACACAGAAGACTAACTAAACGCAAAAGGCAATGCAGCCAACTGAATCGTATCCTTTCCGTTCCTTATTTTCTCTTTTTTTTCTTTCTTTTTTCATCTTTTTTTGAGGATACATTTGGAGTTTGAGATTTGCCTATATGTACAGTGGGGCCTTCATTAATATGGAAAACCTAAGCGAGGAAAATCCTACAATATGCAAGCGTTATATAGTAAGGTAAAACTGAAAGTTTTTCTATTTTGTTCGGTTTTCAATTTAGACTGATGAAAGTCTATTGAGAATTATGTATATAATATTTCATAATAATATTTAATAATCAAAAAAATTTACCAACTAAATCCCAAATACAACGATTGATTAAATAAATATTATTTGAAAATAAATACTAGATAAATAGGAGGAAATAAGTATTATAGAAAAATAAATATTTAATAATTTAATAATTTTATAAATTAATTTCTAAACCAAATTTTGTACTTCTTTTGATTTATATAGAATTTGATCCTTTTTTCATTATTTGTTATATATATTGTTGTTATCGTTTAAAGTTTTTGTAAATTTTAGTAAAAACCGATATCGATTTTATCGCTTTTTAGTTGATATATAAAAACTATCATATATCCCTGAGAATTCAAAAACAAGCATATCGTTAAATAAATTTGCGTTGTTATGATAAAACCTACAAAATTATCTTAGAATATGCATTTAAGCAAAAATAAAAACTAATATAATATAATTTACTTAAAAGACTACAATCTAAAAAACGTTAAAAAAGCAGAAGGACCAAGAGCAACATTGAACTATGTATAGCTATAAATTAAAGCTATTAATCGATATTGATTTTAAAGATGTTGAGTTCTTTTTGTGATGATGGTATTATATTATAACAAAATTGCTAAAAGTTGCATTTTATTTTTGGAAATAGCTATATTCGTGGCTCATAGCAATTTGAAAAAAATTGCAAATTCAAATTCAAAATTGCTAGATCTAGCAGCTTAATTGCTAAAATGGCAGCAAAACGGGCTATAAAATATAGTCAAACGATGTTGATCAAAATTGCCAGAATCTTTAGGAAGTATCTATATATATATATATGTATATATAAACCGATTACTACCTCAATTCATAAAAGTGACATCAGAAAATAAAATTAATTTTAAGCATTGATTGTTCCTGTAGAACCTATATAATACAGTTAGTCTACCTATTTTAAGAAAAGAAGAACCAAAAAAATATATAAAAAAAACTAAACTAAACATGTTACTCAAATCAAAAAAAAAAATAGAACAAAATATGTCAAGTAAATGTGTTTCACTTTAACGAATTGTTACTGTAGCAAAGGCTTTGGCAAACTGTCTCCAAAGAGAAAATGGCAGTGGTTAAAGTTCCTTTATAGCCACTATCGTACTTTTTACATTTTATGTGAAACACTTGCAAAATAGGCGATAAGTTTCACTTATTATGATAATGGGAAACGCGCATGTGCCCCGTTCCGGCGATTTAGTTTTAAGTGAATTGAATGTGCGCAGCTGCAAAATGATAAAAGATAAAGATAATACACACACCCAGACAGACACACACACACACACACACACATACACTCTCTCTTTCAAAAACAGACACAACACATACAGTCACATTGATTCGAGACTTAATTGAAATTAATGTCAAAATTGGTAGAAAAACAATTGTGAAATTGTCGGTTTGGCGAATGGGCATGGCATCCTCTGGTCCATATGAGCATGAGCAACGTGATCCGCAGTCAACTGATTCGTAAGTTCAACTAAAGGGATAATTGAAAGGATATACTAAAGATTACTAAAATATATATGTATATTTTATATTTTCTATATAGACAGCCATCGAAGCATTCACTTTATATATACAATCCATATGAGAAACGTACCATAGAGGTGCCATTAACGTAAGTTTTAAGATGAAATTGAAATTATTCATATATTTATTATTTATTATTTTTTTTGTTAATTATTTCAAAAAATTTTTTGTAATAAAAACAGAAATTTCGATGCCTTCATCTCGTTGCTTAAATGTGTAATTGGAACTGGAATATTGGCCATGCCATTGGCATATAGACATTCAGGCATTCTAGTGGGTACAATTATGTCCATTTTGCTGATGATGCTATTGACTTACTCCATTGATTTGCTGGTCTGTAAGTCTCAAAAAGTCATTTAATATTTTGTTTTATTTTTAGTAGCTTCTATTTTTTTTGTTGTTGTTGTTTTTGGAATCATTTAGATAACTGGGATGACAGAATGTTGTCGTCGTCGTAAAGTACCGCAGGTCTCAATGCCAGAAGCTGTACAAATTGCCTATGAATCGGGACCAAAATGTTTAAATTGTCTTGCCTATGCGGCTGGTTTATTTACCAGTTGTATTCTAGTTGTTGGACAATTTGGTTTATGTACCATATATTTAGTATTTGTGGCTAAGAATTTTAAAGAGATCGGTGATTACTATTGGGAGGATTATAATGAACGTTTCTATGTATTGACAGCATGCATATTAATGTTACCCATATTTATGATAAGACGATTGAAATATTTGGTTCCATTAAATTTGGTATCGAATTGTTTACTTTATGTAGGTTTTGCAACAATTATGTACTATATATTTCGCGGTTTACCTGATCCGAATACAAGAGATTTGGCCAAAGATCCAGAGAATTGGGTCATATTTTTTGGTATAGCAGCATTTTCTCTCACAGCTGTGGGATCGGTGAGTTAATGTAGCTATTTATCTATCTATCTATCTATCTATCTATGTATCTCTCTATCTATCTATCTATCTATCTATCTATCTATTTATCTATTTATCTATATATCTATTAATCTATTTATCGATAGATATATCTATCTATCTATCATCTATCTATCTATCATCTATCTATCTATCATCTATCTATCTATATATTTATCTATTATCTATCTATCTATATATTTATCTATTATTTATCTATCTATCTAAATATCTATCTATCTATCTATCTATCTATATATATATATGTATTTTTTTTTTTTTTATTATTTATCTATCTATCTATTTATCTATCTATCTATCTATCTATCTATCTATCTATCTATCTATCTATTTATCTATCTATCTATCTATCTATCTATCTATCCATCTATCTATCTATCTATCTATCTATCTATTTATCTATCTATCTATCTATCATCTATCTACCTATCTATCTATCTATGTATCTATTTATCTATCTATCGATCTATATAGATATATATATATATATATTTTCTTATGATTTTTTAATCCAGATGATTGTCGTGGAGGCAAATATGGCTCATCCACAAAGTTATTTAGGCTTCTGTGGCGTACTCAATTTGGCTGTAGTTTTTATATTGCTAACAAATACATTTTTTGGCATTATGGGCTATTGGCGTTACGGAGACAAAGTCGAAGCTAGCATTACCTTAAATATACCCAGAAATGAAATGTAAGTTTTTTCAATTTGAACAAAATTTAATTGATATGTTTCTCAATTCTGATATCGGTTATGGCAAATTTTTTTTCATCAACTTTTACCATATGATATAAAAAATAATGAAAAATCGAAAAGATTTAGCAAAAAAGAAAATGAAACAAAAAATTAAATGCTGAAGAGCCGCTATTTACTTTTTAGAAAATGATTAATATTTTAGTCTAAATTCAATATTTAACATTAACAATTATTGATAAAGAAACATTAAAATAATTTTCTAAATAAACATAAAGATCTGTAATAGAAGTCGCTCATTATGTACTTATGGGTTTTTTTTTACCAAAAATGTTCTTAATTTTGTAGAATTTCCAGAGTTTAGATTAACTTAATTTTTATGCAACTTTATCACTAATAAACATCAATTTTTTTGATTCAAAATCAGGTTTAAAATCCATTCCTTTTGGATTCGAAAACTTAATTATTTAGTATTCAATCTGCGACAAAATTGCAGTCAAAAATTAAATTTATTTGACTTCTACTAATATCATTTAATTTGATTTAAATTTTTTAATATATTCAATCTAGGGATAAATTTACCCTGAAATGGAAGCAGCATTTCCAAAAATTATTCTAAATTCTTTGATAATGTTAATAAAATCTGTTTCTTATATTAAAATCATGAATTTCCTATAGGTAAAATCGTCTCCTAAGATTTAAGATAAAATAAATCATATATGTGAAATCTATTCTTAAGATTTAGGATGTAACATGTTTGAGGATTAATAATTTCTCTTAAATAATAATTTTAAATATTATTATTGTATTATATTAAATTTTCTCATTATTTTTGCTAACTTTAATTAAAGTATTTTCTTAGTCTTTTATTGTTTTTCCTTTAGAAGGGCCTAAACATTCATGATCTAACTAACTTAAGGGGGAAGTTTCCGATAAAGTTTTCTACATTTAACTTAAATGAAAGTTTCAAATCAAATTTTCTATTTATCTTATATAAGATATTCTTCTATATATTTCAACTCAAACTTAATTTATTGCCAACATTTTGGGGAAACTAAATTAAGATTGATCTATATCCCTAAAAGAAAACTCACATTCTCTGATTTCAAATTTATTTTCCTAACATTTTTCTTCTCCTTTTTCTTTTCTTTTTTTTTCCAGCCTCTCACAGTTTATAAAGGTTGCAATAGCTTTGGGAATATTCCTGAGTTATCCCTTGAATGGATTCGTGGTGATGACTGTGATCTTTAGCGATTATGGTTTTGGAAATGAACATCGTAAATCTCATCATCTGTGCGAGTATATTGTGCGCTTTTGTTTTTTATGTCTAACGGGTGAGCTTGGGAATAATAGAAATCCATCCCATATATATATACATATATATAATTTATTTTCACATTTAATCATTTTTTATAGGCCTGGTGGCTGTGGGTGTACCCAATTTGGCAGCATTAACCGAACTGGAGGGAGCATTCTCATTGAGTAATCTAAATTTACTTTGTCCGGCATTAATTGATATGTTTCTCAATTATGATATCGGTTATGGCAAATTGAAATGGAAATTGATACGCGATATATTGCTTATATTGATTGGAATTATATTTGGAATTGTGGGCTGTGGGGTGGCCATGATGCAGCTAATTGATGATTTTCGGCAAACAATAAAAGATATTTAAAAAAAAAAAAGGAAAAAAGAAAAATTTGAAAAATTTTCTTCTTTTCTCTCTCTCTCTCTCTCTCTCTGTCTCTTTCTATATTTATTATTTTCTCTAAATTTAATAGCTAAATATTTGAATTGTCTGGCTATAGGGATAAGTAGAAGGTGTGTGTGTGTGTGGTGGGGGGGTGATTTTAATTAACTTCCTTGTATCCTCTATTAAGTCTTTGGCTGCTGTTTGCCCAACGTGGCGTATACTTAACATTAATTAGTTGGCATTACTCGATCAACTGCATATATATTAAAAAAAAAATAAAGTAGAGAAGAGGGATAAAAGCTAAGAATGGTTGGATTTGGCTTTTCTACCTACTTTTTTTTCATTTACCTTTATTTTTTTTTTTTGGTTTTCCTTTTTTTTTTTAAAAATTGAATTCTCTTGCCTCAATGAAGCGCAAATACAAAAGCAAGTTGCAGCAGCATCACAATAAACTAAAAGACAAATACACATACAAACAAATTCAGAGAGAGAGATAGAGAGATAGAGATAGAGCGAGAGCGAGCGAGTTCCGCCCGATTTCAGAGTCCTGAGAAGTCCTTATATAAATAGGCATAGGCTAAAGCAGACGACGACGACTGTTGACTGCCAGCCAGTGTAAATAGCAGCCACGGCAAGTGAAATACAATAAAACGAAATCACCAGCAAACAGGAGGAAAAACTTATAGGAAGGAGAAGAAGGGAGAAGGAGGGAGATAGAAAGTGGGAGAGACAGAGGGAGAGAATGGAGATAGGAAGTTGGGAGCAACTCCTCAAGGAACTGTTGGGAACTGCTGTTGCTGTTGCTCCTACTCCTGCTCCTGCTGCTGCTCCAGCTCCTGCTCTTGCTCCTGCTCCTACTCCTGCTCCTGCTCCTACTCCTGCTCCTGCTCCTGCTGCATGGCTAGCAAGTATAAGAAAAGACCACTGCAGCAAACACACACAAAACACAATTTCCATTCTTCAAATAGAAATACAAAAAATAAAAAAAAAAGAAAAACAGGAAGAAAAATACAAGAGGAACAACTGTTAAATTTAATCAGTGTAACGAATTTGTTATACCCTAGAAATATGTACAATATATTGCATATATTGCAATTGCATTTCTATATAAATGATTATGATTTTAATTTATTTAATTATTAATCCAGAAGTTTGAGAGATTATAATTACAATTGATCAGAGTAATTTTCATAAATAAATGAAAGAATCTGATATGAATAGGATTTAATATGGGTTTATGGGCATTATCATAGTCAAAAGTATTCCAAATTATTTATATATTATTGGGACATTGTGGGGAAAGGGGAAGGTTACTTTTAATCTTTATCAAGTATTCTTTTTCTTTCTAGACATTCTTTTATTAAAAATTTATTTTCTTATAATTTATTTATTTATTTTTTTTATTTATTAAAATTAATTATAGTACATTAAAGTAATAATACTATAACTAATTATTTACAAAACAGAATACTAGCTACTGAGCCTTCAACTCTTATAATTTAATTTTCATAAGTTCACATAAATTTTATGGAAAAAAAAAATCTTATAATTTAATTTTCATAAAAATTAGGTGAACTTTTTATATCCTTAAAATAATCAAATTTCCATGCAGTGTTAGTTTATAATTTTAATTTTATCTTTCTAACCTCTCAGTGTAATATTAGTTACGAAATACATTGAATCTACAGTACAGATACAGATACAGATACAGATACAGATACAGATACAGATACAGATACAGATACAGATACAGATACAGATACAGATACAGATACAGATACAGATACAGATACAGATACAGATACAGATACAGATACAGATACAGATACAGATACAGATACAGATACAGATACAGATACAGATACAGATACAGATACAGATACAGATACAGATACAGATACAGATACAGATACAGATACAGATACAGATACAGATACAGATACAGATACAGATACAGATACAGATACAGATACAGATACAGATACAGATACAGATACAGATACAGATACAGATACAGATACAGATACAGATACAGATACAGATACAGATACAGATACAGATACAGATACAGATACAGATACAGATACAGATACAGATACAGATACAGATACAGATACAGATACAGATACAGATACAGATACAGATACAGATACAGATACAGATACAGATACAGATACAGATACAGATACAGATATAGATACAGATACAGATCTTATACATCTTATCCCTTAGTGATCTGAAGCGAAAGCCAACTATAATCCATATATATATATATATCAACTTTTCTAAATAACTCAATTGGAAATGCAAAGAAAATCCTTATATATTACCTATCTATATTACCTATATTACCAATAATAATTATATCATTCGTTTAATCTAACTAGTTTTTTAAGTAACTAACTTCGCGACTAAAACTAAAACTATGACTTTATTTATTATCGTTTAAATATATAACACCAAATATTCCACATAGTTATATCCTTATTCAAGGGTATAAGAAATAGGACTAAAGAAAGAAAACAAAAAAAAAACGAAGAAGAAAGAGAAAAAGAAAGAAAAAACAAGGCCCAGCAACTGCCACTAACAGCAATTGGTGAATAGAGGGGAAAGTACAACAATTGGTTAGAGTTGCATGAAATGAGGGAGGGATGGTAAAAGCAGGAAGAAGGTAAGAGATGGGAAAGGGGGGAAGAAATGACGGTAGGTTTGCTTTTGCTTAGGCCGTTGTCCTGGGGCATGATTTTTGCAGACATGTTGCTTAAAACTTAATTTAGAGACCACCACCAAAAAAAAAAAGAATAGAATAAAAAATAAAAAGAATAAAAATAAAAACCGAAAACTGAGAGAAATGAGATCAAGACGAGACCGAGGAACAACCAAGACCAGGAAGTAGACACAAAATTTGCCAAAGGCACAGACATTACAAATAATTCTTAACTATATATATATATATATATAGATAGATAGGTACATATGTATATGTGTAAGTAAATATGTATGTATGTATATAATTCCGTTGGACTTGGCGGTTTTGCTCTCTTGCCTAGTTGTCAGTGCAGACGGAGCCACAGCATCATGTCAGTGTCATTATCAAACAATTGCGCAAAGCTAGAAGAATGTCAAGAAGTCCAAAGGGGAGATGGGAAATAGGGGGGGGATTGAAACTGGGGACCAGCTCAGACATTCACATGGGAAGTCATCGTGTCGCTGGTGGCTGGTTTGTCTCCACCGTCCAAACAATGCGTATGCCACACAACTTCATTCACTCTCTTACCCCCCCCCACTCCCCCTCTCTTTCTCCCTCTCTCTCTCCCTCTCCATCTCTCCTTTCTTTCTCTTTCTCTATCTTTCTATAGGTTTTTTTTTTATTTTTTTGGTATTGCATTTAACCAACTCTGAAGAAACTCCACTATGTCGGTTGGTTGCCTGTCACATGTCCTGCTACTGCTCCTGCTCCTCCTCCTGCTCCTCCTTCTCCTGCTCCTGCTGTCGTCTGGCACTGCCAAGACGTTTCTCAAATTGAAAAATTCCAATTTTAATACAATTATTTGTAGGCAAAAAAGCCAAGCAAGAAGTTGAAGTAGAATAAGAAGTACAAGACGATGGATGACAACGTAAAATCTTAAAGAAGGCCGATATCAAGTTTAAAATAGTCAACGAGAGAACTTCAATAAAAACAACAAAAACACTCTAGAAACTTCTTCAACTTCTTGTTAGCATATTGAAGATTTTATTATGGTTAAAGTAAGACCCCAAAGGATACTGACAGAAACAAAAGTCCTTAAACTGAATTATACGACTCAAATACCAACACGAAAATCCAACTTCCAATTTACATCAAATCGAAAGAAAACTAATTTATTCCCTCTAAAGAGAAGTCTTTCATAGATGTCAGTCAATTTCTATATGGCAATTTTTATAATCTTAATATATGTAGTAATTGATCTTATAAACCTTATACACTCCGCGTCATCAGGTTAGAGCCACCTACACTTTAACCTTTAATGTTAAATGTTTTCCAAACCATTAGAATAATTGACTCAATTTTTTATACCCTGTACCCACAGGATTCAAGGGTATATTAAAGTCTCTAAAATGTAAGTAACAGGCAAAAGGAAAACTTTTCGACCCCATAAAGTATATATATTCTTGATCAGCATCAACAGCCGAATCGATTTACCCATGTTCGTCTGTCCGTCCGTATGAACACCTAGATCTCAGCGATGTCTTATATATGTCTTATTGGTACAGGGTATACTCCAAGTCGGCAGGGACTTCATTTACAATACGATTCAGTGAATTGCCTTTAAAATAAAAATAACTTTGACCATTGCAAGTCTCAAGATTAATTTTAAATAATTTTTTTTCGAAGAAGAAGTATGAAGAAAAGGTATTAGAAATTTGTTTATCAGGTTAACGTCATTAGAGATAGGTCAAAAATATAGTAT
This sequence comes from Drosophila sturtevanti, assembly GCA_018150375.1. Lineage (NCBI taxonomy): Eukaryota > Metazoa > Arthropoda > Insecta > Diptera > Drosophilidae > Drosophila > Drosophila sturtevanti. The sequence continues at coordinate 904,614 of JAECWJ010000317.1, forward strand.
ATATTTTTATATACATAGTATAGAGTATAGTAATTTTTCTTGAAAAGGAGCTTCTGTTAATGGTAATAATAATATTTTTAAATTTCAGTTTTCGTTGTAGTAAATCGGCGTCACCACAGCGCAGTGAGGTAAGTGTCTTATATATGTAAACTATTGAATCCTATATCAGATTCTTCTAATCGCTGATCTTTGGTAATCCATGGACTATATCGAGTCACTCTTTGGTAATGATAAGACTTTTCATTATTATAACAAATCCCTGGTAATTGCATAATTTTGCGATGTACAGTGAGTCCGAAGCATAATCGTACAGAAGTGTTAGCAGTAAAAATAAGTTAATAATTAAAGAACTAATCATATTCATTCTTATAACAAAAAGAAAAAATAATTCAAGTTCTACGATAAAAACGAAAAAAATCTATTTTATATGCATTTATATTATGCACCTAGCAATTTGAACTTTGAACCGATTTTAACAAAATGTGAAAGATTTCCAAAAATCAAAAGTTGATGTACTTGATGATGGCTGAGGCATATTCTATAATATTTACCATTATTTGGGATCCATTTATTGAATACTTAAAAAGAACCGTCAACTTTTGTCTATTATTTTTTAATATTTTGAACGAATATATCATTTGGGAAACATTTTCCAACAATTTGTTTTCTTCGCTCAAAAATGGGTTATAAATATGATAAGCACTAGATATATGTATATATAAAATCGTTTAAAGAAAGAAAAACTAAAGAATGAATATTTGGTTGCATATCCTGTGGCTTGAAGAACATCCTGTAAACGTATTTTTAGCCCTAAATTTTCAGACAATTTCAATATATTTTTATATCAACTTTTCAAACTCAAACAAAGATCTCAAGTTTTAAAATATTCCAACTCGACTTTATATATATATTGTTAGATAATGACTTTACAGATGATTTGCTAGACAAGCAATTTCCATATGCAAAAATTTGTTGTTGTTTTTCTGCAAGAACTTTATATGTCATTGGCCTTCATCTATGTACATCTTCACGTCAAGAAAGTCATTATGCAAATAATTATAAAAATTCCTAACCAAAACCAAAAAGAGAAGAAAAAAGAATATAGATATATATATATATATATGTAAGAAATGAGGCAAGAAGCATATAAATTCCATTTGCTAGGTAAAAATTTATCCAAGTAAAATGCAGCGCACGCACAAAAGGATGTCGTTCCTGTTGACGCTGAGGGCAAAGGAAGGCGGATGGATGCTGATGATGATGCTCCTGCTGCTGCTGCTGGTGCTGCCTTTGGTGTTTTTTTTTTCTTCTTCTATTTTTTGTCCTTGGCAATTGACGTTTACCTGAGCGCAGGACATGGCATACCAAACATTATCACAGCGGTTAATGCGGCGGCATCAACCAGAAGCATCATCGTCATCATCATCATCATCATCATCGTCCTCATTGGCATCATGGTGAAATGTTATCAACAGCTTAGCGTTAAACTAAACTAAAACTTTTGCATTGCACTATCACCCATACACCCCGTACATCCTGTACACTCAAGACCCCCCCCCTTGTCTTTCTTCTTTATCTACCACTTGCTATGCGCTTCGATGATTTTGATCAGATTTACTAGGAGAATGAAAAATGCGCGATGCAAAGAGTGGAATAGGAGGGGGAGGGGTAGCATTAAAAGTGGCGGTGGTGATGGTGGTGCTGAGGGGGCGTGGCATGATGTCCAGCATTCAGCTTTTATCTCTCTTTTAGCTGCAATATTTTTGCATTTATAATGAAATTCATCGTTCATTTTTCATACTTGCACAAAGTGGATTTTTATTAGATTTACAATTTTTTTTTATACTTTCTATCTCTCTCTCTCCCTCTCTCTCTTCCCCTCCTCACTCTTTGCATTTTTTTAAGCCAGCATATGGTTTGGTTTCCATTTATTATGTTTTGTCAAATTGTGGTAAAAACTAGTTGAGCAAAAAAAAAAAAAAAAAAAAAAAGGGAAAACTTTTTTTTTTTTCCTTTATTATTTTTTGTTCTCCCTCGCAAAATTTTCTATTAAATAAACTGTCAGTCAAGTCATTGACGCGTTGCTACGTGAGATGCCGCCGCCCCTCAAATGGAAAGTCATAGACGATGATGTTTCAAATAATTGTGCTTAGAGGAGACACCAGTTACCCCATCCTCCACCTCACCAACCACGCACCACCCCTTCCCCACCCACCAAACATAGTGAAGGGGCAAAAATATTAACGACATTTTTAGTTTCAGGCATGCAGACAAAGGATATATGTATATGTAAGTATACGCAAGAATATTAACATTATTTTGTGCGTTGAATGACTATTTTTTTGTTTTCTTTGCGCCAATAATTGAATGTTACACGTAAAATATTAGCAAACACACAAGAAAAAAAATTGAAAAATAAATAACATGAGTGGCAGTCAACGAGTTCATTATGCGCCCACACAAACAAAAAGAAAACGTGAGTGTAGGCTTCATTTCAATCTCAAAGGAAACTAAAAATGTACGAAAAATTTCATTTTGAACCACAAAATTTCAAATTGAAATTGTAACCGCTTTGGTAAAGACTGACAAAAGCTGATTGCTGGGCAAATAAAGCACTGGGAGCGCTAGTGGGCAAGTAAAAACTTCACATCTTTAACGCTAGATGGAGGCACAAAATGGCAAATGCACAGTGGAACTTTCGTTACATAAAGTGAAAAAAATAAGATATCTTAAAATTTATAAGTTTTATTATCAGCAAAGAAAAAACAGTTTAGTCACCTTCTTTAATAAGGATGTAGTCGAAAATAAATATGGATTAACATAGGATTTTGCAAAAAGCGTAAAATACATATATACATTTACTTGCAATTAAATAGGAAATGCATAAAATTAACTTGCAGCATAATAGTTTTAAATTTCGGATACATTTAATAAGTGTTAGCATAAAATATCGTTCTAATAGTAGCTAAATTTCGAATACATTTACTAACTGTTAGCTTAAAACATCGTTCTCTCGCCTCATAATAACTAATTTTGTTGTTTTCAACAATTTTTAAGGATATTTTGTTCAACTACGAGTTTGTGATTGATTGCCTATATTTTTCTCGACGTCACTATTTTCCATTTAAATGCCATTTCAAACCTATGTATATTGTTTATTCCATTATAATATTAAGATATTCCTAACTATCGCAAAAGCAACTGTCATCTCAAACGCAATAGTCGTAAGTTGCTCTTGTGGAAAAAGAATCGATTAAGGAAAATGAGTTATCGTTAGAAACTCATTATTGCGTAGCAACAACTCACACTGAGTAGTCAGAATTTTCCGCGTGTTCTAGAATTTTTCCTGAAAAATCATGGATGATGAGGCGGAAACCTACAAATTGTGGCGCATACGCAAGACCATAATGCAACTGAGCCACGACCGCGGCTATTTGGTTACCCAGGATGAATTGGATCAAACGCTGGAACAGTTTAAGGAGATGTTCGGTGACAAGCCCAGCGAGAAGCGACCGGGTCGTTCCGATTTGATTGTATTGGTTGCCCACAACGATGATCCCACGGATCAGATGTTTGTCTTCTTCCCCGAGGAGCCAAAGATTGGCATTAAGACAATCAAAACCTATTGCACACGCATGCAGGAGGAGAATATTCATCGAGCTATTGTTGTGGTCCAAGGCGGCATGACACCGTCGGCCAAACAATCCCTAGTGGACATGGCCCCTAAGTATATATTGGAACAGTTTCTGGAATCGGAACTACTGATTAACATTACGGAGCATGACTTGGTGCCCGAACATGTGGTCATGACAGCGGAGGAGAAACAAGAACTGCTGAGTCGTTATAAGCTCAAGGAGAACATGTTAATGCGAATTCAGGCCGGTGACCCAGTGGCACGATACTTTGGACTAAAGCGCGGACAAGTGGTTAAGATTATACGAGCTTCGGAGACAGCTGGCAGATATATTTCCTATCGCCTAGTCTGCTGAGGTGAAGGATTTGGATTAATAGATAGCTTAAGATTTATAATTGTAAGGAAAAGAAAGCTATCTCATTATAATAAAGACGAAGCTGACTTTATAAAGATATATACATATGGATATGGTGTAATAAGTGTACTTACCTGACTTAAACTTGCAAATTTTGGGTTATAAGAGCTGAAGAAGATTGCGTTCTCATTTTAGACATTCTCTTAGTTTCACTTCACTTTTTAACACATTCACTTTTATGAACCGAACTTCACATTATATTAAGCTAACACGCACAACTTTCAATAAAGTTCTTTTAAGATTCACTACTATTTTATAATTATAGCGCTAAATGAAAACATCGACTTTAAAATAGTAAAGAATTACAAGACTAATCGATATCATTTAACAAGTGAAAACAATCGTTACTATCGATGAATTGACAACTATACAACACTGGTGTTTGGCCGAGAATTTTGCAGCTTTTATTGTTTATAAAATTTGTTTTGTTTACATTAGCGCAGATAGAGAAAGCAAGACAGAAGGGAAAGAGTATGGCTTATTAACAAAACAGGGAATCGGAAAAGAAGTGTAAGTTGACTTCCTTGTTGCCTTATTTTTAAGCCCTATGACACATGCATATGTGGGAGCATACAAACATACGGATATAATCTACACATGTGTGCGTTTGTGTGTGTATATGTAACTGCATAAGCCTTATATACGGACATACATACATATGTATGTATTTATGTAGGCACATGTGTGTTTATTGTTACATATTTATATATACATATATACATGATACATGAAATAGATTTCATATATCAATAATTGTGGTTTTTTAATTTGCTTATCATCTGATTCACATCTCCAATTTCTCTTGTCGCAGATTGTTGTTTTTGTTGTAGACACATTTGAAGGAGGCGGCGTTGTTAAAAGCAGGCGAGGTGGCAACCCTAAACACCCACAAAACAACGCATTTAATTCAATGTTCTCCAACGGATTGCCGTGCAATCTTTCATTTCCAAGCTGTCTAAGTGTACCAAAAGACGAAATTGGTAATGAAGAGCTATTGCCCGCAAATATGGGTACTCGAGAGCCAGTTATATTGAATGTCTATGATATGGTAAGTTTGAAAATAAATCATATTAAACCAATAACTTCAATATGGTTGCATATGAGAATTAATTAATTGGCGATTCCTTTTAATATTCCATTGGATACTGGGGTTAGGCTTCGGTTTTGGATTTTCATTAGTAATTTTGAAACTTGGTTTAATAGGTTTTTTTTTTAAATCAATTTATTAAACTGTTTTAAAAACCTTTAACTTACGCCTATATATTTCTCCTTTTTATTAGTACTGGATCAATGAGTACACCACATCCATTGGTCTGGGCGTATTTCATTCCGGCGTTGAGGCATTTGGCACCGAATTCGCATATGGTGGCCATCCATTTCCATTTACGGGCGTTTTTGAAATCTCACCACGTGATCACGATGAATTAGGTGATCAATTTCAATTTCGACAAAGTATACAAATCGGTTGTACCGATTTCACCTATGAGGAAGTTCGAAGAATTGTCGAGGAATTGGGTAATCAATTTCGTGGCGATCGCTATCACCTAATGAACAATAATTGCAATCATTTTTCAGGCAATTTAACACAGGTGAAACAAAAGCAAATCAGAAATATTAAAAATTATATATTTAATTGAAATTTTATCCAATATATTTGTAGATACTTTGCGGCCAAGAAATCCCCAGCTGGGTGAATCGTTTAGCGCATTTTAGCTCCTGTGTGCCATTTCTACAAAGATGTTTGCCAAAGTGAGTATTATGATATATGTATATATTAAAATGATTCTTTATATAATCTATTGCAATTATATTCGTTCACAGAGAATGGCTAACACCGAATGCCTTGCAACAAAGCATAAGCACAATCCAAGAGCGCGAAGACTCCGATACCAATCCCCTTTGAAATATTACCTGAATTATCCCCCAAAAACGAAACATAAGAATAAGAAGAAAAAGAAAACATAGTTCATATTATCCTACAACTTCCTCCTTTAACTCTTAAAACTCTATTACAACAATTTGTTTAGTTACAAAAAAAGAAAAAAGAAAGAAACAACAAACAAATAATTTGATAAACAACAAGAACAAAAAGAGAAGAGAAAACCAGCCAAGAAACCGGAAGAAAAATATATAGATTTAAATATTAGCTTAAGCGATGCGGTGCAAGAAAAACAAAAACAAAAGAGATAAAAAAATCGTATGAAAATCGGACTAAAACTCTTTATGATTAATAATGGATCATGAATTGGCTCTATGTAATTTGTATAATGACTATTCAGAATTTAAGGAATTATAATTAAGATGCGATAATTTAAGTAGCAGGATGAGATCGATCAGATGATTTTAAAGCTATATCCAACTACTAACAGAAACACACACATACACATCGAGTAAACAGAAACAACAACAACAACAACAACAATTACATATTGATATCGATATCATTGCTGCTAGATTGATTAATTAATTAATTAATGCTCTTTTTTGGTCAAAATTCACTATATATCTACACTATCTATCTATGTATGTATGTATATCTTTTTGTCTCTTGTCGAATATTTATAAATCAATTTATGTTATGGTCTACTTACATGTTTCAGTTTTTAGTCGCATTATTTAACAAAAATAAACACCAAATTACACAGATCTGTTATCAATAAATATATATATATATATATATATATTTATTATTATGTATATGTATTTGACATTCTGATATTTACACATAAATTAAAATTAATTATAATTATTAAAACAATTTTAAAGATACAAATATATATATATATATGTACATATATATATATATATATATCTGTATATATAAATATATTTTGATCGAAAATCTATTTCGATTTGCATTTAGTCTGTTAAAAGAAAAGTTGTGAGTCGTTTTTCTTCAAAGGGTTTCGATTTTTTCTTTCTTTAGCTTTGAAATTGGTTAAATCAGTCAACTGAATAATATACGAAATCTGTACGTTTATAACTTTTTAATCAGAAAATCTTGCTTTATTTATGTAAAGTAATTTTGAAAACAAATTTCGAAGAATGGCAAAAACGGGATCAATTAGTTAGATACATATAGTTATTTAATTTTATCATAATTTAAGACTTTTAAAAATGAAAATTCAACAATTTTGTATTAGATTTGGATTTCTTTTAAAATTTTTGTAAAATTCCATTTAAAATCTTTTCCTTTTCTAAAAATTATTGCAGCATTTCATAAAATCTTTTACTTTCAAATTTTTTGAATTTAAAATATTGCTTAGATTATCTGATCGCTTAAAGATAATGTTAAATAAATTATAGTAAATTATTTACAAAATGCAAAAAAATAAATGCTTTTGTTTCATGTGGTAATAAATAGATATAGACTGATTATATCTTATAGTTATTTCAAAATCAATTTGCTGCCATTTTTAAAATTTCACCTCTTCATTTCTCTTTTTGGAAAGTTTCAAATTCAAAATTTTTTGTTTATATTTTTTAAAATAATATTTAATAAATTAGATTGAAAATATTTACAATGGTTAGAGACGATTTTAAACCAGACTGGATACATTATTACTATATAAGCCAATATCATCTAGATCCAAATCGCCAATAACTGGACGATTTTGCCAGGCCATTGATGAAGCAGCATTTTGTGAAGCTATTGAAGGACTCGAAAATCCGGCCAAATGTTGAGCACTCCGATTAAGACTAACATATTCATTTTGCCTTTGGATTGGCATTGCTTGCGGCTGCGCCTGCGTATGGGGATGAGGATGCGGATGATTGAAGATATTTGGATTTGGATGCGGTTGCGTTTGCGGTTGCGGGTACGAGTGCGGTTGTGGATGCGATTGCGGTGGATTTGGTAAATAGCCCGAATTTGATATGATTTTACGTCGATGAGGCAATTCATGAAAATAGGCATCTTTGGGTACAAAATTCGGTGGCCTTTGGACGGGTAAACCAAATTGCGGCTGATGATGGGTAAGGCCAGTAACAGTATTCCTATGGGGTATACTATATGTGGGTGATGGTGTACTAGCAGTTGCTTCCATTTGATGAAAATTGTTTGCCTTCTTTAAGCATTTTATTTCACTATTTCGGATTTCCACTTTATTCTCAATCATACCATTTCCATGGATTTCCATTTGTTCGCCATATACCTCATTATATTCCCGTATGGGATTTGAATAGAATAGATTTGACATAATGGGCAAATGCCGAAGATTCTCTTGTTCGAGGCAAAGTGGTTGCCTTTTCAGATTAGCCTCCTCTTTATAGAGTAATTTATCGTTAACCAAACGTTCGCCAAGACTCTCATTGCGTGCAGCACTTTTAACTGCCTCCTCCTCCTGATTGAGTTCCGCATCCTTACGCAATGCTTTTATAACCGAATTTAACATATTCTCACCACGACCAAATCTTGGATAATATCTGGGTGATGGTGTACATGTTTCCCAACTGTTTTGTGAGGGATTTGATGTTTCACTAGAATTGGGATATCGTCGCAAAACATGTGTATATTCATCACTCTCTTTGTCCTCCCGCATATTAAGGGACTCTGGTCTATCTGGACTGGGTTTGAAAGGTGGCGATAAGGATGAGAGTGGCGAGGATATTGGAATTTTTTGTTCTTGTTCGCTATCTCTTTCCATTATCAAAGTGGTCTTTTCTAGCAATACGCCTAATCTTTCAGAGACTTTCAGGAAATCCAATTTCAGTTCATCCAATTTCGAGTGATCTTCATTCGTGAGATCCTGTGAAGATGTGGGAACTGGATTCTCTGGTGATACCTCCTCTTCATCCGTATCATTATCGTCACTCTCTTCGGTGCGATGTACAATAGCTTCTACTGCTGCTCCAATTTCCTGACCATCTTGATCATCAAGATCATCCTCCTCCAGACCATCCACAGACCTGGAATTTTTCATTGTACGATTTTCCATGTGCTTTTCCAATAACTCCAAGCTGCGACATCGTGACAAAGATCTCTCCAGCGTTGTTCTGTTATGATGAAATGAGGTGGAATGCCTCTCAGGATTCCCACGAAGTAGAAATTCGTTTAAATATTGCCTTTTACTTTCACATCTTAAACGATCCTCGATCATCGTTCGTGTTAGCTGCTCGATTTGATCGTTCGTTTTAATGGCCAATGCCTGCACCTTATGACCCAATCGCTCTTTGGTCTTGTGTACGTATTTCTTTAAACTCTTCCGATTGCAATTCAATTTGTTTTCAATGTGCCGAAAGAAGGGACCACAATAGCACGTATTACCCACACTGACTTGTCCTTTATGAATATGTCCCGCCAAATCCAGGTAGTATTGTTCGCCCGGTCGTAATGGTTCTTTGGGTAATGTTTCCAATTTGGGTGAGGGGAATGCTCGAGGATCGGGAAAATAATGACAACCATATGGTGACCAATTGATACCCTTATCCACGCTATCTCTATCCTTTTCACGATCACCATTTCTATCCTTCTCCTCCTTGGAATGCTTCTCTTTGCGATTACGTATGCGCCTTGGTGTATTGAGGATTTCTATAATCTCACGATAGTTCTTTCTGATCGCTATATGCATAGGGCAATCGCCTTGGGCATTTTTTATACTTAAACGAGCATCGGCTTCCAGTAAAATTCGAGTCAATTTTCGTCTACCCATGGCAGATGTTATATGCAAGGCGGTATCACCATTAAGATTTGTTTTATTGGGATCACATAAGGCGGAGAGTAGAATACGTGTAACGCCAGCATGTCCGTATCGGCAGGCTGTATGTAAAGGAGTATCGCCATACTGGAAATTGACGAAGAAAAACGGAGTTGAATAAAATTCATAAAACCAACAAACTTTAGATGAGTTTTTAACCTAGTTTTAACATAAGTTTTAAATTAAAATATACTAAAATATTATTTATACATTTCTGTTTTGGAACTGTACGATCAATTTAAACGATCACTTAAAGAAAAATGTTAGGGATACTCAAATCCATATGAAACTTGGTTAAAGTTTTCTTTATCTGAACGATTTATCAAAAATTTCTCATACTTACATTATTTTGAACATCGGGATCGGCGCCAGCTAACAAAAGTTCTCGCGAGCTTTGATTATGACCATTTTGGGCAGCCAAGTGAAGAGCGGATAAACCCTCATTATTGATAATGCTCAGTGTACTGTTATGTAGGGCTTCTATGGTGGTAGCTGCCACCCTTGCCTTTACCTTGGAACCACCACTGCCCGAGGGTTTATCCTTATTTTGTTGCGATGGTTTGGCACAAATTAATTTCACGCAACGGCTAAAACCACGACTGGCTGCCTCATGTAAGGCAGTGTTTCCATGATTTGATTCTTTGGCCAAGCGATCCGTATGACTGGAATTGGAGGAAAGGAGAACTTCAACACGCTTATCATCACCAGCGGCAACTGCTTCATGTAACGGCGTCCAATTGACGGAATCGGGCTAAAGATCGATGGAATGAAAGAAACGAAGAAGAGTATAAAGCGAATAAGCAAGTTTTATTGGTTGAGTGGGCAGAAGGCGAAGGAAGTGGTTGGAATACCTACCCCAGAAATTGCATTTGGCAGGGCTTCCTGTTTTTGTAGGCGATTAGCTATGGATCCATGCTGCATTTTCTACCCAAAATAAACCAACAAAGAAAATTGAAAAATGTTTGTATTACAAATTATTTGTTGGCTTCAATTACTGTTAGGCTTGAGAGTGTGTGTGCGACTCTAGGCCTGTATTTGTATGTATTTGTATGGGTGTACACGTAGTAATTACCATCTATGTGAGTTTACTCCCATTTTACTTACTTTTAATTTGAATTTTTCAAATTAAGCGCCCTCTAGTTTTACATTTTCTCCGTTACATAGTTTCCATACAATTTGTGATTAATTTTCCTTTAATTTCTTATATTTTTTGCACTAATTTGGTTACGTTTGTTCTTTAGAGTTAATTCTTTAAGCCAGGCCTAAATGAAACTCGGAAGAAGAAAGCCAATCACAAGTAGAAAAAAAAATTGGCAACAGGTTTGACCATGTTGACAGTGCTACCAGATGTCAAAATGGCCAATTCTGGCAATATTTAAGATTTGCGGTTAACATTCAATTGAAGTGGCGCCACTTTGAATAAAAGAATGTCAAGCTTTTGTAAATAGTACTTTTTTATTGTCAATTTTATCCATTTAATATTTTGTTCAAAGAATTTAATGTTGTTAAGTAGTTAAGTTCTTTCAGTGCTGCTGGGCTATCACATTCAGACCTCAAATACAGGGAGCTGTAAAAACATTGTGAAATATTGGTCGGCATGTAAGGCAAGGAATTTTTTATAATAGTGGTAAGTTGGGATTTTTGTAACTTGGAACAAGTACTTTATTTAAAAAGTAAAGACCCTGAACAGTGCAGCCACCACAAAATAGTAAAAACACAAACATATCTCTTAGTTCGGAATATATTATATTCTCTATTCGTAAATTTAACTATTTCAATATTTTAAATCTAACCTTACATTTTTCTTATTTCACAGCTAAAATACCCATCACCAATTTAGAGATGGTGGTAAAATATCTTATTCGCCATCACTGTTGTTTTCTTTTTTTTTTTCTCAGTGTTGTTTTTGTTTTCGAGGTAGGCGGTTGTACGGTCGGTGAATTGTCGATTATTTCGTTTTTATGAATCGCCTGGCTACAACTCTAAATAAGAATTTCACCTTTGTTTAAATTATTAAGCGCGTGCGGTGTGCGTTGCGTTCTTTATTAACAATTAGCAGACGCAGTTTCAGCAGCAGCTAGCAAAAAAAAAAACCAACAACAGCAAGACAGGCGAAGGCCTGGGCTACAAAGCGACACGCCTTGTCGCCCTTGTTTTTTGTTGTCGTCGTCGTCGCGCGTGTATCTCTTTCACTCTCTCTCTGTCTCTCTCTTTTTGTCCGCGTTGTGTTTTTAATTCCAATAAAAAAAAAAAATAATTATTAACCAAAAAAAGAAGAACAACGAAAACCAAACTTATATTAAATATTTGTTAACTCGTTCCCCTTGCTCTCCCTTTCTGTTACTGAGAATTTTTTTTTTTTTGCAATCGCGTTCCCCACACGCCCACGCGTGGAGCTCCCCTTTTGGCCCACGCGGGTTGCCTTCATCTCCTTTCCTCTCTGTCACTCTCCCTGCCTCTCCCTGTCTTCCACCCGTTGTCAGTTTTATACGGCGCCGCTTTCACTGGCTGCAACGTTTGCGGTGCGTCGCGTTTATCATTATATTCGCTCTTCTGATATTGTTCTTGCTGCTGTTGTTGTTGTTTTTGCTGCTGCTGGCTTTTGATTCCAGTTTTTATTCTTCCTCTTATTGTAGTTTGTTCTTTTCGCTGGTTTATTTGTTGTTGTTTTTTTTTTTGTTGTCTGCTCATTTAATGATTTCTCTGCGTCATCTATTTTGCCATTCAATTCCAGTGTGAGATAATATTTCAATCTACATTTATATATGTATATATATAAATATACATATATAAATATACATATAAATATCTGATAATATATTATATAGAATATATATCGTGTTAACGTTACGCAACTCTGTGTGTGCGAGTGTTAGTGTGCGAGTGCGTGCGTGTGTGCAAAATGCATTTGATTACCGTTTGAATTGCCGATAATAAAAATAATAACAACAACAACAGCCACCACAGCAGGAGCTAGTAGCAGCAGCAGCAGCAGCAGTAGCCGCAGCAGCGGTTAAACTCACACACATACACCCCCACACATATACACTAGGAAACGGAAGGAGGACATTTATTTAATACCTCACACACAGAAACACACACACACACAATCACACATCATGGCCTCCGCTCATAGTCATCATAATGCCAATCTGCTCAGCTCCGATATATCCAGACGAAATCCTCAAGATGAATACGAGCTCATCCAGAAAATTGGCTCCGGCACCTATGGTGATGTCTACAAGGTGAGTCAAATAAATAATATATATGTACATATACATATATATATATATATAAAATGTAAACAAATGCCAAAGAGTGACTCCAATATTAGAAAATATTTTACAATTTTCTTTGTTCGTGAAAAAAAATATATAACAAATGTCGTTGTGCTCTTTGTCGTTTCTTATCAAAAAAAATTACTTGATAAGTGTTTTCTATATTGTCAGATCTTTAAAAATTATTCAGAAAATGTTTATTTCGTTATAACCTTGAAAGTGGGGGGGGGGAATCGTTCAAATTCGAATTCCTTATACATACATACATTAAATGGCTAAAAGGAATTTCTATTTTTATGGAAAATGCGAGTTAGAAAAATTATTGAGAATTATTTTATTTTTATATTCGATTTCTGGTTTTATCACTTTTCATAATTTTCTTTCAGAATTTGTACTTGGAAAATGGGCAATATATTTCCTTTCTGTTTTTCAGTTATTCAAATTTATATACCGATTTATATAAATTTTGATTTCTCTTAAATTTTATGGCTGCTTTTCTTTTCTTTTAATTTTTATTTTATGGAAAAATGGAGACTAAGAATATCGTTTCTGCTTTTATTTTATTCAAATTTATATAGAGATTTATATAGATTTCGATCTTAGGGAAAAAGTTCTTTTAATTTTTGAAATCATTTAGAAAGGGGGAACTCTTTTCTGATTATTCCTAATTTCAGAACTCTAATTTTTTGAGATCTTATTAAATATACTTAATCAAATGTTCTACCGAAGAATAATTCCAAATAAAGTTTTTAATAACATTTTTACGAAACTATAAAAAATAAAAGATGAAATTCACTTTTAATTTCAATTCATTAGAAACAAAATAAAAAGCAAAACTTTTTTTGCCATTTCTTTAAAATAAATATTCCATTTTATTTGCTATATATTTGCATATATTTTCCATCTAGATATATATTCTCAATGTTGTAACCCTTTAGCCCTATCCAATGGGATAGCTATGGGAAGAATTCTTTGCCTGCTCCACACACACACACACATACACACCGACACAAAAGTCTCAACCGAATAAATAGCATGTTTGTAATTTAGAATGTTGCTGGTACTCCCGGCCAGCTGTACTCATCCCCCCTTTACCCATCCCCATCCCCAAGTAGCTTCACATGCCACCACCAACAACTAGCAACCACCACCACCACTTCCATTGCTTCCCCATTGACTTTTGTATTGCGTTGCATTCCTTTGGCATGGCATGAGTACTACTGCAGATCTTTTTGCCCCTCTCTCTGCTTCTTGGCTCCCCCCTACCTCTCTCTCTCTACTCCCTTTTTGGCTCGCGCACTTATTTGTACATCTGTTTGTTTGTTTTTTATTTTTCATTTTGTTGGGGAGTTCGGTTATTACATAGAACTGCGAGTAAATATGTATGTATGAATGAATGAATGAATGTTTGTACATATATACATATATACACGACGGATTGGCTTAAAAACAAAAAACAAAAAAGAAATAAAATGTGGAAGCAAAAGCTAAGCAATTTTGAAAAATATTTGAAAAATTGTAAAATAAAAATTATTTGTCAAATGTTTCTTCAAATACTTTTTAACTAAAAGTTGGGTGGCATAAAAATATATAAGAATGTGTCATGGAAAACATATGATACATATATATGTATGTATGCATATGTATGTATGTATGTACATCATATATATGATGACATAATATCAACAAACATACATATATGTATTTATATGGGATATAAAGATATGGAATAGTTTAATTTTTTTTAAAGTTTTTAAATATAGTCTGTAACTGTTATATTTAGATATAGATTTTTATGTTTTACAGATATTATCGTATTTATTTATTTAATTCAATTTCAAGTTTCTCATAGGCATTGATATAAACTTTTCTTGTATTGATTACAAATCGAGGGTTCCTTTAACAGCTTTACAGCTTCTAGACTGTAAGCTCTACAATCAGTTGCTGAATAGTGTGACCAAACTGCGCTTACATTTACTAAGCAAATTGCATCACGATCGGTAGAAACAAATTGGCTTCAATAATAACTAAACTTTTCCACCATTGACGCCCATATGTACATATATTGAAATATTGACCGATTTCTTCAGTTTTTAAATCTACTCAAAGTATAACTTTAATTAATATGAACTACAATGGATTATAATTTAGCACACTTTATAATTGTTAAAAATAAATTAATATTTTTTTTAAAAGTTAATTTACTTTTTTACTTACTGGAGAGGCCTAAAAAAGAAATATTTGTATTACATACGAAAAAAAAAAAACAGAAAATTAAATTGCAAATCTTAAAACTGTTTTTAACACTATATCTTATCTTATATAGTTACCCTAACTGAAAACTTGGTGTTCCGTAATACGACATATTAAACAATAATCGTTACCCAAATCTAAAAACTTTTTGTCTTTAGGGTTTAACCTTCCTCTGTTATAAACTCATTCAATATTATCTCATCACCGATTCTAACTTTAAGCACTTGTTATGCTTTCTCATTCCTCTTCATTATTAAATCCGAATTGGAATCTAGATAGATATATCTTGTGTTGTTTATCTTGACATTTCTTCATTTCATTCGTACATGAGTTGCTTTTGCATTGATTCTGTGGATTAATTTGATCAATTGTTCTCTTCTACTGCTTAGTGTGTGTCTCTCTGAGTGTGTGTGTGTGTGTTTGTGTGTGTGTGGGTGGGTGCAATTTGTGTGTTTATTATGTTTACCCACAACTGTGTTGCATTTGTGAATTCATTTTGGTTCTGCGGTTGTTTCTCTCTCCCTCTCTGTCTTTGTCTCTCTCTCTCTCTCTTTCTCTCTCCGTTTGTCGCTGGCGTTTGGTCTCATTATTGTTGGAATGCGTCATCAACCAAGTTTCAATTTCAAATTCTTCCACTTTTTCCACTTTTAATTTGTTTTTTCTTTTTTTTTTTAATGCTCTTGCAAATTGAGTTCGAATTAGTTTGGTAGTAAGGTTTACATTATATATATACTTTGGTATTTCTATGAATATATATATTCTGTGTTTCTATATTTGATATTTGATTAATAGGTTTATCTGTTTGCTAACTTTTTATTTGTTATATTATTATTTAAATATACTATTTAAAACAGTTTCATATGTTTTTTTTTCTTCTTAATATTATTTACATAACTTTCAAATTCTGTGTACTTTGATGCCTATAAAAATGCTTAGCAATACCTTTTTATCAGTTAAGAGATAGTCTATCAGACTTTAGGTTTTCATATACATATTGGCAAATTAGATAAAAATCGAACTGCTATATACTTAATATAGGTATTGTATGATAGATAAGCTTAATAATAAATACGTAATGTTTAAATTATTTTTTTATTTTCATATTTTTTGTGATCTTATGTTTAATTATTGCTAATAAAAATCCAATTGAAAGCAAAAGAGGAAAAATCTTTGTCGTTATTCCTATATGTACATATGTTTCTATATAATTATTTGAAGTTTCGTTTTATTCATTCTTTTATTATTATTTACGAATTTCAGAAGTTTTCTTCGTGGACTGTATTTGATTATAATTTTTGAAACAATTTTGACTTCCTTTTTAATCGAAAAAAAAAACAAATTTTTTTCTTGTAAGAAATAAAAAAAATAAAGTCAGAGCTCTAGTTTGAAAAATTATTATATTTGAACTAAGTTTTCCTATTTTCTATTTGTTTTAATATATAAGTATATAGATAAGGCAAAGTGTATCATATATGTCACATACTATATATATAGAAACAACCATCGATTCAAGCATTATTTTTGCTTCGAATGCTATATACTCGTATAATACAAGTATATCAGTTTCAATCTTTCGACTTGATGTTACAAAGTCAAATATATATATACTATGTATCTTTATATATATGTATGTATATATATACTATATTACTTACAGTTAAATTGTATTGAAAGGGTATATACAAGTTTTTCTAAAGGGAAATTAGCTATTGACCCTTTTCGTTTAATTCGCTTTTATTTATTTTCACATGCGGAATTTATGATGGCCAGCGAACGTCGCTTTATTCTCCCTATATATGTACATATATCCCGTGCCCAGATTTGATTTTTGTTTTTTTTATATAAATGTTTACAGTAGATGGAGAGAGAGAGAAAAAAGTTTTTTGTTTTCAGATGAAAGTTTGTTTATGTTATGTTTGATTATATATGTATGTATTTGTATGGATTTTTATATATGTATGTATATTTGTTTGTATGAATTGGTAATGCTTATTCTTTACCCCCCCTCTCACTCTTCTCTGTCTCTCTTCTATCTCACTCTTTGCTCATATCAACAATTGTTGACAGGTTATTATATTACCAGCTGTTCCAGTTTTTAGTCTTACACCTTGCCATAAATTTGGATTACCAACCTAGGAATACAAAAAAAAAAAATATACAAAAATTAGTCTAAATGAAAATGCCAAATAAATTCCACATGCCAACAAAAAGGTGAAGGTAATTGGTGCAAAGTGTGAGAGGGAGAGAGAGAGAGAGCGGTTAGCTTTTTATTAACGGAAATTCGAGAACAACAACAAATAAGTTAAGAAAAATAATAGAAAATAAGGAGAAGAAAAGTAGAGTCTACTTTAAGGCGCGAAGCCAAGCCAAAGTGCCAAGTTACCAAGTTATGCAATAGAAACTGGCACACACACGCACACACACACACACAGACAGACAGACAGATTCGTAGTGTGAGAGCAAAGGAGAAAGTAAGAGAAATACATATTTGATGTATGTTTGTCTATGTATGTATGTGTGATTGCCTTTGCCAGGCACTTGACTTCTCTCACACAGACACACACACACACACACACACACACCTACACATCTACACACATACATATCTATACATCTACACATTTACAATGTTGCTCCATTGTTCCTGTTGTTGCTGCCACACTTTAACAATCATCCTCATCCTCGTCATCGTCATCGTCATCGTTGTTTTTGTTTTTGTTTTTGCTTTTGTTGTGCACACGCAACACGCATGAAAACATGAAAAAAAAAGAAATTGGCGCAAAGCACTCGGCCCAAGCGGTAGAGTGGCGGTTGCTTGGGCGTTTTTCTTCTCCACGTGAAGTGGATGTGATGGAGAAGGAAGGGGGGAGGTGGGTGAAGGAAGCTAGAGAAAATTACTAGAGAAAAGAACGAAGTGAAGTGAATTGAAGCAGCGCAGTGAAGTGGCCTGCCACTGCCTCAAAAAGGGGGGAGAACGAGTATGAAATAGGTGGGGTTCAGTGGGTGGATGTGTTGGGGTGGGTAGTGGGTCACGTAGATTGGGGGTAGTGGGGATATATGGGGTGTATGGTGTATGGACAGCAGACATTCATATGTGTTGTTTGTTCCCATGCTTGGTTGTTTGTTTGTTTGTTGATTTGATGCTTGTTTGCTGCCTGGTCCGTTGTTTTTGTGTTATTATTCTCCTTTCTTTTCCATTCAATTCTTATTTCTTTCATATAACTGAATAATGACAAAAAAAAAAGTATGCGTGTGTGTGTGTATTTGAAGTAAAACCATATTTGCATATTTCAAAAGTCAGATGAATCAGTTTTTTCATATATGTATATAGCTCTATGACTATCTTTACAGACTTGCAGCTGTTTTTTGTTTTTCACTTTAGTAAAGTTTTGGAAAAAGAAAAAAAAAACAGTCGTTAAAGGTTTCATTCAAGACCATGAATTTAGTAATTGGTTTAACCAATTATTCAAACTATGTATTATCCATGCTAGAAATAGTTAATTTTAGTTTATATGGTATAATATCAAGATAATTTGTATAAGATTTTTATGAGATTTGTAAGATGTTTATGAGATTTCATACTGTTTATATCTGAATTTGTGGAAAATATATTTATTATATGAATAAAGAGTTCCTCTTCTGTCCCAATCGGGATTAAATAGATTCCAATTATATAATTAATTTGATAAATGTTATTTGTTGGGATTATAAGTCAATATAAGGGAAGTTTACAAGCCAAGTTAAATTTCTAAAATATCCTGCATGTATTTTAATATCTGTAAGCACCTAAAAAAGAATTTAATGCCAAATTTCATACTTGGAATTGTAAAAGTTGGTACAGATTAGGAATATATAGTAAATGATAACATATCCGAGATGCTTTATCACAAGTTTCTTAAACATTCTGTGCCTATTGTTTATCAAGAATATTTAATGAGCCTTAATATATTCAAAAACATTATTTAAATAATAAAAAAACATAATCGAACCGATTTAAAAACAAACAGCAATCAACCTTTACTTTCATCTTTACACACAAATGTCTCTATTGATATATCCATTCATATCTATCTACACCATAACCGATAATCTAATAAACCGAAACCGCAGAATATGTATTTGCAATTGGTTTTATTCCAATTTCTGACATTTCCAATGTCGATTTTCTTTTAAAACCGCAAACAACTTTGTTAGACTAGACAACATAGAGCCGCATTTACAAAGATAACGACGGGGGGAGGGGGAGGTAGGGCGGGAAAAACAAACAAACACACAAACAAAAAAACAATATATACATATATAAAGGGTATGAAATGATGGAGGGAGGTAAACCAAATCCAATGTTCGCCTTGAACTAGGTGGCGCCATCTACAGTGAAAAGGAGAAAAAGGGTTTTTCCTTTTTTTTTTTTTTTTTTTTTTTTTTTTTTTGGTGGGCTCTCTGCCATTTATAAAAATTTCCATCAAGTAAACAAAACGAAACGCATTCAGTGAAAGAAATCTGTTCATTTTCATCTTCATCTTTCTCTCCTCCTCTGTCTCTCCTCTCCTCTCCTCTCTCTCTTTGTCTCTCTCACGCACATAGACATTTCTGCAAACAAAATATGCAAATGGCTTTGCGACACGCCCATCAAGCAAACGCCTTTTTTTCGCCATATTTAAATGTTTAATGAAAAATTGCTGAAGCTTTTAGAAAAAGGGGGGCGGGGGCGGAAGGGAAAAAGGAGCGACAGCATGTGGGAGGAAAAAGGGTTGGTTAGAGGGAGGGAAAGTTCGGTTATGGCAACCCTTAATTTAGCAACAACAAAGAGCCATAACAATAACAAGTGACGATTGGAGCAACGCAACCGGGACTAGGAGCCGGGAAATGTGGCCATGTTGACCTAATTCCCGGCGTGGCAATAATTTGCACGTCTTCAACACGCTTGGGAGAATCAGGGACAGGAGCAGGAGCAGGAGCAGCAACATGAGAGGGAGAGGGGAGAGGTGGTTCTGTTGTTAGGTCGCTGACTGTTGCAGAATGCTTTTGTGTGGCAGGTTTTGTGGTCGCCACCTACAACTACTACCCCCCCCACCCACTACTCCTCCTCCTATTCCTCATCCTCTTCCTCCTTTTCTCTGTTTTTCCTGTCTGATGCAGTTGCCAGTCAACCAACCAACACTAACAACAATTCCAATTAAGTTGATACAAAATTTAAGGCACGAGGGCGACCAACTAACTGAATGTTCGAAAGGAACGACGGACATGGATGTGGCCCATTAGGGAATTTGCCGCAATTAGCCGACGGCTTCCTTTCGTCGACTACTACATATATGACGATGTCTACGACTCCCCTTAGACTCCAAAAACTAATCCTAATCCACTGTTTTAAGCCAAATCAACTCCAAATGCACAAAAAATTTAAATAATGAAAAGAAATCCCAACCAACCAAACATGAGGGACCAAAATCCGAGGCACACACAAAAAAAAAAACCAAACAGAAACAGAATAAAGAAAAAGGAAATAAAAAAAATTAAATAAAAGAAAACCCAGTTGTGCAAATATTGGGTTTTGCCCTTTCTTTTGCCTTTACTTACCTCACCCAACATTTCATTTCCTTACGGTTTAAAGCATATCAGCCAGACAGTCGTCGTCCCCAAAGTCAAATAAAAAATAAGGGAATCCTTTTTTGTGTTATCCATTATATATATATAAATAGTTGAAAGGGTATATTAGACTTTAAGTAAACGGGAGTAAAAGACAGTAAATGTGATTAACTGATTATCCAACAGATAATCGGAGGGGTTAACCATAACGTTTATTTTTATTTTAAATAATTTAACTAGTCTTTTTTTTGGAATAGTTATAAATTAATTTTATTCAGAACTTTTCTGATTTAATCTATTATCTTATATCTATACACTTAATATTAATATATACATATAATAGTTATGGGTTTTATTTTTATGTTTTTATTATTACGAATTATCTCTAACAAGATTACTAGCTCTAATTAAAGAGATCTTAAGTTAGCTATCAATAAAAATATTAGTTTTAATTAAAGTAAAGAATTTGATAATGAAAAAATTTGCAGCCTTTAAAAGAACAAATCGAATTTTGGAACTTTTGAAAATTTTCAACCAACAAAGGGAAATCAGTTTGGGTTTTTGGTTAAACTAGTCAATCCTATATATAGATCTTTCAGTTCAGAATCAGACTGCAGCAGATTAAAGGACCTAACTTTATATATGGACTGTTCCTTATGAAACGGGAATAAAGCTAAACTTCTGGTAGTATCTGACAATATATCCCAACCCATATTTATCCTATAGCTATATATTATATAAAATAGAAGGTATAAGGAAGTCGTACATCAAAAGTTTATATATAAAAGATTTTCTTATCATTATTTTTTTATTATATATTTTTCTCCTTCTCTTATTTAATTTTTTTTTTCGTTTCTCTTTTTTTTTTTTGCCTTACATGTTTAAAGTTGTGTTTAGTAGGGTATAAAAAAAAGGGCGTAGGCGAAGAGATAAAGGGCGGGAATAAATGGGCTGATGGTTGGGTGGGTGTTTATATATATGTGTGTGTGTTGTGCGAGTGTGTGTGTGTTGTTTAAGTCAACCCTTTTCTGGGATTGCGCTAGAGCTGTCTGCTGTAGGCGTGTCCAGTGTGACGCTTACTTTGATATCACATTTTGGGCATGGATTCTCTTTTACTTGTTCTCCTTTTCTCCTTTTCTTGTTTTTGGTGTGGTTGTCGTTGGAGAATGGCTTGTCACGTGTTTTTAAACTAAGGACCATGGACCAAGGACCAAAGAGTGGACAGCAAGTTTTTGTTGTTGTTGTTGTTGCTGTAGACACTGGCACAGGGCCAGGAAATGGCCGCCACTTCCACTGCTGTGGGCTAATTTGTCTTCTTCCCCCATTCTATAGAGGATTGTTGTCTTCTGGATACTGGTGCTTACTGCCTTTGACCCTGCAGCCTAGTCAACGTCTAAATGTCACATTCATCTTGGTCTAAACTGTCGTCCTTTTGCCCATTTTTACTGTCTCACTCACTCTCGATGGCTCTCTGTCTCTGTTTCTGCCTCTGTTTTTCCGTCTGTCTGTCTGTGGTTCTTGCTGTGCTTTAGTTTTTTCCATTTCCTTTGCCCATTTCCTCATTTGACATTTTCCTTTTTGACTATTGAGGAGCAACTATACATTTTTATATTGAAGGTTATATTGGATATTAGCCATATCTAAAGGAAGATATTATGGAGTAAAAGAGCAAAAGGAAAAAAATAGTTGAAAAAGTTAAGAATTTGCCATATTAAAGGAAAATATCATTATCCAACATATTTACAAGAATATTCCTTCCATACATATATAATGCACATGAGAAGAAAGATGAGAATGAGCCTTGGAGTTTGTCAGAGGGAATTCAGCCAACTGAAACTTAAGTATAAGCCAAAAGGCAAAGGGGGGGTTAAAGTGGGCCGTCTGCAACAAAGTTGTTGTGGCTTAGTTCAAAAAGTTTGCCAAGAATATAATTCAACTTGAATTATATGATTCCAAGTTGAGAATTTCAATCGATTCGAGTGAAATGTTTCCATCTAAATCCAATTAGAAACCGCGTAAGAAGCAGTAGCATTAGTTCTCTCTCATTCTCTCCCACTCTCTCTCTCTTTCTATCGCTTGCTTAGCACACTCATAATTCTCCAAATAAGCCAGGCTTATAAGGAGAATGGGCACGTGCTCTTAGTACCAGTAAACAAGAACAAAAAGAAGAATAAAAACAATGATTAACCTTTAAGTAATTTGCATAAACTGTGAAATATCTGCAGGCTTTCTTTTCTTGTTGTGTGCTCTTGTTTTTTTTTTCCTCTTGTTTTTGTTAAACTCCCACACCACTGTGCATAATTAATGAGCAACAGAGATAGCTATATATATAAATAAGTGTGTGTGTGTGTACGTGCGTGTGTGGGTGGGTGTGTGTGTAAGTGTGTGGATGGAGAAAGAACTGGGTCGAGACAAAAAGAGAGCGACATTGACTGGAGAGGGGCCGATGGAGGAAAAAAAAAAACACCGCAAAACACTAAACTGACTT
This sequence comes from Drosophila sturtevanti, assembly GCA_018150375.1. Taxonomy (NCBI): domain Eukaryota; kingdom Metazoa; phylum Arthropoda; class Insecta; order Diptera; family Drosophilidae; genus Drosophila; species Drosophila sturtevanti. Next base: position 927,964 of record JAECWJ010000317.1, read on the forward strand.
TAATTGAGGGAGACATGATGGAATTATTAAAATTATGATGACAAGAGGCAAGTTCCCGAAGGGAATTGGTAACGCGACACAGACAGACAGGCAGACAGACGCATAGAGAGGGAGAAAGGAAGGGAAAAAAGCGTGACGAAAATGCTTCAACTTGATATATATGTATATACATATATATTTATTTTTTTTTTATGATTTTCTTTACGAAATGACACAAAAATACAATTAAATGATATAATTGTGCTTGAAGTAAAATTGAGACAAGCAAACTTCTAGCTTAAGTTGTGGATGAACTATCTTACTATCTAACTATATGTATTTACACACACTCCATTGTGTGTGTGTGTGTGTGTGTGTGTGTGTGTGTGTGTGTGTGTGCTAGCAAAAGCAATTAGCTAATGGAGTTTTCTGTGCTAAAAAGATAAAAGACACAAGTTGAGGGGAAAAACTGTTTCGATACACAGACTCTATAGAAAATGTTGTGTCATCTTCTGAAACAGAAACAAAACAAGAAAAAAAAGAAGAAAAGTAAATTGGAAAGAGTTGAGTTTATCACGCCAAATAATGTATACACTTGCTATCTAATGATGGCTTAAAAGCTTCTAATAAAATGTCTACATTGAGCTTAAACTGTTTTATAATCCCTCAAACGTTGTGTGAGCAATATTAATAACTTTAAACTTAACTAAAATTAAACAATTAAACTAAAAGAAAGTACAAGTTGTTAAATTTAGTCTATGGCAAATTTTAGTAAGCTCTTTGCTTAGCTTAAACGTTTTTTTTTAAGTAACAATTGATTAAGACAATGTCCAATAAGTCTCATAAGTACTCTTTATTTATGATTCAGACAATGTCTGATAAGTCTCATAAATACTCTACAAATTCTACAACAATCTTTGTAGATTATCCAAACTTGAATTTTTGCTTCATAAAAACTCTTCTTTATGTAATAAGTCAAAACAAATTTGTCGAAATAAACTAGAAAACATTTTATGAAACTCTAAAACTTATAATCTATAAAATTATCCACATAATCGTTCGATTTTAGAATTTTGCATAAAAAAAGCCCCAAAAATAAAATCTCCAGATATTGGAGAAGTCTACGAACTGCATTTTCATCTATTTCAAAAAAAAAATAAACAAAAATAAAAATATTTACTAAACTACAAGTTTCGGTCATATGTGATATGATTGACCAAATATATATATTAAAAAGTCTACATATGTGTGTATATACTCTACTTTTCATATCTAATAAAATTCATAGCTTCAATAAGACATCTTAAACATGATTATAAAATAGTTGTATAATACCAATGAAGTCTCCACATGTCTTCAATTATTATTTATGACCATGAAAAGTCATATAAAAATGAGAAAATTTCTTCATTTTTACTCGGTTCAAGAAAAGAGAAGAAGAAAAGAAAAAATTACCCATTAAAGAACAAGCAGCAGCAGCAGTAGCAGAAAAAAGACAAACAAGTCAACAATAATAATAATAATAATAATAATAATAATAATAACAACAACAACAACAACAACAAGACAAAAAAGAAAGAAAAAGTAATACCAGAAGTTATATGAAAATGTGAAAAATATGATAAAGAAATGAAGAGGAAAAACCAAAGAAGAAAGAAAAAAGAAGTACCAAACACCCCTCCCCCTGCACACACACACTCACACACACGCACACACATATACACCCTTCCACCTTACAATAGGCAACACAAAGGCACAAAATCAGCAGCAATAGCAACAACTACAACAATGGACCAAAGTCAAATAAAAAGTCTTTTAGCAACGCTTTTGCCTTCTTGTTCTAATAATTTATGTGCCATTGTCTATGTGTCTTTGTACGGTATGCCTGCCCTATCCCCCCTCCCTCCCTCCCGCATTTTCCTCCTCCCCACCTCTTGCTCACAAGTTGAATGTACGGAAAAAGTTTGCTTCATTAGCGAGAAAGAGAAAAAGTAATTCTCACAACGCTTTTGCCACCTTTTTCTCTGTAATGACCTTGAGCCAGGCCAAAAGAAAAGAAAACGAAGGGGCAAAAAAAAAAAAAGAAGAAAATAAATAAAAAAAAGAAAAATAAAGGAAAAAAATCAAGACAAATGTGTGAACTGAACACTTCAGACCGAATGTAACCCCCCCTCCTCTTCCTCATACCCACTAAAGCCCCGCTTCAAATTGGCGAGCAAATGATGATGAAGCATAGCAGCTCAAGCCTCTCTTACCACCTATCTCGCTCTCACTCCCTCTGTTTGTCTCTTTCTCCTGACGGGGCTTTTCTCGCCTGCTGCTGATTTATGTTTTCTTTTTTTTTCGGTTGTGGAAAAGTTGCTCTGCTGGAAAAATGTTTCCAAAACATTACGTAAATTTAATGCAAAATGCAACTTCAGAATGGAACAGAGAACCGAGAGAGAGAAGAAGAGAGAGAGGGGAGAGTATGAGAAAGAAAACAAAAACAGTTGAGAAAAAACAACAACAACTAACTGACCAATATTTCACAAACAATGCCAGAATGTGGCAGCGTTGGCGGAAGTTGCAGCAAGTTATACCACTCTCCCTTCTCTCCCTCTTCTCCCTCTCTCACTATACCTATCCTTTTTTTTTTTTTTTTTTTGGGTGAAAAAGAGAATTTCCATCAAACAGCCGACAGGCTGAAACAACCAACCGCAGCAACCACAGCCACAGAATGAGAATGAAAATGAGGCAGAGGCAGAGGCACAAGCAGAGGCAGAGGATGAGCTGGTTAAAGTTTGGACTCATTCCCATGGAGCAGATCCTTCAATTATGCAATTTTCTACTTTTTTTCTTTATTTTATTCTTCACTTCATCATAGTTTAGGTGGGTGTGTGTGTTTGTGTGTGTGTGTGTGTATGGGATCTATGATGTTTTTAGCCCATTGATATATGTATGTTGTACCTATGGATTTCTGCCTGCATTTGAAATGCTTTTGATTAGGTTCTTTGTCCTCACAAAGCAGCGACATATCCATTGGGGTTTCCTTTTATCTAGCTAGAGATGACAACGTGAGCAAGCGATAGGAAATGATAAACAGTTGCCATTTAAAGGAAAAATCATATCGAAAGTTAGCTATTAAAAATGTGAAATTCCATTTGAATGGCAAATTAGAAGAATAAAAATTATTTCATTATCTCTGGAAATGAAAATCAGTTCAAAGTATGGATTTTGAATAATAACTTTTTATTGTTATTGTATATAATTTAATTTACATTTTCTATAAGGGAAATTTATTCTTTAATGATAACTATAATTTATAATTCCATTTGGATAATTATAGTACATTCCATTTCACTTGTTTTTATGCCCATCTCTATGGCATAATGCGCATTTGCCGATTCTGTCATTTCCATTTTGAGTGTTTCACAATGGGTTTTTTGCCTGGGATAAGGTGGCCTATTCTCGCCCCTCTTATTTCCTTCTTCCTACTCCATCTACAATTTTGGTAACAAAATAATTCTAGGTCTTCTCTATTGAAATTGTTGTTATTGTGATTTTGCCTCAATCTTGAATCTTAATCTCTTATATATACATATACATATATATATATATATATATATGAATGTCGCCCAACCCAACCTAACGAATCTAATAAGCTGTGGAAAATCCTTACCTTACCTGCCCGACATCTCCCTCTCTCTCACCATCTATTTTGCTCTTTCTCTCTGTCTCTCTCTCCCCCTCTATGTCGCGTGTCTGGCAAATCAATTTCCTCTTATCGTAGGGGTTTCTTTCTTTTTTTTTCTTTCTCCACTTCCAATTCTGGCTGAAACATATTTGAAATGTGAAATAATTGCCTCCCCCTGACCAATTTGTGTACATGCATACAAACATACATACATACATATATATATGTATATATATATGAAAAAGAGGAGAGATGAGTCTGAGAAGGGGAGGGGAGAGAGATGATGTACTGGTAGGGAAAAACATTAATTTCAACACGCTAATGGATCGATATATGCAAATTGTTTTGCAACACCCAATTGTTGATTAGTTATGAATGGGGCTAAACCAGCCCACCAAACCATCAAGCAACCCACCCACCATAGCATCTAACTCTCCCCATTCCTATTGTGGTCCCCATCATTTTGGTCTTCCCTCCCCCTCCTCTCCCCCCCTTTACTTTGCTTGTTATTAATTTTGAAGTGACGCTAAAAGCAAACAATAAAATTCTCTGTCTTATGTAGCATCATTTACTCTACTTGTTTGTTGTTGCTCTTTGGCAAATTTATACAAATGGAAATGGCAGGCTGAGAAATCGTTGATAAAGGGGTGGGGTGGGTGGTGGTATATGGTTGATGGAAATTCCGATTGGCGCCTAAGCATTTGGACAATTCTCTGCCATCTCCACATCTGCCATCTCCGCCTCTTTTATGGAAATCAAAGTACATATATACACCCAAGAAAACTGTGTGTGATAAATGCTAGGCAAATAGTTTTTGGGGCGACACCCCTGACTTCCCTCTCCCTTCACAACAAACTGCCTCTGCCCGCAAAAGTAAAAAGAACTTTAGCCTGGCACTAAGTAAATGAAAAGTTTTCCATTTTTTGGCCGGAAGGAGAGTTTTGCCTCTAATCTTAAATTATGACCGGGAGACAGGAATTTTTCAATGAATTTATGGCAAGTGGCAAGTGGGGCAAGTGGGGGTTCTCTTTCTCTTTTACTCTTTATAGTCTTAAAACGCAATAACCGTTAAGAATTTTCCTTTGGTCATACACCCACTGACATTACACTCGTTCTCCCATTCTCTGTCTCCCTCTCCCACTCCCACTCCCCCCCTCTCTCTCTCTCTCTTTCTTTATTTAGTTAACCAAGCTTTAGCCAAGCTAAGCTGACTTTGGCTAAGGCACGGGCACGTTGACCAAATTGTCACGTTTTCATACAACTGGACGGACAGGCAAAAGGGAAGAGGGTAGAGGGATATATTGTACGTTGCTCACTTTGAATATGATTAATGAAAAAGTACAAGTATGGGAATGAAAAAGAGATAGCAAGAATGAGAGAGAGAGAGAGGGAGCATATAGTGATACCTTCATGACATTCGACAGGTGTAATGCTAACTCAACGCTAAGAAACGAAAAAAAAAAGAATATGCTTGAGGAAAATATATTGACATTTTGTATATACATTTAAATACGTATGTATGTTAAGAGACAGACGATTGAAAGATAGGTAGATGGGTAGATGGGTAGATGGGTAGGTAGGTAACACATGGAATACTAATGTTAGAGATGACAACCGACCAACAAGGGACACACGATCCGATCATTGAAAGAAAAGGGTGAGATCATAACAAGAAAGATTAATGGCATAATACAGAAAATATTGATAGTTAGAAAATACTATATACCAAAATTAAAGTAACGTTTTAGTTTTAGTTTAACAGTTTAGTCAATTGTTGATATAGTTTTGTTCTTAGTATAAGAGACACATACTATTTAAATTGAATTATATTTATTATTATTATAAGGAACACTTTATTTCAGATAAGTTTTAATATTTCACAAGTGTGGGTGGGTTATTAACATGAAACAAAAAAATAAGATTACAGAGTACATTAACCTTTTCTGCTTAAACAATTAATACAAATAATACATAATGAAATTTATTTTTTAAAGAAACATAATATGATGGGTAAAAAAATATGCAATATCCCCATAATTGAATTATTATGCAATTATTAAAATTAATATAGTAGATATATATATTTTATGTTAATTTTACAGAAGAAACACAAGTGTCTATAAAAGTTTTTTCTTTAGCTCAGATTAGGTGAATATTAATATAAGTGTTATAATATAAGTGTTATAAATAGAATACAAGTATTTTGATTCATTCAAGTGTAAATACAGATAAATCGTGTTAATGTATTAACCCCTTGAAGGTGCCATACTTATTTCAAGGTGGAATTAGGGAAACGATTTGCCAATTTAGGGATTGTTCTTTGGTAGCATTTTGTGGACAAACATCTTTCCAAGAACTTAGTAAGTGACTTTTAAATAGTATTTCTTACTTAAATTGCATCTGAACTTCAGCAATGACGATATACATATTAGGGGACAAGCCAGAAGACTGAAATGAAGATATATGTAAACACAATACAATTTGAGAAAATTTCATTTTTGAGATAAGAGATTTTAGTATATAGGTTAGTCATTTGTAAATCGAGTAAATAATCAGTGTAAATATTATTAAGTTGCTATTATTAAGCCATATCTGTCAGTTTTTGTGTGCATTATTTATTTATGTGAATTAAACCCTAATTATAAATACTCAGCCAACCTATATATGTACATATATGTATATATAAAGATAAGAACCCTTCTGTTATCATTTCGGCTCCCTAATAAACTTTTCTATATTATATGGCTTAAGTTAAATGGATAGATCAACAGTCCCAATTATAGTATTTATCAGATTTATGATTTAAATGAGTGAAATGGTTGCCCTTGGCCCGTTTCTACCAAAATTGTGTAATTAAATATAGATCTGTAGAATTCTGAATGTGATAATAACATTAATTATAATCTAAAAATATTCCAACATATTGATAAATTCACATCTCTAAAAAGAACAACAAAGGCCACCGAAATGGGTAAAGAAATGGGAATGGGGAAATATTCGTGTTATCAGTTATCTGTGAGGAATTTGTCATGGTTAAAGCAAATTCGCTGCTTGATGAAAAGTGCGCCAATGTTGCTATAATGGAATATCCCATCTACTGGTAATGGCCAAGCCAACTACACTGTGCAACATACAAGTGGATATGTATGTACATACACTTGACGATAATGGGCCGCCACATTAGCTACCGTCAAATGTTATCGCCTTGGCATATTAAAACTCGAGACGTACCAAAAAGAGAAACTGGGATAGAGAGTAAAGAGGGAAGATAGAGAGAGAAAGAAAGAGAGAGAGAGAGTGAAGTGTAGAGAATCTGTTGGAGGCAGAGAAGTTTAACCATATTCATTCATTCAGTCACTCATTCATTCAACTTGGAATGAAGTGGCATACATCAAACACGGAAATTAGCATATGATGAGCATATAATCATCATGATGACGATGACAATGATGATGATGATGAATGGGATAATGATGAAGAGGATGATGATGGTGTCGTTGTTGTTGTTGTTGTTGTTGTTGACAAAACACAACGTTCGCCTTTTGTACTTATAAGCTGAGAGCCAGACATGGAGATGCTTTAATTGAGTTGCCATTCGCACACACACACACACATATGTGTACACATGGCGTATACGCAACATAAGTTGCATTTGCTTTTTGCAGTCATGACAACCAGCTTAATGAGTATGAAAATGAAACAAAACCTTTGTTATATATCTTTATATATACATATATATTCTTGTAAATTTTACTAATTGTCAATGGCTTGAGCTACAATTGTTCTTGTTTATTGTTGATAAATTTAGAGACTTAATTCCCTTTGACCTGACTTCCGACCCGATTTTGCAAACAGTTCAAAAGTTGCAGCTTTAACTACATATATATGTATATATATATATATATATATATACATATATTTTTCTACGTATTTGTATAGATGTAGGTCGGCATAACAAAAAAAACAACAACAACATTTATTAGGGCTAGCGGATGGGATTTGTTGTTCACCTGAACAAAAGCTTTTAGGTAACAGGCTCAACTCAATAAAAAAAAAAAAAAATGAAAATGAAAAAGAAAAACCTGTATATATATCACATACTCACACACACACACGCACACACCTACACAGACAGATACTGTCACAGAAAAAAACATAGATAGAGATAGCAGAATAGATAGAGGCTAACATAGCAAAAAAAAAAAAAAACATAAGAAATTAAAAGCAAAATCCTGAAATGCATTTGCCAACCTAAAACACAAACCTCTCGCATGAGGCACGCACAGTGTATGTATAAAGGGAGGGTGGAAGGAAGGGGCGCGGTAAAAGAGGAGGAAAGAGAAAGGTATATATGGTAGATGGTTCAGCTTATTCTGCGTGACAAACTTCGTTGTGTGCATTTTACTGTAAAAAGGCATTTGAAAATTGTCTGCTCTTGCGACTGTGTGGGTGTGTGTGTGTGTGTGCATGTGTATTTGTGTGGTATATGTGGACAAGGACCTTTCACCTTTTTGCGTGCAACTTTGCCCCAGGCCAAGTGGCACCCACATTGACATAGACACATACTACTAATGTCTCATATATTCTCTACTATTTCTCTTGTCACCGATCAACCTCCTCTCTTTGCCTCCACATAAAGGGTTACCTTCATTTTTTTGCCTTTTTTTCTACATGTGCCTCTTGTCAAGTGTCGAGCTGAGCGAGAGACAGAAACCAGAAATAAAATTGAATCCTCTTTTGGCCATATTTAATACTCTAACAAAGGAAAAATGTCTTTCCACTATGGTAGTAATGTCAATTTCCATATATATTTTTTATTTTGATTTTAATATAAAATATATATAAGAAGAATATATCTTTTCTGATATATATTTTTTGTCAAATATTATACTCATTAAATTATTTTATAAACTAAAATTCACATGAGTAAAAGGTGCGCAAATTGTGCAGAATCAAGACCAAATATTATTACTTAAAATATTACTTGAAAAAATACTTAAAATAGTATTTAAAATATATATATATATAATATATTTTATTTATTTTTTTTAACAATTGGGAAATTGTTCTTTAAAAGAATTCCGTTAAATAAAAGCTTCAATCTGTATATATCTATGTATATCATCTGGGTGGTATTTTATGTCTCTTTAATATTTGTTTACGTAATCAGTTGCAACTCTTGTGAGGCAATATACGATTATTGCCTATTTGTATATAGTCAAATGTTTATTTATGAAGAAGTAGACTTTTTTCTTATGAACTAATCCATATGTTTTCTGCATCTGCTGCATTATTTGCAAATTTAATCATCAGTTTAAATATGTCAACTTTTCTTTTTAAAAATATCTACGCTTCATTTGAAACTTTATTAGCTTGGTTTTTATTACATAAAATTATTTATGTATTAATAATATATGGTAAAGGAATTCTGAAACCTTTTCAAATACTGTTCAAAAGTAGACTATTTTGTTTATCCTTTTCATAAGATTCTTCGAAGGACTCTTTGTTGTAGCTCTTGACAGATATATGTAATAAATTTGTTTAATATTTTTGCTAGTAGGAAATAGATTTATTAGGGTAAATTGAAGTTTTTCTATTAATAAGTCAAGAGTTCAGGTGAAGTCCTGGAAAATGCTTTTCTCTTCTTTCACACATAAAACTTGCTACAAAACGAATTCCTAACGATGCGATAACATTTATCAAAAAAAATATATATATAGTATATATATATATATATAACTTTAAAAGTGTATACAAATGTTTATTGAATATTTTTAGTTAGTTTACCCTTTTAAGGACTCTGGCCTTTTTGGTGTAAATATTTGCAGGCAGTCAAGTTGTTAATATTTTCGACAACAACCAGGCCCTATCCAAAATGGTAGGTGTAACTGGCCTTCCTACTCCCCCCCTCCCCATCGGTGCCGCTTCTAGCATTTTCTCCCCATTTTCCTTTAGTATATATGGCTGCTGTTTGGAGCTGAACTTTTCAATTTACAGGGCGGTGTTCTCCTCCTCCTTCTCCTCCACCTCCTCCTGTCATCTGTGTGGGAAGTAAGCGAACACTTTGTTAACTAAACTGAAAGTAATTAAAGTATTTCGTTCAGGTCAATGCTTGGTTCTCCTTTTTTTTGCCAAAGAAAAAAAGGTGGGTGGGGGGGCAGCAGCTGCCGCAAATGATATTCAATTTGTAGAAAATGTTATGGGGAAATTGAACTAGGCTAGACAAAAAAATAAAAAGAAAAAGAAAAAATAGCAATGGGAAAAAAGAGAGCAGTAGAGGGGAGAAGAAAAAATAAAAAGTGGATATAATATGCATAAAGCCAATGGAGCTAAAACTTTCATTTTGTGGGCGGACAAGGCAAAGCAAAAACTTTTCCTCGAAATTTGTTTTTGGTCAACTTTTCGATGAGAGAGGCCAATGAATGCAATTTGGTTAAGTGTGCGAGCCAGTTGATACTTGTTCTTGTTCTTGTTCTTGTTGTTATTCTTCTTCTTATTCTACTTCCTCTTTTTATATGTTTAAGTGAAGATGGGTAGAAGAAGAAGAAACAGATGCGAATAGAACGGGATGAGATGTTAGATGAAGCTTCGATCTAGAGCCTAAAATGGAGTAGAGAACTGAGATTAGTTTTTGCTAATTGAATTGTTGGTTGCGTGGTAACGAGGAGAGAAGAAAATCTAGAGCACAAAATCTATTGGCAATGGATATATATACATATGTACGATAGACATATATGCTAGACTTGTATACATATGTCCTGGATTACGTATTGTGTGTGTGTGTGTGTTTGTCAGTGTTTTGGTCTTCAATTTTTGATGCCTTGGCATAACAACTTTCGGGACTAGCAGCACAGGATATGTTTTGCGTGCATGTATGTGTGTGTGTGAGTCTGCGTGTGTTTTTGGTGTGTCCTAACACTAATCGTTTATTTACGAACCGTAACCGGAAGGAAGACCGAGCTCGCCCTGATGCCAATTAATAAAACATAAACTCAATTAGTTTAAAAGGCTCAAAACGTTAGATCGAAAAAAAAGGCCAAACCGGTCGAATTACGTTGACAAATTGCACAAAACGGAGGCAGCAGAGAAAGAAAAAAAAATTAGATGAAAGCGTAAATAGAAAAAGAGAGAGAAGGAGAAGGAGAGGGGAAGAGACGGAGATGAAGGGTGGCACATGCAGAGAATTTTCAATTAAAGACTTTGCGTCGCGGATTGCTTTACTCTTCTCTCTTCTCTCCTCTCGCCTCTCTCTCTCTCTCTCTCTCTCTCTCTCTCTCTCTCTCTCTCTCTCTTTTCTTTCATCATTTTGTTCTTTCAAAACTCATTAGGGGTAAAGTTTCCGTTGTTGCCTTTACCTACATTTTGGCTGCAGTTTCCCATTTACGTTGTGTGTAATTTGGCTTACGATTAGAGAGAGAGAGAAAGAGAGAGAGAGAGAGAGAGAGAGAGAGAGAGAGAGGAGAGAGAAGTGGTCGTCCTTGTGGCTAGGCTTAAAGAAAATTTCCAAAACCTTAAAATGAGAAAATCTTGAGACAGCAACGAAATTCCTTTTATTTATTTATTTATAATATTAAATCTGACTTTGACTGACTTTGTTGTTGGAAAACTAAAAATTTAATTTTGTAGCTAATATAAAATTTCTGTTGTTGTTGTTGTTATTTTTATTTTTTTTGTTTCTTTTTCTGACTGTAAATTTGCCTCTGGCCTTTTCACCAGTTTCAAGTTTGTCTAATTGCTAAAAATGTTTCGTGTTTATGCTGAAATTAACTTGTAAAAATGTGCAGCATACATTGCAGGGCAGTCCGGGAGCACGGCAGTCGCCGTCGTCGAGCAAATCAGACAGTCAGATAGTCAGTCAGTCAGATAGTCAGTCAGTCGGACAGTCCCAAGGCAAAAGAGCAACGGTTCTGGTCCCAGGGCCACTCTCAAGTTGATTGCATTTCGAGGCAAAAAAAAAAAAAAACATAAAAAGTTCGCCAGGTCTCTTGCTCTCTCGCTCTCTCTCTCTCTTGGTATTTGGGTTTCCCTTCGCGTTGATGTTTAAAAGTTCCTAACGAATTTGAAATTAATTTTAATTAAATTTCAACTTTCTAATTGAGGAGCAAAAAAAAAAATAAAAAAAAAATAAAGTTTTGATTGATGTGAGATGCTTTTCCTAAATACAAAAAAAAATAGGGAGCGATTTTTAATTGCCCCCGCGGATAGGACAGCTTACATACAGGAAAGGACACAAAAAAAAAACGATCCGTTGGCTAATAAATCAAAGCTTTTAAAAAGAAAAACAAACAGAAAGCTGCAACATTTACCCAGAAAATTGAAAATCAATAAAACTAAACAACACCATAAAACTAGAAAAGAATGAGAAAAACACGAAAGACACGGGAGAGTAAGCGAGAGAATGAGATGTGGGGGGGGGAAAGAAGGTATTAATAAAGGGAGGCCAGAGCATAAAATGGGAACAGGATGTGCCGTTGCCCAGGAACCAGGCCCAAGCCCAGGAAAGTAATTTTGCACGTCAGGCGAGTTTAGAACAAAATGGCAAAAAAAAAAAAAAAAAAAAAAAAAAAAGAAGGCAGCCACAACTGAAACAACAACAGGCACAACACAGGAAGAGCTAGAAGAAGAAGAGCTTATGGTGAGTGAGGAGAGGGGGTGGAGGTTGGTTAGATGGTTATAAATTGGATAGGTTAGCGGAAATGCCTGCTGCTGCTGTTCCACTTACATCTGCTCACCATTAACTCTTACTCTCTCTCTCTCTCTCTCTCTCTCTCTCTCCCTCTCTCACTCACTTTTTTTACCTCATTTTTCTTTCTTTTTACCTGCTTTTGACAGAGTCCTTTTGGCCAAAAAGTATTTTAAAACTGATTTCTGCTGCTGCTGCTGCTGCTTGCTACTGCTGATGAACTTTTCCAACCAAATGTGGTAACACACTTTGTCTTTGACTTTTCTTTGAACGGAAAAGCCAAAGCGAGAAAACTTTTTTCCATCTCCTTTTACCATTTAGTTTTTCTTCTTGTTTTTTCGATCTATTTCCCCACCACTTTTGTGGTGGTTTTCACTGTAATTAAGTGAGACAGTTAAATGCTTTGCCACGCCCCTATTTGAACTCGTTGTGTGCCCGTGTGTGCGTGTGTGTGTATTTTTTCCCTTTGTTTTCCATTTTAAACTGACCATTTTTGCGTAGTTTTTCTCGCTATTTTTAACCAAAAACTTTGTTTTTCACTTTATTCATTCATTCATTTCGAATCGTACCACAATGGCCACATAGTTACCACATAGACATAGACACACACACACTCACCCACACCCAGCGCATATCCTATACACTCACACACACACACACACATCCACATATTTTTGGCAATTTTATTCCCTTGCAAATGGGCTATATGGGGGAAAATTGTGGTTAGATAAGATAATTTAAAGTTTTTAAGTGGTTTAAGTGGTGCCCTTTAGGGACGATCGATATATATATATATACTATATATACATATATATATATATATATGAGTGTGCGTCTGTGTGCGTGTGTGTGGGTAAAAAGTTTGTTTTTTTGCCTAATCAAGCAAAAATTTCAAATATTTTCAACAATATGCTTTAAGGTTTATTTACTCCAGGAAAAATCAAAATAATTTCCATCATCTAAATCTTTTTCTCTCTCTCTCTTTCTCGTTACAGGTAAGCAAACGAACATACAAACATCAAAGTAAAGCTTTATCCTACCAAAAGCAAGGTTAATCTCTCTCTCTCTATCGTCGTTCTCGCTCTGTCTGTGTATGTATGAGTAAGTTAAAAAGTTGCAAATTTTTAATTAACAGCTATCGGGCGATATCAAAAGGCGACGCGAAAATCATTTGATATTGAAACCTAAAAATTTAAAGAGGGGTGAAAATGGGGCAAAATTTTGTAAAGGGATGGTGGAGGGGGTGGGGCAGTGGGCATAAACTATTTGTAAAAAGGGGAAGCAGCTTAATTAAATTGCAATTTAGCCGCCAGCCAGCCAGTCAGCAAAGTCAGCAGGAAACTGCCAACTGGACAATGACAATGTCATCAGACCCGAATACTACAACAACAACAATAATAACAACAAAAACAAGAGCAACAACAATATCTAGACTGTTGCAGTTAAGGGAATTTGGTAGAAACGGTAAAGAGAAAACTTCATGACGCTTGGGGCCTAACACGACAATATCCAGAACCAGACCAGAACTAGTAGTTAAAGAGAGAGGGGATGAGAAGGGAGGGGGAGTCCTGGTTTGTAGAAAGGCGGGGATTGATGGGGGGGAGAGGCGAAAAATCGTGCAAAAATGGCAAAAAACTAAAAGTGCCCGAAAAGCGACAATGAACCGCAACAACAACAATAACTAAAACACCAACTGCAACCAGAGGAAGCGTGAAAATTCATTATTCACCCTTAGGGGGCGCCACTTGAATGAATGAAAATTCCAACAACAACAACAAAACCAATCAGCAAGAGCAGAAAACTAGCAACAATATTGCAGCTGTTGTAATCTTGAAACCGTGAAAATCAAAAATGGAGAAAAACTTGCATCATCATCATCATCATCATCTCTCTTTCAGTTTTTAAAGCTTCAATCAAAATGGAGTGGGGGGGAAATGAAGGAAAACCTCTTGTCGACAACTAATTTTCACTCGTTTGCTTTTGTTCACTTTACATTTTTGCTTGCCTCTTCATCATCTTTCTCTCCTCCTGCTCCTCCTGCTGCTGCTGCTGCTCCATCAATCCATCTCGCTCGTTGAGACGCGTTTTATCGCTTCATCTTTATGAAACAATGGTGAAAAAAAATTCTGAAAATAATTAGAATATTGGCTCAATTGCTGCTTCTGGGTATTGGAAAAAGCAGAGCGAATGAGAGCGAGAAAAATGTGTGAAAAATTATAAAAATGAAATCATAAAGTTATGTTCCCATTTGCTGACCTCATCAGCATAATGGAAATAAGTCTGATAAGATGAGTGTGAGATGAACCGTAAAGGAGTAAGAGAAAACCCTTTGGTTTTTTTTTCTTCTTCTTGTTTTGCATATAAATCACAATTGGTTGATAAGCATTTTTTCCATGAGCAAATCAGTTTTTGCTCCTCATTTAATTGAATTGGCAGACCAATGGAAAAAAAAGGGAGGGAAAACAGAACTAAGGGGGGGAGTGGGAAGTAGGAGAGTAGGAATTTCTAACCCTTGCTACTTTACTTATTCCTTTCAAATTTATTTATTTTTCTTTCCTTTAACCAACCGCCAACGTACAATCCTTCTATATATATATATATATATATAATTCATAATGTTTGCTTTTTGTAAGCCTCGAATATCCTTCTTCTTTTCTTTTGTCCTGCTGCTGCGTTCGGTGTGAAAAACCAATAAAACGCGTGCCACATAAATTCTTACACAGAGACAAGAACAAATTTTTGTTCGTTTGCTTGCGTGCGCTTTAAATATTATAGCATGCTTTTTGGCGTTCGTGCGCGAATATCTAAAAGGGAAAAGAAAAAGAAGAAATACAGAGAGAAAAAGAGATAGCTAGAAAGATTGAATAAGACCAAAGAGTAAAGAGCAAAGAGCAAAGAGCTAAAGGCAAATATGTCTGTCCCATCTGTCTGTCTGCCTGTCGAACGGTGAGTGTGTGGGTAGGGAATGGAAGGGGGGGGGACAGCTACTCCAATATTTACGTAATAAAAAATTCAATTTAGCGAAAGTTTAAAAAACATCAATGCGGATGTCTCTCGAATCAGGGGAATTGAACCAGCATCTGCAGTAGCCAAAGCCGGTAACGGAGATGGAGTCGAAGACGGAGACGGAGCAGCTGCAGCACAGATAGTTACTACAACTAATGCCTACACCTCCGAGATGAGAGAACCCACATCAATTTCATTCCCCCGGCTCAATAAATTCGATTTGCAAGTGCAACGTTAGAGCAGGAAAACAAGACAAGACAGCATCAATTCCATTCTTTACACACACACACACACACACACCCCTCTGCTACACTCCACTCCTCTCCAAAGATATAAAGAGTAAAGGGAAGTTTCACTCTTTACCCATCGATTATTGTTGCATATAGTTTTTGCCCATTTTTTTCTTCTTTTCTTTTCTCTTTCTTTCTTTCTCTTACCCCTTTTCCTTTTTGGCCTTACTTATCCTTATGTTGAGCTTCCATCTTCTTAGCTTGTGCTTGCTTGCTTGTTCAATTTTCAGCTTGAAATGTAAAAAGTAAACTACGCAAAATTTGAAACTGATTGCGCTTGAGGCGAAATGCTAAGCTACACGGTAAAAAAAAAAAGGAAAAAGCTTAAAAAGAAGCCAAAAAACAAATATTAAGAAAATCCTTTGCTCCTCTTAATAGGGGAAAATAAAGTAAAGTAAATTGAAGTGAATTTTTCAACTGAATGATGTGTCTATATACATGATGATGATGATGATGATGATGATGATGAATGTGAGTTATATATACTGAAAGATATAGTTAAGTCCTTTTTATTGAATGCAATTCAAATTGTACTTTTGTCTTTTCATTGTAATCACTTTGTGAAACGATTATATATAGGTTTTTAATTCTGATTCATACTTTTAGCTGACTAATAGATTAACTTCATTGCATTATTTGTGCAATAATTTCTTTGAAATGTTCTGCTAAAACCTGTTGAAGGTAGAATTATATATACCTACATATATATATCAATACAAAGTTGACTTTGATATCTGTTAGGTTATTTGAATATATAAAATGGTGAAAATAATTAATGAAAGTCTTTTAAGAGTTTTTCCTAATGAGAAAATTTATATAGTTTTGTTAGATTTATTTCTGATTTAGTTTTTCCTTTTATCCCATTTGTTGCCTTTTCTTTTCCATATTTCTCTATTTATCTATTTATGTTTTGCTTTGTTGTCTTTTCATTCTCTTGTTACAATTTGCCTTTCATTTCCTACATTTGTTCTATCTTTATTGTCTTTGGCTTTAACACTTTCATTCTCTTTATGCGTCATCATTTTCTTTGTTTTTTTGATTAGCTTTTCTACGTTTCACTATTACTTTAATTGTATTTCTCTGAGTGTAGAATGTCATAACATCGTCTTGTCATGCCAAGCACTTCGATAAAGAATTTTGCTCAATTTTTTTCTTTCGTTTTCGTCTTCATCATCATCATCATCTATTTGCTTGAAACAGTTTCGTTGTGGCTTAAGTCGCTTCGGGGCCAATTCCAAGAACTAAATCCACACCCCATATAGACCAACTCCATCTTCTACCCCTTCATCCCTCCATCCACCACTTCGATTGGCCTAGGTCATTCCACTGACTTCAAATATATGCGTAATGTCAGGCCATGTCAGGCATTTTCTTTTCCCCTTCTTATCTGCAATGTATTATGACTATATATGAATTCCTTCTAAGAATGTTTGTATCTGTGTGTGTGTGTGTGTGTGACTGACTATGTATAGGTACTTATTATTGATAAGTCACTTATGATTATGACCCTGAGTTGAGCCGGCGATTGATGTGATTACAACACGTACAAATTGGCCCAACCTAACCAATAAAATTGAGATAGATCTGTGCGAAATGAGCTCAATGAAGTGTTGTCTGTTTCCATCTCCCCCTCTCCCCTCCACCCCTTCCACTTCCACAATCGCCCATTCTCCGTTCTTCCCATTCACCGAGATGTTGTTTTTCGATTGGTCAGTCACTCAGTCATCTTCGGTGTCGGGTGTCAGTGTCGTCGTCGTCATCGTCATCGTCATCGTTGTTGGGCTGTAAATAAATTAAATTTCCGTCCTCACTTTTGATGCCGCCACCGCCAGCCATCCAGCCAGGTGGTGCAACCCCTGGACTAAAGGTAGCAAAAATTTTTCTTCTTCTTCATGAATATTTCATAGACCTTTGCTCAGCGCTCAGCGCTCAGCTTCTGCTTCAGCTTTCTGCACTTTGCTTTATTAGCTGGAAATTTATGGCGTATTTTGTGCCATTTCCCGTGCGGCAGCAATTGCATTGAAGTTGCCACCAAATACCGCCCACTTGGGGTCCCCCGGTTCGGACCGAAACGTAACCAGCAGCTGCTGAAAATTGCTTATCAATTTATGCAACGGAGGTGATAAATTTCTAGTATAGCTTCTCCATAATGTTGTCGTTGTTGTTTTTCTTGTTACTTGTTTATTATTATGGATGGTCGCGGGTCGTGATACCCCCAAGGGTTGGGGACGGGGAGAGGCATAGAAAAGGTTGGCCAACGGTTGGGGGAGTGGAGAGGGTCAAACTAAAGAAAGGTCATAAACAAAAGTAACAGCTGCTTCTGTTGCTGTTGCATCCCCAACGTGGTTTGACCCATTTTCTTGTTTGGTTTTTAGCTGATGTTGTTGTTGTTGTTATTGTTGTTGTTCATTGCTGCCCAGGATAGTTTTTTTTATTGTTGTTTTTGTATTTGTTGTTGGGGTCTATTTTTATAGCTGACCACATAGTATACATACATATATATATATGCGAACGATCCCCCTGGTCCCGTTACGTAGCCGTTTGTTCGGTCAGTCAGTCGGTCGAACGGACGGACGGACGGACGGACGGCTGTTCCCCATCTATTTTCAGATTTTTGCTCACTTGATTCTATTGTCGAATATAGAGCGTGAAAAAATGCCTAGGCACGTCATTAGGCCAACAAATAGACAGAAAGACAGACGGACGGACAGACGGACAGACATGGGCAACGATAAAGGAATTAATGGCCAAATATTTAACTCAAGTGAAATACTTAAGAAAATGGTCAAAAGAAAATTATTATTAAAGAAAGAAAAAAATATGAACAAACAGAAACAAAACACGAGAAAAGAAAAAAGAGAAAAAAAGAGGAAGAGAAAAAGAATGAAAAAGAAAGAAGAAAAAAGAAGAGAAAGCGAATGGCAAAGAAAGAAGAAAAAGCGAAGAAAAAACAGGAAAAATGTTTCCCCTTGGAAGGCCAAAAAGAAAATCCTTCAGTTTTGTGTTTTGACCTTGTAGAGGCGGCGACAACAACAACAAATGTCTTGGCACTTGGGCAATTGTTGTTGTTGTTCATTTTTGTTACGATTTGCTACATAGTTTAATATGCATGGGAAAAACATAATTTAATTTACATGATTAGCCTAAGGGACAACCAAAAACAAACACAAACAGAAACACACACACAGACACACAAAGACACACACACACAAATACGCACGCATGTCTTAGCAGGTAAATCCTTAGCCTAGTTAGTGGAATAAGAATAACAGGGAGCCCAAGAAGAAGACATATATATATACATATATGTATATATATCGTATACATATATTTTTGCGTGTTTAGCTAGGATTTTGGGTCAAGTCATTGTTGTCCCTTGTTAGCTTAATTTGCCGTCTAATTGAAGTTGGACACGGACGACACGCGCTATAGCTACAATGCCTACTACCCAACTCTCCTCCCAACCCGGCCCTAGCCCATACCACTCTACCCAATCCCTCAGGATATACAACTGGCAAATGGTCCATGAGAAAGGTTAAATCCAAAAGGAATGTTAGGATGATAATGCAAGAGATTTTGCTTAAGGAAATTGCTTTTTTTTTTGTCTACGAAATGTGCATCCCAATTGAAAAAAAGAGTTTTTCTTTCCTCTCTCTCTCTCTCTGTCTCTCTCTCTCTTTGTCTCTCTCTCTCTCTCTCTCTTTGTCTCTTATTTTATTTGCCATCAAATGAATTTTCAATAAAGGAAAAGAAAAGTTTTCATTCTATCTTTCTTGTCCCCCCCCCTCCACTTTATAGTAGTAGAAGAGTTAACAAGGAAAATTTATCTAGCAATATATATGTATGTATATACATATGTATGTATATACATATGTATGTATGTATGTTTGTATGTATGCATGTATGTATGTATGTTTGTATGTATGTATGTATGTATGTATGTTTGTATGTATGTATGTATGTTTGTATGTATGTATGTATGTTTGTATGTTTGTATGTACATTTTGCTGGCCATTGCCCATCTGTATTTGGTTTTTGTTTTTGTTTTTACAATAGCCATTGGGCAAATTGTTTTGCTTTAACAACAAATTCCATGTTGAGCAATTTTGAAATAAACAATTTAAGCATTTGCCATCTCCCTCTCTCTCTCTCTCTCTCTCGCCCTCCCTCTCTCTCTTTGTATCACTCTGTAACAACATATTTGCTTAGTTTAGCTAGCTAGCCTTGTTATTGTTATTGTTTAGATTGAAAATAATAATTTCACAAGAATTTTTCCCTAAACATTTTTCCATCTGACCAACGATTGATTTTTTGCTTAGTTCAATTATTGTTATAATTGCTAAAATAGAAGAAGAAAAAAAACATTGGAAAATTAAACTGGAAAATCACTAGCATTAAAATTTTATATAAAACAACAGCTGTTGGACAATAGCTAAAGGAAAACTAAGCTCAAGAGTGGGCAAAGAAGAAAGAAAAAAAAGAAAAATATATAAAAATACATTTCGCACTTTCCACTTACGTTTGTGAGGAGGAAGGATGTTGCCTAAAAGCAGCAGCAGCAGCAGCAGCAGCGGCAGCAGCTGAGTAGAAGTGGCAGGAATAGAAATAGAAGCAGGCAGCAGGCAGCAAGCACCCGTCACAACTTTAATTCATGCAACAACACTTAAAAATCTTTGTCACGCGTTGAGAAATTTTGTTGCTTCTCCTTCTGGTTTAGCTCCTGGTGCTACTGCTACTGCTGTCTGTCGTCTACTTTATAATGCTTTGCCAGCCTGAGGTGTCACACCAAGTAGGAACGAAGGACGAAGAAGGGCACTCGACCAAAAGCAAATTAGTTTAACAACAGCAGCAGCAGCAGCAGCATGCAAAAAGTGTGTGTGTGTGTGTGTGTGCGAGTGTGTGTGTGTGTGTGTATATAAGGAAAAACTTTATGTGATGACTGACTTAATGAGGTTGGGGCGGTTATTGTATGAGTTTAGGACTAGAATGGGTTAGTTTCCCCTCCTTCTTCTCATCTCATGCATTTATGCAACGTTAAGTTGAAACACACACACACATGCATACACTCACAGAAGTGTGTGTGAGAAAGACAGATGGAACGATCTCTGAGGCTCTCAAGCGGCTGTTGCCCCCACCTCTATATGTGTGTGTGTGTGTATGAATGCGTGTATGTATGTGTGTATGTATATGTGTATGTATATGTAGCAACCTCCTCTCTTTCGTGTGGTACAAATTAAGTTCGTTGTTGGACAAGGTTTTTTGGGTCCTAAAATACAAATTGTTTTTTTCTCTCTTTTTTATTGCTGCATTTGACCAGCATCATCTAACAGCATATATTTTTTGACACTCTTTTTTTTTTTTTTTTTTTTTTTTTTTTTTTGTCTAAATTGTCAAGGTTATAAGAAGGATATATATTTTTGGGTGAAGGTTAGGCGACCAACTTCACCTCCTCCATAATCATCATCATCATTTGGTTACTGTCAATGCATAATGTTTTGTGGGCCGGGTTAAAGTAGCTCATGCATAAACCAAGTTCGTTAAAAATTTAGTTGGCCCCTTGAGTAAAGCGTAGAGGGGGGGAGGCAAAGAGACAGAGAGAGAGAGTGGGTAAAAACAGAGTGCCGAGTCGGGCGATAAACTTTTTCCTCTTCCTTTTTTTTTTTTTTTTTTTGTTTTACACTGATAACTAACGGCAGGTGCAAGTGGGCGTAAAAAGGCTAAAGCACATGCCATGCCCTCAGCCCTGGAGTACATCTACTCCTCTCCTCTCCTCTACTTATTCCTCTTACATGCAGATATATGTATGTATCTATAACCATATCGTAGTCGGTACGTGATTTGCTTGTGTTATGTCAGATGATGAACATGATGAGCTAGCTCCTCCACTTGTTTCCCCATTTTGTGACCTTCACCTGCTGCTGCTGCTGCTGAAAGCCAATAAAACTTTTTCTTTTTTCTATATACACATTGTTTTTTTTTTTGTTTTTCTTGTTTTTTTTATTATTTTCTAGCTCTTGTTCTTGTTCTTGTTCTCGTTCTCAGTTGGGCCAAAACAACACATTTGCATTTCGGGCCTAATTTAAATTTAAATGATATTGTATTTTCAATTAGCATTTTGTGCTTGTCGTTGGTTTTCTCTGTTGTCTCTGTTGTTAACCTCCATTGACCATGCCCCAAGTCAGGGTAAAACATTGTCAAGACAACAATTAACATTAACAGCAAACAAATAACAATTAAAATTAAATATATAAATATACATGGTAATAAAGGGAAAATGCTTGCATTTAGTTAGACAAGAAGTCTTTAAAGAACTAGTTCCGAGTGTAGATATAAATTGTAGCATTAAGTTCTCAATAGTAAATAAAATTAAATCTGCCGCATTACAGGAAAGATCATGCATATAAATATAATCAAAAGGTTGAGTTTGTTTTATAAAATTAACTAGAACTAGTTCTTTTTAAAGTAAGAACTATTTTAATGTGATTTTTCCATTAGATTCTTTGAAAAATATTATATTAACATAGCAACGGTTATTATATACCTCTAGCTTGATTTTCAGTTTGATGTTTTAGATGATTCCTCTGAATTTTGAGTTAGAAATTGTATATGATTATGATAGATGTATAGCCACTGAGTATAGTACTACGAACTAGTTCCTTTTAGATTTTATATTAGTTCTGTTAACTTTCAATAAGATATTAAATGAAAAGCAGTGACTAAACTTTGATCTTTCAAATGCGAACTAGTTCATACTGAATTACTTTTTAAGGTTTGCATTTCGGGTTAGTTCTTTAAACTGTCTAACCAAAGTCAATTCAAAAGCAATGAATATGGTTTCTCATAGATATATTATATCCACTAGAACATTAACATATAAAAGTATAATCTAAGAAACCTCCATTAAACCTCACAAAATTGGAAACTTTAAAAGTTCTATTTTCGAGAATAAAACCTTAATTTTGCAAATCTACCAAAAACTGAAAAAAAATGTATTTATTACATTACTTTTACACTTAAAATCTTCTTTTACACTCTCAATTCAAGTTTCTTTCTAAAAACCGCAGTGTAAATACTTGAAATTAATTGATAAACAATTGAACTAGTTCATTAGGTAACTAAGTAAATGGATTTTTAACTGCTGTCATTTGCTGCCTTTAAATGGCAGCT
Source organism: Drosophila sturtevanti (assembly GCA_018150375.1). Taxonomy (NCBI): domain Eukaryota; kingdom Metazoa; phylum Arthropoda; class Insecta; order Diptera; family Drosophilidae; genus Drosophila; species Drosophila sturtevanti. Next base: position 950,762 of record JAECWJ010000317.1, read on the forward strand.
CTGTGCTTTAGTTTAGTTTATTAAAATTGATGAGGCAACGTAGCGAAATGAAATTCAAACGCTAATTTTGAACCTGTTGACCGCTGAATGAAAAATACAGAGCACTAACAGATAAAGCGTCCGATAGAGAAAGAAAGAGAGACAGAAAGTGCATGTGACAGAGAGAGAGAGAGAGAGAGAGAGAGAAAGCGCGATAGAGATATAGATGGCGCACTAAAGACGCCCACACAGAAATTAGCCCAGAGCAACATAGACGACACGATGACGATGTGGCAACTAAATGATGTGCAAAAAAAAAGCAAAGCGCAAGAAAAAGAAAAATAATACGCGAGAGAGAGAGAGAGAGTGATAGAGATAGAGAGGGGGGTTGGGAAGTAGAAAAAAAAGAAAGAACTGGCAAAATTAAAAGCAAATAGTAAGAGAAGTAGCAAAAGCAGCTCAAAAGAAGCGGAAAACGCTTACGGTGGTCATCAGGCAGGGTCCATAGACAACTAGTAGTTTGTTGGGTGAGGAGGCAGTGGTGAGGGGGGAAAAGAGATGGTTTAGGTTAGGCATGAAACCCCCGTTTTAAGTAGCTGTAAAGCCTTTTTTTTAGTTTCATTTTTTTTTTTGTTGTTGTACTGTATGTGTTTGAACTGGAGCAAACCGGGCTCAGAAAGTGATGCCCCATGTGACACATAAATACTAAAATATGTACAAAAAAAAAAAAAAACAACTGTAAATGGGCTTGAGGTGAGAGGCGAGAAAAGAAAGAAAGATAAAAAACAAAAATATGAAACGATTAATAAATATGAACATGGATGGGTCAAAGAGAGAGGGAAAGGGTAGAAGACAGAAAGAAAGAGAGAAAAAGAAATACATATTAAAAGCAAGCAAAAGGGTCACAGGTATCAAAGTAGAGCACCAGTTCAGGCCAATTTGAAGGACTTCTCGATACATATATACACACACACACTCGCACACATTACACCACACCACATCAGTCAGCTTTTCATTTGAAAGAAAAAAGAAAATTAATGTGAAATTGCAGCTGGCTGCAATGATAATTGTTTAGCAATTAAAATGAAATTACTTTTCATATCTCCCTTTTATATATGTATATAGACCTAAGTGTACCCTATAACAAGATTTCTCTACTTAAGTTAATTAAATTCTCATAAATTTTAAAGCAAGATTAAACCACCATAACCACAGCAACTAGCATATATAGTATATAATTTTTGAATTAGATAAATTGCTTATCTAATCTAAAGAAAATAAAAATAAATGTGTACTTATTTTTGCTTATAATAATCCAATATTCACATATATAATCTTTTGAATTGAAAGTAATATCAAAATGATTTGAAAGGTCTGTCTCAATGTCAAATGTTGTCGATTTAGACATTTTTTATAAATCTGTTATTTATTCTTATAATAAACACAACTAAATCGATGTGACTCTAGAGGGTAATAAAGATATGAATATGTATATAAATATTTGAATAGTAAATATTGCCACCTTTATCAACTTAGCCACCTTTTTTGTGTAAATATTTATTTGCACCTTAATATACCCTTTAACTTAAGCTGATTTAAAGGGTATATATATAAAATACACACATGGGTTTTGATAATGACCCCGCGATGAGTTCAAAGCTCTCTCTTTTTCTTTCTTTACTCTTAGTTGTCTGCCTCCTCCCACATTTATTCTGACTCTGACTCTGACTCTAAATCTGTTTTGTCCTGGGCCACTGGCCTCCACTTTGTCTCTTTCTAACCAACTGGACTGTTATTTCCGTTTGATGCTTTGTATTCCATCTTTGTTGTCTGTCGGTCTGTCTGTCTGTCTATCTGTCTGTCTGCTTGTCTCTTTTTATGTGGCTTAAAGCACTACCAACCTTTTGCCCTTACCTCCCCCTGCCCACCCTGCCCTTTGATAGCTTTTTTTGCGCCATATTTAACTCGTTTTATCTGGGCGCCGCGTTCAAGTGCACGCTCATTATGAATATTATCACATGGCAGGCAGGCACCGAGAGCGAAAGAGTGGGAGAGAAAGAGAGCGAGCGAGAGGAGAAGCAATTGAGAATGTGGATAATAATGTGGTGTTGGTTGTCAACCCATTTTTCCCCAACCCCCCCCCTGCCCACAATGCCTTCCTTGCTACCATGCTACCCGCCTGACTGCCTGTTACTTACCTCTTGCCTTTGCTTTCGTTTCGCGTTCATCTTAATTTTTGCATTGAGTTTTATTTTCTTTTAATTTTTATTTTTCATATTATTTGACGACTGTTTATTGAGTGTCAACGATAAAAATGTTCTTTTCCTCTCGCTCTCTCTGTTGCTCTTTCTTTCCCCTCTCCCCCTCTCTCTCTCACCCTCTCTGTCGCTCTGTGTGCTTTATATCATTTTTAATTGCTTAACGGTGTGGAAATAAACGAATTGCTTACCCACACACACACACACACACCCACATACACAAACACAAATTCGCAATCACTCTGTGTGTGTGTGTAATTAACGGTAAAATAGACATAATTATAGTTCAGGGGCATTTCCGATTTGCTGTTATCTCTTAATTATTGAAATTTTTGCACAAGGTTCATGCAAAGTTCATTCCAAAAAAGAGTGAAAAACAAAGGGAGGAGAGGGGTTGAAAATGGAGGGATGAGGTAAGGTTAGTGGGCAGGCATGGGTGTATAAGGTCGCCTGTGATAACAAACGATTTCCATTATCATTTAGGGTGCTTTTCCCTAGGCATCTCTCCACCCCCTCTCCCTCCCCCGCTCTCTCTCACTCTCTCTCTAAATTTGTACACGAATAAACAATTTGAAAAGCTGACATAATGCCCGCATTAACCAACAAAAAAAAAAAAGAATAAATAAATATAAAAAAAAGCGACAGCGAAAAATGGCAAATATTTGTTGTGGAAAATATGCACACACACACACACACCCACACAACAAAGAAGTGAACAATAAAAATTGAAACGAAACAAAACCGAAATAAACCAGACAGAATAAATGACAACAACAACAACAACGTTTTTCCTTACATACCGATTTACAAAAAATTCTCTTTTTTCATTCTTTCTCTCTTTTTTTTTTTTTTTTTTTTTTTTTTGCTGTTTTGACAAATTTCCCGTGTTTTGTGAGTGGGCGTGGCCAGCCTGATATATTAAATTGACAATGACAAAAACATTTTGGTTTTCATTTTTTTTGCTCTCCTTTGGTTTGCCCGTAAATAACATTCTCTCCCCTCCCCCTCATACCTTTGCTCCTCTTTTCATCATTTTTGTGCAACTTGTCAATGCAAAATATGAGATTTTTCATTGGTTTCGCAACGGTATTTTTGTTGGGATAGGCTGAGGAAATTCGGAAAAGTGAGAGAAAGAGAAAGAAAAGAAAAACTGGCATTGAAATAATTGAAATTGAGTTAATTGACAGATACAAAAAAATATTGTGGAATTTATGAGACAGATGACATGATAGAAATAGTTATTGAGCAGTTAAGCAGCAGGTCAGGTCAGCAGTTAATGGAGGTCAGGAATCTGTCTACAGATAAAGCTGATATCTTGTTGGCCCAGTCTTGTTTGTTAAATTATTTAGGTTAGTTCAATTCAATTGCAAATTGGCATATCTTTTAAGACAATTGAACTAATATTTATAGCAAGGCAGGTCAAAGCAAAAGGCAACATAATTAATTTCAAATTGAGTACTCCCCCCACCTTCCCCTTCCCTCCACGGCATTTATAAATCTATTCTTAACACATTTTGAGTAATTGAATTGTATTGAAAATAAGTAAAAGATAATTTGTAATAAATTTGATGAAATTGAATTGATAGAAATACATAACATAAAATTTATTTTGTTATATAGAAAATATCTTTAGATATTGAAATGAATTCCTTTGTAGTGAATTCGTTTCATTAAATATTTTTTAATTAATTAATATAGAGTATTTTTTTATAGTTTTGATAGGCAATCGTAAAGTATTAGATTGTGACTTAATTGATTATATAATTGATATTGATTTATAATTACTACTGATTAACGATTTATAATTACTATTACTAGTATTATATTTTTGTGTGGAGCTAACTAACAGAATAAAAATTACTAATTAGCATTTGATTATTTAATTCGCATGGCTTCAGTTCTAAATTATTTAAGAATTTCAATTCATTTGGCACTTGAATTAGGGATTTTGTTCAATTGTTGTTATGAAAATGTGATAAGTTAAATTAAACTATTTAAATTTTCCAAGTTTCCCAAAGCATTTCGATAAGTTTTCGTTCCCAATTCCGAAAAAGTTATTTCTACTTTTTTGGCCAATTTCAAAAAGTTATACAAAACGTTATCATCACAAAATTTTTGAAAATTTTTACATTTTTTTTCAACGTTAAAAATATATAAAATTGAGATAAAAATAAGTTTTGCAGAGTTTTATGCCACTTATGCCAAAATCGTCCAAAATTTAAATTTGAATTTTATTTGAAGTTAAGATTCCTCCGAAGGATTTATCCGATGTTGTAATTTCCAATAGTTTTAAGCACTTAACAATAACAATTTAATTAACTTAAGGTATAAAATTGTCTTGTTCTGTTCTTAACCCCCAATTTTATGGAATCTTATAAATCTTCTAGATTTCAAGCATAATGGCAGAAATTTGAACTTTATAGGGTTCATTTGGTGGAAAAAAGATATGGTGCAGAAACATTTCAGAAATGTTTACACATTTGGACTTACACACAACCAATTTAGATTCAAGTCATAAGTTAAGTGGTTTCCATATAAGGGGAACAATAAATATTAAACTGAATAATTAAGTCTTTAAAAAGGTAACAAAGTTGTAGGCAGATCTCCAGGTAGAAATCCATTTAGAACGTAAAAGAAATGTATTCCCCCTCTGATCTAAAACTAATTTGTTTACTAATTTTGTTTAAATTAACTGTAAATGTTATTCTCTAGTCTTTAGTCGTTTAAAATGTCACTAGTTTATATAATATTGATCACAATTTGATTACATTTTCGGCCCCTTCTTTCTCTCTCTCTCTCTCTCTCTCCCTCTCTCTAGTGTTATTATTGCATACAAACATATATACATATATGTTCATTGGTCATTTTGATTGATTATCATACATTTTCATCCAAGCATCGATCCAACCATCTATCTATCTATCCATCCATCCATCCATCCATCCATCTATTCATTCATTCATTTATTGAAGCATACGCATTGTCCATTAGCCTTTTTATCACAGTGTGTCTCAGTGACAAATTTGATAAATTTCCTGCTCATCTTTGGTGGCAACAGCCACTGAATGCTTTTCCCTCCTCCCCCCTCCCTCTTTGTATATCATATGGTGGGTGGGTGGGTTGGTTTCATTCTGTCCAAGATTACGCGGCAAATCATGACGAGACGGAGAAGCAAAAAGAAAAAAAAAAAGAAAAAGAAAAACAGGTCCAACGACAAAAATACTCAACGAGCTGCCAAAAGTCTACGTTATTGTCTTGGCAATGACCCAGACCCCAATTGCTTGGCACAGTCTGTCCGATCTGGCCGGGGCGCACCACTTGAATTTGGTAGCGATGCGCCAACGCTTTCTCGTTTGGGTGGCTCGTGCCAGCCAGCGATAAAATAAATAAAAAATAAAAAAAATATCAAAAAAAAAAAATGGTCAGAAATTGACTCTTCCCCCTCTTGCCCTTCCCCCTTCTCACGATATTTGTTCTTCTTGTGTTCGTATCATCATCGATTTGTGTGAAAAATTGCTTGAAAATTGCGAGCTCATCAATGGACTCGATTTGGATTTCTCGAGTGGGTAATATGAATACTTGAGATACTTTATGACCCAGTCAAATCGAAAGTGGCTTGCCATCGATTTCTTGCTGTCGCTGCTGCTCTTGTAATTCGATTTTCAATTGAAAATGGGGCGAATCAAAAAGCACAAAAAAATCAAAAAAAAAAAAAAATAATGCGAAAAATCGAAACCAAAACGAACCTTTTGCATTTAAATGTCATTCCAAATTGAATTAAGTTTTACACCGAAAAACGATGGAAAAACACAAAGGCAAAAAAAAAAAGAGAAAGAAAGAGAGAGAGAGACCAAATGATAGAGCGAGAACGCAAAAAAAAAAATCATCAATAATTTGAACTGGCAATGGAAGAGGAGAATCGTTCTCAATTTTATTTATTTATTTCTTTTTTTGTTGAAAATTTGATCAGGAACGAAACGGTGGCGAATGCCTGTAAAATGAAATTAAGCTATCTGCATGATGTCCTGTCCAAGCAATTAGCATAACAATAAAGGACTCAAAATTGTGTTTAACGCATGAAATGCATTATGGAAACACACACACGCACACAAGTAGCACCAGCAACATCAGCAACAACAGTAACAGCTACAATAACAATAAATACAAAAAAATGGTGTGTATGTGTGTGTGTGTGCTTGGGTGTTTGGATGTCTGTGTGTGGAAAATGAGGAAAAGCCACAATAACTTGATGATAGGTAGAGAGGTGAGAAGTTCTTTCCCTTTATATCCTGTTGTTGTTTACTCATGCGTATATGTTTATACATACATATATATCGTATACTGTGCATATGTCGGATATTGTAACGATTATACAACAGACATATTAACACGGGAAGCAGTATAGTCAAGCCGCATAACCATCATGCTGTGCCACGCCCAGTTTTCGATTAACCCCCCGCTCAGTACTTCATTGATTGAGCAAAATTTCTGTAGCATACATTAAAGCGTCATGTAAAAATATTCATAGTGAAAATTTGATTTAAAATAAATACCCTAGCAAAAAAAGATATAAGAAAAATTGATATTATGTCTGTAATAGCAAAAAATAATCTTTGAAATCATAGAGATTATTTATATATATATTAGTGATCTATAAATTATAAGATATATATCTAGTCATACAAACTTTATCCTTAAATTATACTGAAAAAATTAGGGCTTAATCTCTCTTTAGTCAGATTAAAGAGAACAAACTTAATAGATTATTAATTGATACAATCAAAATACTATATAATTAGACTTACTATAGGAAAATCGTCTTGAATTGGACAACATTAAATCATTAATGAGTTTATATATCTCATGGTATATATACAAAAACTATCTCTGTCTCAATCTGTTCCTAAAAATAGGAATATTTATTTAATTCCTACAGTTTCTGTTACTATAGCATACGATTTGTGATTGTTTAAAGACTTTCTTCATCCAACAGTTATATAATAAAAATTTTAGTGACTTTACCAACTCCAGAAATTAACAAGGGCATAAAAAATTCGTCACTTTTGATGTTCATTTCCCTCAATATTGTTCTTGTTAATGGCTTTTTAATTTATTTGGCGTTTAATGGCCAGGATTTTAATACATTTTTAATTAAAATCAACATACTAACAATAAATAAGGCGACAACAAAGCGAAGTAGTTGAGCAATAAGAGAAGGAGAAATAAAGACAGAGAACGAGAGAGAGAGAGAGAGAGAGGGAGATAGAAAGAAAGAGCAGAGTTCAAGCCGGAAGGGAATATATATAAATCAATTGGACTCTTGAAATTGAAACCAAAAATAAGTCATTAAAAGTTTTCGTTAATGTTATCAGTGCTGACTGACTGACTGACTGACTGACTGACTGACTGACTCATGATCTGACTTTTGCAATTGCATTTGGAAATAGGAAACTTGGCAATAACTTTGCAACCGGCTCAACAAAGAGAAAAAGCAAGATAGAAATATTGAGAGGCAGAGTGAGAGAGAGAGAGTGAGAGCGAGAGAGCGTGAGAGGGATAAATATACTTCGTTGACGTTGGCACAGCTCATTATAAATTTGTTGATGCTGCATATCTCAGGGCCAGGATATGCTGTGCACGCTTCCTGCCAGGCATCAGCAGCGGCGGTAGCATCTTTTTTCCTTCTTCTTGTTTTATGCTTACAACAGCAAGCAGAAAGCAGCCAGCATGAGAGAGGGAGATATAGCAGGAGTCATCCTTGCCATCAGCATTTCATTTTCATCTTGTTGCCCAAGCCACAGGGAACTTGTCGGAAAAATCACGCATAATTTATTTACCAAGAACAAGAAAAGCCTTGACAAGTCGACTACCAAACAGCCAACCAAACGTTGCCGCCTGCTAAAAAAAAAAACAAAAAAAAAATGTGAAAAAAGCAACCAAAATGCAGCAGAGGGTACGAAGCTGGGGTGGGTAGGGGAAGGAGAGTCGAAATAGAAACCCGATTGAAGCGCAGCCGTAATATAAATCGCTTTATCTTCATTAAGGCAAGCAAGATATCATTGCAGAAAAAAGAAAACACACCCATACATGGATATATGCATATATATATATATACCGATACATCAGGTAAACGTAGCCCCAGCCTGCTACCTTGCTACCTACCGCATTGAATAATAAATGCAACGAAAATAAAAATAAAAGCTCAGGAAAAAAATAAGAGAGAGAGAGAGAGGGGGAGAGAGAGGGAACGAAAACAGAAAACAAAAATCCAACAAAAGTGATGCAGTGGGAGGAAGGATAAGAAGGAGAAGGAGAAGAGGAAGAGCAGGAGGATGATAGCCAAAGAGGGAAGAAGCAGTTGAGGCAGGGACGAGGCCAAGGAGAGGGAGATACTGTAAAGTACATGACGCAGGGATAAATGGTAGAATCATGTACACGTACAAACACATGCATATATACAACACGCACACACACACACAAACACACACTCGCACACCTCAAGGATAAACAGACCAACACAGAGACCATCCAAGAGGAGCAGCCAACCAACCAACCAACCGACCGACCGACCGACCGACCAACCAACCAACCATACGAAACGAACCCAAAGTAACGAACAACCTCAACCAAGTGGATACATTCATTGTTGTCATATCGTATGGGAGTGGCAAAATGTGAATTGGGAATGGAAGTGGGAGCAGGCAAAAGTTTACTTTTGTCTACCCTCCCCCCTCCGCCATCGACTGCACTTTGCAGACCTTCAAGGCTGCGACTCAAATAAAAATGAGAAGAATATTTCCCTCTCTCTCTCTCTGTCGCTGTCCCACTCTCTTTGACTCTTTATTGCAAGGAGCTCTCTGAAGTGGAATGCCGCTGCTTCACTTGGCCCTTAAATGAAATCCAATGGTCATAGTAGGTGAATTGCAATAGCAGATTTTATGACCAAACATTCGAAACATCAAATTGCATTTAAAGGTAATGCTCACCATCATCATCATTGCGGGGGGTAAACAAAGAAAGAGCAAGAGGGGGGAAGGTTGAGGAGTGTGGAATGGAAATCCCTGGCTCGGTTGCTGATTACAATTGCAAATGATGGTAGCGGACCAACTAGTCAACCTTTTTGGCACGCACCTCTACAATCCACGCAAAAGCTAAAGGTCAGGTCTCCCCCCCCATTCAAAGCGACAATTGAGTGCAATTAGAGAAAGGGGGAGAGATAGAGAGAGAGAGATAGATAGAAAACGACAATGCCAATGAAAATTTCAAATTCCAACTAGCTGCATTAGAGATTCCTAATGAGGCGCATCTAATGGCAAATGAAACTTGGAATTGAAAGGTGTATAATAAGCAATGGATATATCTCATTTGATTTGCTACTTGTTTAAAAAAGAAAGTCGGATGCATAAGATGATTATGGTTATTATTCTGTAAAAATCATTTTTATAATGTAATAACTAAAATTATGCATATAAAAAGTCATAAAAATAAAAAGATATTGTCATATATAAAATTATGACTAAGACAGTTTAAATGTGTCTCTATGAATGGTTTATTATTCAGACTAATAAAAAAGAGTTGTTTTTTTTTCTTTTGTATTAGTATAAACATGAAAAACTCTTTAACTTAGATGTTCTTTGGAAATTTAAAATTCGGAATTAAATTTTTAATAAATTTTTGGTTTAAAGTAAACTAAAGTTTAAAGGAACTAACGATAGACGGTTTAAGGTTTTAGATTAGTTATTTTCGTTCAGATTGTAGTTTGAAATAGAAAGAAAAGGCTCAATAAATTGGTTTCACATATTCTAAGCCTGAACTAATGGGGAATGCGGAATGGAGCAGCCAGTGCTCTAAGCATAAGTAAGGTTTAATTTAAATTAAGTCTATCTGTATTATAAATAAATAAATAAATAATGGAGAATTAAAAGCGAATGCTTAGAATATTTTAATTAATCTTATTTTTACGTAACCATGGACTTTGATATGCTAAATTTTATTATTATATTTAATAAATAAACAATTTAAAAAGTCGGAATTATAATATTGAAATACGGAAAAGTTAGCCGAATGCTTATCAGTATTTTTAAGCATGTGGAATATATATAAAATATAGATAAAGTTCAAGAGGACAAGTTGAAGAGACAAGTTGAAGGTGAAATCACAAATCTTTAGTTAAATTTTGTGAATACACATTAATATAATTACGCCTTAAAGTATGCTTCATTTACAAGACGTTCATTAAGAAGCGTATTCTCTCATTATTTTTACCCCCCCACCTACACACACACACAAACACACCCTACTTGTAATATATTTTTCAAGTAGTTTACCTCATCAAGAAATGCCATTATTTATTGACGAAGGGACCTTTTCCATCTACAGTGACTCCCCCCACCTGACACCCCCACCACCACCGCAACCACCCATTCTTAATGCACTTCCTGTTTCTAGTGGGTACAGTAGAAACCAATTTAGTTAACATTTATATATATTCAATTTTTTTTTTTATTTCGCGTTTCGAAGGTCTTTGGCAGTGCGTTTTAATATTCTTCACGGGCATTCGCAGTTTTTCCGGATGATGATGATGATGATGCAATGGAAACTCTTCACCATCAACCAACCAACCAACCAACTAACCGCCTCTCTTTTTTATTGTTCTATGCAAATATCATGAATTGAGGTGAAGGGTGGGGGTTTTGGATTGGGGGTTTTGTTGAATAGTTGTGGTGGTGGTGGGAGGAGGGAACTGATGCTGCATCATCGAGTGGTTACACGGGCATTTTTATGAGCAAGCGTACGCAAAAATTTATTGAAAACGAACAAAATATTTGCATGAATGAAGGTGAAAAGCAGAGCAGAGCATCAACGGGCAGAGAAGAAGAAGAAGAGAATGGATAGGCGTAAAGGGGGGGGTGGGGCAGGTGTGCAATAGCAATGTTACAAGCCAATGAACAGCGTTTGCCTCCTGCCACCGCCACGCATAAAAATTCCATTCCTGTTGCTGCTGCTATTGCCCTTTGGCAATGTTTCATTGATATTCCAAATGCAGATTTCGATTAATGTTATCCCCCCCTCCCCTTTATATTCGAGAATCGCTCATATCATATTACTAAAACTATATATATTCAATATTCTCTTGTTGTTGCAGGCAAAACGGATTCAAAGCAATGAGCTGGCTGCCATCAAAGTCATCAAATTGGAACCCTCCGATGATATACAAATCATACAGCAGGAGATAATAATGATGCGTGATTGCCGTCATCCAAATATTATTGCCTATTATGGATCATATTTGCGGCGAGATAAATTATGGATATGTATGGAATTTTGTGGTGGTGGAAGTCTTCAGGATATTTATCAAGTAACAGGTCCATTAACTGAAGTCCAAATAGCCTATATGTGTCGTGAGACCCTTAAGGGACTCGAATATTTACATTCAATGGGTAAAATGCATCGTGACATAAAAGGTGCAAATATTCTATTAACCGAATATGGTGATGTTAAACTGGCCGATTTTGGTGTATCGGCACAGATAACAGCTACGATTAACAAACGAAAGAGTTTTATAGGTAAGTCGAAATTTTGTACCTACATATATATATATATATGTATATAGATAAAAAGATAAAATAAACATTTATCATTTCATCACATTTCCATCATAATAATCTTTGTTCAAGCTTTGTGCCGACTCACAGGCAATTAGTTTTAAGCCACTTGTCGCCCAATTCGTTTTATTTATTTATGCATTTAAATTGAATTTATGTTTAAACCGAAACTGCCAATCCCAGAGGATACCCCAAACAACAGCCTTCCCCTTTTACCTGACAAACATTTGTATATAATGTATATACATATATATATATATATATTTATATATATCTGTGTCAGTATACTTATTTGTTTGTAACAAATGCGCAAACATTTTCGGTCTGCTGCAGCTGCTCCTGCTCCTCTCGCATTCCGACACTCGATTTATGCAAATTTAATAGAGCAATTTTTATGCCAAAGTGGGTGGTGTGTGTGAAAGAGACAGAGAGATAGAGATAGAGCGTGCAAGGGGGGAGTGGGGGGGGGGTAGGAATTTGTAGCTTGTTCAACATTTTCATATATATAAAAATATACATATATATATTTTTTTTTTTTTTTTTGGCCAACAAACAAACAGATGTAGAAAGAAATAAGCACAAAACTCAGACGACGGCCAAAAAGAACTGTAAAAAGCTGTTTCACACTCTTTTCCACACACACACACACACCCACACACACATCGCTTCGTTTCTTTCTCTGTATCTCTCTTCTCTTCAAGGATAACAAGTTGGCAATGGAATTCTTTACCTGCATTGAGTAGGTTTCATTTGTATGAGTATGTGTAGAAATGAAATGTTTATCATTATGTCCTTAAAGCCTCATCCTGACAGCCTCTCGACAGGATGGTTGGTTGCTTGGGTGGCTGACAGCCTGTTTACCCAATCAAAACCAAAGAGCAATGTCTGTCAAAATGGACAAAATACTCACCTTACCCACATATAGCAAAAAAAATGAAAGAAAGAGGGGGGAAAAAATAAGCAGAAATTTTGTAAGATATTTCAGCCAAGATATAAATCTTGAATAAGACATATACAAGAAATTGAAAAGGTTTTCATCTATTCAATGACACATTGCAACCTGAATTGTTGTGTTTAAATCAATTTCGATTTTATTCTATATATGAAATTTTTATTTCTCAATAACAAGAACAACAACAACAACAACAACTTTGTGTAATCCATTAAAAATTTTGTTGAAAATCTAAAATGTCATCAGCATAAAGCCAAACAATTCAATTTGTGAAATATATCAAATACAGACAGAAATAAGAGGGAGAGCGACAAAGGGAGTGGAACAGAGAGAGAGAGAGAAACAAACACTCACCCGCTGTGTAGAAAATTTACCAATTGCAACAACAAAACAAAATAATTCAAAAAAAAAAAAAAAAAAAAAAAAAACTGTAACCAAACCAGAAGTTGGCAGGTAGCAGCAAATTGTCCGTCCATGTCCACAGACTTATTGTGCGATGGATGCTGGATCCTGTTGAAGCAATCTCACTTCCATCTTTCTTTCTTTTTTTCCCCCCTCCTCCCCCCCATCCCATTTTTCGTTGTGCTTTGTTATAGCCCAGCAGACCAAACTGGAACACAAAAGCAAATAATGTTTTTTACATTCTATGGATACACTTTGGTAGAGGAAGGGTATATTAACTGTCCCATAACATACTGCCATGTTTAGCCATGTGGATATACCCTAACTTTATCCATCTAAACAAGACAATGGGGCCAAGCTGAGATACGAGCTAAATTTGTATCAAATCATTCTCTTATTGTGTCTAAATCAGCGATCTATTAACCCTATATTGATGATTTATTACTTAGATTCCTTTAGTTCAGTTTATGGTTTTTTTTAAATCGAAATCTATATTAATGCCTTTTTTATTCGCCTTTATATCAAGCTTAAAGGGGGTAAAATATATAAAACTTAAAGGATTTCGAAAATAAAATATAGAAAAATTTTACCCTTCCTTTTTATGTTTGATAATTTCATCATAATTTTTTCTATTTCAAATCACAAAAGGTGTAAAAACTTTTCTATACAAAACTAAGAAATAAATAGTTATTATTTTTTACTGCTAAACAAAATTAAATAAAATATTTTTCTATTATTTACAAATCGAGAGACAATAGTCGACTTTTGTAATATATATATATATATATATACATATATATGTTTTGCTGTTCTTTTTGTTCATTTCATTTATTATTAATTGCTTTTGCCTTTTGTTTGTTGATATTGTTCAACAATTTGTATAGAAATAATAAACGAGCAAGTTCGTTTTCTAACACTAACATAATTTATGCAACACTGCCATCGAATATGAACTTTTACTGTTGCATAACAACTGTATATGTAACTGTAAAATGGTAATATCATATGCCACTTTAGGGTAGAGAAACTTTAGACTAAAGTTGGACAAGCTCTTTTGGTTTGCCAGTTCCTTGTGGACATTTTTTTTTCTACATTCTATTTTTTTTTTCTTCTTCTTTTAAGTACCACTCCAGAGATTCTGGTAGCCGCCTACCTCTGCCCCAACTTCCCTCTATCTCCACTTTAGCTGCTTATTTTTTAACACTAATAGATTTCTGTTTCTGCTGTTTTGCTGTTGTTGTTGTTGTTGTTGCCCTAAGTTGCGTTAAGAAGCTTTCGAAATCCAAACATTCTCAACTACTTAGACAAATTGTGGACCACTGTAGAAATTCGCTTTAAAAAAGGAAAAGAAGATGCCAAGTAAATTGTGTTTGCGCGCCAACAACAGACACAGATTCAGGATCTCACACTTTAAAGAGACAACTGAGCAGAAGAGGTTGGCAGTTGTGGTGGGTGGTAGGTGGTAGATAGGGCGGGGAGTGGAAGCAACGTGTGGCAGGCAATTTAAATGTAAAAGGACCAACTTATCATCATAGAAGACGGCAGCAGGATACGTTTAGAGTCATGACAACTTGCAATCTCGTGACATGCAGGCTTCGTAGTTTTTGAAGTGTGAGCAAAGGAATGATGATTTGCATTTGCCGTTGGGGTTGGGGGGGAGTCGTCGTCTCTCTGACTTTTGCTTTAATTTTTTTTTTTTTTTGAATTTTTACTTTTTCTTTCTTTCTTTTTTTGGCTTAGACTTTTTTGCAAATTAGATTTTGCGGTTCCATTGGGGCTTGTCGCGCGTCGTCCTAACTCACAATTAATTATTTCAAATTGCCTTTGCACTTAATTAAAAATGTCTTTCACTCTCTCTCTCTCTCTCTGTCTTTTGCCTTCGCGCTTTGAAGCGTCGACCTTTCGGATTGGGCTAATTAAGTTATGACAGCTGAAACCCCATCACTGCTGTCATTTCTACCTCCCCCCTTCTCTTCTTTTCCATTACAGTTTTTCCTACACGTTCATTTCATTATTTTCTAGCCATCATTTAAGGGGTTGAGCGAGTTGCTGTTTAATCACAGCCACGCCCATAAAATTAGTCAAGTTTAAGGATGCTACTTGCGTTTTTATGTTCTCCAAGACATTTGAGCTTTGGTTGACATAAAAGTGGAATTTTCTGATTTACTTTAACTTTTAGAATCATCCCCAGATTGGATTTGTGTCGGTTCATTCTTTGTCCCTCTTCTCTCTCTCTCTCTCTCTCTCTCTCTCTCTCTCTTTCTCTCTCTCTCTCTTCCCTACTATTTACTCTCCTCGCTCTTTATTCCATCATCAAATTGCTTAAGCAGTTTAGTTTCCTTTTGACATTTTTAATACTTGGCCATAAATTTTTCACTGCCTGTTGTTAGTCATCAAAAAAAAAAAAAAAAAAAAAAAAAAAAAAGACTATTTCATTTGTGCGCTAATTGTAAGCATAAATTTGATTTATGTTTTCAATGATGTACAGATGAAAATATATATGAAAATGTGGAAAATGGACCAGAGCAGCAGCAACAGACAGCAATTATTTGTGATTAATGTGCAATGCAATTTGTGTAACTGCAGAACCAAAAAAAAAAAAAAACAAAAACTTTTACAAGGAAATCCCTCAAGAGAGACAGAAATAGAGGGAGAGTGAGGGACAGAGAGAGAGAGAGAGGGAGGGAGAGAGCCAGGCGGAAAACTCATATTGTTTTATTACTGTGTTTTTGTAAATGACAGTTTATCTATATAAATTTTGAACCCTTTTCAACAAATTACACACACACATACATAGATATATGTATATATTTCTAAAAATAACCTAAAAACATTTGTCGGGAGCGGGACAAATTTTTAATAGACTTTTTAGATAATTAATATTTTTAATTATTATAACTGTTTTTTTTTTTTTTTTGTGAGTGTGTCACCAATTTGTGTATTTTTTAAGCTGTCATTTTTATTTCGGTGCAAAGGTTATTTAATATAAGTACTTGGGTCAGAAGTCAGAAGGAAAAAAAGCATCTCCGATATATCCTTGTTCGGCCGACTATCATCCCGCTTAGACGGAAATACTATAATATTTACATATAAAAGATCGGTTGAATTGAGTTTTAATCCGAATTACTTTTTATTAATTTGCAAGTGATCACCACATAGCAAATAGACAAAAATTTTACTGAATTTTAGGTACTTGTAAAGTAAAGGTTCCTTTGAATGTTTCGTCTTTTATACCTCATTCTCATCCCCGGAGAAAAAAACTAGATTAAAACTTTCCAAATTTGAAGCAAAAACATCAAGACTAAATTCTTGGAAAATTTTTACAGAGTTACGTCTTTGAATATTGCAAAAATCGGGTCTAAAAATTAATTTTCCAGATTTTTCTGAATCTTATATCAATTAAAGAATGCGATTCTTTAAAGTAAATAAAGATATAGTTTTTCGAAATCGGACAAAATATATGTAAATTGAAACTTTATCAAGTTGAGATTTCGTCATATTTTAATCATTTTCTAATCCAGCTTTGGCTTGTAATACAATGGACCTTAAAACAGCAAATTACTGTCTGAAGCTTTTGCAAAGGGTATACAAAATTCGGCATTGTTCATTGTTCATGATGGGACACGGTCGTCAAGCTTTAAAATGAACGTTTCATTTGATTTGAATACATTTCCCTAGGGACGACTTTTTCTGTTAAATATATAACTGTAATAATGATAAAAGAGCTTAATGTGGGGGATAAAGAAAATATTTATGTTCCATTTTGGAATTTCCTTCATCATTCTCCCAGCAAAGGACCTTCTTCTAGGAAAAAGACTTTTTGGTCATGACTTTTTCAAAACGTGTTTTTTTTCTGTAGGCTTTTGTAGGCTTGTAAGCAGACAGTTAAGCAAAGAAAAATACTTGAAAAAGTCGCAAATCATTGAAAAAGTCCTCACGATTACATGTAAATAAGGCTTAATCATTCACGTGTTTTTCTGTTTGATGACAAAACAATTTTTTTGTTGCCTTTAACATTTGAAAGCAGAAATGTATTTACTATTTAATGTATACTTAAAGTTTGCATTGAACCAACAACAACTTCCTAACCCTAACGAATGAATTCTAAACATTTCGTTCGTTGTTTTTTCTACCTCTAAAATAAGAAAACTTTTAGATTCTTGCCATAGACATGATTGCGGTGAGTCTGTAAAAGCTGATTGCAAATAAAAGTGGCAACTGTCTGCAATGTGACTGTTAAAAGGTCCTGAACTTTGCTTTCATTGTATTATTGTGTGTTCTGTATTTTATTTTAGCCACTTTTGACTGCACTTTATGTTAGAAGCGCAGAGTCAACAAAATGGGTGAGGTTTTTCTTTCGTTCGTTCATTTTTTTTTTTTCTGTAACCATAAATCTGACAGTTTGGCGTAGTCATGTCAATATGTATGTACAACATAGTAGCTAAAGTGTGAAGGAACCCGAATCCCAATTTGAGAAGCCTCAAAGTATGCAAGTGTAAATGACAAGCGACAGAGCAACAGCAGCAGCAGCAGCAAGCAGCAACAACGATGACGATGACGACGACGACGACGACGACCTACGACTTTTAGATGAGGCGTTAGACTACTATATATATATATATATCTTTCTCCGCTGTCTCTCTATCTCTCTCTCTTTCTCTCTCTGTCTCCTGGTGTCCCTCTGTCTGCTGTGTGCAGTTGTCAAACAATGTGACATCGCTTACTGTTATCATTTTTGAGAGCTGTTCTTCATTGTTGTTGGTATTGTTGTTGCTGCCGTTGATGTGACAAATGTGGTGATAAGCACACAGACATATAGAAATAGACATACATACATAGAGAGAGAGAGAGTGAGAGAGAGACAGACAATCAGACAAGACTCAACATTTCTCTGTCTGTCTATGTTGCATATGAAACCGCAAACAAGACAAATAAAGCTCAGGGACAACAGAAGAACAAGAAGAATAAAAAAAAAACAGACTGAAACATGTATAGCAAAAGTCAGAGAGAGCGAGAGAGAGGGAGAGAGAATATGAGATAGAGAAATGTGACGACAGCCTGACTGACGCTTTTATTATTCAATAAAAAAGGTGCTTACGTTTGTGTTTAGTGTCATTAACGAGTCAATGGCAAAAGAAACGACAACGGCGACGGCGACGAGCAGGGTAAAGGGGGGGGAAGGAGAACAAGGATGAGCGCAAACTTCCACATCGTTTGGCTTTGACATGTGCCACGCCTAACATAAAGATGAATGCGTATGTGTGCGTGGGTTAGTGTGTGAGTTCGTGTGTGTGTGTGTGTTCATAATGTCTTTGCCGCCTGTTGCCGGAAATGCGTTTTAGCCTTAAATAGCTGCAGCCTAAAAGCAGGCAATGATGTTTTTTTTTGCCTCCGCTACTCTAGCTCTGCCATTTCTTTTCTATTTTTTTTTTTTTGAGCAATTAACAAAATGATACTTGAGCTGCCACCTTTTTTTCTCTCCCCTCTTCTCCCTCTTCTTCTTTATCTGTATTTGTTTGTGTTGTGCTGCCTTTTAATTAAAATGTAAGTTTGTATGTATTCTCTCTCTCTCTCTGGCACTCTCTCTCTATGTGTGTGTGTGTGTCGAAATGCTGCCTGTCATTTTCGTTTCGTTTCACTTTGTCGATGTCAATGAACAGCTTCAATTCAAAAGGGCCAGGCCAGGGACGATCCTGAAATTTGATTTTCCACCTTCATTGTGGTTTAATTAAATTGAAAATACAATTAACTTTTGAGTAAGAGCAAGTGCACGCGCATATACAACCATCAACTGAA
This sequence comes from Drosophila sturtevanti, assembly GCA_018150375.1. NCBI lineage: Eukaryota > Metazoa > Arthropoda > Insecta > Diptera > Drosophilidae > Drosophila > Drosophila sturtevanti. Next base: position 969,754 of record JAECWJ010000317.1, read on the forward strand.
GTTGAAATTAATTTCTGTTCGCTTCATCGGTTTGGCTGTCTCAGTAACTGACTGACTGACTGACTGGCTGGCTGACTGACGGTACCAAAACTACTTCAACAGATGCTGCTTTATAGCTGATGCTGCTGCTCCTGCTGCTGCCGCCATTGCTTGCTTTGCCTGGCTGCAACGTGGCGTATGAGTAATGGCTGCCGTATTAGCCGACTGCCATAAAACGTGCGCTCATAATGAAGCGCCAAATGTGTCGCAAATTTCCATTCTCGTTTCGCCCTCTTCCCTTTTGCAAATGTTCTTTCCTCACTCTCTTTTATATGAACAATCGCACGCACACACACACACACACTCACTCACTCACACTTTGATGGTGTTCCATTCACTTTGCATAATTTAGCAATTTGTTTATTTTCGCGCGCCAACAACAACAATAACAATGCCAATGAAGAAAGAAGAAGAAGAAAAAAAAACTAATTAAATTAAAAACAAAAAAGTAAATGAATAAATGACATAAACATAATTGACAACAATGAAAATAAAATGTATTAAAATTTTTGCATAATTAGCGTAGCATACATTTGAGGGCCATTTAAAACTAGCCAGATTTAAATAGCCAATTAAATGTGGAAACAAAACAAAATAAAAAAAAATAAGTATTTATCAGTTATTTATGAAACGCTGTAAATCATTGATGAAAGTAAAAGATATATGTATTTGTATATATAGTATGAGATAATTTATCGAAAAACCAAATGTCAGTTTTGTATTGGCCGCAACATGAGATTGTTAAATGGCTAAAATACTCGCATTGAAAGAGGAAACGATTTTTTATAACTTGATAAATTATTAAAAAAAAAAAAGTACTATATATCATATCAACTATACAAATCTCAAATGTTTTAATTTAATGGCGAGATACTATCATCAAATTGATTAGATGTTGATATCTTATCAAAACAAATTCGAATTCTAATTGCTATTTAAACATATTTTTTAATTTGATCATTATTAGGAGAGTAAATCAAATCATTTGTATGCTTAGCACATATCAAAGAAATATTATTAAAAACAACTCATTTTTTCCATTAATACTGAACTTTTCTTTAAACGGAATTTATAACTTTTTTCTGTTTCATTTGAAAAGGAAATGCCATTAATTAAAAGAAGGACAAATCCAACGAATGAACCTCTACTTCAGAGGGCTCCAATTCAGTCAAATTTCGTCTGATTTTGAAAAACTATGTCTTTATTTGCTTTTTAGAATCGCCATTTTTAATTAGCTTAAAAATCTGGAAAACTAATTTTCGACTCGATTTTCGCAAATTTTAACGATGCAAAAATTCACAAAAATCCGGTAAAAATTTTTTTCCAATTTTTTTCAACTTTTAATGCAGTTTTTTAATACGGAAAGAATCCAGAAGATTGATGTAAAATTTTTCAAAATCGGTCAAAAGGTGGTCAACTTAGACCCTAAAGAACATTGGTAAAATCCTTCAAAAGGACAACGGATAAATCCTTTGAAGGAACCTCTACTTCAGAGGGCTCCAATTCAGTCAAATCTCTTCTGATTTTGAAAAACTATGTCTTTATTTGATTTTTAGAATCGCAGTTTTCAATTAGCATAAAAATCTGGAAAATTTATTTAAATATAAGAAAATTCATTTAATATGAAGAAAATATTATGTAATATAAGTAAAATTTATATTCAATTAATGAGGATTTCGTCGGAGTCTGATTTTATGAAATATCTCTTATTGGTACAGGGTATACTCCAAGTCGGCAGGGACGACTTGCTTACTTCATTTTTTCTATAATTGAAGGAAAGGTGTAATAAAATATGAAAGAATGAAACCAAATTTATACAACGAAAACTGAAGAATCTATGTAGATTCGATTGCTCCTATCTAAAAGTAAAAATTGCTCTACACTTTTATATATACATACATCAATTTGAAAATATATCCAATATTTCTCATTTCTTTATCGAGTACAAAAAAAAAGCTTTAACTGCATTGATCAAATGTCTACATATACAACTATATATTACCATTAGTTCTAAAGGAACTAAAATGGATATCCCTTCTATACCATTCTATTCCTTGTTCCTATGATTCATCTTAAGTACATAAATTCTTGTTCTATTTTAATTAAAACCAAGTAGAATGCTTAAAGCCAATTTAACGTCAAGTGTATAAATTGCTAATACCATTTGGGGGGGCTGGTTGCAAATGAACCTTTTAAAAGATCCCATTAAAACCTATTTAAGATTTTTACCCCAAAACAATATCAATAAATCATTTTACACTTGCTTTTTGCTTTTTTTTCCCCCTTTTTTTGTTGTTTTTGTGTTTTTAGGTACACCCTATTGGATGGCACCGGAGGTGGCCGCTGTGGAGCGTAAAGGCGGCTACAATCAATTATGTGATATTTGGGCCTGCGGCATAACCGCAATTGGTAAGTTAAATTAGAAATAAATATATATCAAATATATATCAAATTTATTTATTTTGTGGTTTAGAACTGGCTGAATTACAGCCACCGATGTTCGATTTGCATCCAATGCGTGCCCTATTCCTGATGTCAAAGAGCGGCTTTAAGCCACCAACATTGAGCAACAAAGACAAGTGGAGTCCCACATTTCACAATTTCATTAAGACGGCTCTCACCAAGAATCCAAAGAAACGGCCAACAGCTGAACGTCTATTGCAGCATCCTTTTGTCCAATGCGAGATGTCGCTGCGTGTGGCCAAGGAATTGCTGCAAAAGTACCAGAGTCCCAATCAGCAATTCTATTATTATCATCTAGATGGCGATGAGGAGGTAAGCGTAACGGACAATTGAAAAGAATCTTAAAGAGGCAAAAAAAAAAAAAGAAAAAATCGGTTGAGAGATAGGCATACACCCAACCCACCCCCCATCCCCTGCTCTATACACATCTTACTCCCTCCCACTGCCTTTGCCTTTATATATATATATATATATATATATATTTTTTTTTTTTTTCATCTTTTTTTTATTTTTTATGTAATTTATTTGCGCTTTTAGTGTTGGCTCGTTGACTTTGCTCTTTGTAAGAGTTCTCTTCAAGTTCTTTTGGAGTTTGCACAGAGTTTACTTTAGTAGTTGTTGGCTCCTGGCTCAAGGATTTAGTGAGGCCATTAGAAAAGGAACACCTTGGGCAAAGACTTGAACTTTCCAATTGAGTTTCTATATTTTTTTTCTTTCTAAACTTCTTCTTGAAAACCTGGCCTAATTAATTTTCACCACGAATCAGCAGCAGCTGCAGTAGCAGATGTCTAGACTTGACTTTAAAGTCCTTGGCACTTAATGCAAATTTAATGATTTTCCTTTTGAGTCCCTAAAGGGGCCCAGTTCTTCTATTTTTAAGAGAATTTTCAAAAGAAGAAAAAACAAAAAAAAAAAATGTGTGGGAGTATGTGACGAGGAGCAAGAAAGAGTAGAGTAGAGGAGAGGAGGGTCATGTCAAGTCATAAATCTTCAATTTGTTTTTGGTCCCCTCGTAAAATAACGAGGAAAAATGAAAAGTTTTCTGCTGCTACTTCTAAGATATTCAAATTATACTTAAGCAACGTCGTCAACTTTTCCGTACGGATACGTAAAGTGACATGCATGACTTTTCGAAAAAGAAAACAAAATATATATATATATATATATGTATGTTTTTTTTCTTTTTGACTAGCATAAAGAGAAGGCCAGGCCGAATATGATTTTGATTTATGAGATTTATTAGTCGAGATGAGAGCAGGCGGAAAAAACTTTGTCACCGCCTGCCATTCACAGTTTAGCATATAGGATCAAATCTTGACTTTAACTTACACCAACAAAAATTCACTTTTTACTCGCTTTTCCCCTCCCCTAGACGGTGGCCAGTGTACCGCAGCGTATTGCCAGTAAAATGACGTCGCGTGCCAATGGCGTTCCAGCCCAAAATCATACGCTCAAAACAGGTAAGTAACCAAAAACTTTTTACCACTCTGTCCCACTCTCTCTCTCTCGCTCTTGGCTAATATGATTGCTCTATATCTCTCTGTTGCTCTCTCCTTTTCTCTCTCTCTCTCTCGTAACAGGCCTAACGACAGCAACAACAAATTCAACGTGGTATGAGCGTTCTTCTAGTCCTGAGACGTTACCAAGTGACATGTAAGTGTGTGTGTGTTGGTTTTTTATTTTAATCAACACAATTTTTATTAATTTTTTGTATTGCCTGAAAGTATGCTATGGTGTTTGATATGGGTTTAATTTCTCTTAAATTTGTAAAAAAAAAAAAAAAGAAAAACAATGAAAAGAAAGAAAATAAGTTTATGCTATAGAAAAAACTATATCTCTCTGTTAATTCTGCTTTTAATATTGCTTTCATTTCAATTTAAGTTTAATTAATCAACAAATCACACTCATTTATCAGATATTGTACTCTACTATATACATACATAGTGTCTCTCTATATATGTATATAATCTACGGCTTCTGCTGATATCCAAGGCATGTAAAGGGTATTATTTTATTCTATTGCTCTGCTGTTTATTAGTCATGGTTTTTGCCTCATCGATTTTCATTCTTCAAATTTTTACTCAATATGTTTTGATTTTGCTGTTGTTTTTTCTGTTTTTGTTTTTTGTCTCTTTTTTTCTTCTTTCTCTTATATATCTTTATAGTTCAACTAGAGAACGACCGAAACTAAGTGGCACAATGATAATGAACATGTCCTTAAGGTTAGCCCCACAGGCTTTATTCACGAAATTCGCAATTTAAAGTCTCCCCCATGGGGGGAGGGGGTTGAAAAGTTTCTGTTTTTTGAGTTAATGTGATTTAAACTGCCCACTTGTAATGCCACGCCTATCAATCTATATCTAAATTGCGTGTTGCGCTTTCTGTTAACATTGTTTTTCACTCTTTTTACCTTACTCTATCTCTCTCTCCCTCTTTCTCTTTCACTCTATTCTGATTTGGCCATGGTTATTTAAAGAAAAAGGAAAGTAAAATGAAGAAAACTATGCCATGCTGTTCTTGCCACTTCATGTAATTTGGCCCCAGTTTACAACTTGCCACAGTCAATTTTTCGTTAGTTAGTTGGGCACGTATACCATTCTCTCATCTAGGAAAGAGAGAGAAAGAAGTAGAGAGAAAGAGTGAGAGGGATGGAGAGAGATGGAAATCTCTCCATGTATTTGCTTTCGCATTCGCATTTGCTGCTGCAGTTACACTTGCTTGCGCTTAGTTGGTTTTACGTGCCCAAAAAATAAAAAAAAAAAAAAAAAAACAGCAACAATAATATGTACAGGTTGTGCATTTTTCATTAAGCTTATGCTTGTATATGCGGGGGGGGTGTGCGTGTGTGCAATACATTCATACAAATGTGTACCTATGCATCACATTTTGCTTACTTCCAACTTCCAACTCCCCCGATCCCTTTTTCATTCCTGGTATAAGTGTAATTACCACCTGCCTGAGTGGGCATCACTTCGCTAGGTCTGATGGATGTGCCTGGACTGAAATATTTAGCCGAAGCCAGTCAGCGGAGCTAGCTATATATAGTAGCTTCTATATATACATACATTCATATATATATATATATATATGGAAGAGAATGTAATTACTTCTGAACAACAGCAAAATGAGAGAAAACTCTGCAAAGTATGCTACAAAATAATACTAATAACAATAGACACACTGTGCAACACACATTTTACATTCATGAATATGAAGAGGAATGAAACTTGAGACAAATGTGTGTGTGTACATTTGAAGTTTAAGGCAGGACGATGATTTTCCCACATATACATATGTACAATTAACAATAGAAGCAACTGAGAAAATCCCTCTAATTGGGCCAGTTATTTAAGCCACAAAGAGATTTGCCAATTAATCGAGTTTTTGATTTTTGTTTGACTATTACTCGAGCTCAATTTTTGGCAAAATTTTAGAAATTGGCAAACTATGTAAAACTTTTCAATTCATTCCATTGTTTAATGTAGGTAGAAGAAAATCAATGAGAATTAAATACATAATTGTAGGAATTTAAAAAGACAGCCAAATCAGTTTAAGCTATATTTTTACTTGACATTTTTTACCAGTCTACTACGTTTTATATTAAATGTATCACCAATTTTCTTAGGTATATAAAAATATAACGTATAGAAAATATTTATCTTTAAAATATGAGCAGCCTTATCCTTAAAACTTAAATTTGTTCTGCATAGTGTAATAAGCAACAGTGGTATAGCTATAAGTTTGTTTTTTTTTTTTTTTGCCTTTCTTGCTCGCTTTCTTTCTCTGTTGCTCAGATAAGTTTTTAGTTGAGAAACTAAACTGCAAGTTATTAAAAACAAAATGAGAATGGGAAACTTTTCTAAAGAAATTAATTAGGGGGCATCAAGTATACGCCAAGTTGTGCGAGACTGCAACTGAGAAATGGTATGGATGCTGCAGCTGCTAGCAAGCAAAATGATGATGAAACAGAAGAGAGGGTGGGAAACAAGAGAAAGTCTAAAAGAGAAAGAAATATATGAAGTTATTTGTACTCTGAAAGTCTTACACAATATATGGCAAAGGTTAATAATAATATTTGTGCAGGGCGAGTGGAAGAGTGTGGGAAAGAAAATAAAAGGATGTGTAAGGGATATCATTTGACATCTACAAGATATGGCAGCTTCTCTCTTTGACTTTGGTTTTTTTTTTTTTTGGGAGTTCTTAACTCCTTCAGATGATGATAATGATGATGATGATGATGGCGGCGGCGACGACCAAAAAAGTTTTTCCGGCGTCATGCTTAATTTCATTTAAACCTTCATAAACAGATAGTACAACAAGAATAACAACAACAAGAGCAGAAGCGGCAGCAGCAGAAGCAGCAGAGGGAGAAAAATGAAAATATTTGTTTCTTTTTTGCGGCCTAAAAGAAAAACATTATTAATTGCTTTCACAGACAAGAAAAATAGCAGAAAAAACCCAACAAAATCAACAAAAAGAAGAAAAAAAATAAATAAAAAGGAAAATGTTAAAGAAAAGTGAAAGAAAATCTGGGCAATATTTTCCACTTTTTCGGTTAGGAAAATGTGCTGGAAAAAATCGCATTGAATGTTCAAAAAAGAAAAAAAAAAGAAGAAAAAAATAAGAAGGAAAGAAAATTATGTTCATGAAAATTGGATGATGCGTTTAATTAGGCATAAGACCTACTGGGCCGCTTTCATTTCTCTACTTTCCTTTCTTTCCTCGCCCTGTCTCTTTTCTTTTCTTTCTTGCTTTCTCATTCTATCTCTCTCTCTCTCTCCCACTCCACTCACTCTTATTCTTTCCCTCTGTTGCTCTCAAACTTTGACTTTGCATGAATGAATTTTTGAATTTTGTTTTCCTTTTCACATTGATATTAACAAATTGGATTTGGTCTTTGGGTTGCTTCTGTCTACCTACCCCTACCCCTCCCCCTATTTCACGCTCTTATATTCTTTCTAAAAAATACATATATCTATGTATATATGTATAAATATTTATATATATATATTTAAAAAAAAAGTCTTTAAGTCTGATTGTTACTTAATTTAAATACTTTGCGACAATAGTTTTAACTTTTAATTTTTATAGGGTATGGAATACTAATTTGTTTAACAAGTTAATAGTTACACATATATACACACATTAAGATAAAACAAAAAGGGAAATCACCCACACAACTCTTGAAATTGTTTTTTCGATTTTGATTTTTTCTTTATAAATCTGTTTTTCCGTATATTTCTTCTATTCTTTTTTTTGTTCTTTTCTTTCTTCTCGTATTTGTTTTTTGCATTTAATTTTTTGTAGGAGCCTCTTACAATATATTGATGAGGAGCTAAAGCTAAGGTAACTACACCCAAAATAAAAACGAAAATAAAAACAAAAAAAAAAACAAAAAAACACCTAAACAACAACAACAACCACAATTATCCCAACAAATTAAATCAAATCAAAACCTAAACCAAAATCAATCAAAAACATATATATATATATGTATATACATATATATTCCTTCTTTTTTTTTTTTGTTTAATAATATTTTGAGCTAGGCTCCAGTGTTCATTTGTAGATAAATATATACCTACATATATATATTATAAGCACATTTATACCGAAAAACATTCACCAATACACTTGAACTCTATTCATTCACTTATTCACTTACTCGCACAACACTAACCACCACTTGACTTTGATTTAGCGTTAAGTTCATTTTACCGAGCAAAGTTTTCCATCCACCTTTTTACTCTGCTGGTTCAGACGTGCACACATATACCGCCTACATATTATTATATATATAGTATATGGCATAAAGTCCTGTCTGAATACTGGCATTTATCAAGTGAAAACCTCTCACACACCTACAGCTACACCTACACCTACAGCTACACCTACACACACACACACACACACACACACACACACACACACACGCATATACGTTAGCCTCATCATCTCGTGACCATGCCAGTTTATTATCCTTAAAGAACAACAACAACAACAACAATGGCAACAAAAAAACGACAGCAGCACTAGCAACATTTTCATTTTCATTTTCATTTTTTTTTTTTGGATACCCTTGCAAAGGATTCAACGATTTTCTATTTGCATTTGTAGCATATATACATAGATAGAAATAAATGAAAGCCATCTTTGACCCTAAAAAGTATGCTATAGAAAAAAGTCTTGGCCTATGATTAAAAGTTATTCAGTAACTCACTAATAAATGAGGATTTATTTGATGTATTTATATTACAAAAATATTCTGTATATACAGAATATATACTCGTAATTGGACAGAATATAGAATATAGTTTAGCATGTAGAAGAACATAAAGGCTTCAGTACTAGTTGTAATTACTATTTGTCTAGTAAAAATGTTCGAGAGGTGAAAAAAAATTAAAGTTCGAAATTGTTGATATGAAAAGTCAAAAGCTTTAGATAATCACAGACTTAAAGAATGATTTCAACTAATTTAATTAATATTATTCATTGAAAATTATATTAAAATCTTCACTTAAACAATTCCCATTCCGGATTATTCCAAAGTAAAGAAATTTTCGATAGATATAGAAATATTTAATCGTTTAACCATTGCAAGGGTATTAAAATTTCGACATATATATAGATAATAACTTTCAGATTGTTCATTCTGTTTCATTGTTGTTTTTCTTTTTTATTAAGTTACGTTTTTACCTTAACGTTCCTGATTTTCTTTATAATTTAGTTTTGCTTTTTCTTCCATGGCTTTTGTTTGGACTAGAACAAAAGAATCTTCTATCTGCTTCTTTCTCTCTCGTCCATTGTCTAGTGTAAATGTGGATAAGCAAGAAGAATAAGATGAAGATGAAGAATAAGATGGAACGTTATATGGCTCAATTCTTTAGGCCAAAAAATATAAAAAGCAATTCTTAACTAATTTATACAGAGTTTCGACCCTTGCCAATATCCCGGACTCAATGAAAGTTCATTCAATGTATTTGAAAATATCTGCTCGATTTGTTTTACCCTTTTTTTTTTATTGTTTATTTATTGTCATGGGATGTGTCCATGTGTGTGCCACTGAACCTGTGTGTATGTGTGTGTGTGTGTGTATGGGTATATGTGGGTGTGTATGTTTCCACATTTCTTTTATACTTATTATATTTTCTGTAACCAAAGTGCAAATAATTCCAGGGGCATTGATGAATTTTTAAGGAATTTTCGGGTCGGGAATAAAAAAAGGAAAACGAAAAACAAATTGCAATTATGTTATAAAACTAATTCGGAAAATTGGCAAGCAAACGAAAGATTTTTCCCACAACATTTTTTGTTTTGTTTTGTGTTTGTTTTATTTATATTTCCTTCTATATTCTCTTCTTTTTTTTTTTGGTTTTTTGCTATACCCTTGGCAAATGGGCATATCCTCTTTTGGCGTGAAGTTTTCTCAGATATATAATTCAGATCAGTTTTTAAATAATTTCTAGCTTTAGTTTTTTTTTTTTTACCTTTAGTTACAATATATTGAAATTCCGATTGACTAGTTTGATTTGGAAGCTTTATGTTACGATTGATCTAGAGAAATTTAATATGCGTAAGGCCCTTTATTGTTAGTCATAGAAACGTATTAAAAAAACTCTTGCTTAAGATAAGATACTTTGTCAATCACATAAATGAAACGAAGCCAAAATATTGAAAACTAATTTCAAAAACAAATTAACTGAAACGTTTAAAAACAAAAACAAGACTTCACATAGATTTAAATTTCACGGTATTTGATATAACCTTTACCACAAACTTTTTTAATACGATTTGGAGAAATTTGTGTGATCTGATCTCAATATGTGTAAATATGCATATGTAGGTAATATAATCTAGATCTCTTTTAAAATTTATCGGTCCAGAAATTAGTCTTAGTAAATGGAATATCTCAGTCTATTCAAATACAAAATTTTTGTTTATTAGCATTTGTTCATGTCCATGGATAATTATATAGTATTGATAAAGATAGAAATAATAGAAAAATAGTGCTAAAAATTAAGTTTTAGCTTACGAGATGATTATTTTTTTTTTGGAAAAATTTTAGACACAAACGATTTAAAGTGAATATTGTAGTAAAGCTGATATCGGTTGACTATAACAGGCTAATTCTTTAGGGTATAAAAAAAGTTAGTCTTAACTGAAATAAACATGAGCGACCCCCTCGACTATGCTATGGTATTTTGAGACACAAAAAAAAAAACAAAAAAAAGATTGTTAGCATTTTATTTTTTTGTTGAATTAATTTGCCAAGATTTTTTGTTTTATACATTTTCTTTTTTTTGTGTTTGTTTGTTGTGTGTAAGTAAAAGTAAGTGTGTGTGTGTGTGTGTGTGCGCGTGTGTTGGCAGTGTGTGTGTGTGCGTATATATATATTTGTCTGTGTTTCTCTTTTAGTTATGTGCATTCATGTGCGAGGCAATTTTCTATTCAGGCATTTCGTGTTCTTGTTTTTTTTCTCTTTTTTTTCGGGTGAGTGTGTCTGTCTCTAGTTTGTGTATGTCTTTATGTCGGTATATGTATATATATATATAATATATATATATATATATATATATATATATATATAAACACTTATATGTATGTGTATATGTATGTATTTCTTGTTTGTATGTCTGTGTATATCTGTTGAGCATTTGTATTTGCATCTCATGCATAATTTATGGCTTCATATATTAGTTTATTTGTATACATTTTTTTTTTAGCATCAAAAAAAGAAGCAATCACATAGACACACACACACACACTTTAACACTTACTAGATATAGTGGGCGTGGCGGCACAGACACACACACATACACACACACACATATACATACATATACGCATACACATAACATCAGAGCCGCCCATTTTGCTCATAATTTAATTAAAAGCATAATCCGCTTACCCAAAACCAAACAGAATCGAAGCCGGCAAAAGGCTCGAGCCTCTTACCCCGTATCCTGGTCGTGGTCCTGGACATGGACCTGGACCTGGTCCAGTGGTGGTTTAAGATGAGAGCTTATTGCGGTTTGCCACAAAGAGTTTATCATTTCGATTGCATGCGTGTGTCACTCTCTGCGTGTCTGTGTGTCTCTGTGTGTGTGTGTGACCAATCTAAGAATGTGTCATATAACAGCCACCACATAGCCACCACAATAATCATCCCCCCCAACCCAACCCCACCCACCCCTTTAGCAAGAAACACTTCACTTCCACTGAAGACTGTACCACAAGAAACAAACAAACTAAAAAAAAACTTTGTATGAAATGATGACCATTCGAATTTGTTTGTTGAAATAAATGATTCTCAAACACTTTTGGCTTTCTCTTCTCTTTCGCTCTCTCTTCCCTTACACTCTCTCACACACACACACACACACACACATATCCTCTCTCTCTCTCTTCTTTCCACACACCGTTTTTTTTTTTATTCTTCCCCCAATCCATCCAATTGTTGTCGTCCTTCTGCTGATTCTGCAGAGCAACATTGCCATTGAATGACACCAAAGATTCCTCTTCGCTGGGAGGCAACGTCAGCGGCGGTGAATGTAGCTGCTCCTACAATGGTGCAGGTGGCGGAGTAGGAGGCGGAGGAGGAGGAGGAGGAGGTGGAGTTGGGAGCGGAGCAAACGGTAGCGGAATTGGAGTCGGCGGCCATAGCAGCAGCGGTGGCGGTCATCATCACCATCATCATCATCATCATCATCAACATCAGCAACAGCAACAGCAGCAACAACATCAACAACAACAGCAACAGCATCAACATCAGCAACAACATCAACAGCAGCAACAACATCAACAGCATTCGCAACAGCAATCGCTGCTCCAACAACAACAGCAACAACAACAACAACAACAACAACATCATCTACATCATCATCAGCCAAACACCATCACAGCATTGTCTTCGTCCAGTACCAGCAGCGCCTTGTTCTCATCTTTAAATACCAATTGCAATTCGAATTTAATAACAAATTCAACTCCATTGACCACATCCGCATCATTGGCCGCCATGCCGGGTCTTAGTGCCTATTTGGGTATGGGTTTATCGAATTTGCGTACAACAAGCATTGGCGATGATGAGGACGATGTGGATATTGCTATGAATAATGCAACCACCATTTGTCCATCGACATCGGCTGCTGCCGCTGGCTCTGGTTGTGGCTCTGGTCCTGGCTCCGGTCCTGGCTCTGGTCCTGGCTCCGGTCCTGGCTCTGGCTCTGGTTGCTCCGCCTCTGCTGCCCATTATCTTAGACATAGCAGCAATTATCGTTCGGCAGCAGCCGCACAGGCATCATCCCAGGCAAATCCCTCGGCGATGGCTTCAGCGAATGGTCATGGTTTAATCTCATCATCCAGCATTTCGTCCGCGTCATCAGCATCGTTTTATAATCGCCTACTACTCCTCGATAATTCTAGCGGCGATGCAAATGGCGGTGGAGGTGGTGGAGTCGGAGGAGGAGGAGGTGGAGGCGGAGGTGGAGGTGGAAGCACAACTACCACAAATGCCACCACCAATAGCAATGGCCTCACGGATAAACATGAAACGGCAAGTACACCACCAACTGTAACACAATCGGCTGGCGATGGCTTCCAATTGCATTCCCATCCATGCCCATCCACAAGTTCTGCAGCAGCAGCAGCAGCGGCATCATCATCATCATCATTGGTGGCATCCGCATCGGTTGAGGTGCCCAGCAGTAGTTCCACGCATCTCTATCAAAATCTATTGAGAAGCAGCAGCACGGGAGGAGAAACACCAACATCGGGTGGTGCCACCTCATCAGTGGGCAATAACTGTGATTATCGACTTGAGAGTAACCAGGTGAGTGTATCCATTGAATCCTTGAAATCGCATTAATAATCCTTCATATCTCTAGAATGGTCTGGAGGATTCACCAAGACGCCATAGCTCCATGGATCAATTGATTGGACTTCTCAATGATATGGGTAGGCCTCGCAGTCTTAGCGATGGTGGTACCCAGGAAGATGATGATGGTAAGTGAAGGATAATACCAATATACATGGGTGACCGATTTCGTAAATTCTCTTTCGAATTTGTAGTTGAGAAGGAAGCCCAACCGGATCTATTGAACAATACACCACCGGTGCCACCAAAACGTTCCCATCGACGTCGCCATACACCACCTCGTCCCATATCAAATGGATTGCCACCCACGCCCAAGGTGCATATGGGTGCCTGCTTCTCAAAGATCTTTAATGGTTGTCCGCTGAGAGTGCATTGCACTGCCTCATGGATACATCCGGAGACAAGGGATCAACATTTATTAATTGGTGCCGAGGAGGGTATCTATAACCTAAATATGAATGAGCTTCATGATGCGGCCATTGATCAGCTCTTTCCCCGTCGCACCACCTGGCTATATGTGATTAAGGATGTGCTAATGAGTTTGTCAGGTAAGAGAATCGATTATCATTATTTCTTTTAAATTGTATTTCTTAATATAATCTCATCTATTTGTAGGCAAATCCTGCCAATTATATAGGCACGATCTCGTTGCCCTGCATTCCAAGCAGACAGTCCGCTTCTCGTTGCACATGAATAAAATCCCGGAACGTCTTGTGCCACGTAAATTTGCCCTCACCACCAAGGTGCCGGATACAAAGGGTTGCACTCAATGCTGTGTCACTCGTAATCCATACAATGGCTATAAATATCTGTGCGGAGCGACACCTAGCGGCATTTTTCTAATGCAATGGTATGATCCCCTCAATAAATTTATGTTACTGAAACAATGCGAATGGCCAGCCATAAGTATATTGGGTGGAGGACATGGCTGTGTCCAAAATGGACATACACCGGTCTTTGAGATGATCATTACACCAGAGCTAGAGTATCCGATAGTATGTACGGGTGTACGTAAGGCTCTAAATGGTTGCCTCAAACTGGAATTGATCAATATGAACAGTAAGTGGGATGGCGGTAAAAAAGAAGATCCATCTATAAACTCTGCTCCAACTCTACTCTTTTGCTAGGTGCCAGCTGGTTCCATTCGGAGGATCTGGAGTATGACGCCATGGCCACGATGGTGCCGCGACGCGACCTGTTAAAGGTGGTGCGTGTACACCAGGTGGAAAAGGACGCCATTCTCGTTTGCTTTGGTAATTTAATACAGGTGGTAACCCTACAAGGCAATCCCAAGCAGCACAAAAAGATGGTATCGCAGCTTAATTTTGATTTCAATGTGGACAGTATTGGTAAGGCACTTACAAATCAATCTCCATTGGAATTATACTAATTCAATTCCTTTATTCTCTTAATAGTTTGTTTGCCGGACAGTGTATTAGCATTCCACAAGCACGGCATGCAGGGCAAGTCGCTGCGCAATGGTGAAATAACGCAAGAAATCAAGGATATGAGCCGTACCTATAGGCTGCTGGGCAGTGATAAGTAAATATATATATACATATTCCAAAAAAGGGATTACTACAGATGATATTCATCTGTGGTTAACCTTTTCCTATTAGTTGTTGGTTTATTTCTAACTTATTTCCCTTCCTTTTCATAGGGTTGTCGCCTTGGAGAGTCAATTGCTACGCACTGGTTCACTTGGCAGCGAGGAAGGACACGATTTGTACATTTTAGCCGGTCATGAGGCCAGTTACTAAGAAAAAAATAAACTTCCTTCTATACGATGTACACAAAAACCACCACTACTCTTCCCTCCCCTTTACCCATCCACATAATCCGATTGTTATTATTTACACGATTGTTCGATACACAATAAATTTTAAAGGCAAGCTAAAACAAACTTCGACGATGTCAACGTTGTCGTCGTCGTCGTCGTCAACTACTAACTGTAATTTAATTACAATTACTTGTAGGCCTAAGCACTAAATTACTAAATTATAGATATTTACAAATCAAGCGAGATTCGCAAAGAGCTACTTAGCGCAATTTTATCGTGTACCGTGTTTAGTAAAGGCAGTCGAGAGAATTAGTATATAGAATCAACCAACAACATCACTGGGAGGATAATAAAGTATACCACCACCACCACCTAATAAACCCTCAATCCCCTTTCCCCCCAGTTAGAGAGAGCGAGAGTCTTATATTCAGCAACAAAAAAAAAAAAAAAAAGAAAATATAAAAAATTAATAATTATAATATTTGCTATTTCTTTGCCAAAAATTGCAGCACATACATACACACACACAAAGAATCCCTAATCCCCCCTAAAAAACCTAAATTGTATCCCCTTTCGCTACTCTTCAAAATTCCGTTGTAGTTATATTTTTGTATTACAAATTATTTTAAAAATTACTCGTATAAAGAAAATGCTTTAATTTATTCAATTAATTCTAATTAAAAATTATTTTAAGCGATTTGTGTGTCACCAATCACAAAAAAAAAACAAAACAAAACAAAAATAAATACCAATAAAACAATGTTTCTACTTATATAGTCAGCAACAAGAACAAAATGAAAACTATAAATTTACATTCTAGAATTCCAACATTAACAAATTGATTTTGCTTTCAAAACGAAATTGATAAATTGGCTCACTAAATGAAAGGAAGAAAAGAGAACTTTAAAACTTATAAAAAAGAAACAAATGGAATAGAAAACAATTTAGAAGGTTTGTTGGGAAGCAAAATAGACATTAAGACTAAGACTTTTCTAAAACTAATAAACAACAACAAAAAAACACAAATGATTCAAATCAATAATTAAATTTCAAATTGTAAACGATTTTTAGGCTAAGGCAAAAGAAAAACCAACAACAACAAATAATACAACTTTCCAAGCAGCACGTTTTATGGTCTTCAGTTGTAAAAAAAAAACAAAAAGAATACAAAAATAAAAAGAAAGAAAAAATCAAATATTTTACTAGACTTTAAGTTAATTAGTTCTTATGAGAAACAAAAGCATAAAACCCAAAACTATAAAATAACTTGTTGATCCTTAGTTTAGAGCAAACAAAAAACAAAAACAAAACAAAAAACCAATAAAAAGTATTTAAAAAAATAACGAAAAAGCGACTTTTTTAAATTTACCGCGCTACTGCATGATGTTATCGAATTGGGGCAGGTATCGTTATGGATTATCGATAACAACTGTCGAAATCCAACACTGGGCAGGCTGCTCTCACGTGTTGAAATAAACAAAAACAACAACCAACAAAAATAATAAAAATGAAACCGTTCGAAGTGCCACCCTGGGATAAAGGAGCTGAAATTATTGAATTTCCCTCGGTGACAAAATCCGGCAATGGAGTCGCAGCCCCCAAAAAGAAAAAACCCAAAAAGAAGAAAAAACCAAAGCAGAAAAACAAGCCGGAAAAGTCCTTCACGTTAGTAACATTTAATACAAATTTATGAATTTGATTTTGTGGCATTAACTTGGCAATTTAAGTTTAGTTACCAAACTGGAAAGGGACCCTTGGCCCCACCCTGGTCGGATGATACCGACGATGATGATGAGGCAGAAGATGGTATTCGGGCCATGCATAAAATCCGTCAGGGCCGCATAGAAAAGGCGCGACCTTCGGTCCAAGCGACAAAGGGAAGCAAAAAGCAGTTAACACTGAAACCGGCTCTTGCTCAAGCAGCAGTTGAGGCAATGGATACCACTCCGACTCCTGCTCAAGTCTCCTCCGCATCTGCTGGCGGTTTGGCCAGTAAATTTCAAACGGAGCTCTTGGGGGGGCGTTTTCGCTATATCAATGAGCAGCTTTATACCATGAACAGTCGCAAGGCCGAATCCCTGTTTCGCTCGGATGCATCTGCCTTTGAAGCTTACCATGCTGGCTATAGGCAGCAGGTTGAAAAGTGGCCCACAAATCCTCTCACTCGCATCATCAAGACCGTCAAGAGGCTTCCCAAAACAGCAATCATTGGCGACTTTGGCTGTGGGGAGGGTAAATTGGCACAATCGGTGCCGAATAAAGTTTATTCCATGGATTTGGTGGCCAATCGGGATGACATTATAGCGTGTAATATAACAGAAACTCCGTTAAAAGATCAATCTCTGGACGTGGCTGTCTATTGTCTCTCCTTGATGGGCACCAACTTGAACGATTTTCTACTCGAAGCCAATCGCCTGCTCAAGTTGCACGGCAATCTCTATATAGCTGAAATTCAATCACGATTCGATGATGTAAGGGAATTTGTGCGTTGCCTAAGTGCCTGCGGTTTTGATCTCATCAAAAAGGATGTGGCTGTTAATTATTTTTATTTTTTTCATTTTCGAAAAATGCGTCATGTGGCAAAATCTGTAAAATTGACTCCATTTTCCCTAAAACCTTGTCTGTATAGAAAACGTTAGGCAAATAAACGTCTAAAAATCAATTGAATAAATTCGAAAAAGAAATTTAAATTTAAAATTTTTTATTGTACGTTAGCCAATACTACTGAAGACAGTTAACATTTTCGAGGACTGTTAATTTAACAGTTGGCGGCGCACAACTGTTGAGAATTCGAATCAAAAGTTTTGGTGGTGGTTTTTTTTTTTGTGTCGTTTTGAAATGTATCTCTCAGTACCAGTTTGCTCTTCGTGCGTAGCATTTCGAATAAATTCTTAAAACACGGTGCGTCTTCAGATTTGGAAGTGAGTCTATGATTGTGTGTGTACTTGTGTGTACGTGTGTGTGTGTGTGTATGTCCGCCAAAAGAGTGCAGAGAAAAGAAAATTTTTCGCTAGATCGAATTTATTCTTGTGCAAAAGCGCGCAATATTTCTAAAGTGTGTTTAAAAATAAATTGAATGAAAATTCAAAAACAAAATATTTATAATTTATTGGATACTTATTAAGTGCAATAATATCTTTAGTTTCTCATTTACGACTACGCCCACGCCGCGTATTTGGCCGATAGAAGAAAAAAAACACACTCACCACCCTCCCCCGTTACAATTGCACGCACTCCCCCGCACTCCCACATCAAAATTACTCTCTTCCCGCTCTATTGTCTATTACTCACGACCAAGAATTTTCAACAGGTATTCCACAACGACGACGACGACGACCACCACGAGAACACCGACAACAACATCAACAACAATAACAAATTGTCTTTTTTCGCTTTCAAATTAGAAAAAAGTTGCCAAGAATTTGTTTATAATTCGTTTGTGTGTGTCTGTGTGTGAGTGTAAAATACAACAACAAAATTTTAATATAAAAATAAAAAAAGAAAAGTCAAGGCAATTGAAAATCGAAAGGAAAACATAACGGTGAAGCGCCCTAAAGTATTCCACATTTTGGCCAAGGATAATAAAGTGGCAAGGCCATAGGGATACTATTTATATATCCTGGTAAGTAAACAATATATATATATATAATATAAGATACATAAATCACGCCATTTGCCCGATAAAATTCGGCTTAGTTCTTTGACTTTTTTTTTTTTTTTTTTTTTGGGCTGTGGTCAGAGTTTTTCGGTGGCTTCGCATACAACTACAATCGTAGATATGACTTCATAGCTCTCACACATCCACACGTACTCACACACACACACATATCAACTGAGAGCAGGAGAGTGGGAGAGAGAAAAAAAGCTACACTCGGAGAGGTAGCGAGAGTGTGTTAGTGTATCTGTGTGAGTGTCAAGCTTTTCATATATCTTTTTCTTGCATTCTCATTTTTACTCTATATTTCTTTTACCGTATTCTCTGTTTTTCTCAGTTGTTTCGCATTTTTTTTTTTTTAATTGCTAGAGCAACACAGGAGCGGGTTATGCTATGTAGCCATGCCGAAGGGGAAGGGTAAGGAAGGGGGTGTGTGTGAGAAATTCTTATTAGTTTTTGTAGTCAAGGAAACGTTCCACAACATGATCAAGTAAGAAAATGTATCTAAACACATACACACACCCATATATACATACAATGCCACTGCATGGTTGACTTTTACGAGTAGTTTTTGTTGTTATTGTTGTTGTTGTTGGAATTCGATGCGTTCGGCTTGTGTGACACATTTCCTGGGGTGGATAACGGGGCAAATAAAAAGTCTTATATTGAAGTTTGACGACGTCACTGGGACAAAAATAAATCAACAAAATTCTGCCTTGCCTTCCCTTAGACAAGGCAACTTAATCAGCCAGCTCCCTTATCAATTTGCCATCTATGTATTGGCAGAAGCACAGCGTTCATTATTTAGCCATTGTATGAAATATGTACGTATGTTTAGAATGCCAATGTTTCTAAGATAAGATAATCATGGCCCAAAACAAAGGCCATGCGTTATGGGGTTATGAATGGCAGCAGGTGACTGTGCCTAGAACTAGAAGGAAAGATCCCATTCACCCACAACAAGTTTTGTTACCTCGATTTTAGTCATATGCGTCATTATCATCATGTTACATTAGTGTCCCGGAAAAACTTTTTAATACAAAACGTGCCCACTCCCCCACCTGGCAACACATTATAATACGTTAACAAACAGAGAGTATCTAACACAAAAACAAAATACATAAAAGTGGGAGTGAGACTTTGACCTAAATTCATGAAAGAAACAATAAGAAGTAAAAGAAAAAAAAAAGCAAAAACAAGTAGAAACCTCTTCATTTTCCATCAGGTCTAAGATGGATAGTTGGGGAGGAGAGGGAGGGGGCGAATTAACTGCATTAGGAAGAGAAACCGGTTGTTAGCCAAAGAAATTGGCTACAATGGCAGACAAACAGATAAACCAAATGAGCAAAGCAAATGCCGCAAAGCAAGCTTTGGCTTGACTGGCTTTGGCAGCCACTCCTCACAACTTCAGCTTAATGCTAATAACTGTACAACAAAACAAAATGAAAAACTTTACTACCAACGACAACAACAACAACTACAGTAACAGGCAACAAACAAGCAAGTTGAAAGAGAAAAAAAATTATCATAGAGGTAACGACTTGACAGCACGCAAACACGGCCAAAACAGTGTTTGGTCTGATTCCAAATGGAAATAACAAAAAACCTGAATTCAAAAAAAAAAAACTGAGAGCAACAGCGAAAGAGATAGATTAATAAAAAAAAAGAAAGAGAGACATACACAGAGAGCGAGAGAAAGAGCCAACAAGGTGTGTCTGTAAGCATTAGAAGCTACAGAGCAGAGACACAGAGAGAGAGAGAGAGAGAGAAAAAAGAGACCAAGCAAATGAGAGAATAAAATTTTTAAAGTCTAAGCCAGGCTTTGACTTGGTTAAATTGTGCTGCCAGATCGTGGCAATGAATTGAATGGGTGTGTGTGTGTGTGGCATGTACGATTGTGCCACATTAACTAGACAAGACAGACCCAGGCTATTTTTGACTCGCCCCTCTTTCAAGTTTTTCACTCCCTCTTTCCACAACATTGAAAAAACTGTCAACAAAACTCAATCAGACGTACACACATACATACACACACACACACCAGCAGCAGCATATGACTTTCCCCCTAGTCAACACAATTTTCGCATTCTATTTTTATTTGTTTGTCGCATCGATTTTTACTTACTTTGCCTTTATGAATCTAGTCTATATGAGTCCATGATTTACTATATGTACCTATATATATATATATATATATATATATATACAGCTGGAGTCTATCTATTAATTGTGTTGCTATTGGCTATATATTTATGACTTTGGATGAGCAGAAAAATCAAATTGCGTGGGTGCGGCTCATGGAGGTGGTAACTTTGGTTGCATTTTCTTTTCTTTTTTTTTTGTTGTTTTTTTTTTTATTTTTGGTATATAATACACCCAGTTCATTCCCCCTTGCGGTTATGTTGTTGCATGTGTTACTTTGACGAGTGATTAGTCAAGTTTTAAAGCTGTCTAGAGAAATTGTCATTGTCAAGTGGTTGTTGTTGTTGTTGTTGTTGTTAGTTGTGTTGGTTTTTTTTTTATTAGTCTGTCTGTAAGTTAGTTCTTGCTAAAAATGGAACGGATCTTGCTTATCAACCAAGGCTAAATTAAAGGCTAGCCAATGATAAGGAAAAAGGAAACTCTAAATGTACCGCCTGCCCATTGTGTTTACTGATTGACCCAAATGGCAAAGTGTATATATAAATATTTATGTTAAAAAAAAACGAAAAAAAGAATGCAAACATTTTTTAATTTTATTTTTCGCTTGAGGAAGTTATAAACCGTTGTGAGAGTCAGTCACTCATTCCTGGTTTTCCGATTTGAAAACTTTTGCTTTTGTCTACATTTTAAAATCAAATTTATTGGCCACGCTACGTTGCGTTTTGCTTTTAGCCAAATAACGGGGTGTAAAGAGAATAAAAAATGTTCATGCTAATGGACATTAAAGGGAAAGTTCATATATTTATAACAATGTGACAGGACAAGATCCATCATTCAGTAACCAACAAAATGGAACATGTTCATATATGTATAAGTATATATATATATATGTACACACACACACAACTGTATATACTCTTTCATTAAGTTTTGACCCCTAGAAGAGAGCAAGTAAATTGAATTTGATTTAAGTTGTATTAAATTCAATTTAATTAAGTTAAGTTAAGCAACTGCCATCGTTCAGTCAGTCAGCCAGACAACACCCCAATTGGCCCAACAGAGAAAAAAAAAGCAACTTTATATCACTTGCACAATATATTTTGTCTACATATAGTATATATACATATATATGTATATATGGAACATACATATGGTTTATGTATTTATACATATATATATATATATATATATATATATATATATATATGTATATATATAGATATTTTGTATAAGGCATTGTTCTGTGTCTTTTTATAAGAATTTCCTCACGTCTGCCTTATTGTTGATTAGAGAAGAAACAGTTGCCCCCTCTCTCTCTATCCAGTATATGTATATATTTATATGTATATAGTAGGCTCACCCATGATGAATTTCACCTCGACCTCCTTCAATTGAATTGAAGCAAATATGTTGTTCTCTATACATTTCGGCATATCTTGCGAAAAATTTTGTTTGTTGCAATAGAAATACAAACCCAAAAAAAAATAACAAAAAAAAAAATTAACAAAATACATACAAAAAGTAAAAAAAATAGCTAAAACCGGCATCTCAATCATGACATCATCATCATTAGCATCGTCATAATCAGCATTCAAGAAAAATGTGAGACGAGAATTAAAATATATAGCATATGTCTGTATATACATAAGTATATAAGTAAGGCACGATTTGTTTTTATTTTGAAAATAAATCAAATTACTAATAAATATATATAATTGCATGCGATTGTATGCGACTATTAAAAATCAGAGATAATATTTCTGTGATTCATCAAACAATGGATCGTCTATCAGGCGTGAAACATTTCACATCTCTTCTAAATAGAATATATGTATATATATGACTGTATTTTGCCATTTTAAACATGAACTGCAATTCGAAAACTAATTACAAGTTGAGCAATTGCTTTTGATGATGTCAACTACATGTTAGAAGGGGTCACATTGCGTATGCGCAACCTTCAACTACAGCAAAAAGCAAAAACAAAAACAGCAAGAAGAAAAATATAAATTAAATGTTTGTCAGACTTTTCGGCTATCATCATTCAACATTCTCGTCCATATAATTTTGTGTTGTTTTTTTTTTTTTTTTTTTGTATACACGATGACGCCACCAGAACGAGACACAAATGCTAAAGCAACCTCTGTATTCTGCTATAACCCAACAGCGATGGTCAACAACAGACAAAATTTTATATAGACAAGATACATTGTTGTTGTTGCTTTTGTTATTGTTGTTGGAGTGCCTTTAATAAAATCGAAAAACTGGTTCAACCATGATGCGTATACATAGATCGTGCCGCACACACAATATCTTTTGCTCTCTTTTTGACGATATGCCGAGAAGATATAGAAAAAAAAAGAAAAAGAAAAAGAATTTAAAATCAATTAAAATATAAATTGATTGCATGTATCTCATTCACTCTATTATTATTGCATCTTCAACTCAATTGCTTGGCATTTTTTTTTTTTTTTACTTTAACAAAAAAAATTCCAGATGATATTCAGCCCCACCCCATATCAAAAGTAGAAGAAAAAAAATCCGTCATTTCCTTTAAGCAAGCAAAAGCATATGGGGAAAGAGAGAGAGAGAGGAAAGAGAGAGAGGCATGACTTTGCCCTTCCTTGCCGGCTTATATAATATGGAACTTATGTCATGCTATGATACATATTTAATTAGTTATATATATATATATACATATATATTCATACCCAACTCTGGGATGTCCGTTGGCATAGGAATTTTTATAATTCTTGTTCAGTACGCACATTTGTTAAATTTCCCAAGTAGTTTTTAATTATTACTCACTTTTGCATAATTACAATTGAATTATGTAGGTACTATATATGTATTTATATATCTTTTTTTAATATTATTTTTTTTTTTTTTGTTCGAAATTGTGTTTATAGCTTTAACATAATTTTTCGGTTTTCCTTTTATTGTTGCCGCTTTCGCTAGTTAAACATAAAGTTTAATAAAAAGTTTTCTCCTTTATTTTACTTTATTTTGTTTTGCCTTTTTTTATGTTCGGTCGTCTCTTCGGTTTTACAACTTTGAGTATGTACATAATGTAGTATGTATAAGCAGATTGAAATTTGCTTCTGCAGATATGTATATATATATTCCAATTTGATTTGAAGTTGAGGTAATGAATGCCATGACATCATGCCCCCTGTACCATGGGTCGGTCTGACCAGCTATGTCAGCATTTTCAATTTGTTTGCTAGCTATTGGCGCCAGGCGAACATAAAATAAGAGCGCCTGGTTGTCGCCCACTCATACGTACACACACAGAGGGAGAGGGAGAGGGGAGGGTATGGGGCGTACAAGTGAACATATCCGGGCAATGAACATCATCTCTGGAAATTACTTTTGCTAATTTCTTCCCTTTTTCTTTTCGTTCTTCTTTTTGCATTTTGCAGCATCTTCTCCTTCAAACTGTTGACGTAGACCAACGAGAACGAAGATGCCGGCGGAAGTTAAACCATCCGCGCCAGCTGAGCCGGAAACACCAACTAAGAGTAAATCAAAGACCAGCTCATCGACCTTCTCAAAGGCTGCCTTGGCCCGTGTTACTTTATTAGATGGCTCCATATTGGATGTGACCATTGATGTAAGTAATTTTCTATTTATTTATTTATCCTGAACAAATTTTCCTAAATTTTTTTTTCCTTCTTTCCTTTTTTTTTTTTCCTTTCATGCAGCGTAAGGCCAAGGGTCGGGATTTGGTCAATTCGATTTGTGCCGGTTTGAATATTATTGAAAAGGATTACTTTGGTTTAACATATGAGACGGCAACAGATCTTCGTACCTGGTTAGATTTGGAGAAACCAGTGGCCAAGTTCTTTCGCACAGATCCCTGGCCATTGGCATTTGCTGTTAAATTCTATCCGCCCGAGCCATCCCAATTGCAGGAGGATATAACACGCTATCATCTATGTCTGCAAGTCCGTAATGATATCCTTGAAGGACGTTTGCCCTGTACCTTTGTTACCCATGCTCTATTGGGCTCCTATTTGGTGCAATCCGAAATGGGTGACTATGATCCCAAGGAGATGCCAAATCGTAGCTATTTAAAAGATTTTAAAATTGCCCCCAATCAAGCACCAGAATTGGAGGATAAAGTCATGGATCTACACAAGACCCACAAGTAAGTGGAAATGGAAGAACTTTAAATTAAGGTTAACATATCAATTAATCCCCCAATCCTTCATCTTCATCTCTTGCAGAGGCCAATCCCCAGCCGAGGCTGAGCTACACTATCTAGAGAATGCCAAAAAATTGGCCATGTATGGTGTGGATTTACATCCTGCGAAGGATTCCGAAGGTGTAGACATTATGCTGGGAGTTTGTGCATCCGGTCTGCTTGTTTATCGCGATAAGTAGGTAACAATTCATAATCCATGTGGACAATTCTAATATCAATTATCTTCTTCGATTCTTCAGATTGCGCATCAATCGTTTCGCTTGGCCCAAGATCTTAAAGATCTCGTATAAGCGTCATCATTTCTATATCAAGATAAGACCAGGAGAATTCGAGCAATACGAATCCACCATTGGTTTTAAGCTTGCCAATCATCGAGCGGCCAAGAAATTATGGAAATCATGTGTAGAACATCATACATTCTTCCGTTTGATGACCCCAGAACCGGATACCAAATCGACGCTATTTCCACGTTTCGGTTCCAAATACCGTTACACGGGACGCACTCAATATGAGAGTCGTGCCACACCAGTGGATCGTACAGCACCCAAATTTGATCGTACTCTATCTGGGGCACGTCTCTCATCACGTAGCATGGATGGTTAGTTATTATTTAAAACTCTAGAATATTCTATTAACTTTTTCTATTAACCTTTTAGCTTTGGCCATGGCTGAAAAGGAGAAGGTGGCACGCAAGAGCAGCACTTTGGATCATCGGGGTGATCGTGGTAGTGATGGCGATGCCCATAGTCGCAGTCCCATCAAGAAGGATAAAAAGGATAAGGTAAGTCTTGCAAATGATTAAAAGAATGATATGACTTATGCACCAATCTCGTCTTGATATGTTTTAAAGAGTTTTTTTTTTGTTTTTGGAATTTAACAATCATAATATACATACATATATACTACTATATATCCATATATATATCTAATTTTTTTTTATTTACTTTCTTCTCGGTTTGTTACTAACTCATTCACAAAAACAAACCAAACATAATAAAAAACTAAATAAAAAACTTATCCTTCCGATTTCACACGCACTTGATGACCATGATAAATGATGTGTGCCACACCTCCCCCCCTTCCCCAAAAAACTAAAAACACAAATTCCATATCCCCGATAACCAAACAACACACACACACATCCACACACACGATACACACACTAACCAGTTGATACGCGAATCGAGCACTGGCACTGCCTCGGCCTCCTCGCAGAGCTCCCTTGAGGGTGACTATGAGACCAATATCGTTGCCGAAGTGGCTTCCGATGTGGTCGATCTTTCCAATGATGTTCAGGTTAAATCAATATTACCAACAAAAAAATCCGTTTACTTTCTATCTATATCTCTCTTCTTTTATTTTTTTTTTTTTTTGTACCCAATATATAATTATATACTTCTATATAATTTGATTCCGCTTTGATTCTCTGCTTTGTCGATTGTTGTGCAAAAGAAATTTTTAAGGATAACCCAAAAACAAAAAAATATCATCAATTATTTAATCAATATATAAATATATTTATTTTAATATTTTTTTTGAATTATTTTTTCTCAATTTTAATTTCATAATTTATGTATATCCTCCCCCTCCTCCCTACGTGGTAACCTCTGAATGCGCAGTTCCTTTTTGATATGGTAAAAAAATTTTGTAATATAAAACCAAACGAAATGATATGAAATGAGACCTATATAAACTGTGCTGTCCTATATATATACATATGTATATGTATATATTTTTAATATTTTCTGTCTGATTTCATCTTTACTTTTTACTTCTTTTAAATTGTTTAGTTTAATTTTATTTTTAATATTTTATTTGAGTTTTTATTAAATGTGGTCTCAATGTCTCTTTGTCTCTCTCTCTCTCTCTCTCTCTCTGTCTCTACCCTGTAAATATACATACCCAAAGTACAGTCTACACAAAACATACATTGGCTAAGCATTGCATTTAAAAAAAACTAAAAAAAGAAAAAACAAAACATTATTTAACTTTTCCATTATATAATTGCTTGTAAAATCATTTCCGTATTGTGCGAATATTTTGGTAATTTTTATTTTTTGTTTGCATGTTTCTTAATCCAGATCTATATTCTATATATCTCTTTTTTTTGGGGAATTTTATTAATATATAATTTCATCATTATTTAGGATGAAGAGAAGGAGGCTAAATTGCGTGAAAAGAAACTTAAAGAGAAGGAGGAAAAGGAGCGCAAAGAGAGGGAGAAACGTGAATTGGAGGAGAAGAAGAAGGCCGAAAAGGCTGCCAAGGCAGCAGCAGCAGCCGCCGCCGCCGCCGCAGCAGCTTCTGGCGTCAATGGTGAGTCCTTTGGTGATTAAGGATTAAAATTCAATCAAATTAACAAAAATTTCTCATTCTATCTTTCCCAAGGCAATGATGACCTCAATGACTCGAATAAATCAGATAAATCGGGCAGACGTGTAAGTGTATATAATTAGATAATGTCAAATTCTCAATCAATTACTTAGATTAAGTCCCTTAAGTCTGAGCTAAGCTAAGATAAAACGCACTGAATGATTAAATTTTGCTCGACCCCCGTGTAAATACATTAAAACCCCTCCCTCCACCTCCACCCCCGCCCCCATTGTAAATTCCAATTCCGAATCCATACCCAAATCTCACATTCAATCTTAAGTTTCACCCGTAAGTTATGAATAGTTTGTAGTGATACGAATATTTTATTTTCTCTTAATTTATTTAATTTTCATTTCGTTTTCTCCTCCCCCCCAAACCCCCAACACCCTCTCCAACGATTATTTTTTTCCCCGTTTTATGTTTTTGTGAAAACCAACCAAAAGGGCGTTGGTATATTCTCGTCGGGTCGCAAGAGCAAGAGCGGTTCACCATCCAAGGATGGCAAAGATAAGTCCGGCAAGGATAAGGATAAGGATAAGGAAATTGGTCGTCTTGGTCTCGTTGTTACATCGGGTCTAGGTGATCAACAGGAACAGGATGAAGCCAATAAGAACAAGAATCGTGGATCAACCACACCAGGTGTTACCCGTCAATATGAGTATGCTGTGGACGCCGATGGCAATGCCAGTCCAACACGTAAATCATATACACCTGGTGGCTTCCGTTACGATCAGGATCCAAATGCCAGGCAACTGGGTCCCGATGGTCAAGAGCAATTGTCACCCACATCCCAGCAAAAGAAGATAGGTCTAGCCTTCAATTATGCTCCGGGCAATGAAAATGCATTAAAGGAAACGGCAGAGAAATTGAAGGCAGGTCAATTGTCGCCACGTACCCAGGATAAATTGAATCGTGGTCAATTGTCACCCAAATCGAGGGCAAAACTATTGCAAGATGGCCAATTATCGCCAACAACTAGAGCAAAACTCCTGCAAGGTAGTGCTGTGGATGCAGCTGCTGTTCCAGTGACCGATAAGCGATCCTATTCACCTACCAAGGGTCCTCAGGGTTATGCCTCGGGTGCTCCGGGTAGCTATAAACCTCTATCGGATCCCACAGCCGATTTCCTTGAGTCTCAGAGATATAACAAAGAGCCGGGTTATGTGGGACCAGTTAAGGCTGGTGCCGGAGGAGTAGCTGGTGGTGCAGCTGGTGCTAAACCAGGCTCACCTACTAAGGTACCTGCTGGCTCTGGTATTGGTCCTGGAGCTGCTACTGCTGCTGGTGCTGGTGCTGGTGCTGCTGCAGCTGCAGCTGCTGCCGCTGCCAAGCCCAAGAAGAAGCGTGTCAAGATTATGGTCATCACCTCAAAATACGATCCTGCTACCAAACGCATCGATGCCGAAAATGGAAGCATTGAGCACTCCACTGGCATTTTGGATCCAGCTACTGGCCAAATTGATACTAAATATGGTGTCATTGATCCCAAGAAGGGTACTCTAGAGGCACTCAATACCAAAACGGGCAAGAAGGAGTTGTACCAGGGCGATGTTGATACTAAAACTGGTAATATCCATTTGGTTTCCGGTGTGGCTGATCCTAAAACGGGACGCCTTGATGATTCATTGGGTCAGATTGTTTGCATTACACCCCAGGATAATCCAGTTGTTGAGCTAACAGTGATTACCAGTCGCATCGATCCGGCAACTGGCAAGATTGATACAGTTAACGGTGAAGTGGAGCGATCTTTGGGCGTTTTGAACTTGGATACTGGCCTGTTGGATACAAAATATGGTGAGATCAATACACGTACCGGTGAACTGAAGGCCATCGATCCGAAATCAGGTAAAATTGTGGTCAGTAAGAATGTTAAGGTTAATCCAAGCACTGGCCAGATTACCATTTTGGGTGTTGTCGATCCCAAGACAAATAAACTTGATCCCAATCAGGGTCGTTTGATTGAGGTGGGTCAACAGATCGATCCAATTGTGGAGGTTACCTCACTCGCTGGCAAATATGATTCAAAGAAGAACATCATCGATGCCAAGACAGCCCAAGTTGAGACATCTGGTGGACAATTTGATCCGAAGGGTGGTAAAATTGATACGAAATATGGACAAATTGATCTGGTCAAGCACACAATCACTTTCAATGATCCCAAATCGGGTAAGACTGTGACAAGGGATATTAAGATTGAGCCAACAACTGGACAGATTCTGCTCAAGAATCAAATTAATCCGAAGAATAATAAACCGGATAAGGATTATGCTCGCATCATATCGTTGCGTATTGTCCAACAACGTGTCGATCCAACAACAAAGTCACCCATTTCACAGGTCAGCGCAGCCAAGGATAAGGATATCATTGTTGATCCAAAATCGAACCAGATATGGGTACCAACTGGAGCCACCGATCCAGTTACAAGGGAACAACAGTTCATTTCCAGCAGTGTGGATCCGAAAACCGGTTATGTTATTACCATTTATGGCTACCTGGACCCCAAGACAAACGAGATCAAGAAACAGACCAAGCTAGATCCCAATACAATCAAGATCGATCCGACATCCGGGAAAATCTATACCGCTACCGGTGAACACGAGAAGGGTGAACCATTGTATGCTACCACCCATGTGGATCCCGAATCGGGTGAGGTGTATACGAAATTGGCACGCGTTGATCCCAAAACTGGCAAAATTGTTATTGTTCGCATTTTACTCATCTCTAAGACCGATGAACGTGGTCGTCCAGAGGAGATCGATCCAGAGTCCTGTGAAATCGATCCAACCTCTGGTCGTGTCCTTAAGTTCTTCAATAAAACGGTATACGTTTACAATATGATTGATCCAATAACTGGTGAAACTATACAGGTTGATCCCAATGATCCACGATTTGCGGGTGCTCGCACCACAGTCACCCACACGATGACACTGACCGGTGAAATTGATCCAGTGACGGGACGTATTAAGAGCGAATATGGTGACATTGATCCAAATACGGGTGATATTGATCCAGCTACGGCAGTAACTGATCCAGTAACCGGCAAACTGATACTAAACTATGCCCAAATCGATCCGTCCCATTTCGGTAAACAATCCCAGGTGCAAACGACAACGGAAACGGTACCAATAACACGGCAACAGTTCTTCGATGGCGTTAAACATATTGGCAAGGGTGCATTGCGCAGGGATTCGGATGCTAGTTCCGATGATGATATGGCCCAACAGTATGAGGGTGATCAAATCAAGGATATTGTATTGAGCAGTGCAAATCAAGCGAATATAAGTCAATCATCGAAGACTGGCGGCAATAAGAGTGGGACACCGACTGTGGTTAAGACGACTACCAAACAGGTGCTTACCAAAAATAATGACGGTGTCACACACAATGTGGAGGAGGAAGTACTAAATTTAGGCACCGGTGAGGTGACCTATTCAACGCAGGAACACAAGGTTAGCACAACAAAAATGAGGGATTTTATCATTGAAATAAAAACTAATCATCAGCTTAACTCGCTCTCGCTTTTAACTATGTACTATATCTATCTCTAATTTAATCTATTCATCATTATCTTTCTATAATCGAAATTGAAATTATTGAGAAATCTCATTCA
The DNA here is from genome assembly GCA_018150375.1 of Drosophila sturtevanti. NCBI lineage: Eukaryota > Metazoa > Arthropoda > Insecta > Diptera > Drosophilidae > Drosophila > Drosophila sturtevanti. The sequence goes on from JAECWJ010000317.1 coordinate 1,000,896, forward strand.
AATATCGTATTTCCAATTTCATTTATTCCATTGAATTTTCCTAACCACAAAATATTTGCTATTTATTTTGCTATATATCTACATATATCAATGTTGTTTGTTCGTATTTTATATATATGGCGGTTGATCAAAGCAAAAATAATGATAAATATAATACTAAATATATATAATTGGATTATCTTTTGCTTTGATCGCTTTTCCTTTTTGTTATTGTTATTGTTGTTGTTGTTGTTTGTAATTTACGCACTAACCACCTCCACTCCGCTCCAATTCACTCCACATGAACACCTCATAGGCTGATCCAACACCCACCGATTTGAGCGGAGCTTATGTCACAGCCACCGCTGTTACCACCCGCACAGCCACAACGCACGAGGATTTGGGCAAGAATGCCAAGACCGAGCAACTGGAAGAGAAAACTGTGGCCACTACCCGCACACATGATCCCACCAAACAGCAACAGCGTGTCGTCACCCAGGAGGTGAAGACAACGGCAACTGTAACGAGTGGTGATCAGGTAAGTTGATTTAAGACATATAAAAAAAAAATGCCTCATTGCATGACTCAATTAAATTGGCGTTTTGCATGATTACATTTTTCTTTCCTTCTTTTTTTTTTTTTTGTTAATTTCCTCAATTTCAATTTTTTTTTATTTTCTTTTTGGCCATGCCCCCCGCCCCTTCTCTTCTTCTGTTTGTTTGTCTGTTTGTTTTGTTGTTGTTTATTGTTTGTTTTGGTCGCTTAGTACCAGAGACGGGATAGTGTTTCATCGACCAGTTCGGGCGATTCGGGAACACCAATCGATGGACCATACGTTGGTTCCACTGTGGTGCGCACAGACAATCAGGTTTGTTTCTATATACATACATATATATATATCAAAACTAATCTAAATTAACTGGTAGTTTCAACATTTTTTGCTCTCTTTTGCTAGTTTCATTTTGATTTGATTTTGTGGTCTTTCAATTTGATTTAATCTAAATGAAAATTCGTTTTCTTTTTTTTGCCCCCTTCCCCCCTCCCATATCAAATAGAAATCTCCGCTATATACAAGCTCCGCCACTGGTGCTACTACCACTGCATCGACTGGACCACATGTTGAAAGCACTCGAGTGATTCTTGGCGAGGATGCACCTGGCTATTCGGGACAAGGGGAAATCATTTCGACACAAACCGTTAGCAGTAAAACGCGCACTGTGGAAACCATAACCGTAAGTTCAACTATAACTGTAAAACTGAATGAATGCGTAAGTATGCAGAGGTAGGACTTTATTTCAAGTTTTTACTGTATCCTCCTGTATATGTACGTATGCGCCACACTGTAAATTTTCAACATTCGTCCTTTGTTTGAAACGAAGTAAATGATAGAAGGAAAATCCATTTGGGAAAATGAATTAAAACTCTCTCTCTCTCTTTCTCTCATCTCTCCTTAGTACAAAACCGAACGCGATGGCATTGTTGAGACCCGTGTGGAGCAAAAGATTACAATTCAATCCGATGGCGATCCAATTGATCATGACAAAGCTTTGGCTGAGGCAATACAAGTAAGTTTTTTTTCATATATATATATAAGATAAACAAGAAAGATACTAATACATATATATATATATATATCTATTTCTATCATCTGCAGGAAGCGACGGCCATGAATCCAGACATGACAGTCGAGAAGATTGAAATTCAACAGCAAACGCAGTAGATGTTCTTCTTTTCTTTTTTTAAATTATTTAATACAAGAGAAAGAAAATGCAGAAAAATCTAAGAAACAAAACACAAAAAAATATCCAAACAACCAGCACAATCGCATCCATACAAATAAATATAACCCCCCCCCCACACACACACACAGCGACACTCACACACTTAAGCAACAATAAGAGAAACACATACAATTACACATTTTTATACATAATACAAATACATACATACATACATATTTACATACAAATCGAGCTACTAAGGAAGAGACAAGCCCACATGACAAACTGACAAATTGGAAATATTGCTAAAAGGAAAACAAAAAAAAAAGGATAAATAATGCTAAAACAAATTATTCTTCTGCATCCATATATACATACATATAAACATTAAATGTGTTTTATTATTTTTTATATTTACAAGAAAGAAAGAAAAAAAAAAAAAAAAAAACCTGTTGTTTATAATAATTACTTTTTATTATTACCATATAAAGTATATATAAAGATATATATATATATCCGTATGTATATATATATATCTAAATATATCGATATATATTGAATGTGCAAAATGAAATGAAAGTTCTATATTATCTGTAAAACCACAATTGCATTATAATTACGACATGAATAAAAACCTAAATGTACACAGAATCAAAAAAAAATATCAACAATATGGAATTTTTTAATTCTAAATGTTTTCAGGGAAGGATCTTTACTTTGTTTAAGTAGTGGAAAAACTAAGAGACTTAAATCTTAAATCTGAAAGGCTTTGAAAACAGATTTAAATTGATCAAGGATCACACCTTTATGATCTCTTAAGATTTACTTTAAATACAAATTTCGGATCAAGGAATAATTGTTTTCAAAATTAGCTAAAACATTTAAATTTTCATAATAATCAACAAAATCCACACATCACACACATTATCTCATTCCGAAGATACAATCAAATATTACCATATGGAACCAATGTATATACCAAATTATAGCTTATCATATTCATTATGAAGATATAATAGTATATGGAATCACTAAAGTAAAGCTTATCCTATTTATTATAAAGATACAACCGAATAGTATACGAAACCACTAAATTATAGCTAATCCTATCTTTAGATAATTTAAAAATTAATCCCAAAAATAGAAAGTCTGTTGCTGATGAAGAAGATCCACTCAATTCTAATTTGAAATCAATTTTTAAAATTCATAAAAATAAAATGCATGTATTGGAGATAAATATAAATTAGATAGTATATAGATATACTTAATTTCAAATATTTGAAATAGTCCAGATATAATATAATTCATTTCAAATACTTGAAATAGTCCACCAGAATCAGCACAGAATATCGCCCTCCAATTTCGACTCAAAGCTGCAGATTGGAATATTATGGCAATAAAAACCATCTTTAAAAATATTAAATCGGAGGGATTAAAGATCCCTAAAATATGTAATTTCATAGGGAAAACTCAAAAGTAAGTATATTTAGCAATATAATGAAATTCAGTTTCTGAAATTTCTAAAATTAAATAAAATATTTATTAAGACTGTGTTTCATTAATTATGGGAGAAATTTGTTTTTTGAGATTTGTTTCCCTCTCGTTTTATTTAGTTGTAATTCTCAACTGGTTCTAGCGTTAAAAATGGGACAGCAATTCTATGAGTAAGAACTTGGCACTCTTAAAAGTGATTAATACGGTTAAGTATGTATATATAGCCCGATCATTCTTTGCAAGGCTAAAAAGTCGTGTTCTAATCATGATCTTTAAATAAACCATTTTTCAGCTTTCGCTTTTTCATTTGGAAAATCTCATCTTTAGTCATTTATATTATATACATGCGAAATATGATAAAAATTCCATATTACGTTATTCTCATAAAATTTTTAAAAAATATGAAATCAAAATCAAAATCCATATATGAACTCCGACCGATAACACATAAGTACATATGTATATCCTAGAACACTTTATTCCAATTGACTCATTAAGGTGCTTGACATTTTATTAAACTGTTGGTCTAGATGTGGGAAAAAAAGATTGATCAAAGATAATGAAATCGATTAAAAAAATGTTTGCAATTAAATTGAATTACCAACAGCAAATAAAAATGAAGAGAGAGAGAGCAGCCAAGCGCATGACGAAGCGATAAGAATTTTACATTAACATGAAATCTAATTCGCAATTGCAGGACGATGAAAAATGGGCGACAACTCGTCGAGGTAAAATGATTGTAATGCAATATTTATGCAGGAGAAGGCTTCTACACCCGGAATAACTCAAACCTCAATTGTTACACGTGACCCACCCTTCCCCTGCCCCTTCCCATGGGTAATAACATTACGTTCCATGGTTGGAATTTTGCTCGAGGTTTTACTCTATGCAATTTTTAAATTGCAACCGCAACATGCAAAAAACAAGGTAGGAAAAACAAAAAACGAATACGAGTTGGCCACAAACCAAAAAAAAAAAAAAAGGCCGTAATTAAAGTAGAGCGTACAAGGTGACTGACTAATGCATTGATTCATAGTTTAGATATAAAGTAGGGAAGGCAACGTCATACACCCACCCCCCATCTCCTTTCTATGTACCCCTCCCCCTTTTTTTTTGGATTGCAGTTCAACGCCGCTGCCGGCACCGCCGATAAAATGCCAAACGAAAGGCGTTGAAATTCTGAACCATGCGGTCAAATCCATCCGTCAGTTAGTCAAGGAACCAAGAATTGCAATGCCAGTGACCACCTGCTATGTCCATGTTCATGTCCGTCTGACCAAGAGGAGCATTCCTTCCACCCCTCCTCCCCCCCACTAGTAACCCTGGGGGGAATACCCCTTTTACCCTCTACTGGGTACGATAACCTAACCTCCCATTGAGTGCTTTCGGCTCATGCATTTTTAAATGCGCGTGGAAAAAATCCTCTTGCGAATATTGTTTTCCGAAACTCGTCCATGTCCATGCATATTGCATGTTGTTGTGGTCAGACCGCACACACACACACACCTTTACACACATCAAACTTGTGGCAAATTATTGCATCAACTTTTTATCCACTGTTTTAGTTGCAATGTTGTTCTTCCATTTAGTTTTTTGGTTCATAAACAACCCCTCCCCCGCTTTACCACCCCCTCCCCCTATATCCTAGCATGTTCAGGTTATGGTTTAAAAGGTCCTGCAGAAAATAATGGAATATAAAATTACCTATAATATGTACGTATAATCCTTTAAAGACATGAAATAATCATTCTCCATAGCCACAGAAATCAGTGCAAAAAATCAAAATTGACCCCTTCCCTCCTCCTCTCAGCCATTAACGATTCCCCCCTTTTTGGATGAGCGACGGACGACGCCAAGTCACCAATTAGATTTGATGACCATTTGCGCTAAAATGTTATAAAACAAACGGTAGGAGTTAAAAAAAAAATAAAGGAAAAAAATAGGACCCTAGGACCCAGCAAAGGATCAGACCAGACTATAATATATATCAAAAAGTGGGGGGCGTTAACCATTCAAAGCGAAAAAGAATGTTAAATCCAATGCAAAATGTCATGCGAAAATTGTCCAGGAGACCAATTCGGTTCCATGAAACAGCAATTTGCATGTCTGTCTGTCCACTTGCTACTCCTCCCTTTTACTCCTCCTCCTCCTTCTTCTTCTTGTCATTCTCCTCCATCAATTCCCACAGCCGCACCGACTCCTGGCAGTTAAGTAATTGCCTCTGAAATGGACAAGTCCTTTTCTATTTTTTTATGCTTTTTGTTTTTTTTGTTTTTGTTTTTGTATTGCGTTTGACCGTCGATTGGCAAGCAACAAGTGGAGGTTATTATAGAAAATATTTGCATGAAAGTGCAACATGAGGCAAAAAGTGGTTAAAAAGAGTGTGAGCGAAAGGGAGATAGGCAGAGAGAGAGATAGAGAGAGAGAGAGAGAGTTCTCCCCTACTGCTGCTGCAATTGTTTGTAAACAAATTCTCAAACCAATTCAATATTTGAGCCAAAATCCTTACCACATTGGAAGTCCTTACTCTCACGCATGCGTTGAATTCGATTGAAACTGTTATACCAAGGGGATTTCCCCAGGCCCGAAGCACTGGCACTGGCACTGGCACTGGCACTGGCACTGGCACTGACCATGCAACAAAATGAGCCCATCATCTATTTTGAATATCATATTAATACCAATATAGGAATGATCTCCTACTTGATTTATTAATTGGTGACTAATTATTACATAGGTTATGGAGATACCGATTTAGAATATTGTGATTTATATTTGGGAACTATTTATTAGCCATTGAAAATACTCTAAATGAAATCACTATAATACTAACAAATCCAAATACTATATAATATTTTATAACAAGAAATTAGTTTCACAATATGTATAATATGTATATGCGATTGAGATAGTTCTTAGTTGTTCTATGAACTTTCGTTTAAATGGAAACCTTTTTATAGGCGCTTTGATTGAGGATTATTTGAATGAACTGAACTGAAATACTATATAGAAAGGATATTATATACAATTATATCCGATTATTTAATACACACCGACTTTAAAGACATAAAAGGCGATCTATTTAGTGACTCTCAATTACTAACTTAAGAGATATGAGCTATAAAAGATAAAGATTCAGGGAAAGGGAAGGAAGAGACTTGCAGATTAAAAGAATGTATCTCTGATGTCGGAAGAAAGTATTATTAAATCTCAATAATAATATTTATGATATTAATAAAATTTCATAAGATTAAGAATAAGAATATAAATCTATCTGGAAACATATTCTGTGTATTACATTCTTAATTCTTATTCGCAATTCCTAAAACTAAAGTTACTTTTTATTCCTCTTCACTTTACAATATTACTATATAGAATTTATATATCATACCATTCCGTTGATCTCCTTATTAGCTAATACGCTTAAAAGATTTCTCTTCCTTTACTAAGATCTTCTATCTTATCTTATTTAGTTCGTAACTATGTATATATAAAATTAGTATATTTGTCCCGCGTCTCGAGCCGTACGTTAAGCGGTATGCGCCCCTCAGTCGGGAGGTGTGGTCATTTAGTGCACCCGTTGGGAAAAAATAAAAAAAAAATGGATTTTTCTACTCACTAAAATTTGACTACGAACCTCAGAGGCTTGAACTAACCTTAATCTATGTATAATAATAAAAATTTAGATAATTTTCAATTAATTTAAATAGTTTTAATTAAGTCTCAAGAATAAATAACCTTTTTATACCCTTACAGAGGGTATATTAATTTTGGTCAGAAGTTTGCAAAGCACAGAAGGAAGCATCTCCGACTGTATAAAGTATATATATATTCTTGATCAGCATGAATAGACGAATCGATCTAGTCCTGTTCTTCTGTCCGTATGTCCGTCTGTTCATCTGTCCGTCTGTCTGGATCAACAGCTTCTCCTCCGAGATCATAATAGTTACAGAGCTGAAATATATCCCGATCGGACGACTATATCATATAGCTCCCATAGGAATGATCGGTCATGAATAAAGTTTATCCTCAATAACTCTGTTGTTTTTCAACCGAATGCCAGGAAATTTAATATTTGTTAGTTTGATATACTTCTTAATACTTCAATCAAAATTTATCAGAATCGGTTGACTATATCATATAGCTGCTATAGGAACAATCGGTTAAAAAAAAATTTTTGTATGGAAAAATTTGTTTTTCTCAAGCTCAAAATTTTGAACTTGAAAATTTGGTATGTATAATTTACAATAATGATTCTATATATATAGAGAAAATCTGCAAGGGTATACGAACTTCGGCACTGGACCGAAGGTAGTCCATCTTTTTAGTTTTATTCATCCAAAATCTACATAAAAACTTAATTTTTCATTTCATGTTAACTTAGTTAATTTAGTTAACCTTTTCTTCCAGATAAAAAGTAAAATTTATATCATAATTCATCATTAAATCGCCTCTAAATGTAAGTAAAAGTAAAATTAAATTTTTTTTTTTTTTTTTTTGGGTCAAACAAATTATTTACATGCACCCACCACACCACAACCTTCTCCACCTCCCTCCCTTTCTACTATATACATTTTCCATCAAACCACTTTAGTTTTCTTTCTTTGGTTTTTTGGCTAATTAATCGACCATATGCTAATGGAATTTTCCATGAGATAGCAAAAGTAAATGGTCTTATTGGCCAACTGCCTTAACTCAAGAAATCATCATTAGGCCTATATAATTCCGATTTCCCACTCCCCCATATACTTCATACGACAAACAACCAACTGATTGACAAGTGAAATTTGTCAACGAAACAAGTTGAAGTATACAAATACATATATATACATATATATGTACACACGAGTATATTCATTCCTATTCCTATTTCTATTCCTATTCGTGTATTCGTATATAGGGAATATTTGATTTGAGGTTTGGGACACATGCAGGGGAATGGGAAGGGGTCCCTTTTCTTCTTACCCCCATTAAACAAATATTGAACTAGCGTAATTAGCGTTAGAGCCATTAATTAGACTTATAGACCATATTCGAAAAAAAAAACCATCTACAACCCTCTCAACTACTTCCGCTCTATCTATATATGTGTATTGCCTTTTGTCGATCACTGGGCAAGAGGATATATGTAGGTATATATAATAATTTTATTTTATTCCAATTGCATTTGAAAACAAAATTCACATCACGTCCGGCAAAAACAAAACACAAAAAAAAAAATAATATGAAGCGTAAGAGAATTTGCAATCAAATTTCGTGAGAGTATCATAAAAGTTTCTAAAAACTGACCATAGGCTTAATTTGGGGATGGGGGCGTGGCAGGTTTAATATTTTTGGGTTTATTGAGTGCAATATTGAAAACAAATTTGCGCTAAATGCCTTCAATTGCCACACACACACCCACAGACACACACACTCACCCACACAGAGGCATAAAAATGGCAATAAATGCAAATGAAAAGCAATAAACGGACAACAACAACAACAACAAGAATAAAGATAAACGGAGAACAACAACAAAAAAAAGAAGAGAAAAATGGAAAAACCACTAGGACAACCCTTTGGGTCAATTTCGGCAGGCTAAGATGAAGAAGGGATGGAGTGGATAGGGGGGGGGACTGGCAAAGGATTGACTTGAATGGGTTAACAAAAACGCAATTTTCAATAAATACCAATTATGATGAAGCCGCAAAACCCAATTTGACTTTGGCATTTTTCTCTTGTTGTTGTTGCTGTTGTTGTTGTTGTTATTATTGGATGTGGCATGCGAATTATGGGAACATATGTCCTTTATATCAGGTGCTGTCCAATGGTCCTTCTTTTCGATGGCCCATTTAACGAATTATGCCAGTGGCATAAAAATTTGATAAGCTTTTCAAATTTTACACAAGTGGTTCGACTTTTACAATGTTCTCACACCCACACCCACACACACACACATATCGGTATACATATATATATACATATATATATTTTTGGTTATTATATATTTACTGCCCTTATATGTACATATGTATGTAGTTTGCAATTGCGTGAGTGCTTACGCAAGTTCCTAAAAAACTCAATCTATATTGTCCTTTATTTTTTTAACCAAATTGTCATTGCATGTCTTTGGCATAGAAAAGTAAGCGACGTGTGTACCGTTCCATAAAAAATTCATGGCCATTGTCCTACACATACACCCACACACGCACACACACACACACACACACACACACATAATTAGGGGGTTTAGTAAGAGAAGGGAAGGGGAGGGCTGCCAAAAAAAAAAGCAAGTGGAAAGAAAAAAAAATGAAAATGGAGCACATGTCGAAGACCAACGATTAGTCCAATATATGGAATGTGTATGTATGTGTGTGTATATGTATATGTGTGTATATATGTATAAACATATATGTACATACATAGAAACCAATGTGTCCCAATCATTAGATTTTACCCAGAAGATTGCTGGGTTAGCTCGGCAATGTCCTGAAATTTGCGCGCTTATCACTTTAATGTCCCTCTACGAGCCCTTAACTCTTAGTCCTAATACACCAACCCCCCTCCCTCCACCCACCCATACACCCACATTTCTGCCTTACTCTTACCCCTTAACTAAAAAGGGCTGACCGCATATTCTATTCTGTTTCGCGTAATAAAGGTCATTGTGTTATTACATACTAAAACTTCTTCTACCCCCCTCCCCTTCCCTTTCCATCTAACCCCATCACTGACTGGTAATAGCCGCACAATTTATATTATTAATGCTTCATGTAAGTGGAAGTACACTGAAAGAAATGCAATTAATATTGTTATATAAACTATAAAAAATATGAAAACATTTTCTTTTTTTCTGTCCAGTTTAGTCTACTTTTTTTTTTCATTGGTTTGCATAAGAAAAGTTGGAAAAGGTCTTGGAGAAGGTCCTTTTCCCTCGGGTGGAATCGAATCACTACCTTTGTAGTTATTGCTGTGTGTGTGTGAGTGTGCGAGTGTGTCTAAATAAAGCCAACATTAAAACTAAATATATAACATTTATTTTTAAAACTTCTGCACGCATGTTGACCAAAAAATAACCAACTTCCTTCATTATCCTTGTCAATTAAAAACGAAGGATAACAATGACGTGTGAATGTCGTACGTATGCTTTGGTCACAGGCCCAAAAAGGCTCGTCTTTAGATAGATAGTAGATAGAACTTATCATTGTTCAATTTAAATCCATTTAGTTAGTTGAGGGGGGGAGGGGAGTTTTTATTTTTATTTTTTTTTTCGTTTCTTTCTCAACATTTTTCCTTTTGGTGTACTTAACAAATTGCTTGCATTATGCATGAAATGCAAATACAAATATCAACACTCATTGTTACATTGTCTGAATTCCACTTTTTTTCTTTTTTTTTGCGTGGCCAAATCAAACAGGGCCAGTGGGTCAATAGTAAACCTGTCTGTCCCCCCCCCACACCCCCTCATAGGTAAAAAACATTTCGTAAAAAACCCAATTTCGACATAAACAGAATGGTAATTTTGGTTCCTTTTGTGCAAGTGACATACACGCATGTCCATGTCAGGACATGAACATTACCCCTACTCCAAATCCTCACTAACTGTCCCTTATAACCCAAAAAAAAAAAAAAAAAAAACCTTGATGAAATTGCGCATTTCTTTGCACCTAAAAACCAAACTCCAACTCCCTTTTTTTTTGTGGTTACGCCCACCCATCAAAAGATAATTTAATAGTCTAACCATATCGATTGTGTGAAGGCTTTTTCCTTTTTTTTTTTGGTTTCTTTTTTTTGGCCAGCTCGTGATGGTCAATTTTCTCTCCAACTATTTGGATAGGCGGAGCTAGAGTTCCTTTAAATGAAGGGCAATGGGATATGTGTGTGTGTATGTGTGTGTGTGTGTGTGTTGTGTGTGTGCCGCGCACATGAATTATTAATTGACAATTGCCGAAAATGTCCAACGGAAAAATTTCAATTTTCTTCTTTACCAATGAAATGAAAATTGGGGTTAGTTTTTCGTCTATATTTTCCCCTCCTCCTCCAGCTACCAACCATTAATACAGGTGTTTTTTTATTTCGATTTCTCTCCCACCCCATTCCATAGCCTCTCCCCCTCCACTCTTGCAATTGCAAATTACAACTTCCGGGCTAAAAGGGAGGCCATTAGAGGCCTTAAACAAGATAGAAACGCTTGATTAACCAAAGCCTTGAACCATTTGCCAAATGAGTTTTATTTTTCCATTATTTGACAATTATTTATAGATTTTCATTTGGAATTTCAATTTTTAAATATCCAAAAAACAAAAAAACAAAAAGGAAAAAGCAATTAAAAACAAAAACAAAAAAGACATTTCACATTACATAACAATAAGCAGCATCAACAAAAAAGAGAGAGAGAGAGAGATCAAAACAACTGAACCAATAGAAGAAATCCCAAGCCGGTTTTGAGAGAACACACAGAGAGAGAGAGAAAGAGAGGGAGAGAGAGATCACTCTTTGAATTAAAAAGAGAAACTGACGTGTCATTCAACTCGATCGAGAATAAGAACCCATTGCATTGTCACAGGTGAGCGCAGAGTAAATTGCGTGGCTATAGCAACCACCTAACTAACTAAAAAAAAAAATATTCTGCTGAGCACAGCAAAAAATAAAATTTTAATAAAAAATTCAAAAAAAGAAGAAAATACCCAAAGAGTCGAAAAAAACCAAAAAAGAAGCAGAAAGAAGAAAGAAAACCAAACAGAAAATTAACTTTACTCTTCCTCGTGCGCGCTTTAGACCATTCTCAGTCGTAGACCGGCAAGAGTAAGGCCAAGAAGTCTTTCAATCATCAAAAAAAAAAAAAGAAAAGGAGAAAGAAAAAAAATCGAAGAAAATATGTTTCGTTTATTAATGTTGATTCTTCTAACTGGTTTAAATCATCTTGGCTATCATGCTACGTGGGCCATTTCGTGTCCAGGCTGTGTGGATTTGGATGAATTAAGTTTCCAAAAGACAGTGGAACGTTTCAATTATACAATCTGTAAATTTGATATTGCATTTCCTTATGGCGATAAACATGAAGCATTCTCTGCCTTTTCGAGGGCAGCTCATAAGGTTACAACGGATCTTTTGATTGCCACCGTTGGCATTAAGGATTATGGAGAAATGGAGAATAAGGAATTGGGTGATCGTTTTGAGGTGGATCAAAAGAAATTCCCAGCCATATATCTTTTCAAGGGTAATATCAATGAATTTGTTAAATTTCCCGATCATCTGGATATCACCCTGGACAATCTAAAGGCATTTGTTAGCAGCAATACTGTACTCTATATTGGACGTGATGGTTGCCTTAAACATTTCAATGATGCTCTAAGAAACTATGCCAACAAGGAAGATGCTGAGCAATTGGCTTTAATTGAACAACTTCAGGAGGAGCGGGAGAAGTTAACTAAGCCAGAGGAACAACTTAATGCCAAAGTCTATTTAATGTACATGAAGAAGCTTAATGAAATTGGCTATGAATTCCTTGAGGAGGAGACGAAACGATTGCTACGTCTAAAGGCTGGTAAAGTGACGGCCGCCAAAAAGGTGGAATTGCAGCATAAACTAAACATTCTGGAAGCTTTTCGTGTCCACAAAGTAACCAAGGCCAAAAGCGAAGCGGCGCCACCAAAGAAGGAACTCTAAAACACACATTCGTTTAGTGCTTTATAGAAAAATCACCAAAATATCCATAAATGTAGTCATAATTATAAAATACGCTTGTATGTACATTAAACTGAATTTGTTAAAACAAAAAAGAAAAATTTGCCAAAAGTTTTGTTTACAGTTTTTCATCTGCCATGGCAACTAGCCAGAAAACAGACCTAAGAGATATGGAGAATTTTTTAAAGTTGCGGGGATCGAAAATTGATTGAGTCCAACATAAGTACATATATCCAAATAAACGAGAGATATTTTACCGAACAGCAGGCATATGGACTTTAATCGAAGCATGAGTTCCGAATTGCTACCAATGATGAATCTCTTTAATGGTTTTCCAAAGGCTTATATCCCTTTTCGGTAGCTCTTAGTGCCTTAAATATCCCATTTTCTAAGAAAAAGTAAGCTATAGATATGGATTGACTGCCGTCAATTAACCCTCTGACCACTTTTGTCACCTTTTTCAAAATCGCCCTAAATTCCAATTGACGTGACCCTATACATCTCCCAATTTCAACCTTTTTTTTTAAATTTATTTTAAATCTAATTAGTTTAATAAGTTTTTAATTTTTAAAATTTATTTTTTTTTTATATTATCAGAGTTCTCCCCTCCCCCGCTCACCATAAGAGCGACGCTTAGCTTGTGAACGATCCGTAAACGCAGAATTAATTTCCGAAAATTTGCTACCCTTTGCCTTGTTGCATGCAACAATAAATAAGTGTAGGAAAATTTATTTTTTTTCCAAGCGCCCAAATGCACTCAACACTTTTTGTTGTGTTCATTGGCGCCATCTGTGGTTCGATTTTACGTTTGCAGTTTTTATGCCCAAGAAGAAAGTCAGGATCAAAACAACAACGAAAACTTGTTACGAATAGCTTGCGAATGATTATACACTTTATTATTTATACATACATATAAATACATTCATACATCGTTCGATTCATACAAGCTTTCAAACATAAACACATACATATATACATATAAGAATCATTATTGCACTTACCTTCCAATACCGTTATGTCAACAGAGCACCCCTGTCGTCGGCGATTTTGGCACAGTTTTATTTTCAATTTAAATACACTTGGACTAACACATACACTAACTTTATATATACACACTATAACTAACGCCGATGAATTTAACACAAAACAAACAGCGTCTAACTTTATTTTGCACACTTTTGTAAAATTTTCTTTTGGCAAACAATAAGCGAAAAAATCTCGCGGCGGCAAGTTTTAACTGTTCTCTTATCGATAAGACTCTCATTGAGTTGCGATTACTTATCGATATCACTTTAGAATGTGACCCTATCATCTGTGAACGTGTTCACGTTTATGATCGAGATCACTTATACATATGTATATGATATACGCACGTATATAGAATTCTGATATGATGTATAGAGAGATGAATTTTTGATCAGATTAATACATATAATACCCTGCAGGTAAACCCTTTTAATAAACTAAAGATCTGTATAAAAAAAATTATTAAGCAAAAATATATATGTATGTATATATTTTAAATTATATATTTATATATATAAATGTGAACTGATCAATCTAAGATTAAATTAGATTGCTTACCAAAATTTTAAAATTATAAACCAAATTGATTCGAAAAATAAAAAGCGCTACCATTTTATTGCTGAATGTGACCAGTGATCACGAACCTTTAATCACTTATAAATAAGTTATGCTGAATGCTTCTCTTTTTCTCCAACAAAAGAATGCAATACAAATGCAATTTTTGTAGTGTGTGTGTGCGATTGCTCCCCAATCGTGTGAGCGAGAGCTTAAAAAACACACACGGAGAGAGAAAGAGAGAGAGAGAGAGAGAGAATGAGCATGAACTGGCAAAGCAAAAAAATGAAATAGAAATATGGCCGCAGTTTGGCTTGCAGTTTTCTCGAATGGTCGCTCGATCGCATGGTATCTTGATAAACTGGATGGATGGGCCAGGTTGGCGCGGAGGGGGTGCAAAGAGTGGGGAACATATTGCTGGTGCTGCTGCCATCGCTGTTATTGTTTCTGCTTTTGCTGTTGTGATCCATGCTCCATGCGTTTGTTGTTGTAGTTGTGTTTGCGTTGTTATCGCTCATTTTCACTTTAATAAGTATAATATTTTGTTGTTGTTGTTGTTGTTGTTTTTTGTGAGTTTGCTCTTTTGTGCACGCTGTTTTTTCTTCGTTTGTTAGTGTAATCGGTGGGGGGGAGATAGGGGGGTGGAACCCGCCGCCATATTTATTTTCGTGTTGTTGCAGCAGCACCAGCAACAGCAATAAACGCACTAAAAATTGTTTGTGTATGCGAAAAGTCAATGAACTTTTTCGGTGCTGGCTGCCTAAATTGTTGTTTGCGATAACTATTTTTTGGGAGCATTCGAATGGACAAATTCATAAAGATATTTGGATACCCTTTAGTTGATCAAGTGAACGGGTATATCTATTTCATTTGCCAAAATGTTTGCACTAAGTAATAATTAGAAGAAAGAGTTTATTAATTACTTTATTTAGTAATTATTATTAATTATATTTAGTAATATGTATTTATTAATTATCTTTATTAAGTAAGTAAATTCGATCAATCTATTAAATTCCTATAAATCTTTGTATTAGAGTCTTCTGATCTTTAATTTGGTTGTCGAATTACAAATTCATATATATCACACGAATTAAAATTTTAAAATTTTAATTATAATAAGATTAATTAACATTTCAACAATGAAAACAATTACCGATGGAACTTGTCTTTTTCATCTATGGTTTTATGCGGATCATAAAGGTTTATAATATGTAATTTAATAGATAGATGTCAGTCATAAATGTTTACAAATTACAATATGTTCTTACAGTCACGATCATTGATTGTTATGTATATATACATATATATTTGTTTATGTGATTGGTATATATGTACATACATAGATACTATAATCGACGAATCTCTGGCCAAAAAGTTAAATATAAATATAATTTTTACAATGGGGAATTATTGCCTAACAGTTTAGCTATATATGTATGTAAGTATTAAAGGGCAATATCTAACTATCTATCAAGTACACAAATAATAATCAAATTAAAATTATTGTTAAAAGTTCTTCCATATAATTAACATAAAATCGAAATAAGTCCAATAAGAACTATATCTTTTATGCAATAACTAAAAAACTCAGGGTATATATAAAGGTTATACCTAATATGCTATATCCAATATACTATATCATACATATATACTATATCTTCTGAATAATAACTAAAAAACTCAGGGTTTATATAAAGAATATACCTAATATGATATGTCCAATATACTATAGGGTATACTCAAATCGGAAAACTCACTTAAATAAAATCATCATCAACTGTATTTGAATAGTTTTCCGCTTGAAAAAAGGGTAAATTAAGCATTTCCATCTATGTTATCTGCAAATCTTGTGGCAAAAAGATGTACAAAAACAACAAAAATAGGAAAGGAAAACAAATTCTATCAACACCCGCTTTTGCCAATTGTTCAATTGTTGTATAGTTTTTTTTTCTGATCGATAAGAGTCTAAGACCGAGACCGAGACCTTTGACCCGCAGCTTTGCCAATTGGTCATAAAAAGCGAGTGAAAATCAAAATCAATTGGCACATTCTGCTGGTGGATGGCAAAAAAAAAAGCAGGAAAATTTTCTCACACACTTTCACCAGAAATCAACCCTTTTTGCACACACGCACACACACAAACACACACATGAGAATTGGGCTAATCATACCTATGAAAATGACTTGGGCACTAACTCCACCTCCTATATTACACAAATTGTGCAAGTGCAGTAAATCAGACGATCGTAAAAGAAAGAACTCAAGTGCAGACAGGCTAATCAGAGACAGTGCATCATTTTCATGATCCCTTTTTTTTTTTTTTTACATTGTGAAAAAGGATATGGCAAGAAATACGAGATGCCGAATTGAGAAATTGATTGTCGCCAACATAAGCAAAGTCATAATGTTGCACGGCGACAAAGCCAACAGCGATCGGACATCGGACATCGCCATCTTTTTGGTTACCTGCTGTGAGATTTACGTTTATGCATTTTCATTTTGTCGTTATTTCGTTTGCCATAAAAACAGGTTAAACCTCTCGAATCGAATTTACTTCTCGTTTTTTTTTTTTATCTTGCGCTGCAGATCGGTCTGCATATACAATGAGAGAGAGGGAGATGGAGAGAGATGGCGAGGGAGAGGCAGAGAGATGCACATCCCCACCCCCCACATCAAATTTTTTGGTTAAACGTTGACAATGTCTCTTTCCTCTATCAATTGCATTGCCTTAATCGAAGGGTAAGGTTTTAGAAGAGATGGAATGGATGGAACCCTTACTTGGATTCCACATGATCAGGTCACCTCACAGCCAAATGCATAAAATGTGTAATCCTCTGATATGAAATCTGTTAGACATTTTCACGACTTTCTGGCTCGAACATAAGTCGAGAAATCTTTTTGCGGCAGCGCAGACTCCAAGCCAAAAAGCAAATGGTAAAAAACAACAACAACAACAACAACTACATAAGGAAAATGGCCACAGGTAGCGGCCGCCAGCCGTCGACGTTTTCTAAACCCGATTTTCTACATCATCTCGTTTTTTGTCTGTTTTTTTTTTTTTTTTTTTAGGAAAAATGTTTCATTTTGAGGTTTTTGCTTTACTCTAACCTTCTTTGATTGCATTTAGTGGCCAAGACAAGCCGCGCCTCGGTCTGCCCCCTCTTCGTAAACCCCCCAACTCTAATTCCAACTCTAGCTCACGGCTTAATTGGTTAAGCATGGTAAGTGGGGGGATGGGGGATGGGGGAAGGGGAAACATACTGCATCGTCTTGGTCGATTGGCGTCACCGGCCATTGCTCTTCTGCAAGATGCAGATACCTTTTTTTTCTGCCTTTTTTTTCTCTCTCTCTGTTCCCAGAGTCAATGACTTGTAAAGCATTTTCTCGAGGTGGAGAGGGGGGAGGGGAGCACCCAAAAAGATTGGGCAAGCTTGACAGATTTTAACTCCTCTTGTTGCTGTTGTTGTTGTCGTTTAGGGTTTGGCTTGGGAAAAACTGCCATAACAAGAAAACCTTAAAAATGTCAAAAAAAAAACAAAAAAAAAAATTCTGTTTAAGATTCATAAATAAATGCAATAGATATGCGATAGCACCAGCATTTTTGTTATCCTTTTCCTTATCCTTTTGCTTTTGTTGGTGTTGACAATCAACGCAAAGTGGTAGGTAAACATTATAGGGAAAACCAAAAACCCTTTCGCTTTTCCGCTTTAAATTTTCACATTTTCACCCCCCAAAAAAAGCATCTTCGAATGACCCTTATACCCCCGCCCGCCTTAGTCCCACATCTTATTTGTGGTTGCGGCTCATAATTAATGTCAAATAATTGGCAGAAATTTGTTTGCTATTTAATTGTTAGAATCTTTTATAAACCCTTGAGCCCCCTAACCCTCAGCCCCCTACCCCTCACCTCCCTACCCTCTTTTGTATAGCCTTTCCAACATCATCATAACATGAGACCAATTTTCATTTCATTTTCACAATTTCTCAATCAATTTTCCCTTGATTGACCAAGATGCGGGTCAGCTAAAAATTTGTGTATCTTGCAATTGCAATTGCAACATTTTTGTTGGAAAAAAAACCCAAACACCACCTCCCCCTCCCCACGCCACTTCTGTAACTGTGCCCATTATTATGTTTATCAGTGTAGCACCCGGGTATCGGGTCTAGGGAGGGGGTGGGGCCCGGGTTCGGGTCATTGACTTTCCCTGCATATAGAACTATGTTATATGTTGTTGTTGTTGTTGTTGTTCTTTATGCAACAAACGAACTAAGCGGCGCGAATAAAATAAAGTTGCGTAGCTTTTCCGCCAACCCGAAAATAAACGGAAGCCCATAAATTGTGTGCGTATATGCGTGTGTGTGTGTGTGCGTGTGCGTTGCTATTGTGTGGGTGTGTGAGTAAGTGTGGGTGCGTCTCCTAATCAAAAACAAAAAAAAAAAAAAAAAAAAGAAAATGTAAATGAACATTAGACGACCCGTTCTACAACGAAAATTTCCATCCATTAGAATTGAATAGAATTTCCTTCCATAGATAATACCAATTGCAATTTTCTTAGCATATAAGAATAGCTAGGTGATCTTTTATATATCCCTACATATATATATATATCCCATGATATTTTAATTACTCTGCTAACTGAGTGTGGTCCATGTTAACGATTAAATTTTTTTAAGTTTCTCGATTTTATGACTTTGCTAGCAATATAAATATAAAGTTTTATATGTATATATTTTTTTTCCGATTTTTATGGTTTTTATTCGTAGTTTTAATTTCTCTCATAAATGCTTGAGAATGCAGAAATTAAAACAGATATTGGAAGAATAGAATACATATATAAAGAAATAGAAAATGTTGCCTAGAGATTAAAGTTTTAAGTGATGAACTTTGGCTAACTGCAATCAATTTTAGTTTCCATTTTAGCATAGAAAGAAGAAGATTATGTTAGGGAAAAGTTTCCAGATCCAAAGGAAAATATTGTGAAAAAATGTTAAAGATATTAGCAAAAAGATATTCCAGGACAAATTACAATTTTCATTCTGATATAATTGAAATGGAATACTCTTCAGTTTTTACTATGATATTGACCAGAAAAAGATTTGCCACGATCAGAAGATTTCTAACAAAGAAGCACTTGAAAATGGAACGAAATGGATTGAACTGGATAAATGGAAATGAAGCGTCTTTTATCTTAATTTTTAGTCAATAATACTACTAAAGATTTTCATTATAAACTAAGGAACAAATGAAAAGGAACATTTTCTATTTCTTATTGAAAAATTTGCCAAAAGGAAGCGTTTCAGTTCGCAATGTGAAAAAAGAATATGGATATCTTAGATATACTAAGAAACCCGAGGAACAACTGAAAATGAAACAGTTTTGTTAACATAGACATTGGAATTATCTTAATACGCTTAACTCCTAAACAAAAATTTGCCTCTAGATCTGATCTTAATAATTAGAAAACTTTTAATTTGCAATGGGTAAAGCAAAGCGAAAATAGAAAATGGAAGGGAAAGCAAAATTTAAAGCTTCTATTGAGGAACAACTGAAAATAGAACAACCTACCGCTCCTTGGCTACCTTAGCTCATATTTAGCCAAAAGAAGGCAAAGAAACGAAAACTTTCTAGAAAGCAAAGGAAAACTCTTGTTAGATTAGTCTAAAAATCTTGTTATCCTCAAATCTTTTATACCTTAGGCAAATCAAAATGTGTACAGTTGCTGCAAAAACTTTTCGCTTAACTAAGCTAGCCGCAGGGGATACCTTTCTCCAACCGAATTTACCTGATCTTGGATTACTTAACATGCATTTGAATCTCTGCAATTGTTGAATAGATTATTACCAAAAGGTTTACCCATATTCTACGACTTCAACAATCAATTGAACAATATTTTTTTTTATTTATTTTTTTTTTCCATAAATATTCTTTCCCATACACAATGGCAACCTGCATCTTTGCATTCGAATATTTTTCTGTTTTTTTTTTTTTTTTTTTTTGCTGTCATGCTGTTTTGTCGATTGCTATCAACCATAGAGAATGGAAAACGCATAAATTGAACTCTCTCAATCTTATTGTCCCAAAAAAAAAAAAAAAAACGGCCAGGATTCGCGGCCTCCATCATTCCCACAGTCAACCACAAACAAAAACATCAGCAGAAGACGAAGAAGTAGAAGAAGACGAAAAGCCATTGTCTCTGATATTTTTTTTTTTTTTTTTTTATATCAAAATCTGAAAGAGAAAAAAAAGTGGCAAAGTAAAAGAAAACCCTAAAAAGTCAGACGCACAACAATGCACGAGAATCAAAAATAGTTTTGGAGTTGGAGTTGGAATTGGAATTGGAGTTGCAGTTGGTGGGGAGGGGAATATGGCAACGATTGAATTTTACTGGCCTTAGGCTGGCTTTCTGGTTTTTCAACAACAACAACGACAATAAATGAAAAAGTCAGAAAGCAGAAATCGCTTAAGGTTAACACATCGCAAACAAAAGGGCCAAGAGCCAAGACCGTGCAAATGAACCGTGTGTCTATGTGTGTGTGTATCGCGGCCACGATGAGGGTTGCCTCAATCTCAATCTCCTACTCAATCTGAAACCTGTTTCTATGTATCTTCTCATCATGAACAGCCTGTGCCGAATGACGCCTGTTTACCTGTACCTGTACCTGTTTGATATGTTTTTTTTCTTTCTTCTTCTTCTATTTTTCCTCCTAGCCCACGTTTAATATTATTTTTATTTTCTTTATTTTTTTTTTTTTTTTTTTTGGTGGGGGGAAAATTCAATTTTTGGGATGCTGAGTCAGCAGCAATTGGCCAAAAAAAAAAAGAAGGAAAAAAACACGCATCCTCTTATTCTCATCGCAAGATCGCGTAATGTATGTAATAGGGGAGAGAGAAGTAGAGGGGGATCTTGCAGGTGCCATCGATAAACATAAAAAGTCACATACAGAAAGAAAAACATTAGCCAAAAAGAAACTAAGAAAACAGACATAAGAAAGAAACAAAGTATAGAAAAAGAAGAAGAAAAAAAAGGTCGAAAGGAAAACAACAACAACAGCAACAGCAACAAAAAAAAAAGGACACGGACTCGGGCTCAGACTTGAAAGTGAGTGCACATTTTCGTCTATAAAATTTATTCGCATTAATCGCCGTCAAAGATAAAAAAAAAAAAAAAAACAGAAAATTAAGGTAAGAATAGGAATAGACACAAACCAGACATGGCCAGCCAAGGGACGGTCTTGAGTTCTTGAGGGGTTGGGGGATCGTCATGATAAGGCAACATTGACACCTTCCCAATTTTTTCCCATCTACCTGCTGACTTACACTAACGAGTAACAAATTTGCAGACCAAGAGCAAGAATATTATATGGAATAGAGACAAGGACTGTACACTAAATATTATAGTCTATTTCTGGTCTAGCTAGAGAAAAGTAAGAAAGAGGGGGGAGAGGGGGGAGAGGGAGAAGGAGGCGGAGGAGAAGGTGAACTGGTATGAGAGAAGTGGAACGAAGCGTATGCGTGTGTAATTAAGTGTCGCAAAAAGACGCAGGAGGCTGCCACGGAGAATGAAAATTTGTGTGTAAGGGAAAGGCGGAGGGAGGGGTATGTGTATGGGGGGTGCAAGTAAAGATATGTACGGGGCAATGCCAGAGAGGAGGAGGAGGGGGAGGGGGGGCAGCTTACATATGTATGTAAATAGGAAAAGCTTGTTTGTCGTACTCCTGGTTGGCTTTTCTTTCGGGTGGGTAACTTGCTAAAAGGAGGCGAAGTAAATGGAGATGGAGATGGAAGTGGAGGGGTGTGGGTTATAAAAATGTTGATGTAAATTGCAAAAAGCAGTTTTTATGTCCCGTTGCCTCATAACACACACACACACACACACACACACACACACACTGACACACACACATTTACACTCACTCTCTATGGTTGAATGGTTGGCGGGCGCAAGAGGAATAGGAGGAGGAGGAGGAGGAGGAGGCGAAAAAAAAGCCTGTGAAGTGGTGCAAAATATTAGACAAGGGCGGTTGCCTGTGGGTTGGGGGGTGGTGGTTGATGATATAAAGGTTGGGCAATGGTTGTTGTGGGTGTGTGCGTCATAGGTATGGGAATTGGAATTGATGGTAATGGTATGAGTTAGCTGGGCTTTGATGTACCTTTGTCGTTATTGTAGTTTATATATATATATATTTATTTTTTTTTCATCCTATTATATTTATAAATACTTGAACTTGAATGATGGAAGAAAAAAAAACAACAACAACAACAACAAAATGGCAAAATAGATCCAATTTATAAAGATTCACCTACGCCCACTCCCCTCCATCAACCATCCCCCATCCCCCATCCATTCAATATTTCTATTCTATTCTATGTTTATTTTGTTGTGTTATGTATAACACAGCACTCACAATGTAGCCTGTGTTGGTAAACGTATTAAAGGGAATTAAGTCAAAATGACAGACTGGAAATCTATTAATATTTTTGCAAAAAATATAACTAAAAATTTTGTCGATAACAATTTGAGACGCGCTTTTGGCCCATTCTTTAAGGCCATTTGAATACAAAATTGTTCGAGAAGGATATAATTTTGGAATAGCAATTCCCATTGGAATAACGTGATATCCGTGAAATCCGTTCAGATCTTGGTCTATGCAGCAAGATATGGTATCTAGCTGATAATTGTTATTGTAGTTTATTTTATTCGAATCCCAATTTTTCGATAGGCTTATATACCAAAATCGCTGTCGGTGAAATTAAGGATACCGAATCGTGTACAGCCGGAGGTTAATCCGGCACCAGGACATATCGGTCAATATACAAATAAATTGCATTATTTTAAGAAACACCTGTTGGATGAGGTATGCAAGAAGAAATTTGCTATCGATTTTATGGAACCGGTCGATACGGAAATCTTACAAGTGCCAACATATTATACAATTATTGATCGTCCAATGGATTTGGGTACAATAACGAAACGTGTACAAAATAATTATTATAGTAGCGTTGATGAGGCCATATCCGATTTTCGTCTTGTATTACGCAATTGTTTCATATTCAATCGTCCTGGCGATGTTGTCCATCGTAAGGGTAAAATGTTGGAGAAATTCTTTTTAAAGAAAATCAAAGGTTTACCCAAAGGTGTAGAAATCCTATGTAAAAAGGATCCAAAAGCAGTTACCAAAACCCGTGCAATTGGACCAAAAACAACCATATCCTTGGTCCATATAGAACGTCAGTGTCGCGAACAATTAAAGAAATTGCAAAATTTCACCAATCAAGCGGATACAAATGCTCGCAATTTCTTTAGCACCAAATGGGATTCACTTATCAAAAAGGTGGATAAGCATTATTTTAAGACAGTCGAAGAGTTTCGTCATCATGTGGATAGTATATTCAAGAGATATCATGATCCGGCAAGGATAATCTATGAGCGAGCCTTTGGTTTGCCATCGCAACATTGTCCACCTGGTTTCACAATTGGCAGTGGCGGGGGGGGTAATCAAATGATTGCACAAGATATATATGAATTACTTGAAGCAGCTAAACAGGCAGACAATGGTCTTCAAACTCAAAATGATAATACCAAATCGAAGGAGATTATTGATAATTTTCGTCTGGCGATAACCAAAGTGAAACAAAGATTGGATACCACATGCAATAGTCTTTCGTTGCAACAGACCACGGAACAGACTTGGTTAGGTGCCAGCAATCCAAGTCAGAATCCCGAAGAGTTGGTTAAATTTGAAGTGAATGAGGCACATATGTTGATCGGACCACATGATGTGCAATCCTTATTAACGGTGGATTTACCCTATTCTTCCGATGAGGATGGCAGTCAATTACCGTTAACCGGTGCCAGCAATGAACATGAACGTCGTGCCATACAGAAATTATTTGCCAAATTACCGGCTGCAGCTATGCGAGATATTGTACATCTTGTTCAGCAAACTGAAGGATTATCCACTGATAATCGTCAGGTATTAAGTTTCGATGTTAAGAACTTTGGTGCCGATACCGTATTCCTTATGAAACGTGCCGTGGTCAAGGCGATGCGTGCCCAGAGTAAACTCAATTTACGTGATATGCCGCCAGCTGAAAAGGAGGGACTACAGCGTAGTCTGGAATCCCAATTGGATAATATAACACGTATGTTGAATAGCAGTCGTCGTCGTGGTTCATGTTTTACGGCCAAAGCAATGGCCACATCCCGCAAACGTACAAATACACCCGGACGTCCACAGGGTCATCGTGGATCGACTGGTTTACCAAAGAATATATGTCAAAGATTGTCGGAGACCAGCGAGGATGAGGAGAATAATAATAATAATAATCATAATAATAATAGACCAACCACATCGGGTAGCAAGAACCAATTGAAGCGTCCCGCAATAAAAGGAAGTCCACGCCAAAAACACAAGCGTCCCTGTGATGATCAACGTAAAACGAATATTAATAATAATAATAATCAGAATCAGAATCAGAATCCGAATCAGAATCAGAAACAGAATGGAAATAAATCGAGTAGTAGCAGCAGCAGCAGCTCAAGTAGCGATAGTAGTAATAGTAGTTCCAGCAGCGGTTCTAGCAGCAGTAGCAGTTCATCATCCAGCAGTGATTCCTCCAGCGAGGAATAGATTCCCCCCCCCCACCCATTCCTCCTCCACCACCACCGCCACCACCAGCACCTCTCCCCAATCATTTTGAGAATAAAAAAATGCGCATTCCAAATAGAAATTCTGCATTCAATTTCAAAAATAGAAAACCGAAAAAAAGTATCTTTAATATATCTCCTGTATCTATGTTGTCTTTGCAGCGATCACGTAGACAAACAACAACAACAACAACAACAACAACAAAAAAACAAAATTATGCAAATTGTGAAAAGTTCTCACGATTCTGCAGGAGACAGGAGTGGGAAAATTCTTTATTTTTCATCTTTCCTTAGTTGATGATGACGATGAGTTGATGTACCTGACACCCAGAGCAGCAGCTAACCAAATGAAGATCCATAATGCAAAAGTAGTTTTTCCACAGGGCGGCTCTTTCCAAAAAAAGAAGAAAAAAAAATTTGCATAATTTATGAAGGAAAACGAGCAAAACTGATTTTCACTTGGCGAAAAACTAAAAGGGTAAGGAAGAGCTGGCAGATCAGTCAACTGATTTGCATAAGAAACCAAAAGGGCCAAAGGGAGATCTTAAAGGGCTTGCCAAAAATGAAACCAAATGAAAGTGAAAATGTGAAAAAGGAAATTGCTATCCACACGCACACACACACACACACACAAACACACACAAACACAAACACGCACACAGAGGGACAGAGACATCCAGGGGTTAATTATGCAACGCACAGTGGACGACAGCGGCGCCTCTTCATGAGGCCGACACGCTCGCACACCTGAGGTCCTTTTGCCTGCTGGCAGGAGGGTTGAACAGGGATAGCAATAATATTCATTTGCATATTATTGAGTCCACATGAGTGTGCGTATCCTTAGGTGTGTGTGTGTGTGGATGTGGATGTGATGCAATTTACTTTTAGACAAAATTATGTAAATTATGCGTGCAAAAACGCACACACAGGGCAAAAAGGAAAACTCTTTCTCACGGTCGAAATTTCTTAAAGGATATAGGCTGCTTCTGCTGCTGCTCATTTCTAACATTGGGGTGCCTGTGTGTGTGTGAGTGTGTTTGGGTTAATACACAACAGGCTACAAATCAATTTTGATCGATATTCATTAAGCTCTCGATTGATGCAGTTAATTTGCATAAACAAAATCGAAAGAACGCGATCACAATTGACAAAAAGGAGGCAGGCAAAAAAAAATAAAAAGAATTATGCAAATTTTTTTTTTTTCAAACAAGGATTTCCTCTACCAAAAAAAGTGAAAGATGAAAGAGAAACGTAGACAAACTTAAAGCAAGAAGGTAGACAATTTTTCTATCTACTTTTGGGTTAAGTAAATAAGCAAACAGGAATCAATATATATATATGTATAGGTTTTTTTTAAATATATTTTTCCTGCAATTTTTGTCATTTTTCTCTTTCTAAATGACGCCATTTTATTTATTTATTTTTTTTTGCCGCCTTTTGCACCTCCCCCCTTAAAGTGAGCAACCCTTAAGCCAAAATGAAACTTTTTTTTTTTTTTTTGCAAAATCGCCAATACGAATTTGCCAAAAAGAAAATTCAATTGAACAAGAATTGCAATGCCAGCCAATGCCAGCCAAAGGAGGAGAGACAAAACTCACCACCAATATTCTGATAATCATTATCATTATGATCATCATCATCATCATCATCATTATTAAGTTAGTCATTGCCACATTCCCCTTAGTTTCGTAACACGCTCCACCCTGCAATGTATGCAATGTTAGGCAAAATATGAACTTTGATGTTGCCACGACCAAGGACCAAAAGGACTCGTAAAAAAAACACAACAACAACCAAAAACGGAAGAAAAAAAATCCGCAAAACGAGGGTTGTGGTTGTATGTCTCTCGTAAAGCACTTATCGTAGAAACACCCCAAATAAAACGAACGACCCTCCCCTTCTCTCTAGCACTTTCTCTGTCCCTCTCTGCCCAATCTCTCTCTCTCTCTTCTGCTCTAGTTTATTAGAAATAGAGTGCGTGAGTTTAAACTGTATCTAGCAATTGGCAATGCAGCGATAACATGCAAATTTTTTTTTTTTTTTTTTTTTTTGGACTTCTTCCATCCATTTCAGGGGGGTTGGAACAGAATCAAATTAAAAAAAAAAAAAAAAAAAGAAAAGAAAAGTTTTTTTTATATATATCAGAGAGAAAGAAGAAAAATCCAGACGACGACCAGACACATGGTAACCGTAACAACCACCCCGGGGTTTAATATTTGCGCCCCTTCATCAACATTTTTCCGTTGTTTATGCTAAAAAGCCGTCCAAAATAATCAGCAGGAAATTCGGACATTTTCCATATTTTAGCTTAGCTTTTCCTTTCGCTGATGCTGCTGCGACACGAAAAAAAACAACAACAACAAAAATTCACATTCTGGGGTGAAATGTAAATTAGATGAAAATTTTTCGCCAGAAACAAGTTCCGGGTATATCGAAAAAAAAAACTGGTTTATTGCAGATATATGTATATAGAACAAAATGGAATGCAAAATAATTCGTTTAAGGAGAACTAGGATATCGTAAAGGATTCAGCTGATTTTGAATCAAGCGGCCTTTGTATTTTTCACCAACATATTTGTTAGAATAATTTTAATAAATTAAATGTAAATGAAACCAACTTAAACCAAGTGGAGTAATACAAAATTTTTTAAAAATATTTTATAATATTTTGGGAATTTTTTTTTTTTTGAATTTTCATGGTTTGTAAAATATTTAGAAATCTTTTTGGCACAGTTGCCAATTTGTAGGAGTTTTTTGTATTTATTATTGGCTTATTCCTTTAGAGGTTTAAGAGGTTTTTTATAAGGTAGAATGTTGTTCATTTTTTTATTGGATTTTTTTTAAATTTTGAACCCAATTTCTATAAGCAATTTATTGTTTATTAATGATCACAAAATTATTCAATTTTCGCTTATTTTAAATTAATTGTTTTATATGTTGTTTGTGAGTCAAGTTCCTAAGAATCTCAATATTTATTCAGTTTAATTAGATTCCCTTTTCCGCTTATTAAAATGTTTTACCATTTTTAAGATTTTATTTTAGTTTAGTTCTTAGAGCACATTTAATCATTATTTAATAATTTCAAATTTGTTATGATTTATCTATAATTGCATGGACAAAAATCTACTTCAAGACAAATGAATATATGTATATGGGAGTTATAGTAAATTAAATAGATATTTGATGGAATTTTGTCAAAGTACTTGTATATTTAAAATAATTTATACAAATGCATTAAATTTAACTATACAAATTAACTATTCAAATACTCTATCTATCCAAACATATAAAAAACCTAACCAAAACAAAAATATACAAACTTCCATTTTAATAAATTTAAGAGTAGAATTAAAGAAATATATAGATTATTTAAAATCAATCAAAAAATATATATTATACTTAACAATTTTAATTAATTGTGATATCTATAATATATTTATAATACTGATAGATTTAACTAACTTTAACCAAGGCCTTCGGCTGGTTACCATTTTTAAATACTTAAAATATAAATTTAATAATACATAAGTATTCTAAAGCCCTTTTGGTAGTTATAATACTAAAATTATAATTAAAATAGGTTTAATAATTATTAATAATAATTAATAATAATATTATAATTATTTCTCTATCATAGTATAAATAAATAAAATAGTTCAAATTGATAATTTTTTATTGATTTAAATTCTATTATCAATCCCCTCTTAAGTGATTAATAATAAACGATTTATGTGTATGATAATTTCTTTTATATACGATTAGTTAGTTTATAACTTAGGTAAATATATTTTTAATATTTCTTGTATTCAAATTAAAAAATATAAAATATATTTACTTATTGGATGTTAATAAGCCGTTTTCACTTTCCCCTATTGCCAGACGGAAGGGCGACTTCCAATAAGACAAATCTTTTTTTTTTTTTTTTTGTGAACTTTATGCAATTAAAATTTAATAATATTTAAAATCTATTCAAAATTGTTATTAAATTTAAAGAAATTTAACATTGTTCAAAATGTTTTGCAAAATTTTAAATAGTAAAACTGCTGATAACTGATAAAACAAATATTTTTTCAATTTCCATTTATAAAAGTGAATAAAATTGCTAAATGTGACTTAAGATTGAATAAAAAATTTAAAAACCATCTGGCACATAATTCATAACAAAAATAATAAATCAATTCTCTCAACTAACAATTCCTTATCTTATCTGAGATATCAAGGAAATTCCAAATGTCTAACAGACAAGCTGATCAAAGAGAAGGTATGTAGTTACATATAGAGTGCTCACTGTATTGCAATCCAAGCAGGTGGTTGGACTTTCATTAAACAGGGGTTAGTGCACATTTTTGTGTTTTTTTTTTTATTGGTTTCCCTATGTCATAATTTATCTGCCAAAGTCAAAATAATTTTCGGTTCTTTTTTTTTTTTCGTTCACTAGGTACAGTCAGTTCTCAGTTCCTTTTTTTTTCTTTTTTTTTTTTTGGTTTCGGTTTCGGTTTTGGTTTTCTGCTCTATGCAACCGGAAATCGCCAGCAATTGCACGTCTTCTGTGCGTGTCTTCTAAAATGAGTGTGTGTGTGTGTTGTGTGTGTGTGTGTGAGAGTTTTGTGTATTTTTCCCCATTTTTCTATTTTTCCAACAATTTTTCAGAGTTGAAAATGCGCTGAATGGAATAACAAATAATTAGCATTAACCACGCAATTGAGTGCAGCAGCAGCAGAAGAAGAAGAAGAAACGACGCAACATTTGCTGTTGCATTTAATTTTCCTCGGGGAACTATGCAGAGCACATGTGCATACACACACACACACACACACTGACATACAAATATGTGCTCATATATGTAAGAGAGAGAGAGGGAAGCAGACGTGGCCGCCAATCAAGCAAACAGCGATAATACATTTTTGGAAATGTCAACAACCAAAGAAGAGAAGAAAAACCAAAAAAAGAAAAAGAAAATGAAAAAGAATGTAAAAACAAGACAAGAAAATGTTGTTATTGCTGTTGTCATTGTTCTTGTTGTTGTTGTTCTTTCTTTTGGCTGTGGCTGTTGCTGTTGCTGTTGAGGAGCTCCTCAAGACGTGGGCGCTGGCTTTGACTTTGGGCAGAGGTGCTTAAAGGCCGTCGCCATTTTGGAGCAATCCGTTCATAGGTTCAGTTAGGGGGAAATTGGTAAAAACATACACACACATTTACAAGCAAAAACACACACACACACACAGACACACAGACACACCCATTAAGACTATAAAGTTGCATGCCTCATGTGGCGTTTGGCCCTACATCAACATGAACTTCATGTCACGACCATTTTCTGTGTGTGTGTTGCATTTAAATTCGTTTTCTTATACCCCATCCATTCCATTACATATCTTTTATTTAATTACTAAATATATTGCATAATTCGACTTGCGAATGCCACGCCCCGGCAAAAAGGTCAATAAGTCAAAAAAAAAAAAAACAAAAAAAAAACAATGACCATCATAAGCCAAAAGAGGAACAGCAAATGCGGCAACCGACTGACACACGTCCTTTCATTGCTCGTCCACAACAACAAATATAAAAGGACACCAAAACGAAAGTGAAACCATAAGAGGAGGAGGGACGGACAGATAGGACCAGCAGAGATCAATAGACAAAAGGCAATGCGCTAGCTGGCTGGCTCTTCTTCCTTATCCTCCTTCATAGACAGACGCATTCAATAGATACATTTACACACACACACAGATACACAAATGGTAAAAGAATAGACAAAAACAAAAAACAAAAACAAAAAAAAAACAAAAAAAAGAAGTAAAATGCGACAAATTCAAACATTTTTCGAGTCAAAGTTCCCAAGGCATCTTTCTATATGCATCTTTGTATTGTAATATGATCCTTTTGCCGAAGATCCTTGCGCGTGTGAAGCGCGACGAGTGCACGTCGCATTTGTTGTTTATGGTGGTGTCGCATAAAAAACACACAAAAAAAAAATGTGAAAAAAAAATAAAGAAGAGAATTGAAAATAGGGAAAATTGAAACCGCGGCTGCCCCCCCCCCTTTCCCCAACAAAACTACCCCCTCCATGTGCTATCGCCCTTATTTGAGGATGCGGCCAAGGCATGTAATTTATGCCAAATATGAGCACATTTCTAGGGGAATGAAACAATGATATGGACGGGGCTGGATTGAAGTTAAAGAGAGGAGGGGTGAGAGAGGCACCCACACACTAAAAAAATGAAGCTCTAAATTGCAGTTAGTATGAACGTTTATATAATTTACAATTGAATTTGATATATACATATATATATGAAGCTGATCTTAGAAATGTGAATAAAAATTCAATGGAAGGAGAATCTAAAGAGATATAAATTAGAAAGATATATATAGATATAAATTAGAAAGATATATATAAAAATAAATTAGATAGAAATATATATATTTGCTTATTATAAGATGTAAGAAATACTAAGATAGATAAATTAGATAGATATATGTTTACTTTATAATAAGATAATAGAATTAGTAAGAGAATTAACAAAGTTCGTGACTTAAGTAATCAATTAGAGTTAATATTTAATATGATTTAGTACTCTTAGCTTCGAAATTGTAAGATCCAAATAAATACTATATCGATATTCCATTAAATATTCCATTAACTAGGATATTATGATTATCTACATTCTCTTACAAATAAGAGGGATAAGCAGATAAGCTAAAAGGATGCATATATGAATGTATATAGTAAAGCGGATCAGGTAATAATAACTCTTTCCTACAATTAAAACTATAACAGAACTAGATAGACTCGTCTATTCATGCTAATCAAGAATATATATATATATTTGTATGCTTCCTTCTATGCGTTGCATACATCTGATCAAAATTCAAATACTTTTTGCAATGATATAAAAAACAATATATAGAACTAAAGTAGATTAAGAAAATGTCGTAATCAAATCAAAAATGCATCAAATTAAAGAAAATATAATGTTAAATAATTAAGTCATGGAGATAAAACATCATAATTGGACCAATTTCAATCTCAGATAGTATACAAAAATCGAACAAATACCGGGCAGCAACATTAACAATATTATTAAACAAAAAATTTAAACCATAAAAAAGCAATAATGAAAATAGATTTAGAAATTATTATTCCCATTACAATTCCCTAGAAACGAAAATTAATATTTTATTTAAAAGTTATTAACCATATTTTTTAATAAAATTAATTTTTAAAGGTTTTTTTTATTTAAATATATATTTATATTTATATTTTTTTTATATATATATTTATATTTTCTTTATATATATTTATATTTTATTATTTATATATTTTTATATTTATAATTATATATATAATTTTATTTAATAATAATTGAAATAAGATTAAATATTCTTAAATATTATTTTTTTTTTTTGAGTATTCAAAATATTTGATTTTTAAAAGTTTATAACAAACCTATCATAATTTTATAATTTTCATATATAAAAATAAAATAAAATTTCACACCAATAAATTGCCTTCAAAAGTTGTAAGATCCGTCCCTGTAGATAAGATCAACTACATATATGAGTATTTGTACATTTGTATGTATTTTTTCTATATATTTATCGTGGGTGTTTTTTTTTCTTCTTTCGTTTTTCACATATCACGTTTTCCTTTATACATATGTACATTGTATATTCATTTTCTGTTTTGGCTTCATGTGATAGTTTATGCAGTTGCATAAAAAATGTGATAAGAATAGTTTTTCAAGGGTTGCAAGATAAAAATTTTTATCCTCGATATCCTTCCTTCAATATGTCTGTCTCTTTTTTGTGAAATGAGAATTTTTTTTATAATAAATATGTTTCTAATGAATGCAAAATTGTCTTTTGCCTGATTTTGCTGACTGTGCGGTAAATTGACATTGATGGACTTGAGACATTTGATAATTGAAACCCCATCAAATATTTGAGTGCATTCATGTGTGTGTGTGTGTGTATGTGTGTGCGTGTGGCATTTTCTTTCGATTATAATTAATGGTAGGCAATACATATTTATTTTTAATAGCAAAGCGACACTTTGTCTCCCAGTTAAGATCATCCGAGCCACTTCAAACTCTATATGAATTGTCTTTTTCTATTTTTTAATGACTGCTGCCACTCACAACTTGCCACTGGTGAAAGAAGAAGAATATGAAGAAGAAGAAGTATCTTAACCATTGTTTGATGATGCTACAGCAATGTGGCTAACAATAAAAGACAATTTTTCGGCCACTTGTCAAAATAATTTGCGCCTGTCTTTGGTGTAGATTCTTTTTTCTTCTTCTACCATATATCCAAAAGATGAGACATTGTGAGGGGTTACCTGCCGTGCAATTGTTGACTTAGTTGTTTCTCTTACGATCTCTCTGTGTCCAGACAACATGAAAAATGTGTGAAAATTTCCTAAATAAACTATTGAACTATGTATATAGTGTGAGTGTAAAGGGTGTATGCGTGTGTGTGTGTGTGTGTGTGTAGTATTAATGCCAAAGCTGATCAGGTAGATTTAACCAAACTAAAAATAACTTTCTTTTAACTGAAATTATAGATTAACTAATGCGATTATTCTTGCAGGTTTTTCTTCCCCCCCCGGCAAAAAGAAAAACTCTTTCTCTCCCCCACCCCCCACCCCTTGTGGATGCGACAAGTGACACTGAATTTTCATCTAAAATTATCACCTGTGCTGAAAATTCAATGGAATTAATAGTTCAATAACCCACTAACAAAAGGTAACCCAAAAGAATGACGAGAAATTATGGCATACACACGCATATACAGGATGAGGACAAGGACAAGGACGAGGACAAGAGCTAAGGATACACAAGATTGCCACACAAAACCAAAGCGAATGCCCAAATTGATTGCTGCTTCTGTTGCCATAAGAGAAGAGGGAGAAGTAATCGTAGTTGTAGTTGTTGTAGGAGTAGGGGAAAAAAAGGAAGGATCGACAACAACAACAACAGGATACATATGCGGTATTAAAAATCCATGGGAAAAGTTAACTTTTTGATTCGATTGGGTAAAAATGATCATAGGGGAATGGAAAAAGTCACACGAATAGAAATAAAGAATCTTCTATGTAGCCAGTTGGTGTTTTCTTTTCTTTTTTTTCCGTGTGTAGGTGTGTGTGTGTGTATTGAGTGTGCGTGTGTTTTGTTATTGAGAAAAAAAAGGTAAATAAGAACATGTTGCAAGTCAGACGTGGGAGCATGCAACAGCTGAATTGTAGCAGGTTGCAGTTTGCTAAGAAAGGGAAAGAAGGGAAAAAGGATAATCAGGCAAAGATTGGCTAATTGTGTGACTTTACGATTTCATAGACGCAATGTTAGGTGGGCGGGGAGGGGGGTACTTTTCTTTATTTTTTGGCCGTATAAGAGATCCCAAAAAGCTGGGACAACCACCATTAAAAAACAAAAGCCCCCACACTCTAAGCGAATTGCGAGCTTTCGTTTGCAAAAAAAATTCAGTTACATTCAAATGTTAACAAATAAAAAGCTTTAATGGATCGCTAAAGAATTAGAATATTTAATTGGACACTAATTACTTGGGAGTTTTTAGTAATTAAACAGACATTTTAATAAAAATTTATAGAGTGAGGATTATATATATAATACATATCATTTAAAATGACTTCATCAATATTTTTGTTTAAGAAATTATGTTATTAATTATTTGCCTATCTATATAATATTATATATATTACATATTTATATATATATCTATTGTTTTAATACATACATATTGTTATTATTATTATTATTATTGTAATTGTTCCAGGATCCCCAAACCAAAAAAAAAAAAAGAAAAATTTAGATAAAAAGTTCTTTACAAAGTACTAGCCTTCTCTTTGTCGACGCTCTTATCCAATTTGATTCTTTTGTTTAAAAATATCAAAAATATTCTTCAATTTCTTGCATTCAAATCAACTGTATGAACTTAATTCACCTGTTTCTATGTAAATTTTTTGAAAATATTCATAAATTTGATATCCAAATCAATTCAATATCAAGATCTTAAAGTTCTTGCTTAACATGAACGTAGTCAGCATTTTATTAAATGGTTGTAAAAGAATTAGCTTTCTCTCTAATCTAAATCCCCCTCTACGTCCATGTTGTTATTGTCTACTCGTCGGTATGAAAGTTTTATAGAAATAATCAGTCAAAATAATAATACTGATTCATTTTGTTATTGGGTTGTTTTTACCTTTTGGCACAATTCAGTTTTCTGTGGAATTCCGAAGACTAAAGATCTTGCCAACTCTCCATATAGTGAAACGACGCGTTGTTTAGCTTCTCCCCGAAAGCTTTTTTACTAGTTCTAATTCTTAAATATCCCCGCAATCTCTTTCTCTTCTTTGCTTCGCACCTCTCCCGAATTTTGGTTACCCACGTGTCGTTTAGTTCCCGCTTTAGTTTAATCAAAAAACCACGAGCTATAGAACAGCTTTATGTACATTGACTTTATAATTTTTTTTTGCGCAAAAATGGCGACTTGCCTAGCGCCAAAAATAAGCAAAAGCTAGCACAGGCACACGCACACAACGAAGACATATGGTGTACAACATACATATGCAAATGCTTGTCAAAGCTTCATGGTCAAAGCTTTTGTTTTGCTCTTTTTGTTATTTGCAAATTGTCTCTCTGATTGGTCGGCTTGCGAATTTCGTGAATTTTCGCGAATGACGATAAGCGAATAAAAAGTTTGCACATAAGAGCTTCGGTTAACCGACTACAAATCGGCTCCAGTCGGTTCAAATCGGCTGGGAGAGAGAAAGCCTACAAAAAGAGAGTAAGTATTTGCGTGTTTACGCAATTTGTTGTTGTTTTGATAGTTTTTTTCGTTTTTTTTTTGCCGGCATTTTGCTCTTGAAATTTTTTTTTGCAGCGCAATTTCAAGTTCAAGTTTAGGGACAGACAAGCAAAATGTGTGGGGCGCGGCAAAAGCGTTAATTTCTAATGGTAAAATTGCTTGATTCTTGCTCTTGTAGCTTTTTTTCTTTAGTTTTTTTTTTGGAAGGGGACTTTTTTATATGTATTTTAAGTTCTAATTTGTGAATATTATTGACACAACTTGTTGCTGCAAAAAGAAAAAAAGATATATTTTGCATGGAAATTGTCTTAAAATGTAGTTACAACATTTAATTTAATTAGCATTTGAGACCTTCCGTATTTACACGTAGTATCAAAAGCTTTACCTATGTAAGTATGTATATAGATACATATACATATATTCAACGGTTTCAGCAATGGCCCTGGCCCATCAAAAATTGTTGTGTTCGTTGTAAACAAGCGAGAAGAACCTTCAAAAATTGTTTTTATACCGTATAAGCATGTTGTAATGTGGGGTATAAACAAGTCAGAGTTGCACATGTAACAAACAGAAGATAATTCTCTATATGTTGTTCTATATACATATATATGGATGGGAAATATCTTTAGAATTTTAATATAAAACATCGTGTCATGGGAGACATCAATTTCAAGTATTTCCTCTTTTTATTTATAATAAATCAATTCTTGGCATTTTTTTACAAGGCTTCTTCAAATGTTTTATTTGTATATGGCACATACATATATTCTTGATCTTGATTCCTCTAAGATTGTCAGGGATTTTACAACAAGAAATGGTTAAAACAATTTATGATACAATAATAAGTCATAGAAATAAACAAGAATTTTCAAGAAATTTGATCAAATATTGCCTTAATTTTAATTCAATTTAATTAATAAACAAATTGTTACAACTATTTGAAATAAAAG
Source organism: Drosophila sturtevanti (assembly GCA_018150375.1). Classification (NCBI taxonomy): domain Eukaryota; kingdom Metazoa; phylum Arthropoda; class Insecta; order Diptera; family Drosophilidae; genus Drosophila; species Drosophila sturtevanti. The sequence continues at coordinate 1,037,760 of JAECWJ010000317.1, forward strand.
AAAATAATTCTTTAATATATAACTGATGGAAAATCGTTTGTATCAATTTTCCTTCACTTTCAATTTCTTCATTATTATTTACAGGGTATTATAGAAGTCGTTAAGGGTTATAAATTTCCGGAATATTTTTTTGTTATTTACAATATCTTTTTGTCGTTTTTGCTCAAAGCATTTGCTCATATTTTTTTTGTTGCTTGGTTTGTTTTTTTCCTTCTTTTTTTTTGCTGTAAACAATTTATTGTGTAATAATTAAGTAGAATTGACCCTGAAAAAATGTTCTATATATGGGGGAAGAGAGTGAGAAAGAGAGAGAGAGAGATACAGATAGAGAGAGGGGCAGAGAGGAAAAGAGAGAGGGAGATAAACAACAACGGCCCACCAACTGATTGTTATTTTTATTTTCGATTCTGTTTTGTTATTTGCAAAATGTTGTTTTCGTGAAAAATATGTCTGAAGGGCTGAATATATGTACATACATATATATGTATATAGTGGAGCTTTTTGGTCACCCCCACCTCCTCCAACATATATGTATGTATATGTATTCTTTTTTTTTGTAGATTCTCAATTCTAGTGAGTCAGTGGACAGAAAAACAGACAGACAGAAGAGAGAGAGAGAAAGAGAGAAACTTTAGTACATAAATGTTTATATAGCGGATAGTATATATGTATGTATGCATGTATGTATGTAATATGCCTTATATACATAGTTATAGTTATGTACAGTCAAAGCTTTTTTTTTGCCATTTTTTCTTTGGTTAGCCACCGCCTCTGTCTCTTCATATGTACACACAATCATAGACATCAGCAGCAATTGAGCATAGAATCCAACCCAGCGGGTAAGAGCACTCTACTGGTGGCCCTTACTTAATTTCTATAAAGACTCAAGGTCAGTGTTCGGTTGCAAAACTTACAAGCAAAAAAAAAAAAAAAAATCACTAAAAACTAGCGTCGTTCAAACGAGTAAACGAGAACCCAAAAAAAAAAAAAAAACTTGTAACCAGCTCATACATACATAGATACATATGTACATCTATCTATGTATATACATACATATGTACATATATATATATGTATATGTATGTAAGTGCTGATGTATGTATAGAATCTGGCCTCTCCAGCTCTCCAGGGATTTTGTTAGCTCTCTCTGGTTGTGGTTGTTTTTGTTTTTTATTTCAATTTTTCGTCTTTTTTTCGGTTTGCCATTTTGCATAATGACCGCCCAGTGTTCGTGTCGTCGATCTCGCTAAGACAAAGAAATCCAAAAATCAAAAAAAAACCAAAAAAAAAAAAAATAAAATAAAATTAATCTGTGAAAATGTGGAAAACGTGGCATAAAAATTTGCACAAATCAAAAATGTATTGTGATGAAAAATTAAAGCTCAAAAGCTAAACCAAAACTGCAAAAAAACAAAAAAAAAAAAGAATATATAAGAAAAAAACAACATCAAAAAAGAGAAGATTTACAAAAAAAAAGAACAAGAAAACGTGTTACTAAAATACTATATAGTACGATATAGAAATCATTCCATTTAAACGGCAAAGACATAAGGAACACTGGAGTGGAGGAGGAAGGTAAGTTCTTTGAGATATATGTATGTATGTAATTATTTGTCATTTTGTCAAATTCACAATGCGCCGCCAGAAACTCCCTTTGCCTTCTGCCCTTCTTTTTGCTAAAAATAACACATATTTATAGTTGTTGTTAGGATGAAAAACACACCCCATACGCATACGGATACGGATAGGCATAGGCATCATATATTAGTATATAGTCTGTACTTTTCGGCATTCATTTTCCACACATGCAGAGGAGCATGTGCAGCAAACTGCAACAGTGCAACACTCGAGTGGCGTTGGCGGCACAAATGGCATGCCACGAAACAGCGACAGGGGCAGGGGCAGGGGCAGGGGCAGGGGCATGGGTAATGGGCATGGCCATGGCGTGGTTTTGCCTATTTATAGAAAGTGCAGTTGTATCTACATATAAGCGAAATTAACAAAATGGCGTTGCCAAGTTGAAGTCGCCGTCAGACAACGCGAATGCAATCGCCTATCTAAATATATATATATATATATGTTTGTATACATATATGTATGTTTTTTGGTATCTTTAGCCTCTGCTTATACATCTCTATCTTTCCCCCCCATCTCCCTTATAGACATGTGCAACTGCAAAGCAGTGAAGCTTCGCTAGTAACAAATTGTGATTACTTCTAAAAGTGAAATCTTTAAAATAAAACAAAAAGGGAAATTGAAATGGTTTTTTAATGAGATTAAGAATTTTTTTCCTTTTTATCCTTTTGTATCTATAAACTATATATTATATTTTAATTTTGTATATTTTTGTTGTTTAGTTTAGCTGATTTGTTTATTTCTTATAGAGAACAACAAAAATTTAATGATTGAAAATGGTAACTAAAACTAAAATATAATAATAACAAAATTTAGAGAAAAAAATAAAAATCAAAATAATAGTAAAAATTTATGACTTTTAAATAAAATTAAATATTAACCAAAAGTAAAAAAATATAAGAAAATGTTGCAGAAAAAATATTGATTAAAATAACAATGAAAATTTATGGATTTTAAATAAAAAATATCAACTGAAACTAAGATAAATAACAAAATCTAGGAAAAAGTATTGATCAGAATAAAAATAAAAATTTATGGATTTTTCGAAATTACAAAAAAAATTAATTTTTTAACACTTTATAGAAATTCAATGTTTTTTTATTCTAATTTCTTATAGAAATTGCCTAAAGCTAGAAAAACATTGATAAATAAATTATCTAAATCTAAATATAAATTAATAATGAAAAAGTTTTTTAAGTAGATCATATTATTATATTTTAAATTCATAATTTAAAATATAGATATATAGAGATATAGATATTTATAATAGAAATATTTTATGATTATATTTTAAATTCTGATTTATAAATCAAAAGATTAATCAGTCAGTTATTCAAATTATCAGTTAAGTTATAAAACTTTAACCATTTACTATATTACTTTAAATCTTTTAAATTTTATTTTCATCAATTTCTCATTAAATATTTTTGCTGAATTATAAATCTTTTTAAAACATTAATAAGAAACTCTTTATTTAAATTTCCTAAACTTAATTTTTAAGATAGTAAAAACTTTTAATTGAGAGAAATCAAATCAAATAAATAATCAAATGCCTTAGAAACATTTTCAAATGAAATATTTTGACATTCAGAACCTTTTCAACTATATAAAATTCATTCATATCTCTGAATTTATTTATATCTTCGTAGTGTAAAAGAAGTTTTACTGTATTTTGTTTGTATTTTGTCTTCCCTCTGCGCCCTTTGCTCTGTATTTTTTGTTTGCTTTCGCCTAATTTTTTTTTTTTTTTTTTCTTCTTTCGTTTCTGCGTTTTTTTACACAATTTTCTCTCTCCCTCTCAATTAAAATGTTGCCTTTTGCCTCTGCCTATCTATAACTGTGCGTGTGTGTGTGTGTGTGTGCGTGTGTGTGTGCGAGTGTGCGTTGCAAAAGTGCAATGACCCAATGCGTAGAGCCCCCGAAAAAAAAAAACCGCCGCCAACACACAAAGTCGCGGGTCTACGTGCTACTTTCCATACTCATAATGCAGCGAGAGAGAGAAGAAGCTAACGAGACCGCTGCAGAGATGGAAAGAGAGAGCAAGTGCTAGAGCTAGAGCTATAGCTAGAGAAAAAGAGAGACAAAGTTGCAGGCAGAGCAAATGACGCGCGCGATAAATTTTCAACATTTTTCATTTGCTTTTTTCTCTCTCTCTCTCTCCTCTGTTTCGTATTCGTATTTTCTTGTTGCATTTTCATTAAAAAACAAAATTTTCATTTTCTCTGTTTGCCAAAGGCAAATATCAGATAAAAAAAAATTATACGAAATTTTATATACATATATGTAAAATTTTGTATAATTTTTTATCGTTTCTCTTTTTTTATGCAATTCTCTTACAAGTTAGCCGTTCACATTTTCGCAGCCATTAGCACTAAAGTGTTAAAAGAGTCCTTGAGGTGCATAAGAGGAAACTGATCCTGATCCTGATCCTTTTTTTTTGGCACTCAGCAGGTTACTATTGTTCCTGTACAGGCTTCTGTTTGGCAGGAGTAAACAATCCTTAACGTTAATTGAAAAGGAATTTTCACGTGCCGCATGGCAAACATCAAAGAGAAATAATCATAGAAGAGTTTGCCTCTCTTACGACGGACTGGTCACAACTCGGACCACCTCGGTGGTAGCTGATAATGATGATCATAACAATGATGATGATGAAGAGCAGGTAGAAAATGAAAGGGTAAAATGAAAGGATAAATATTTTCTGTTTTTGCGACAAATGAGAAATTGCAGCAGACTATAGACAGGACACATTTTATTGATTGAGTTCTAACCCCTTCTGATGAGCTTACCTAGCCGCAAGACCACTAAAAGGAACTAAAAGATTTGCCCAGACAATTTCCAAGAAAATCTGCCAACTCCATGTTAATGACCAAAAAAGGGCGCAAAAAAAAAAGAAAGAGAAAAAGAAAAGGGTTAAGCAAACTCATAAAACTGTTTTGCAGTTTTCCACTTAAAATGCATTCCCTCTCTTCCTCCTTTTTTTTTTTGGCACATTTTCGCGAAAAGTTGTAAGGATCGTAAAAACGTCTCATAAAAACCCTTTTACATATGTTTAACATGCAGAAAATAACAATGGATTGTCCGACTTGGACTGGACTGCAAATAACTGATAAAAACTAATCGCAAAAATGATTGAAAAATATGTATATATATGTATGTATGTATGAGTATGAGGGAAAACATTTCTAGTGCAGTTTGCAAACAAAATGATAAGGAAAGACAATGCCATTTCATTTCCCCCATCCATCCATCCATCCATCTATAGATTCTTCATTATGCCATTCTCTTTTATCTCTCAATTGAGTTCTTTGTCTTTTTGGCAAGGTTCAAGGTTAAGGTGCCATATAGTATAGGGTACCTGCCTTTTTTGCCATTTGCAGTTCATTAAGACAAACATTCATTGACTGGTTGGGATTATGCGGTTGGATTATGTGCAGATTATGGTGTTGGACTAATCTTCAATAATGAGCCAAATCCAACATCTTGTTCAGTCAAAAAGTCAGCAAAGTCAACACTGACCCAAAAGATTATGGGATAAACCATTTAGAAAAGGATTTTCACTCTATTTTGAATTGAAACAAAAGAAGAAAGAAAGAAAAAAAATCGAAAAACGAAGAACTTGTTGCACATGTGTGTGTATAGGACAAGGAATGGCTAAAGACTTTCACTAATGGCCGGAGGAACTAAAAAAAAAATGCACTTGATAAGATTACAATGACAGACAGAGATAGTAGATACCCCTCCCCCTCTCTATTTCTCTTTGACTTGTTGCTTACTGTATATAATGCGTTTATGGTCGTCTTTTTAGATTATGGCGCAAGTTTTCATTTCATTTCAGTTTTCATTTCTGTGTTTTTGTTTTCCTTAGTTTTTTTGTTCATTCGTTTTATCAGCTTCTATTGGGGAGGTGAATGCACTTGCGAACTAGTTTTTTTTTTTCTTTTCTTCTTCTCTTCAACTCTAGCAATAAGATAGCCTCACAATCTCAGAAACTAACGCCAAAAAAACAAAACTCACACACACAACGCACACACTAAATGCACTACGACTGTAAAATGCGGTTGACCTTAATTTACCAACAAAAAAAAAAAATTGTAGAAAAAAAAAAACAACATGATTAATGATTGGACGAGCCAAAAAGTGGAGTGGAGGCGTAGAGGAAACCCAAATTAATGATGCACAATTATTAAGAAAAAGTACAGCTGCAACAAAATGCAAAAAACCGCATCAAACAGCAGAGAAAGTCAAGTGTATTAATAATAAAGAAAACAAAATATAATAATAATAATAAATAATAATATATAAAAGTATGTCCAATTACTTTGCTAATTAAATGCAAATGGAAATGGAATCTTTAACGGTTTTAATATTTTCCAAAACTGATCAAGTAACCCTTTACCGTTACATTTCGGTTTGCCGATTTGCATAAAAATTGAAACGTTGTAAGAAATATGCAAATTTATTTGTTGTGTTGTAATCTTTATTGATTTCATTGACGACGACGACGACCTTCGTAATTTGCATAAGGAAGCAGAAGGTCAATCAATTTATATGAATCCTTTGTCTGATTCTACGGTTTTTACTTCTTCTTCTTCTTTCTTTTTTTTATTTTTACCTAACTAGTAGAGGCATAAAAATGCAAGCCTTTAAGCAGATTGCATAATTACAAAATGGCGCTGGTCGCCGACTTCAAATTGAAGTTTCTGTCTCTCTATCTCTTCTCTCTCTCTCTCACTCTATCTATGTATATCTCTCTGCATATGTGTATGCGTTCAAAAGGGGTTCGAAAATTATACACCAAAAAATACCAGTTTTCAACCTGCAGGCCAGTTTGGACAAAACTAAAAAACGAAAAAACAAAAAAAATGCAGTCGCCAAAAAAAAAAATAACACAAATACAACAAAAAAAAACTCGCTTTACTCTCCCATAAGCCAACAGCACACACGCACCACGCATTCACTCACACTACTGCATACTTCATTACAATCTATCCTCCACCTCCAATCATCTAGCTCTCGCTCTCACACTCACACGCAATACGAATGTCTGTTGGTCTGGGTGCCAATAGCAGCGAATGCAAGCCAAAAGAGTGCAACAACGCAAAAAAGAAGAAAAAAAACCGTACGCACTACACGCACACGACTACAACGACGAGAGTATAACTGCAACTCGAAAGAGGGAGATAGCAATAGAGTTGTAGCACAGTTTTCCTTCATTTCGTTTCCTTTTCGTACACTTCCCCTCTTTTTTTTTTCTGTTCGACGCACTAGCCAATGTGACAGTGTGTGTGTGTGTGTGCGTGCTCTATCCCTTTCGCTCGCATTTCGGGAAATTTTGTCTTCAATGACTTGCTGCATAAGAGCGCCGTGGCAGTTTTATTCAAGTTTGAGCGCTCGAATCTGCAACAACGTGCCACGCAAAACGTTACAACAAGAGCAAAACAAGAAAAATTGATAAAAAGAAAATATTTAAGAAATATATAACAAAATCCAAACATATAAATCATATTCACTTAGAAATTAACCCAACAAAGTGTCGCAGCAAAAAATTACAGTGTGTGTGTGTGTGTACGTGTGAAAGTAAAAAAAAAAAAAACAAAACAAAAAAATTCAAAACTGTCAAATGCAAGCAAAAATCTAAAAAAAAACATACAAATAAATTTGCTTGACAAGCAATGTGAGAGTTTTAAATAACATTTCAAAAACACAAAAAAAAAAACAAAATCTACAAAAAAAATTGTCAAAAAACAATAAATTTTAATTTAAACCTAAATTAAGAAAATCGCTTTAGGCGTTTTTCTTCGACATTTTTTGTGGTAAGAATTACAAATGTTTTATACAAATTATTTTAAATTAATTTCAACGTTTATTATTATTATTTGTTTTTTTTTATTGTTTTTCGGTTTGCCCTTCATTAAATATACAAAAAACAAAAAAAAAATAACAATTTTTTAAACTGGAAAATCCTAAAACCGGTTTCCAAGTGCATTGCGTTTCAATGACGTTCAAATACTTGTATTTTGTTGTTTAAATTGTTTAATTAAAAGTTTGAACAAAATGGTGGCAGAGCGCGCCCCCAACCCAACTGCTACAAAAACAAAAAGATACACGACGAAAGCTTTTGCAAGCTTTGGCGATCGTGGCGTATGCTTGATATTTCTTGTATAAGAGTTGGAGAAGAGAGAATGAGAGAGAGAGGGCTAAGAGATTTAAAGGCTCACTAACAAAGAGGCGTTAAAGCAATACGCTTATGGCCTTATAATACGCTTAACTTAACAATTCCTTTATTTTTTCAAATTATCTACCTGCATATACGTAGGAGGATCGCAACATAAAATTGTTGCGCAAAAAGAGGGAGCGCCTTCACTGCAGGTTTCCCTTTATCATCATCGTCGCCGTCATCATCATCGACGTCGCCGTCGACGACGTCGTCATGATGTTTCAGACAATGGGCACATTTTAGGACAATGACTGGGATATCTCTTGCGCATTTTCCGCACTCTCTACCAAACAATATAATCGATCGTTTGTTTTCCATTCTTTTGTGTCTCGATTGTCTGTGTTTGACATTTCCCTTGTTGTTCGATTGCCATTATCTTGGCAATTTTTTTTTCCTTTCCTTTTCATTTTTTTTTCCAATTTTTTTTTTTTTTGGTTTTCTTTCTTATTCTGCATTATCCTGGTGGATCCTCCTTCTGGTGCCTTGTGGCAGCAGCCGCCTACCTGTTGGTAATCGAAACCCTTCAAAACTCTCTCACATACGCCCATCACACATGCTGTTCGTACGTTCCTTCGTTCGTTCGTTCGTTCGTTTTTCTTTAGCTATTAGTTCATCCATGTGTCCAACATATGCTGCCCAAAAGAGTGACATTGGCACGGCATATGGCCTCTCATTTGGTTTTCGATGGTCTGTCCACTTGAGGTCCACAAAAATTTATTACAAGTTTTTTTTTTTTTTCATTTGAAATTCGACTAGCAACAACCACTTCTAACCACCCTCATTCCGTATCCTTAAAAAATAAAAACGACGGAAAACAGGAAAAACAAGCCAGAAAATGAATGAAATTATTGCAAGTTTTTTTTACCTCTCTCTCTCTCTCTCTCTCTCTGTCTCTCTCTCTGCCATTTCCACTTTCCAGGAGAACCAAAATGAAAAAAAAAATATAAAAAAAAAGAAAAATTTAGATATATATACTTATATATGTATGTAAAGTAAAGCGCGCGAAAAAGCAGCCGGAAAAATACGCGCACACGTCTTTCAAGGGATGTTTGCATATTTTTCCCCATTTTTTTTTTATACACGTATATTCCACCCCTCCTCCCTCCTACACTCCACCATTTATTTCACCTCCTCCTCCTCCACGTCCTCTTTCTCTTTCTCCGTAATGCTCCTGTTTCCTTATATTTGGTATATCCCCCCGACCCCCTGCTACCAACACGCGCTTTCACTTTTTATGGCGCATAAAACTTCAGTGTGCGAGGGGGGAGGGGGGAGGGTGTGAGTGCTGTGTGCGCTTCAATTTTAGAACCAAGATTTTCCGCACAGCAACTTTTGCAAATGGTGGAAATGGTAGATGTGTGTTTCTGTCTCTCAGTGTGTGTGTGTGTGCGAATGCCTGGACCGGAGGTGTGGGCGATAAGGTGACCCATTCCCATTCCCTTTTCACGGTTATATATGTATGTACATAGAAGATTTTTGCACACCTGTGTGGACAGGAATTAGAAACGGAAATCCCAACAGCATGGCTAAGAGATCAGATAACGATATTAAATCCTTCCAGATTTAGATTGAACTTTTCAACTATCTATGCTTTAGTTAAGTATTAAGATAATGTTCGTTAAGACGTTAATATTAAGATATTGAAAATTTAATAGTTAATCATTATACAAAAAAATTTAATATACAATTTGTGGATTTTTATTCAGATTGATAATGTTTTGAGAAAATTTAGCAACCTTTGCAAAATTCGAATTTTTAGCTTTTGACAGTTTTGTGAATTTTATTGAAGTGCGAAAATCTTTGCTTTTGCTTTTCCTTTTTCTTTTTTTTGTTTAATGTTTGTTGTTTGTATTTTTCCAATTGTATTTTTGACTGATTTTCCATTTTGATTTATAGGTTGTACCCGTTGAAGTGTAAGCCTTAAACTGGCGCTCAAGGTCAGGAAACATTTATCCTCCTATTCGCCAACGCTGCTGAATGCCGCATTCACAAGCTTGAATAGCGTCTATCACAGCAGTAGCGATACAGCACCGGAAGAAGAGCCGGATCATCATCAACATCATCCTCATCCTCATCAACAACAGGAGCAGCAGCAGCACCACCACAAGCAGCGGCATCATCGCGGCCATCGTGGAAATAGCCACAATCATCATAGTCACAGTCATCACGGTCATAGTCGAGGAGAATTGAGTCGTGACGAGATGGGTGGTGGTGGTGGTGGTGGTGGTGGCGGCGGTGGGCCCACACCCACGCCTGTAGCAGCCAATAGTGAGGGGCAAACGTATTGTCTACGCTGGAATAATCATCAGACGAATTTGGTACAAATACTTCATGCACTGCACGAGGTGGGCAGCTATGTGGACTGCACTCTGGTTGTCGATGATGAACAATTTAAGGCCCATCGTGTTGTATTGGCCGCGAATTCACCATATTTCCAGCATATATTGCAGGATGTGCCGCAGGATCAATGTAGCATCATATTGCCAGGTGTTAAGGGATTCGAAATTGCAGCACTTTTACAATATATGTATACGGGTGAGACGACAGTGACGAAAAGCCAGGAGCCGGAAATCCTGCGTACAGCCAAAGAGCTCCAGGTTAAGGGTCTCTATGATAATTTAATGAAATTTAACAATAACAAACAATCGGGAACGACGGCAACGGCAGAGGAGGAACGGGTACAGAGTCATTATCATGCCAGTAGCATAGCTCCAACATCTAGTTCCGGAGCCTCGGGCAAGCCACAGAATGGCGGCGATAGCTTTGGGCACCATCATCTACATCATCATCATCAACAGCAGCAGCAGCAGCAGCAACAGCAACAGTCGTCGCATCACAATTCCTCCTCCTCCGTGATCTCAACGTCCACCCATATCTCTCCGAGCGCCGCCATTTCGAGCAGCTGCTCGCCCCCACCGCCATCATTTGGAGCCTATCAGCAGACGCCATATACGAATTATCCAACCGGATCAAGCCATCCACATATTCCAGCTGGTGAGACTCCATTGACACCCACACATACCACATCACATGCTGCAGCCGGTGAGTCTGGTGGCCAATGGCCACTCTCTCCCTCTGCTGCCGCCGCTGCCATGTTAAATTCCGTCTATGAGAGTGCTGCCGATATGAATCCTCTCAAGCGTAAGAAGCTCTCGGCCATATCCAGCATGTTGCTAAATAGTACACGTGACACTCCCATTCTGCGTAATGTATTGGCCCAGGCCAATCCAGCAGATTCCTCCCAGCAACAGCAACCAAATCCTTTACTCCTGAAGAGTTCTTCGTCATCCTCGTTGGCCGACAAGGCGCCCTCCCATCAAAGCGTCGGCGTCGGAGGTGGAACTGGTAGCCATAGTTTCAATGGCTCAGATTATGGTGGCGATAAGGAACCCCTTTCGCCACATACAGATCGTTCATTCGATGAGGAAACTGGAGGTCCTGGTGGCAAGAAACCAGAGTGGAAACGCTACAAGCAATATACCCGTGCCGATATGATGTGCGCCATTCAGGCGGTTCGTGAGGGGATGAGTGCCTTACAGGCGAGTCGAAAATATGGTCTACCCAGTCGAACTCTATACGATAAGGTGCGAAAGTTGAACATAACCACAGGTCGTGGCACTCATCGTAATCCGAAGCGCAGTCCACCTGGTGTGGAGTCGTCTGCTGCTTTCCCCTATTCCGCTGCTGCTGCAGCTGCTGCTGCCCATAATTATGGTCATGGTCAGGCGGATCTATTGGAGCGTAGTGAACAGGCCAAGGAGCATGGTTCCCATCATTCACATCATGGCATGCCACCAACAATATCCCATTCGGCAGCTGCTCTTCTAGATCATGCATTCCTCCAGCAGGCCCTGGAGAACCGTGGCGGGGATATGGCTGGACGAGAGGCACTACATGCTATGGCATTGGCTGCTGCTGCACATGCTGCTGCCAATCGTATGTCCACAAGTCCGCCAGGTTCCGGTTCAAATGGTCATCCACATGGCGCTCGTTCGCCCAGTCCCAGTCCAAGCCCACGTCATTATGCCGAAGATCTGGAAATGCATGAGGCGAAGCATGAACGGATGATTAAGCGTGAACATGACCAGGATGAACGCGAAGATGCCGATGCCGATGCCGATGATGAAGAGGATCATGATCATGTTGAAGATTTATCATTGGCGCGAAAAGAAAGACCCGAATCGCCATATTCACCGCCACCGCCAAGGGCCTTGTCACCCTCCATGGAGGGTGCCAGTGTCATAATGCACTCCTCGAACTCAACGTCAACCAATGGCAAAGAGCATGAGGATTATCCAACTTCTGCTTCATCGCCGCCACCACCACCACCACCACCACAATTACCAGTGGGTTTGGGTCTCGGCCTGGGCCTTAAGCGTGAACTAATGGGGGGCGATGAAACGCAAGCGCGCACAGACTGATTGATGCTCACCATGGCCTGGCAGTATGCAAATGATAGCTACGATTCCATATGCTAGGCCAATTAGCAGCTTATATCATCCTCCTAATCCCACATCCTTTTTAACTATTCATTAACATATAATTATATATATACATATATATATATCTATCTATATATTTAAATAGATTTTTTTTCGTTCAATACGGCGTACAACGTGTGTTCTCTCATCCAAAAAAAAAATATAAAAAAAAGGACCTGATCAGCAGGTTCTGGATGATTCAGCGGTAGTGAAGCTTTAACATTAAACAAAATACCCAATCCCAGTTTAGTCGGCGGGCAGCACTAGCACCACCAGCACCTAAAAACTAATAATTCATTTCGATAAAACAACAAAAAGAAGAAAAAACAAAACAAAAACAAAACGAATTCAAATCAAATCCCACAATCTTATTATAAATTGTTCATCACTTTGTGCCTAGAAACAGAAACTTAGATTAGGATATATAGCATTAGGTTTGTCCCCTTAGATTTTACTTAAAATACATCCACATCCACACACACACACACACACACACCAACACCCCACACAACTTAGTTACATACATTCATAATCTAGACACTTTTAGGCCATCTTAACTAACTAACTAATTAGTTTAGTAAGTCCTAGGCGCTCAGCAGTCAAAAATTTGCTCGCTAAAACAAAACCGAAACTAATCAAAATAAAAAAAAAAAAGGAAAAATTTTAAATCATATGTATGTAAAAATTTACATAAGACTGAAAATAAGGGCGTGGCACCAGGCAGAGCAGCGAGAGAGGCTCCCAATTTATAAAAAGAAAGAAAAAAAAAAAAAAGTAAAAGTATAAACCGGATCAGTTAGCAAATATTTTTTGTACAACTTTGTTAAATGCCAGTGATTTGTTTTTAAAAATTATGTTTAGCCTTTAGATTATGTTTTATCATGATTTTTGCTCTTAAAATACCTCGATATAAATATATATCTACTATATATATATATATATATTATATATGCAGAAAACTACCTCAAATAATGTTCTAGTTTTTAAATTGTCCTGGGTTGAATTTTATAAGACTGACACCGACTCAAATGTACCACACAATTATATAAAAAAAAAAAAAGAAAACTATAAAAAAAAACAGCAATTAGACCCGCAAAATAAATATAAAAAAATCAAATATAACGAGTAACGAGTAAAAAGCGTACAAATGGAAATGGAAACACAAGAAGATGAAAAAAAAACACAACTAAGCTTAATTAGTCCTTAGGCAATTGCAAATTAATTAGTTTTAAGTGCATTTAAGCTAAACAACAAAAACAAAAAACAAAACATGCGCTGGGGGCAATGCAATAGGCTCTTTAATTTTACACAAAAACAAACACACATACTTTTAACGTTAATTTGTTATATGAGTTAACCCTACTGTACATAAAATCATTAAACTTTATATATATATATACATACTATATACATATATTATACACATGCATAGGTACAAAATAGAAAAAAAAAAACAAGCAACATGCATTAAAGTTAGTGGTTAAGCAAATGCAAATTATAATGCAATTTATCACTAATTTGTTAAGACATATGGATTTATTCTTTTTTTGGAAATGTAATATGGACGAATGCGTAAACGAATGCGAAATAAAAAATGACTGAAGAATAATAAAAATAAAAATAAAATGTGAAATCAAATTGTTGTTTAATTTATTCATATCAAATCAAATAAAATGGAATACATTTACACAATAAGCGAAAGAGTAAGATAAAATAAATAATAGCGAGAAGTTAGCGAGTAGCGGGTAACTAGCGAATTGCACTCAGAATCATCTATTATCATTTCTAACATTAAAAATCAAAAGAATAATAACAAGGATAAAAGTAAAAGTTATTATGATAAACCATTATAACCATTTGTATATATATATATATATATATATATATATATATATTATACATTATCAGTAACGAATACCGTGTAATGCAACTAACGAGTAGGACTATACTATACATAACGAGGAACGAGTAATGGTGTTCTTTATACTTAACGAATTATGGAACTATTGCCGATCTTAATCTTATTGGATATGGTAAAACATATTTTTTTTTTTTTTAGATTATATATAGTATTATACTACTTTCTTATTGCATGATAAGTCTTTATTTAAAACAAGGTTATACAATTTTCAATTATCTAAATTATGACTATGACTTGAACTGTTTTTGGGGATTTGAAATTTAAATTAATTTAAATTTGTTAACTAATCAAGTAAATTAGTTAGTTACTAATATTGCAAACATGATACGAACAAATGGGACAAAAATGGGATTCGACTATGTGGATGATATATATAATGGTTAAAAAGAAAGAAAGTTCTACACAGTTCTTTCTAAAGGCAACCAACACAGTTGGGCGGATTTCGATTGTCGAAATTGACAATGCCGATGGCAAAACGAAATGGTTTATGACTTGGCAGATGCATTGGACGTGTCGTTGGCGTTTTAATATTAGGCAAGATTAGTTCCCTTTCGACATATGCCGATAATTGGGCTTGATCTGGCTTGGGCAATTCGGTATTTTTATTGCAAAATGAGAGTGTACGATCGATATGTATGAGAGGTGGATCATCGTTGGGACTATGACCACAAGCCTGGCAATGGCCCAAGAGTTTCGTTTCACTCAAGAATTCTAGTCGGCAAAAATTGCAATAATAATTAATACCCTTGCTATGGAGCAATAGATGACGATCCAGCTGATGCTGATATTCAAACTCATCCTGGCACTTGTGACATATATAATAGCCTCGATTCTGTTGATGTAGATGATAATCGAGAAACACTCTGTAAAATTATATGTCAATGGTTAAAATCAAAATTAAACTTAAATTTGTTAATTACACATACTTGCTGGTAAAGACATCGCCACATTTCTGGCAATAGAACCAACTCATTTTCCAATGATGCATATAATCATGGTACATGAGAGTTTCCAATGTTGTCGTTTGATAGCCACACGAATGAACAAAACAAGTGAATGAATTCTTTTCCACCTGCGTCTTGAGCAAATCGAGCAGATAGAGATCTATAAAATCAATTCTCAATTAGATGCGGTTAGGGATCGTGCTGAGTTTATAACTCACCATACTCTCTGTCTGTGGTTATATGCATCTCCTCCTCCTCCTCTATGGCATACTCATCATATCTATTGAGAGCACTATTACTATTGCTCCGACTATGATTGACAACCCAATCACCGGTAAAGTTCATACGATGTGTGTACATGGTGTCCACTGTTGAGGCAGCATCATCCTCATCGTCCTCTCCATCCTCCTCTTCGGCATCTTTTTCACCTTCCTCGCCGTCGGGTTCTTTTTGCTGCTCCCATGCGACTGAGCATGCCCGTGATTTGGGACGCAGAGATCGTGATCTTCGACTATTGTCTTGTTGATTGTTTTCCGCCTCTTTCAGGGCCTCTTGCTTGGCACTGCAAATTGTATGATGCAATTCCCATTCATATTTGGCATCGAATTCCGCACCACATAAATTACACAAATGCTGTGCTGGCTCATCCAATTCCTCACTAGCTTCAGCTTCATTGAGCACTCGGCACTTTGGTTTTGTTGCAGGTGTGTGCTGTGGATTTTGGCGCCAGCAACGGCGAGAGTGTTGGGTAAAGTAATCCTTACGGAAATATGCTTTTCCACAATACTGACAAAGGAGTCGTGTTCGCCATTTCCAACCGTTTGAGGTTTGTGTTCCGCTATGGTTACGGAGCCCACCCGATTCGGTGGCCGTTGGTGATTCTGGTGGCTGTGAGGAATAGGCTTCCAATACGGAACAAGATGAATGGGAACTGGAGGAACTAGCAGTGGCAAGGTACACTGTGTCCTGGCTTTCAATCAATGTGGTGGACACCTCGGCATCAGCTATAGGTGGACTCGATTGAGTGGCTGCCACAATTGTTGTTGTCGTTGTGCTTACATTGGCTTCTCCTTCGCCATAATCAATTGCATTGCCATCCGCTTCTCTATCTCCCTGACGTTGCAGTCGTTGCATTCTCTGCATGAGCGATCGAGTGACCTCGGAGTGCATATTCAGCTTACAGACACATTCCACACAAATAGTCTTTAGTGTCGACTGGATCACATCGGCCTGCAATGGGTGCGGTAATGAAGTCTAAGGGAAATTCGGTAACATTCTTCGTTAATCAAACATGACTTACAGCCATCTTCCAATCGCGTTTGAGGCGTCGCTGCATTGCCTCATTGGATCGCATGTCCAAGGCGGACAGTTTTGCGACTCTGCATATTGTACAGTTACTAGTGGATTCCACTTGTTGTCCATCTGTGCATTCTTCGCTCTCCCCGCCTCCACCACTGCTGCTGGTGGGTTCTGGCAAAGGAGCCAATGCATCTTGCATGATGCAGTTGGGAAAACTATGCGTATAAGGAAAACAATTCCATGCCCATTAAGCATGGTTGCCAGGGCTACGAAACATTTGTTTATTTTTTCTCATGCCTATTTTTAACTAAATAACTATATTTCCTTGTAGAAATCGTCATTATAGTTTACGTTCACTTGGGTAAGCTTATATTAATCCATCGAATACTTAAATAAACATATTTTAATAATTAAGAAAATTGCATAAGCTGGCAGTCCTCGTTTAGTAATATATCGATAACCACATTAGAGATGAGCGCACCTGTTACTTTGCTCTTATAGAGAAAATGGTGACTTATGTGTCTTCTATATTAAAACTTAAGTACATTAATGAATTTTAAGATATATCTGAAGAGCTTTTCAAACAATTAACAACAAATAAAAATAAGCATTTCTCATTCTTTAATTCCAAGAAACTTTAAGGCAAGTTAAATACCTTTTATAAAAGAACATTATGTCTGTCACTGTGACAAGTAACAGATAACGAAAAGACGCCACCTCTAATGGGTCCCGCATTTGTTTATTTGAATTTACCAAAGTGTTAAAAATTTTGTTAACTTTTCCCTAATGGAATTGCACAAGCGGCTGTTTGGCAAGGATGTTCTGGATCAAAGAACAATGATTGAAATCTCTGGTCCATCAAATAGTGGAAAAACTTTATTGGCGCAACAGTTATTGGCATACTATCTCTGTGAGCTGAAATGGGATATTTTATTTGTAAATCTTAGCCACAAGATAAACGTACACAGCTTCGCCAAATGGATCAGAAGCCATGAATCTATTTCAACCGAAGAGGATCTGAAGAAACGTTTGCATTCTGTCAAACTGATGAACTGCTTTACATCCAAAGAATTTGATGAGGCTCTCGAGATAATGAAATATACACTACTTGCCAATCGCAATATTAAACTGATAGTCCTTGACACACTTTCCGAATTCTTTTGGCCGGAAATGGAGCAAAGAATGGTAAAAATTAGCAAAGTAAAGTACTACGCCAATTATATACAATCCCTAGAAACAATTTGTAAAGATGGTAATGTTTGTGCATTGTGGACGGTGAACAACACTTTTTTGGACGCGACAGGTGCCTCCAGCTCAAAGATACACTATAAATTGCAATTAAATATTTTACACGATGGAGGAATCCAATTAAACGGCCAGCCAGTTGTATTAAACAGCGAAGGGGTAAATTATTAATGCAAAAAGTTCCAAAGACAATGCAAATGGATGAGCGTTTCTTATTTTTTTTAGAATGTATAAGAACACTCTATTTTGTTAATAAAAGTTTTGAAAAACATTTAAAGCATAGATTAAACGGCGCCGGACTTCACGTAGTCTTCTTATAATTTAGTTGCTTTTACTATATTTTAAAATAGATTACATATTCGATTAAACATCAATTAGTCGATAGCAAATGGCAACCCATCGACTTTCTAACACTGGTTTCATTTGGCAGCCCTGGGCAGTTCTAACACTCATCACACTACGAAACGAAACGTGCTAGGTTTTTTTTCACTCGGGAAAAAAAGAATACTTAAAATAATAATGGGCGTGCAAGTAGTACCAATTTCCCCCGGTGATGGTAAGTAAACAAGTAATTTATAAAAAATAACATTATTGCGGTGTAATTGTTCAAGCATAACCTCTTTAATTACTTTTTGCCGAAATGTGCGGTGTATGCGGCAAAAATTTTCTCCTACTTGCATTTGTATAGCTATCTCGCTCACACACAACCATTTTTTTCCATTCCACAGGCAGCACCTTTCCCAAGAACGGCCAAAAGGTTTCAGTACACTACACTGGAACATTGGACGATGGCACCAAGGTGAGGCTTTTTTTGGTTTTACATTTTTTATTTTCATGTAAATTAACAATTTCATGTTTTTGTTGTGTGACCAACAGTTCGATTCATCTCGGGATCGCAACAAGCCATTCAAGTTCACTATTGGTAAGGGAGAGGTCATTCGTGGCTGGGATGAAGGTGTAGCCCAATTAAGCGTTGGTCAGCGCGCCAAACTGATCTGCTCACCCGACTATGCTTATGGCAGTCGTGGCCATCCTGGTGTGATTCCACCTAACTCCACCCTTACTTTTGATGTGGAGTTGCTCAAGGTCGAATAGATGGAGCAAAAAAAGTGTGAGAGAGAGGAGTGCGCTTCTGTGTGTGTGTGTGTATGTTTATGTGCATGCGTGCGTGCGAGAGAGAAAGATTGTATACCAACACAGGCAGGCGCAGTCCAATCCAAGACCAGCCAATCAACACAACAAAACCAAACCAGAACAATCCAACAGCATTTTTGAAATCTACTCAAAATGGAATTAGACTTAATTAATGGAAAACTGCATCTTCTTACGCCCACTAAATAAAAAATAAACATTTGATTCAAATCGAAAAACAAAGTTTTTGAATTTTATATATTAAATAAATGTATGTCTATCCAAGATCTATATTGGGCCGCTTACGATTCCAGTCGTTAATGGAATTTCGATTGGAGTACACATTTCTGTAGGTATATCATTTTATATTTGGGACTTGAATTACAAATTAGTGTAAATTAGGACAAAATTATGTTAATTATTAGAGTTTATAAAGAATCATATATGTATTTATGTATATATGCCAGTCACTTGGTCGTCTACCATCGCTCTTTAGATGCCTCCTTATTTTTGGGTTTTTTAACGAGAAGCGTGCTCACGATCTGGTCGATAATCTCAAAGCGTTCATGATCATATTTCTTGGAATGCGATAACCAATGATTGCGTACTTTCTTCCAACGCTGTTTATTGGCCGCCAGCAGCTTTTCCCTTGAGGTGCCCTCCTCCAGTTTTGGTTCATTCTTGTGCTCTAGACGTGGTGGTATCATTGTCAGATCTGTGGAACGGGCCATAGGCATTTCAGTCAGTACTTTTAATTCCCCGCTACGCAACTTAGCAAGAATCTCTTCGGCGTTGTCCTCCCGCTTTACAACTGGCTCAGATCCTTCGGTACTGTAGGATGTCACATATGGATTACGCGGCTGATTAGCCATCCAAGCGCGACATATGGGATAGAGAGGAGTTTTCTCATTGTATTTGGACAAGTCCAGGCTACGTTCGAATAGACGCATCACATAGGATTCACTCTGCAATTTGGCGGCCGCTGCAGTGGTATTGGTACTCTTTTTAGCATTGGAGCGCTTGGCTTTAGCAGTCGGGTTGGCGGAAGGAGCCACTGCCCCGGCAGCTGCCTGTACTGTCTTCAACTCTGGCTGCAGTTTCACCTGATAGGTTTGGACACGTTGTTGCTGTTGTTGAAGCAACAATTTCTTGGACGGTCGTCCGCGTATGGGCAAATCGGATTCAATGTCGTCGTCCTCCTGCAACTGGGAAGTTGCTGGCTCCGTCTTAGAGTCCTTTGATTGTCCACGAAGACGTAGCGACATCTCGGTCGCGCCACGTCCTGATTTCTTAACAGGAGTTTTCATTTTATCGTTGCTCTCAAGTAAAAATTCAGCAAAAGTAAGTTGAAAATTGAGTTAGTTGACAATTTTAGAAAATCAAATTGATTGGTGGCGTTTTACAACACTAAGGCAACATTTGGTCACACTATTAATAGTGGGTCAAAGTGCGATGACTGTGCCATCAACATAGAAAAATAATTATAGATTAAGATATTATAACATTTCGTTTTTTTAGATTCCCTTGCTCGTTTGACGAAATCCGATAGTTAAACTAACGTATTTTGTTAGTATTATGCTACCTGACCGGTTCGAAACTTAAAATTTGAAATTTAAGAAGGCAAAAATACTAAAAGTATGATTAGCTAAAGTTTATATATAATTTTAAATCTCTAGTAAATATCACATATATATACACATATATATACATATATATATAAATATATACGATGCTCAAAAACTATCACTTTTCAATCCAAATGACAGCAAGCACTATATCTTGCTCAGTGTTGTATAACGCCGCAGCTTGATTTGACTTTCCGCCACTGCTCGCTCAGCTGTATTCCGTTCACCTTCGCACGAAGAGGTGGTTTATTTGGCTGCTGCGCATAAAACAACAACACAACAACGCGATAGTATAGCAAACAAATAGAAATATGAGCAAACCGAAAAACAAAACAAACAAAAATAAATATCATTAAAAACAAAGAAAAGAAGTGCAATTTTTATTGTGTGTTAGAAGAAAAAGTGTTTAAACAGTGCATTTACCAACAACAACAACAATTGCAGTTATATAAAATTGCGAAATTACTGTAACTGCAGATTTTTACAGTAAGTTTCGTGTTCGTTTTAGTTTTCGTTTTATCAGTGCATTTGGGTTTTGTTGATGTTTTCGCTCTCGCTTGTACGCGCTATTTGCGCTCACACTCCCTCTATTGCTCATTGTCTCTCTCACTCTCTCTCATTTATTTCTTTTACTGCGTCATTGTTGTTGGTTTTTCTCAATCTCTCTCCCCCTCTCTCTATCACTCTCTCTTGCTGTGTCTCCTCCCCTGCACCGTGTGCTTAAGCGTAATTCACTTTTGTTTGCTATTTATAGCTGAAGATTTCTACCAAACTTACATCTGCAGGGCATAAAACTTAAAAGAAAACAAGGAGAAGAATAAGTGAAAGGCAAGAGGGACAACTAATTGTCACATTTATGAGCTGCGTTGGTGAAGGAAGAGCAGAGCCAGAGTCGCATGGAGGTGGGTGGCCATATATCACAGTTCCGTTATCAGCTCTGAACAACAATAATTTAGGGTTATCTGAACTTGATTTTTTTTTTGTTTTTGCAAACTTAAATTAGCCAGACATAGCTCAGCTGTTCAGTTCGCTGAACCCAATAAACAAGGTAGCAAAAAAGTAAATAGAAAATTGAGTGACAAAAATTGTTTAAACAATATAAAATAGTTTATCAGTAAATAAGTGAAAGAACGGTCCTCTGCTCATTTTAATGGTGATATTTCCGCATCGAAATTTTCTACGTCATGGTGGCTCTGTCTGCTAAACGTTTTGGTTTCACTTTAATCTAAAATATTGCGCTGGTTCAAATCGCGGCCCGAACTTGTTGGCTTTTAGACGACTATTCCCACGTTTTTTGGCCGTAACTCCTCGGGCAACATTATTTTTTCTTCTTTTTTTTTTAGATTTGATGGGCTATAGACTGTTAAAATTTAAAATATCTACTTAAATTTAATTTCTAGTAGAATTTCAGTTACTACAATTTCAAATTTCCCTTTTGTTTTTTTTAAGTTCAAAATAATTTTTAAATAAGGAATCTAAGTGCCTCAAGGCAACTTATATTGAGAGAAATTTTACCATGAAAGGGTATTTATGACAATAAAGTTATATATTTAACTAAGTAGAATCCTCTTCTAACTTTTTTTTCTCAAAATATATAATTTTTGAGAATTTTTCGAATTGTTATTCTACTGAATTTAATATATTAAAACATGTAACTTATTATAAATATAAGTACATATCTATAACTGTAACATAGATTCTCTTATAATATCTCTAGCTTTGTTTTAGCATTAATTTATGTTAAAGAGGAGTTATCTGAATAAATTTGTAGAGAGTTTGATATGTAGATGATCTTAGGTATAAATATATTTAATAAATACTTTGACCTCCTTCGTTAATATGTATTTGTTTTTAATATTTATTAGTTTTTATCAATTTATTTTATATCATTTCAACGTACTAAACGTAGTTAAAGTTCCAAAATTGACTTTGTCATTTTATTTATCATATAATCTGTCTATAAACTAAATAGTTCTTTTAAAGAAACGATTATATGTATAGTTGGAAATACATATAATGCGTATATAGCCCAGACCCAAGGGACATTGATGACGACGTTAAAAACGAATACAAAAATAACAATTGTGACCTAGTTTCGAGACCATTTAAACTGGTCGTTGCTGCTTATTATAAGGAAAACGCAGTTTAAAGTAAATTATGGTAGAGTTATAGTATGTATTATAAAGGTTTCTTAATGAAGTAATTAATGTTGAAATAATTTTGTTGTTCCTAATTGTAAGTGATTAACTTACATTTAGATCGTACAACTATATCATTGATTTTCCTCTAATATCTCTAGCTTTGTTTAATTCTCTATGGATGAGGTGTTTACATGAAAGTTCAGAGGCCATCTTCCTCCTCGTTGACTAATAACATCATCATTCAGAAATAACGATAATTGTTTGCACACTGCCTCTGTCCTCGTCCCCGTCCCTGCCCCTGCCCCTATCCGTCTCACTATTTTTCTTTGTCTCATTCTGTCTAAGCGACTCTGTTTATTATATATACATATGTATATATATATATACATATGTATATATATATATATGTATGTTTATGTTTCTCATCCCTTTGTGTTTCTCTCCATCCGTCTGTCTAACTCTCAATAATGGCAGTGACGTAATTAGGCTGGCATTGCAATTGACTTGTTTCTTGTTTTGGTCTGGTCTTGGTCTTATAAGAAAATTTTGTCTTTGGTATATTTGAAACCGGTTTTGAGATTAGTTAACTTTTGTTTTCGGAACTGAACTACGCCGCACCAAAATAAACCTTCTCCCACTCTCTGATGAGCATCTCAGTCTCTCTATCGCTCTTTAAGAGAGAACAAGACAGAGAGAGAGTGATGGGGGGGGGGATTGAGCGAAATTACTAGCGTTTGGCCATCCATATCAATGAATGCGTTTTGTTTCGTGTTGTAATTTGTTGGATCTTTGTTTATGGGCAACAAACTATATATGAAATGACTAGCAAATGGCCTTGACATGGTTACAACATATGTACATATGTATGTAATCGTCATCACCTCCGTTCGGCAAATTGTTCCAATAAACAAATGTGTAAATAAAATTTTTTTAAAGTTATAAATTCTATTTTTGAATACAACCCCAAAAAAATATAAGGAGATATCATACATATGGAAAATTGATGACATCATCTGTTGAGCTTTGTCGTTGCATTGCATTTACTCCCTCGTCCTCTCTCTCGTTCTCTATAATGCTCTCTCTCACTCGTTTGCCCCCATTTAACTAATATTACTCCAACCATAGTAGGGCCAAAATATATATAAGAAACTGGGTCAACTTTAGGCTTTATCGGCGGCACGCAACCTGTCAAACTTCTTCCCACTTTTCACGCCTCCCCTTAAAAATCAATATATAGTGGGGGATGGGGAAGGAGGGATACATATATGCTTTTCTTTGACAACATAAATAACTCATTTTTTATCACTAATACTTATAAAAATAAACAAATGAATAATCATAAATGAATTTTTTTTCAGTCGATTTTTTTCTTCTTCTATTTGTAAGATTTTAACGTAGATAGGTTTAGTGAGTGGTGTGGAGGCCATGGGTCAGATCATGGGTTCCATGCAGAGCAATGTGGCCGAGGTGTTTGCCAATCGACGCAAAAGGAAACGCAGCACCGATGGCGGCCAGGCACATGAGGAGAATGCCAAACAGGATACCACATCACCCAAGAAGTAAGATGACACTATATATATAAATGAAATCTCTCCTCTTTATTCTTTAACCCAATTTGGCGTTAATTTTTTGGTTACAGAAAGAAGTTATTGACAACCACCCAATATATATACAAGGCTTTGTTTAAGGAGCAAAAGAATTCCGATGTGGCTGTAATGGCTCTGGATAAAGTATGGCATTTACATAAGGTCTATCTTAGTCAGAGTCCATATTTCTATACCATGTTCAATGGATCATGGAAGGAGGCACAACAGAATTTTGTACAGATTACCATATTGGATGATCGGATTAATGTAAACAGTTTGGATGCAGTTTTTGGTTCCATGTATTCGGATGAAATTGAAATTGAGGTAAAAGATGTTATCCCAGTGCTAGCCACAGCCACCCTCTTCCATTTGGATGGCATTATTGATAAGTGTGCCGAGGTAATGGTGGATAATATAAATGCGGAGACTGCCATACACTATTATGATGCATCATGTCAATATGGTTGTATGGGTGTAAAGAAATCAACTTTTCAATGGTTCCAAATCAATCTATTAAGCATTTATAATAAACATCCCAATCTCCTGCGACATATATCAATTGAACTGATGACAGCCTTAACTGCTAGCCATGATCTCTATGTAATGCAAACGGAATTCTCATTATATACATTGTTACGAACATGGATGTTTCTACGTTTGCATCCGGACTATGATCCCGAGGATCCATCACATCGTGCTGAGGCACAAAAAACTCAAGAACGTTTGGTCAATGCTGGCGTTGATACGCATACGCCCAGTAGTGATTTACCACAATGGACATTCTTTGCCACCAGAACAGAGGAACGTTCATTTTTAGCCACACCGGAGGGACAACCGTATATACCGGTATTTCAGAAATTACGTACTCAGTACCTAACAAATCATTATATGGATTTAAAAATAATATTTAATGATAATATTATACCCAAAGAATGGTTATATCGTCACATGCATAGCCATTGGGATGCACTGCTACGCATTGATCATGGCCAAGAGGATGGGTAAGTCAGAATGATGAAATTATAGTATGTATTTATAATCAATCAATAATTTATTTTTTGATTTTATTGTCCCAGTTGTCCCCAGCAATTGGATAGTGAACAATTCTTTGAGAATTGCATGCGCTGTGGCCGCCTGTTGCTCGAGCCTGGCTATCAAAAATGGCGTTGGACAGGATTTAATTTTGGCATGGATCTTATACTCATTATGGACTCACGCAGACTGAATATACGTCGACATCATCGGCACGAACATGAGCGTGTGCTGAGTCTACAGACAAAACGAAAGTTTATGGTACGCACCACAGTGACTTCCATTAATGCACAACGTCAGGCCATATTTACACAGACATCAGAAATTACATCGTTGAGTTTGGAGAAGAACGAGGAAGTACCCTTAATGGTCCTTGATTCGAAATTAGTGCATCCTTTGCTTATATCCATCAATATATTGGTAGTAATGCCACAGAATCAAAGTTTTAAGGAAGTTGTACCCTTAAGCGAAGATACAACGCGTACAACATCGTTATCCATACCCATATCCGAGATTGGAGACAATTGTGAACGACCATTGACACCGGCCAGTGCCGATGATTCGGCAGTTTATGTGAGTGGCGGTGATTCGGAAACTTCGACACCATCATCACCATCACCACGACGAAGGATCACATGGTCACTTAATGATCAACTTCATTCCAATGGAGATGGAGATGCTTTGTGTAACAATTTAGCGTGCTGAGCATGCATCTAACCAACTAACCCACCACCACCACCACTCTTTGTTATGTTCAGGGGATCGCTGTTTCATAGCGATTCTCGATTTAATAGATTGTATAGTATATTCGTTTCAATTCTTTTTTTAAGTATAAATAGCTCGTTGTATATAGGTATATATATATATATATGTATATATATATCAAGATTATCTACTTTTTGAATCTATGCGAAAAGTGTATATTTTACTCCTGCCATATCGAAGTTTGAAGAGATATGTCCAATCACACCACACACACCATACATATACTCTCATATATACACACACTTCAGCATATAACACACACACCTACATACATACATACATATATATTTTTGTATATCGTTTATAAGAAAAAGGTTTTTACAAAATGCAAGCATTTCGTGCCCTCGCACAACAACTCTGGCTTAATATTTTATTTAAAGTCTAAATAATTAAGCAAAAAAAGAAACAATCAAAGAAACAAAAAACAAAAAAAAAAGAAACAAATTATATATATATATATACGTATATATATGATGAAAAAAAACGCGGCATATGTAGCTAAAACGTTTTCGAATTATGTTAATCATGATTGTCAACTAACATTTCTAATTTGATCAAATTTATGTACTTTATACACAAATTAACTTTATTATGTTTCACCAAAAAAAAGAAAAAAAAACAAAACTCGTCATTAAAATCGTGTGTAAATTCTAAAGCAAAATTTTTGTTTTTTTTTAAATGTTAATATTACATTTAATATATAAATGCAATGATGACATATAACCGATATATAGGATCTTAAAAATCGGGAGGTTGTGGAAACGAAGACTTTTTTTTAGATATTTCTGTATTTTAATAACTGTTAAGAATTAAGATTTTACTGTCTGCCTTGGAAGAGTGAAATTTGAAAACGGATGAGGAGAGCAGCAGAATTCTTTATCCTTATTGTAAGATAGGTTCTTGGAAAGGGTCCTTTATGACACTTTTATGAACGTTCTTAGATTACATGATAGCAACCAACTTATCGGTGATAAGTTTACAAAGAATCCAAAAATTTACTCTTTAAACACATGATCAGATAAAAAGCAAGATAACTCCGTTTTCTAAAGTATAATGTTATAAAAGTGAAGCAGTTAAGAACGCCTCAAAAAATAATGCATAATGTTTATAGCTTCCGACGGAAGTCATTAATTTAGAAACTGGCTATCAGAAGTTATTTTTAAAAAAAAAAAACAGTTGTTCAATTTGATTTCAAATCTCTTTTCTCTTTTTGTTAGTACAATAATTTTAAAGAATTTTTGGATAGGTTTACATATCCCTCTATGTTTTATACAGTTCATTAAGAATCTCATTTTCTTTTTTTTTTTTTTGTAGTATGATTAATTTTGAATAATGTTTTGTAAACTTTATTCATCCTTCACTGGTTTATCCTTTTTATGTAGAATCTCCTTTAGGACGCATTTCCTCCAATTTTGTATACTTTGTACCACCATCCAAAATTTTTCTGGATCAAATTTATCTGCCGACAAACTTCGACGTAATTTTTCTAATACCCAATTGGCTTTTGGGTTCTTCAATTTGAAGGTATAATTTGTGTCCCGGGCCGCTTCAATGTAGGGTGCTTTCTGAACAGGACTCATCTCTTTCCAAACTCTGCCAGCCATCATGCCCACATAATATGCTGGCAAATGCGCATAAAGTTTCTTATGACTCTTACGAAAGTCAGCCAAAAATAACCAAAATGGATTCCTTCCATGGTTAACTTGGGATGAGAATGCTTTTAGATGACTTTTGCGACATTTCGAGACTAATTTGGATGTAGTGCATGGACAGCTCGAAGACTTTGTAACACTGCTAGAAGAGTCCTTCTTTGTTTTTGAACTATGACTCATGTTCCCTTTTTTTTTTTTTTTTTTTTTTTTTTTTTTTTTGTTTTTGCTATATATAAAATTTAAAATGTCTCAACTTTTTTTTTTTTTTTTTTTTTGGGGTAACAAATAGTTTGATTCAAAGTACATGGATAAATTTGCCTAACAATTGAATTGTTAGTTAACAGGAATTTGATATATAACTAGATACATATTATATAAATAGAAAAAATTCGCTTCTAGTAATAGAACAGCTCGGGAAAATTTGTTTCATATACCGGTTTATCGTTAGTGGCCTGGGAATTGCTAGCTGTCTTATTATCACTCTGGGTAATTTGTCGTTCCACGGCCAGCGAGTTGAACAATTCGTTGAGACGATTCTGGATAAGCTCATGCTATAAAATGCGAGTACAAAATTAGCCAAATGTGAAAAATAAATAAATCAATTGAGATTATCGTTTACCTTTGGTTCTGTACGCCGCATTAGATCATCGAATTCACCTTCACGGAATGTTTGCACAATTTGCATTTGACGTTCTCGCTGTTCCTTTTTAGCCGTTTCTGTCGGCTCAGCTAGGGCCCGTTTCATTGCATCGAAGTTAAACTCCGGTGATAGAATCTTTTTGGTTACACCAGGTGAACTATTTACACTATCCACATCTCCATTATAGACAGTTAGATCTGCTGAACTGTTACGTTGTGTCATATTGCTTACTGACTCCACCCAAGAGTGACGATGAGCCGGATTGTCGGTTTGATTGAGAGTGTAGGGTGCTCCGGTATTTAGACGTTGTGCATCCATTCCAGCATTTTGTAGACATTCGCCAAGTGCCAATTTATCGATAGATAGATGAGGAAGTGATAGATTTAGATTCTTGGATGACATTTTCTTTGGCTCCATTAGGGGAGGCAAAAAATAGGCGGCCTCCTCCCGCCGTGCATCAATGATCTTTTGTGCATATTCGAGAAGGTTGTTGATGCCGGTAACACGCGAGATTAGCACCAGAAGAGAAATGGATATGGCATGAAGATTACATTTATGGACTGCTCCCAAACTTTCCACAGTGCTGGCCACTTGTTGAATACTGAAATGGAATATAGAAATCCGAGGTTATAATTTAAATTTAAATTTTCTAAATCAATTGAAAACTTACCCCAATATAAATAGAAGAAATTCCTGTACTGTCTCACTACATGACATCTCCACAATTAACAATGCAGCTGTATTATAGCTAGAGGATAAGGGATCTACTCGATCTGATAGTGCCATGCTATCAATTAATGCCTGCATAATATTTGCTCCATATTTGTGCGTGAATATAATATCTGAACGAGATGGTGGTTCCTGGGATAAGGCTGGATACGGTTTTACACTTACACTACTTAGAACTTGGTCGTTCTGATGACGATCGAGCAGAGCCTGGAAGATTTGCATCACAATCATACGGGTGGGATCATGAGGAGCACGAGCCATTTTCAACAATGGCTGTAG
This sequence comes from Drosophila sturtevanti, assembly GCA_018150375.1. Classification (NCBI taxonomy): domain Eukaryota; kingdom Metazoa; phylum Arthropoda; class Insecta; order Diptera; family Drosophilidae; genus Drosophila; species Drosophila sturtevanti. The sequence goes on from JAECWJ010000317.1 coordinate 1,067,085, forward strand.
AAATGAGGCCGGAAAAGCCTTCTCAAAGGACACAGTACTATATTGTGTGCCAACTTTTAGAAGAGATTTTAACAAAATATTCTGTAACATTTGATCGCCTTTACTCTTCTTGGATAAATCCGGCACAGTGTTCATTATGAACAACATGATCTCAATTTTCTGATAGTCTGGATGATGATTGGCAAACTCGCCCAAGGCATTAATTAATGCCTCCTGATATTGGGATTCCTCTGGTGTTATTTCAGTGGTGGTACTAACACTTGTACGCAAATGTGTCAATAAATTATTAATAATATCCAATGCTGATGGTCCAACACTTTCACCAGCTGCAATGGCTATAATTTTTGATAATACCACAGCCAATGAGGTGCGTGTCTTTGGTGAGGATTTGAAATTACTATCCAAATGTTGCATCAGAGTCTCCACCACAGTGTAAGAGTATTGTGGTTGTATGGAAATCATGACAATGCGAAAAGTGTGTATAGCAAATGTATTTGGTACCCACAACTCATGACGATCCAAATGACTGCAAGAGAGAGAGAGAGAGAGATAGAGATAAGCAAAAGAGATTATAAGTTGAATTAATCATGGCTTTAGCTAAAATTAAACAAAGTAATCATACACTGAGATGAATTTAATTTTAAAATTGAATTGAATCTTAAGCACAATTGTGTTGGGTAGCATATAAATTCATTTGTTATACCCGTGCGTCATCCGAAAAAATGTATATTAATTACGGCCAGAGGTTTAGAAGGATACATATAAATATATATAAAGTGCATATATGTATTCATGATCAACACAACGAGCGCTGAGTTAATATACCTCGTCTATAATATACTTAATACATAATCTATATTATTCTTGATCAATACGACGACTCAAGTCGATCTTAGTCACATCCACTCGAGCTTAATCATTTGAAAGCTATGTGGATGTTTAAGTTTATAAAACAATTCGATCAGAGAACATTTTATAGAAAGATCAGTTTAAGATTTAGATCTCTTTTTGAAAACTTATTTGTTTTTAAGGCTATCGCCCGTTTAACACAAGTCTGCAACCAAATTAAGTACAGATCAGACAACTATATTAAAGAAATAATCAAAATAAAGTTCATATAGGGACAAATTCTTTGTTTTTTGGACTATCGAAACTAAATGTAATGGATCAATTGCTAATTGAAGCTATATTAGCTAATCATATGCCGATATAAATAAATCTTGAATCACCCAAACATATAGTATAAGAGTGTTTAAAAGATGAAAAAAGCATACATATATGTACATATATATCGTCGGAAAAACTAATAAAAAATTCAATAAGTGCAAGGGTATATGAACTTCAGCAAGACCTTGACTAGCTTCTTAGATATTTGTTTAATTATTTACTAAAGCTCAATTTGTTGTCATTGTACTTACGTCAAAAGTGGTTTTAATACACTGCGTATATGTCCAAATGAGGCGCGTCCCACTAGCTCTCGCAGGACTTCCTCGGCCAATACTGGTGGTGTTACATTGGTGGCATCCTCGACGGGTGTCATATCACCAGACTATATCAGCAAATTGTTAAATAAATTTCCGTTAAATAAGTCATAACCAGGTCGATTATGTTACCAATTTCTTATCTAGGTGGCATATCTAACCACTAATCATACCTACACATAAATACATATATGTATATATATACATACATTTCTATTGATATATGTGTGTATATGTAGGTACTATATATACTTATAATTATATAAGATTAAAAATAAATTAATTCGAGTTTATTACCGCCAGTAAATTTTTCTTCACAAACATAACGTTTACACAAAACTGTTTGGTTTGTTAGTAGTAGTAGTAGTAGTTGTTGTTGTTGTTGTAGTAGTTGTGTGTTTTTTTTTGTATTTGGTTTGGCAAAAAATAGGTACAAGATATATATAAAATATATATACGAAATTAGTACAAAAGTTGTAAGAATTTTGCAGGAATTTTTTTTGGTTGTTTTTAGTTTTTTTTTTTTTTTTTTAGCCAATTTATTGAAGAAAAACTGGCAGAAAGCGGGGGGGAAAAAGTAACAATAAGGATATAGAAAGCATTAAGAGATTCACCTGCATATTGAAAAGTAATGAGGGCACAATTTTTTCCATATGCTGAGCCTCCCATATATTCTCCACAAGATCATCGGATACGGTTTTACGTATTACACCCTGGAGTCCCTTAATACCGGCCAAACGAAGACTATCACGTAGATCCTGACTTTCGCTACTGTGACACATGGATGAGAATTTTGAAATGAAGAAATCATACCGACGATGGTACGATGGAGTATCCTCATTAATATTGGCAAATTTCACAAACTGCAAAAAAAAAAAAATGTAAATGATTATGATTTTATTCAGAATTATTACAATTACTTACAGAATTTGTGGCCATTATTTTTAAATTCGGATTGGAATCCTCAAGCAACTTTTGCACCATTCGCAGAAATGATTCAACAAACAAATTGAGTGTTGTCTGGGCATGACAGGCTTGGAGTAGTAAATCCATGGCCTCCATGGCAATCTCGGCCAGCCTACAAATTAAAATAAGGATGATAAAATATATGCGTTTCTTGGACTCCATTAGAGTTACTTACTTGTAGCGCTTGCGATTAATATCCTTGGTGGCCTTCTGATACAAATATTCGCCAATGCGATCCAATTTATCTGGTGAACTCAATGAATAGAAGGTCAACTTCTCCATATTCGATTTGACCAGACCATCCTCGGGATTAACTGGGAAAATGTTATCCACCAGACGTTTATAACGTGGCCTAAGGGCCGAACAACAGCCACAGCAGCCTAAAAGAGCAAATGGACAGGCACATGTCTGTGAGGGATTGGGTAAACAGGCGTGTATACAACGATATGTGAACATGACGCCGCCGTTATCGTAGTCGTCAGCGTCGTCATTGGTGGTCGTCGTAGTCGTCGTCTGAGTTTTTCGGTTGGCTAAAGGCGACTATCGCTAGGAGAGTTAATTTCTCCACTGTAGTGTAGTGTCCACAGTTTAACAGCGGGCGGTTGGGTTATGTGTAGGTGTGACCACCATTTAACCGCGCTATAATCTTATCGTTCCCCATTATGCCTGTTCGTGAGTCAATATATGTATGTATATATGTGTGTGTATCTGAGAGCCACGATGAGTGATTGAGTTCTGCATTGGCTTCTCGCCTGATTTTTGCAGGTTTACCCAGTTACATCTATGTATGTATACCCCATTAACAGCTATAGCTAACCCTTTTCAACTTCCCGCTACTCCGCCACCAACTTCCCTCATCGATTCTCATATGATTTCGTCATTCTGTGTACTTTGCTTTCGACTTCGATGTCCACGAAGGTCAAAAGGCAATTATTATTGGCCTTCATCGGATACCTTCGGATATGCTCTCCTAATTGCTTACCAGGCATGTTCAGGTGTCAGTCAGCTACAAAGTCGCAATTTGGCTTATTCTTTATCGCGGCGTTAGATAATAAATAAAACAAAAGGCGGTGCGATAAAAAAGTCTTCGTTTGTTGTTGCTAAATGGAGATACAGTGTGACCAGTTGCCTCTAGAGATGAAAATATTTAGAAATAGTTTGTTGTGTTGTGTGTTTGTTGCGGTCTAGTGGTGTGAGCCACCGGCGACAAATATATCGATAGATTATCATGCCGATAGTTGAGTGTTTTTGAATGAGGTTTCCGTTTTATTAGAAAAATAACGAATTGTTTAGGTTTGTTTATAAACTACTCTTCAATGCTTTATCTGATCAGATATTTATATCTCTTATTAGCTTTCAATAAATTATTAAATTATCTTTATAATGTTAAAGATAAATTGGAAAAGTCTGTCAAAGAGGTCGAATTCTGTTTGTTTTATTTTGTTTGAAAAGAATAATGAGTAAAGGAGAACATCTATTTCGATTTGGATTAACTATTAGAACCATAAAGAAAAGAGGAAATGCAGTTAAAATGGAATCGATTTAATGTTAGGTATGCGATGCCTTGAATAGGAATACCAAGTTGATTTGTCGTTGATCTCACTCCTATTTTAAACAAAATCTATATAGTTTAATTTACTTTGGTATACTTACAACTGGGATCGGTGCATTTCTGTACGAAACTGTCGAAAAATTCTGGTAATTCAGGTGGCTCAAAGCAGCAACGAATTAGAGCCATATTTTATCCAACACTCCAGACCTTTGACCATGAACTTTCGCTTATATTTTTAGAACGCTTCCAAATCTTCAACGTGGAAAGGGAGCAAAAGGGGTTTATTTTTAGAGGATTCTCGGCGCCAAATTGTTATTGTCTCAAGTCAGCTGTTGAGCCTATAAAAGGAAAGCAAAGCTTTGGTTTTTGTGTGTTTCTTTAAGCTTTTTTGCTGCCAATGCTTTGGCAACTTATATCACATAATACTCACATACAGCAGCAGGGTGGTGGTGGTGGGCATCATTTATGGCAATGGCAATTTCTGGCCCTAATTTGGGCTTGGAATTTCAACTTTTGTCTTAAACTAAAACACACGCGCACGACAGAAATCACGCGAAAAAACGTACAAAATTTTATCAACTAATTTGGAATAAAAACTAATTGCTGACTTTTGCAAGCAAAATTAAATCTGTGCCCCTCGAAGGACAAAAGAACACAACCGTCATTTAACAAGAACAACAACTGAATGTCCACCGTATTTACTGAAACGATGGCGAAAAAAGCTCGAACTTAATAGGCTTCCTTTAAAGCTAAGCAAAGCTTAAGTTTAGTCCAACAAAAAAAGCTTTTATCTTTTCTATACCGTTACATTTTTGGTCATACAAATTAAACACTTGAAATATGAATTGGCAACCCACAAGTGCCCAGAGAGCGAGAGACACTTGACACGGCCAACCAAAAGTGGGAAAGAAAGAGACAGTAAAAGGCGAAATATTTCACACGCCGCCAGTTCAATGCGTTGACAACTTTATTTAAAAAATTAAATGACTAAAAAGAGTCGTTGGGGTCTGTCTCCTTGATAAAAAAAAATAAGAAGTGGTGTGAGCGGCAGGGGACAACGATCAGAGTGGACGTGCTTTATAGTTTCTTGACCGATGATGATGATGACGATCGAATCGATGATTTATTTGTATATTTTTACTTATTTCTCAGTTTTTTTTGTTCATTTAAATATACCCAGCGCGGTCATGAGGTAAAAGGGTATATAAGCATATCGAAAATGTTATAGAGAAAGGAATCATTAGAAATTAAAATAGAAATGAATAATTTATAGACAAAAATAAAAAGTTGAAAAAAAAATAAACAAGATTACTTGTTCATACTAATTTATAGGAATATCAGGATTTATACTTATTAATTAGATGTATTTTGTTAAAGAATTAACTAATAAAAGGATCTGTTCACCAAATTTTAGATGAATTTTTTATGTATGTATAAAATTACAATTAATGTATAAAATAATTACTTAAACTACATTAAAATTGTAAAAAATAATTACAAATTTCAATAAAATATTGTAATTTATAATTTAATTGGTAAATTCTATAATTATTTCAAATATTATTAGAATATTAAAAAAAACACTTTCCCAAATCAACTGAAAATTATCGTACAACTATTCAAAAACGTCTGTTACTGAAGAGCTCCAGAATGGAAGGTTTTTTTCCCATCATATATTAATGTGGTTTAAAGTATTAATAATCAATTTTCATAAGTTTTATTTTATAATTGAAGTCCCGAAACTTGCTTAGAGGGTATCTCCTTGGCCTGACGTCTAATTTAAATTAAAAAAAAAAATTGTATATCTTTTTTTTCTTCATTTTTTTTGATTAATTACTGTGATATTCAAATATTCAAGTGTGTGGAAATATTCTCAATATTTGATTCTTTCTTTTGGTTTTCAGTTCATCATAATTTCATGCTTTGTTTATTTAAGCAGAAAGATTAAGTTTTTTGTGAATTAATTAAGTTGTTGTTGTTGATTGGCAGTAAAAGGGAAGGGGCGGGGGGGGGCTATTCGGTTCGGTTAGTTAGTGTTAGGATTGGGTTGGGTTTTTGTATATTTGTTTTTACGGTAGCTAAAAACGACGAAAAACCTGTGTGTGTGTGTGTGTGTGTGTCTGTGAGTGTGTGTTGTCGACTGGGTTGACAAGTTCGAGTACAATCTCATTCTCATTCTTATTCTCATTCTCATCTGCCAAAGTTAGAAGATTTTCATACGTAGGAAACAACAATCTGAAGAATGTTTGGGCGAGCTGGTTTCACTTGTTTTGCACTCGATAATATCGCGATGCCTGGGCCTAGTCAAAAGCCGGCTAAGACAATCTGGCACTGGCACTGGGCACTAGGCACTAAGCACTAGGCACTTGTTGCGCTCAACCTCAGCTCATTAAGCACGAGTTCTCAACTACTCTCCTCTCCCTCTCTCTTTTTCTCTTTTTGTTGCTTCGTTTCTGACTGTTTCTCCCTCTCTCTTTTTTTTTTTCTTCTGGCTAACAACGTTTTTCGTTATTCGTTTTTTTTTTTATTATTTTCTGTTTTGAGCTTTGGTCGGAAATCGTGTTGAGTTTCACAGCTTCGACTTTAGTCGACTTTCAGACGTGATCGTGTACACTTGGTCTTGGGGGCTTTAACCAAAACCATCAAAAAAAAAAATACCAAAACACAACCTGAGACCCATATTAAACGAAAGTGCGCCGCGTACGATCTCGCTAAACGTATTTACGAACTGGCCAGTGCCCAAAAACAAAAAAAAAAAAAACACCACCACCACCACCACGATCCCCAACCGCCTTACTACTCTAAGCTTCCCCTCTACGAGCTATAACTTATATGGCTTATAGATAGATATGTATATATATTGTCTTTCACGCAAATGAAAAAAAAATCTTCCTAACGACGATCGACAATCATCGGCACGTTCAAATTAACCTACACACATATATATATACATATATCTAGAGAAAGAGATATATATATAGAGAAAGAGTGAGAGATAAAAACAACGACAACAAATCGTGATAAATTTTTGGTTTAAATTCAATTGTGCAAACTGATTTATTTCGGCCATTTGCCATTTTAAGTGTGTGTGTGTGTGTGTGTTTGTGTGTATGTGCAATATGCATGTGCGTGTATGTGTCTTTTCATCTAATTAAAATTTGCCTTGCATTCAAAAAAAAAAAAAAGAAAAAAAAATTATCACAAAAACAAAATAAACTTCACTTCGATCAATTTAAAACGTACGAAACGATAACAAACGAACAATATCTTTTTTTGTGAGAGAGTGCCTTAATGAGTTGTTGATATATATACTATACATATATATATATATATAGATATACTATACTATACTATACTATACATACATATATACAAACAAATATGTATATTTTTAATTAGAACTGCGCAAATTTGTTAACTTTGTTTTGAGGTAAGACTTACAACTCATCTCAACCTATAAATTCATAAATTCATTCATAGATTTACAGGGTGTTTCATTTTATGCAACTAAAACCTAATAAGTAGAATTGTATAAATTAAATTAAATTGTTATAGTTTCAATAATATTAAAAATATATAGAAATTTGTAAAACAGAAAACGTAAAAATTTGCAACAATTTTATAAATATTTTTTTTTAGTTATAAATTTGCATTAAGTTTAACACTTTTTTTATGAATCAATTTGCAAATGTTTTATATGACACATTTCCTTTATCTATATATGTATGTTCTTGAATAATATTCTTGAAATTTAACAAATACAAGTATATACATAATTAAAAATGAAACATCCTACATATGTACATATTCTATGCATTTCAAATATATATATGTACATACATATATATATGTACATTTATACTTGTTATATATAGTGGGCGGCAAATGCTTTTACTCTTTTTAAAACTCTACTAAAAAAAAAAAAAACAACAAAACAAAACATATAAAATTAATGATATTTTTCTGCTGTCTTGAATAATTCAAATATATTTTTTACCTCTCTCTTTCTCTCTCTCTCTATATCTAATCTGGTATTGATCTTGAATTTAATATTAAAGCTTGGCCCAGTTACACACTTACGTACATATGTAACATATATACAAATACATATACATACAATTGCGTAGGTGTGTAGGTGGGCAACTTTGATGACTGAATGACTCACAAATTGGTAGAAGTTTCTAATAAAATAGATTTGTAATATTTAATTTCTACTCAATTAACTTGCAACCTTTTTTTTTTTAACTTTTTGCCACTCTGAACTCCCTCCTAATTGGAGTAATTTCTTTTGGGTTTAGGTTCAAAAGGTTTTTAGAAAAAAAACTTTTGCCACTTTCTTTCTATCTTTTTTAACCTTCAACACAGAGCTATCTGTCTGTCTGACAATGAGAGATTTTTTTTGTTGTTTTGTATACTACTATATAGATGCAAATTAATAATCCATTCAGATTGGAACAACAAAAAAAAAAAAAAAATAGAAATAGAAATACATATAAATAAAAATATGAAAAATGTTTAGCTGTGATGCTTTTGTTTCGTTTGGCCTATCCATCTTTGGAGCGGAAATAGAATTTTGAAGGTCTAAACTAAAATAATAAAACTGAAAAATATGAGACAATACCATATACGATCGTTTTTATATATATGTACATACCTACATATCTCTGAACTTTTCAAAAGGTTTAGTGAAAGTTGTGTGATTCGTAATATTTTGCCAATCGATTCTAATATCAATTCCAAGAATTAGTTCTGACAAATTAGCAATGCTAAATAAAATAGTTAATGATATGGGCAAGAATTCAGATTAATTTTAAATTTAATACATTTGAAAATTTTTAATTTATTTTTATTTCTTTGCCAAATTGAATACTAATTTGTATTCAGGTCGATAAACCAAAAAAAGAAAAAAAAAAAAACGTAGCAACATAGTAACATAAGAGTTTTCAATCCTATTTTACATATCTTAATGAGCATATATATAAATATATATACCTATACATACATACATATATATTTTGTATATTTTATTATCAGAAAAGCGAAAAAAAAATTCAATATGAAGTTGAATAAATATCAAAAATCTATAGTAAATTTCTTAACTCGAAGATCTGTACAAAATCTGGTTATAGCCCTTGTTGTTGTGGGTGATTTTTTAACTTTGGCCAATATGTTGCCGAAACATTGTCTATATTTATGGCGTCCCTTTCACCTCTGGGATCATAATGAAGAGGATGAATTTGTTGTTCTAGAGGATCAGGATACCAACGAGGTGAAGAAAAGGAATAACAAGAAGCAGCAAAAACTGAACAAGATACTTGTGAAATCACAGAAAAATGAAATTTTAAACTAATTAGTTTTTTCCCCATTCTTTTTTTTTATTTTATTTTATGAGCTCTCTGTTGTATTATTTCATTTATTTTTTAAGTATATGCAATCAGTTTATTGCAAAAGTTTGAAAAAAAAGAAAAAAGAATTATGTGGGAGTTGTTTTATTGTCTGATCTGATCTTCTGACCAAACTTAACCTTGAGCCCCAATGCCAATGTCAAAATGACGTCAGTTTGTTTTTTATTCTTGTTGTTGTTTTTGTTATATTTTTTTTTGTTGGTGTTTTTTGTGTCTGGAAGATAAACACCTCATTTTGCTTGGGGTCCTGGTCTTTAGTTGGCATTTCAAATGCCATTTTGTGGACCAAATTAACTCTCTCGATGCACACACATTTTTTGGGCTCATTAAAGATACGAAAGTTTCAACTTTAACGTTGTCTGGAAATAAACGTCAATTTAAACACGAACCTGTGCCAAGACAACAAAAAAAAAAAAAATTATATATATAAAAAATTCTCAAAAGCCAGTTTTTTGTTGTTTTTTTTTTTTTTTTTGGTTTGATATGGCCAAAAAAGGTCTATAGCCTTGCCTGGTGTATATATATATTATACTTATATGCAGTCCTACGGCTGGTTTCATTTTCTTGCTGCCGTTTTTGGTGTGGCTGCCTCGTCGTCAAGGATGATTCGTTTTTTCAGTTTTTGTTTAAGGCAATCTTCCTGCTTTTTTTTTTGGTTGTCTTTGAGTCAGCTAACTCCACCCACACTGGACAAATGCTTACAAATTAGTCATTGAGGAAGATCAAACGACAATCCGCACATTATTAGTTAGTTAAAAAGAACTTTCAAATGCAACTAAATATTGACTTTGCATTAAAAAAAAAAAAAAAAAATTGAAATAGACAATGTGCGATGTATGTGTGTATATTTTGGTTTCTGTTTATTTCTCGGTCTTTTTGTTGTTATTTGAATCGACTCATTAAAATTCCCACCAAACCCATAAGTGACCTTACCCCCTTACCTAACCTAATCATAGTTGTATTGGATAAAAAGAAAAAAAATAGAGGTGCGAGGAGATTGCTCATCGATGATGATCGACCGACCAGAGCCAGACCCAGACACCCAGACTTGGCCACACATTCACTTTGACGCTCGTGCAACTTTAATTGCCCATGGGGAGCTTCCACTCAAATATACATACATATATATGTATATATATATAGATCTACTATAATGGTTAAATTTTAAAAGCCAATGTCTGTGGCTGTCAAAGTGGCGCAATCGGCCTGAAAGACGAAAACTATATATGTATATATGTATGTATATAAAAGCAGAGTTAAAAGTCGGAGTGTTGATTTAAGCCGCACTGTTAACAAATTATTTGATTTATATGCTTGGCATTGGAGCGGAAGTTGAACCGCGGGAATCAATTGAAAAACGGTTAACGGCATACGACACTATGTATCTCCCTCTCCCTCCCTCTCTCTCCCTGTCTGTCTCTTTCTCTTTGTCTTTATTTATCGCATTTCTGGTACGGAAGTACTTGAAGATCAATTGAGTATCAATCAATGGTATTGGTCACCCTCATTTGGCTTAATTTAGACCAATTTTTTAATTGACAATTGACCTTTATGTGGTACATATATCAGGTGTCGTACCGTTGCGTTGATCAGGTGCAATTTGATGCCCTGGGAACAGGTAAACTAACCATATTCACATACTTAATCTTCTATCCTCTTTTGGAGAGCAAGTCCTCTTCTCTGGTTTTTTTTTGGGGTAATAAAATTGGTAAAAGATTGAATTGGTTTTTTTTTTTTTTTTTTGGTTGTTCTTGTTGTTGTTTATTTCTTTTTTTTATTTTTTATTGGGGCGTGAGTTAACCGAAAATGCTTTCAATGAAGTCATTAAATTGATGTATTGGCCGATAGTTTCGCCGCTTTGGGCTGTGCTCAAGCTTTCATCTTGAAGCCAATTACGATTTTCTAAGAATTGGGTTAGATATGGAACAGCAGCAACAACAACAATAACAACAACAATCAAAACAAAAATTAAGCCAATGTTGAAACCCTTTTGTTTTTTCTTGTTATTTATGTTTTTTTTAAATAAAAAAAAACAATCGTTAAAATCATAAAATTTGTTAAGACTTGATGATGGGAAGAAATGTACCAAGATTTTTTTCTTACTGATATCTTAAATGCTTAAATTAACTTATCACGTTCTCCACTCTTGTGTAATGAGGCTCATTAACTTCAGTTTGATATATATTTATATAAAGATATATATATATATATATATATATATATATTTGTAACGCTTTCATAATGCAATGTTCCCTCAAATTCATGACAGTTCCCCCCCCATTGAAAATGTCCAAAAATTGCCCATTGACAAGGCATTACTCAACTACAATCTTAATGCGGCCGACGCATGTCGAAAGCTAACAATAAAATCGGGGAAAAAAAAAATAAATATATATATATATATATTTTGTATGCCGCTCATCGACGACTTTTCGACTTTGTTTCGCGGTCAACAACATTTGATTTGAGGGGAAAATATATATATATATATAAGTATTTGAACTGCATATCAATGAACACTTCTTCTTCCTATTGATTAAATAAGGATTGTTGTGTGACTGTTGTTTGCAGCATTCATTCTGTGATTGATCAATATTAATTAAATGATTTCAATGAAAAAAATTTGCATAAATTTATTACCGCTAACCCGCTATTGGCATTAATTATCCCGGCAGCTTAAAAATGGCAATGTCCAAAAACAGCAAAAAGAAAGAAAAAGAGAGAGAGAGAGAGGGGGGAGAGAAAAAAAAAGTGAAACTCTGACAAAAGTATCTTATGCAAGGCGGAAGATGATGATGTTGCCCCGTTGTAGCTGCTGCATGCACCGCTAGTGATTATGACATGTACTACAGACCCCAAAAACAACAAGCAGCAACAACAGCAACAGCAGCAACAACAACAACTACGAAAAATAGGAGAAAAAAAAGATGGTCCATCTTACCAGCATCGCGTGCAGCTTGTCTATATACTTTTGTTTACAGCGCCCTTTTCTTCTGCTTCTTCTTCTTCTTCTTCATCTATCGAATGATTTGACCTTTGGCATTGAAAAAAAAAAAGTTGCCGGAAATGTGTAGCAAAAAAAAAAAAAGAAGTCTTATTGAATTTCGTGTCTTATATATTTCTTGTACTGAACTTTGGAAAATTCTTGGCAAAAATGTGCCTGTGTTTTATGGCAATAATAATTGCTAACAATTGTCGATTAATTTAATTGATAAATGAAATAAAATGAACGCTAAAGGTCTAAAAATCAGCCAGCCAACAAAGCAACCAACAACAAGAACAACAACAAAAACAACAACAATAACAGCAACAACAACAATAACAGGTAGGCGTGCATGACGGACGGCATTCGCAAGACTAGATTTCATTTCACAGTGATCGATCGATCTATCTAACTGATGTGTGTGTGTGCGAGTGTGTGTGAGTGTGTTTGTATTTCTATTCGATATGCTGCCTAATTGATTTCCGCGCAGGTTAAAAGTCATACAACAATAACAACATCAAAAAAATGGCACACTCTGTATGAGAGAGAGAGAGAGAGGGAGACAGAGACTCGACATCATTTCACAGACTAAACTCCATTTAATGATGGAAAAAGTGAAATTTGATGTATTTTTTTTTCATATTATTATTTTTTTTTTTTTTTTTTTTGCCTGTGGTGAGCTTTAAAAAATTGATTTACATTTTTGTTATTGCCCCGCATAACTTAAACGAAAAAAAAAGAAAAAAATGGAAGAAAAAACGGCACCGCAACCGCCGCTGCATAAGGGAAACATAAAAATTTTTGCAATGTAATGCCACAGAGATTAACCTTCTAACATACATAATAAACTAAAAATGTGTAGTCGGAAAATACACACAGCACACAACACAACAAAAAAAAACAGAGAAGAAAGACAACAACAACAACAACAACAAAACAAATAACGTGGCGGCGTTATTTTGCTTCCTAGACAAACACTTCATACTGATCGCCAAAGGTAGAGGCTACAGTTTAGTTGGCTAACAAAGCGTGAAAACGACAGTGCGCGCGGCTATATCACGCAGGGATAGGGGACAGGGGACAGGGGACAGGGACGTCAAGTTGAAGATTGAAAGGCCGGACACTGGGCAAGCCAAGCAGTTATCTATATAACTAAACCTTAAAGCTGCTCAAAAAAAAAAAAAAAAAAAACAATAACAATAAAAACGATGACAAACAATAAGCTAGAATTTTGTGTAGAGATGGGAACGTGACTTGGGAAAGTCTAAATAACTAATCTTTTAGATTTCTCTCCCCCTCTCCCTCTTGCCCTCTCTCTCTCTCTCTCTCGCTCTCACACACTCTCCCATACAATTTAAACGTCTTAGCCAGCTAATCAATTCAAGTTGAAAGCTTAGTCAGTGGCTTAATTCGTCACCATTAATCAGTTTAGTTAATGATGCCAAAGTTATTGCAATATGGGAAAGTTTGCAAAAAAAAACAAAAAACAAAAAAGAAGTTAACTACATATTATGTATATATATAAGATGAATTTTGTTTTAATTATTAAACTTTTAGCAATATAAGAGATAAATATTCTTCTGGCTGCGGATTCATTTCAATTGGTAATATCTTAAGCAATAATTATCAGGCTTAATTAGTTATATATAATAAATTTTAGAAAGGAAATCCGAAATCTTATATCTTAAGGTGTAATCTGTGGTGAATATTTTTTTTAAAGTTGCCTTTGAGTTTTAAGTTTTCCTGCTTAAGCTGCACTTAAAGCAAACTCTACGAAATTGGAAAAAGTATCTCAAATTAATTAAGCCGAAGGCCTTAGTTGCCAGTGCTTGTAAAATATAGTTAGGTTGATAGTTTACAACTATATCCTATACTTTAATAATAATAATAATAATCTCAAATTAATTAATTGGAATCAAGTCTTTTGGTAAAATATGTATTTTTCTTTAAAAATGAAGACTTTTTAGCTGGGCAATCCAAAAATCTTTTAAGTTTGCTAATACCACACAAAATACTACAATAGTTTTATAGGGAACCCTTAAATTTGATTGGATTATATTATTATTATCTCAGTTTATGTTATATTGCTTAATTGTTTTTTTTTTTTTAATTTTAAATTAAAGATGTTTCAATTAAACATGCAAAAGTAATTGAAATTAATTTAAACACAATTTAAAATTTTAAAGGTACTATCAGAATTAGCTTAGTTTCATTTAAAAATCATGAAAAATTGTGATGTTACTTTTATATTTTGCCAATTTACGAAAATTTTTTTTTAATAAAAACCTTTCAGCTAGAAATGGAAAAAAAACTTTTAGCAATTCCATATAATAATAATTACTTAATGGTTAAAAAGTCAACCATTAAATTAATACTCAATAAATATATTTATTTATAAGCAAATAAATAAATGAAAGAGGCTATTATTTGAAATAATATATATAATTATATTATATAATTATAATATATATATATATATATATATATAATAAGTAAATAAATAAATGAAAGTGGCTATTATTTTAAATATTATTATATATATATATAATAAGAAAATAAATAAATGAGAGGCTATTATTTGAAATAAATGACATATAAGAAAACTAATCCAATTTGGAAAAACTACCAAGTGTTTCCCTGTAAAAGAGACAAGTCCGAAATTATTGCAATCATTCCAAACAGTTCCCAAAATATATATTCTACGATAACCAATTTGAAGCGTTATCTATTGCCAATGAGAAAATTTATAAATTGAGAGATTGAAATAGTTTTAAATAATATTTTTTACTGCTTAATGCTTTTAAGGATTATAAAGAAATAACTAAATTTTTTCGTACCATATCAAAAAACTACAATTTTTCGTATTCAGATTCTTCTAAAATTCATAAATTTTCGAAAACCAAATGCAATAATCTTTTTTACCATCTCTAGCATTTAGAAGTGAAATAAATTGACATTTTATATGAATAAGTCAGTGAATAAGTGAATGAGTGTGGGTGTTTGTTGGCGGTAAAAATACAGACAAAGTTATTGTGATGGGGAAGGGGTGGGCGGGGTGTGTACATTCTTGTCATTGTCATCATCATCTATAGAAAATGTCTAGAACGAGATATACAACATATATATATATCTGTATATATATATATAGAGATATAACTGACTCTAAATGGGGAGTAGCAATTACTAATTTCCTTAGTAAAAACGCTTAGAAACGAGGAGAATTTAGTTGTAAAAATTGACAATGCCTGGCGCAGCGGGCTGCCTCCTGCCTCCTGCCTGTTGCGGCTTTCTGACTCTGGTTACTCTTTTGGTCTGGTCATGTCTCAAGCGACTTGAGAATTGGAGAATGAAAGGAGAAGAGCAAAGACAAAGCAGCCGGCGCGCGCGCATTTTCTTGTCTGGGTTCTGCTCCTTCTTCTGTCTCTGTGTGTTTGTGTGTGTGTGTGTGTGTGTCTGGGGTATTGCACATTCACTCACAGATGCCTAAGCATAGATATCGAAATGCAATTAAGTATTTGCCAAGTCGGCAAGGATGCGACGACCAAGTAAAATCGAGTGAGCGCCACCAACAAAGCGGCGGTGGTGGTGGCGGGGGCAGTGGCGGTGGCGGTGGCGGCGACGGTAACAGCACGCATGGAAAAATGCTTAGCGCTAGACAGAGAGAAATCCATATAGTGGAGTCCAGTCCATCGGGAGCCGCCGCCAGTCAGCCGATCTCTTTGCATAACTTTGACTTTGAATTTGGCCTCGGGGCTTGGTCAATACTTACAAATTGGACTACACCTTCATTTTCACTTCCATTTCTGTCTTTGTACTGAAATTCTTTTTACCATTCCCCCCCTCCCCATATTCGACCATATTCAATGGGCTGAAACTGAGTGAGGCTGAACCCAGAGGTCAGCTCCATGGCGACGGCATCACTGAGAACACACGCAAAGTGGGCAAAAAAAAAAAAAAAGTCTTGTTGTTGTTTGCTTTTCTGTTGGCCACTTTTGGTTTCACTTTGTGCTTAGGAATTGTACTTGGTCATGGGTTGGGTCTATTATCATTTGTGTACATATGGCTATATATATATATATATATATATCTGGATATATGTATATGTATAGTCTGTGCCCCAGTCGTCATGTTAAAGTTCAAGTTCAAAATCATTATTGTTCTTTTGTTTTATAGCAGATTGTTGTTGTTGTTTTCGTTGTTGTCGCTGTTGTTGTGGTTTTTCCTGCGTATAATTTGTTATAATTTGCTATAGAATTAACTTTTCTACACATTATGTCGAATGTTGAAAATTAGAATTTCAAATTGCAGACAAAAACAAAAAAAAAAAAAAGTGACTTTTTATTTTAATTGAAAGCTGTACAATTTCTTAACTTCATCTCTGTCTATCTCGGTCTCTCTCTCTCTCTCTGTTTGTGCGACTATTTTGACTCGCGATCCTTCCCAATTCCAAGGTCCACGTGAAGCGCTACAAATTTTATGTTTATTACACCTTAATAATGCGTGTTTACAAACAAATCACGTTCATGGCGCAATCAACGCTCAGCAATCGGCATCGGGCATCGGGCATCGGCATCTTGGCCATAACATGCGCATAAGCGCCCTGGATGGGGCCCAACTCCAACTGTAGTCACCGCTTCACCCTACTATGACTAGTCAGCTTCCCATCAACGTCAGAGCGCACGCATGCGCACTCAAATTATATGGTAAAGGATTTTTATTGGCAGCTTGCAGCGCTTCGTCCTCATCGTGGCCCATGATCAGCCAACAGTTCACCCTGCCTATAAAATCTCCCCCCCCATCCACCTACCTACCTACCTACCTATCTACCTTCTTATTCTAGAAACCTCAGACGTCGCCATTGATGTCTAGCCGTGTGCGCGATTGCGCTTGGTGTGCTTGTTAGAGTGGAAAAACAGAAAAAAAAAAGAAGACGACGACGACTTGTTGGTTAAAGGCTATGACCATGGCTTTAGTTTTCATATTTCTGTAAGTAAGCCAGTAAGTGAATGAGCACGGCGGGGGCTTTGGACTGCTTTGAGAGCTTTGGCATTGTCCTACGTCCACTGTCCTCGCCAATGATTCTCGCTTGTCGCCCTCCACCGCTGTTCACCGTCCATCTGTCCGTCTGTCTGTCCGTCCGTCCAGGTGCCATAATAGACATGCATTTTCTACACATTACAGCGCGCTCCCTCGTTTCTCGTTTACTCGTTTTGGGTGGGTGCGTGTCTCTCTCCCTCTACATCTCTCTCTCTCTCTCCCTCTCTCTCTTTCTCGGCGTGTGGAGCAGTCCGTAGTGTGTCCTCGGGCATAATGCATTGTTTAAATAGAGTTTTGGTGTGCCTACTACGTATTCAAATATGAATATTATCGCATTTGCTTAATCGCCAGTAATATTTCTAAAGGACACGCCCATTATTGGTTAGCTGCTAGCTGATTTGTGACAATGGCTAGACGAATGAATATTACATTTACGAGTATATCTTAAGTATTCTTTGTCTTTTCTATTACATAAATTTTTGATTATTTTTCTTCTTTTTTTTTTACTATCTGTTGGAATTTAAATCATTAATTATTTAAAATGATTTAAATATGTATTTTTCATTTTACTTTAATCTAATCTACAATAACAGAGAGAAAATGTGACATTTCCGACTCGTAGCAGCAAAATCTACTCGCTACTCGCTAGTTAAAAATTTCAGAATAATTACTCTCTAAAGTATGACACGAAAAAAGACTCGAATTTGGCTTTAATATTGCAGCAATGAAGACCTTTTTCACTCGTTGCTAATATTAAACTCGCTACTCGTTAGTTATAAATGTTGAGATAATTACGTTATTAAAATGCCAATTATCTTTTCTTTTACTTTAATGATATCTTTCAAGCTCTTCCTTTATCAAATGACGTTATAATCACCGTTTGAAAAAAAGAACTTTTCGACAAGTTGCAATGGTTATAACCTCTACTCGTTAGTTTTTGACATTGATTTAAATATAAGTCTCTTCCTGCTGACCAATTGAAACTCTGATTTAATTTTAATAACACTTTCTCTCACACTTGCATGTGAACTGATCGTAAATCAAATCTTTAAACCAAAACAAAAGAAAAACAATAAAAAACTAAATCAACTTAACGAGTAACTAGATAACGACTCTAACGAGCCACGAATTAATATAACTCAAGCTGCAATAAAACAAAAAAACAACACCAGTAACAGCAATAACAACAACAACAACAACTACAACTACAACAACAAAAAGTTGTAATTTAATATCAAATAACTATAACAAATAACCCACAAAATAAAAGCAACCGATTTTTTTCAAATTTTTTTTTGTTGAGAATTATTATTTTATTTTTTTTTTTTGCAGCCGAATATAAAAATCCCATTTAATTTTTTTACTTACATTAAATGGCATAAAGTTGAACAAAAACTCCGACTATGAAATAAACAATAACTTAGGGGAGAGAGAGACAGTAAGCGAGAGAGAGAGAGAGAGAGAGAGAGAGAGAGTGAGTGAGAGAGAGAAAGGGACAGAGTGAGAGAGAAAGAAAGAGTGATACAAAATGCCACAGCAGCAACTACCTGGATCAACAGCAGCAACAACAAATGGCGGACCACGTGTCAGCTTCAATCGAGATGTGCATGTGAAGCGCATAGGTCAGTGTGTAACCCCCTCTCCAAAACCAAAACCACAACCAAAAACAAAAGAAGATATAACCCAAAAGATATAACCAACACTTACATTTGAAAAAAAAAAACAAGAAGAAAACAAAAAAAAAAAACGTGCCGAGATGAGCCACTGAAGACACCTCATCATTAACATTAATGACAAACTATGGCAAAGCAAAAAAAGAAGAAAAAAGCAAAAAATAAAACCTCATCAATAACAAGCAAAAAATAGTAAAATTACTAACTATATACTTAGTTACTACTCTATGCCTCTGCCGACGCTGCTGACTAGGCCAATTTTGGTCAATCAATGAAGGCTAAAAACAGATGGACAACCCACGCTCTCTCACACAAACTCACACACACACTCACACTCACACACATCCATACTACCACTTATAATTAACTTGACTGAACTTCTAGCCAATATATTCATTCATCAATTGCATAATTCAAGAGTTTCCCTCCATTGATGCGAACATTACAAAACGAAACGAAACACGAAACGAATCGAATCGAATCGAAACGGAACAATTCTCAAATCGAATTAAAATTATGAACAGAATAGAACAGAACAGAACAGAACAAAACATTTTCATAGAGGAGAGCGAGAGATTGGTGATTTGAGCGAGTGGCAGGCAGCAAGTGGGCGAATTTATAAAGCTAGAAACAATGCCGCCTCAACAATAAAATGTAGTTTACCTTGAGAATGTGCTTACACACACACACACACACACACAGTCACAACAGTCACAGTAGAGATCTATATATATATATATGTATGTATATACATACATGCATAATATCTGTATCTATATATAAGTAGGAGATATTTTATAAGGCATTACAAGTCACACAAACTAAGAGTTAAAGATGATCATGATCATAATGATGATGATGATGATGATGATGATGCTCACCACACAGAGTGACTGAGACTAAGTCTCTAGGACTGAATTGGAGAGATATCACCTTCCAGCTGTCCAGTTTTAGATCTACTGCAAGTTGCTGCCACTGCTGCTGCTGCTGTCTGTTTGTCTCCAGCTTCGACTATATTATTATTGTTATGATTATGTCTGGCAGCAGCAACAACAACAACATAAGATTTATTTCATAGCTAGATGGAATTTATGGCGAGTGTCGTGACGTCGCCGCGAAATGAAGAAATTAAAAATTGATTATGACAAAAGCGGCACAAATGAAAATTATTTTTTTTTCTTTTTTCTTTCCTTTTGCCTCTTTGACTTTATTTTTTCCCCCTCCCCTCCCTTTCCTCGCTAGCCAACATTTTAGCCCTCCTCATTTACAGGCCTTCTTCTTCGTATGTGACTTGCATGTCAGGTTTGTGGTCAGAGTCTTTTGTTTTTATACCCATTAAAAATGAGTATTCTATAGGTATATTAATTATAAGGAAAATTTATGGCATAGGAATAGAGAAGAGAAGGAGTATTTTAGTTTATCTCTAATCTTTAATCTGTTTTTAACGATTTTGTGTATAATGGGAATTCGAATTATAAAAATTGGAATTTTGATTGATTTAGAATGATTTTTTTTAAAGTTAAAAAATGTTTGTTTAATCTTAATTAAGATAACTTCATATATATAGTATATATTCAGCTCTTTCTAGTTTCTGATATCTCTAGAGTTTGTTTAATTTTAGAGTCAGATTTGATGTAGAATCTATATACATATAATATTGCTTTATTCTGGGTCTTTTCACATGGAGAGTAGTATCCCTTTAGCTTTTTCTAGTTCCCGAAATTTCTAGAGCTCGGTTTATTTTATAGTTATTGCTGTTAGATTCGATATATTGAAAAAATATCTGTTTTACTTCTTTACCTCTTTTCCATAATTTTCCTCATTTTCATGATCCTTTTTGGATATAGCTTCACCAAGGCAAAAATGCATCAAAGATCAGTATAGTAATTTGATATATATATATAGAGAAATTCTTATGTATTTTCCTAATTGCATGGAATTTTCTATCTATATATAGAATTCTCTATTATCCACCCTTACTATATAATTTAATTACCAAAACTGATAAACAAAGAGAAGTTTTCTAAATTTCAAATATGCCTTCAACTCTCAATTCGATAAAGAATTATAAGTTAATATATATTTTGTCTACTTTTAAGGGTACGTATTTTATTTTTCTTGTTATATCAACCAAATACCTAAAATCGTCTATCAATCGGTATCATATTTATTCTGAATATGAGTTCTATAAATAAGAAAAAACGTTAACGAAAGATCAAAATCTACAACCCACAAATTCTTTGTTCTCATCTATCATAAACTGAATCCTACGCATAGGGTATCTTGCGTGTCGACTCGTTAGCTTTATTATTCGTTACTATTACTACGCAGCTGCCAAGTTGCATTTCCTTATGAACTCTCTGTCTCAATGGATTATGGAGATTTCTAGTTGGCAATTAACAGTCGTCGGCATGCATGCACGCGGTTAGCTTGCATTTTGGTCGTGGCTAATGAATAGAAAAAATGAAAATAACAACAACAACAAACGACAAAAAAAAAAAACAAAAACAAATAAACAAAAGTCCAACAACTTTGCCAAAATGGTTATAAACCCAATTTGATTTTGTAATTAAAGTGGCTATTACATAAAGAGAGGAAAAATAAAAAAAAAACCCAAAAATCAAACGTTTTTGCCATTTAAGTTGTGTTTGTGTTTGAATACAGATTGTTTATATGATTTGTGTGAGTGTGTACGTACACTTTAGAAACGTAGAAACGTCGTCGGGGTCACCACAATCGCGCTATATATAAAATAAAATGGTAAAACAGCTTAACTAATTGTAAGTGGTTAAAAATTTTTAGACACATTTCATGTGTCTTTTAACACCACTTAAGCATTTATTATGTATGTCTTTTCTCTTGGGGTTGTTTGTTGTTGTTGTTTGTTGTTGTCGTTGTCTCTTTGCATGCAAATTAAAGCAATTATGTGTAAAACACAGATTTAATGATGATTTAATTTTCGCACAACAATCGCATATTGTTATATGTATGTATGAGGAAAATTATATGGCTGTAGGGCACAAAAAAAAAAAAGAAAAAACTAAAATAATAAAAAAAAAACAAAAACAAAAACAAAGCAACATTTCTCATATATGTTAACACTAAATTACAGTGCAGGCGCAAGTGAAGCTTTTTTCTGTCTCTTTTCTGTTTTTTTTTCCTTCTTTTTTTTTTTTTTTTTTTTTTTTTTTTTTTGGTTTAGCCAATTTAAGAGTTTTGACTTTTGCCATAGAGGTAAACCTCGCTTACATATGCGTATCAACTTGTCGTCGTCGTGGGCAACCTTGCGTTGAGACAAATTTGGCAAAAACAACTCAGCAGCTGTTTGTGTGCTATACTCGAATGATGCTGAGATACTCAGATGATGATGATGATGATGATGATGATGATCATTATCATAATGATGTTGCACTTGAAGGCGGACAAGTGACGAAAGACAGCAACCAGTGAGGGAGGATGGAGGAAAGAGGAATAGAAGGAGAGTGGGAGGGAGGGAGGTAGGGCGATAGGGAGAGGGTAACAATATTAAGAGTTATGTACATACATACATATGTACATATGTGTGTGTGCGTGTGTGTGTGTGTGTGTGGCAGTCTCCTTTTGTTAATTTACTTGTACTTCAGGTTGCAGGTGCGTGTTTGTCTGTCTGTCTGTCTGTATGTCGGTCTGTCTGTCTGTCTCTCTGTATGTTTGTCGGCCTGTTGATGACATAATTTTCATGGCTTATTAAAAAAGCGTTAAGAGAATAGCTAGAGAGCACTGCTTAAAATGTTACTTGGCCTAGAGGTTTGCGAGTAGAATTCTCGAGTTCAATTTACCGAGTTCAATGAAACACAATTTATGTATGTACATTGTCTACGTGTAATAAATAATACATATATATATATATTTGCTTATTTAGTCGGTTACGAGATATGAAACTTTGTACCAAAATGTTAAGGTTTTATATGGAATATAGCAAGGACATTAGCATAATTATCTTATTGAGATTTTTGGACTTATGAAGGTCATGTCAGTTGAGTTATCTGCATGCAAGGATATGGAGTTTGGTCAAAGGGGGGGTGGTCTAAGAGGGATAGTGGGGGCTTCCTAGGGTATTCGGGTACTAGAAACATGTTCAATCTTAAATTATCCTCAGGGGCTTTCTAGGGTATTCGAGTTTTAAAGAAATGTTCTATCTTAAATCATCATCGTCATTTGTTATGAAATCAGTTGAAAAATAGTTTTCAAAGATAATTTCTAATCATATAATGATTTATGATGATGATGTGATTATCATAATGATTGATTAAAGAATATGATTATTATGATAATATTCTTATAAGATTCAATAAAAATTTGAAATCTTTTTTAACAATTTATTATAATGATATTCTAATAGATTTTAATAAAAAAAAATTGAAATCTATTTTAACAATTTATTATAATGATATTCTTATAGAATTTTATAAAAAAAAATTGAAATCTTTTTTAACAGTTTATTTTAATATTCTTATAAAATTTAATAAAAATTGCAAATTTATTTTAAAAATTTATTATAATGAAGATCTAAAGATTGGGATTGAAATTTACCTACCAATACTGCAGAAAAAATATATATATACATATGTATAAACTTTTCTATATAAATTTTGCCTTTGGTATAATCTAGGATTGAGGGAATCCCTCTCTAGTCTTGGGTAGAAAATATTACACATACAAACTTTCTCTAGATAGTCTTAAATATAAAATATTACATACACTACTCTCTAAGGATATAGAAATCTACACTAATCCTCTTTGATTTAAAAAAGTCTAGTTCTAAAAAATTACGACCTACCATTTGATTTTTTTTGCTTACAAATTTTAAAGATATTTTCCCACAGATATACTATCCTCTTATATATATATATATATATATGTATATTATACAATTGTTATTTCATTCTCTAATGTTGTAATTTTTTCCTACCGCTAGATGTCGCTCCATTGAATTAACTTTTTACATAGCTCTAACGGTTTTATATAACATTGAATTGATTGTCTCTTTGCCGCTCAAGCCGTTCGCTCTTTTTATTATGATTATTCTTTAATTTCCCCTTGAGAGTAGACAAATTATTACGTATTACTGTTTTTAATGAGCTCATACATTTTTAATTAATTAATTTAATTAGCAAAATTTTTGCTACATTTCCTACTCTCTTTTGATGTCTGGCTTTATATCTTTCTGTTTACCTGATGGCTATTATATATACATATATATATATATATATATATATGTGTATATTTGTTTGTATGTATTTATTTTTATATTTATGTGGTCGTCGGTTGACGTCGGGTAACTACTCTACTTTATTCCCATCGAAAATTATAAACCAACTGGTTTTATTAAATACAAAAATTTTTTTTACTCTCGTGCCATCCATCTATCCTCCCGTCTTCCCCTCCTCCCCCTAATCCCACTGATCTCACAGTTGTGCGACGACCCGACCCTTGTTGCTACTGCTATTAAAATGCCATTTATGCTTTTTTATTGTTTGATAAATTAATCATTTGCATATTTCATTATATTATATACTGGTCGAGCTAAAAAAAAAAAAGAAAAATGAAGAAAAAGAAACTTAATTAATAAGTCTCTCCATTTTGGCAAATCTGAGTCTAAAGTCTTACAGTCTCTTGGTGTATCTCGAGTGTGCCTGTGTGTGTGTGTCTACCCACAATTTCGCACTATTTTTGCGTTTTCTGTGACATTGGCGTAGGCGCGCAGCAGTCGCTTTTTGCTGCTACTCGGAGATTTGTATCTTGTATTTACTTTTTTTTTCCAAAGTAGATTTTGTTTTTAGCTTCAGTCAGGTTCTTTGCCTGCTTGGCATTGGTTGTGTACATACATCTATATACATATATATATATATACATATATAAACAATATATTGAAAGCGCGTTTGTTGGCACATTAACAAGACAAAAAAAAAAAATACAAAAAAGATGAAATATTAAAGAATACAAAAATTTTAAACTTAAAATTGGAATTGGGTAAATGGAGTTGTTGATCGATCGCAAATCAAAACTGCGAGTAGAAGAGGGGTGGAGGGGATAACTTCAGTTTGTCGCTTTTAAGAAAAATCACTTGAAATTGCAGACGATTGCGTCATTTGTTTATCGAAATTGTGTATTGAAATGAGTCGCAGATTATTTTTAGAGCTCTTTTGTGGTTATTGTTGCTTTTGCTGTTTTGTTATTTGTTGACAGCTTCAGCTAAAGAGCGGAGTGAGAGAGAGAGGGGAGAGGGGAAAACAAGTTTGTCGCTTATGTTGTTATGGAATAAACCGCGGCCATTCTTTAGCGAAAGTTTTTGCCAATTTTTTTTTTTCTATATATATTTTGTTATTTGTTTATTTGTGTGTTTGGGCCAAGCACTTTACTTCAATCTTTACACACACACACACACTCACACCCATATACAACAATTCAAGCATTCTCAACAATTTTAATTGGTTAACTTTCGTGGTACAGTCGACATGTCTGTAAGTCTAGTTTAGGCCAAGCCTAGTTAAAGGAATCGGAAAGCCTATTTGCATTTCAAGGACGCGGCTTGAGCTTTTGATGTGAGGGGCCAAGACAAGACGACTGAGAATGTCTATATGAGAGAGAGAGAGAGAGAGAGGGAGAGGGAGAGAGGGAGAGACTGGACCCACAAACGATAAGCATTAAATTATTTCCAAAGATCGAACCGAAGAGAGACCGACAAATGAAATTGAAAGTGCGCTGGTTAATTGAAATGCCTTAAGGGGCCAGGGACAAGAAAGAGCAGGAGCAGCTCTAGACCTAGGCCTAGTCTAGTAGATATATCCTTGGTTCAGTTCATTAGCTCACTAAAAAAAAAAAAAAAAAAAAAATAGCTAAGAATATAAGCATAAAAGCGGTAGCGGGTGAAATCCCATTTAGCTTATCTAAAGAAACGACTATAAAGCATTCTTTTGACTTTAAAGAAAAAGAAGAGAAACAACAACAAAAAAAAAACCAAAAAATAAACCAAAAAGTCAGCTGTATATAACATCTTTGTGTACGCTACTATTTGGACATGAATTTTTGTGGTTTTTGTGGCTTTTTTTTTTTTTTTTGGTGTGCTATAAACTTAATAAAGACGAGACATGCTACTAAGGATCGGTCGCTATATACATTGAAGTGAAAGTCGTTCTATGTACCGAAATAATATTTATCGTAATATATGATACATATATATATATGTATATGTATATGGACTTGGTCAGTATGTTGTTGTCCAAAATTGAATTGATGCTCGAACTCACCTTGACTATCACGACAAGCAAATTATGAACAAAAAAAAAAACCGGAACCACTTGCAACCAGTTGCCGCAGCTCTTGAGGAAAAGTGGTTCAGATTTCTTATCGTAATTGTAAACCTCCCCCTACCTAAGCCCCGCTATTCGCAAAAACACAAAAAAAATGATTTTCTTTTTTTTTTTCGTTTTTACTTATTTCTTCTTTCTTTATGCGTTTTGTTTTTGACTCTGAGCAAATCATAGAGCCCGGCGGAGATTTTTTTCTTCAGGTTTTTTTTTTTTTTTTTTTTTTTGGATCACTGATTAGATTAATGAATGGCTTTCAGCGGGAAATCAAGTTGGCAATAAAGAGAAGCAAAAAAATAGCCCCTGAATGCTCTCTGGGAATGCATCGTTTACGGTTACACGACATTGAGTTAAGTTTCAGCTTTAGCTTTAGTTTTAGTTTCAGTCAACTGTCGTTTTAGTGCAATTTATGTTTTCCTGTTACCAAAAAAAAAAAGAAAAAAAAACAGTGGAGGGTGGGGGAGGAGAGAGGAGGCCAACAAGATCTTGCTTGGGCTTGAGGAAAGCAACATTTTTCTTGTTTCTTACCTTGACACATATCGGGCTGACAGTTGATCCCTCTCATGGCTTGTGGTTTCTTTCTTTTTTTTTTTTCTTTTCCCATTTTTTTTCTCTTTTTTTTTTTGTTTCGTTTTTTAAAGGGGGCAGTTGGTTCTCTTTTTTTTTTTTTGGTTTAAATGGTTTTCGATTAGTAGCTTAAACAATTTAAATTTTGAACCACGCCCCTATACATGTCATTATTCATTTGTTTGTGCTTGCTGCTGAATTGTGGGTGTGGCTCTTAGTTAAATGTGACAGATTGTGCAGGTGAATGGACAAATACAATTGTCCAGTGACAAGGTCAAAAAAAAAAAAAAAAAAAAGCAAAAGCCACTTGCATAGCAAAAAAACCTCTTAAACATTTAAGAATCGAGTTAATCTCTCCGTCAGAATACTATAAAAAAAATACCCCGAGGCTTCTTAACTCTCAAAGAGTGAAAGAAATGAAGATCACGCATCGTTTGGGGCCAACAGCAGCAGCAGCAGCAGCAACAATCTTGTTTTCATGATGAGGCTATGGCACGTTTTTTCTTTTATCTTCTTGTTGTTGCTGTTGTTGTTGTTGTTATTATTGTTGTTTTCGGCGTATTAAATAATAATGATTATGAAAAAAGAGAAAAAAAAAAGTGAGGAAGTGGAAGAATCTTTATGAGATAGATCGACGATGAGACTATGGCCATTAGCGCTTACAGCGCCCGATTACAGACTACAAAGATACAAAACGAAAAGAGAAGAAGACGTGGGCCAGGCTAAAACTCACAGATTCATTGTTAGCTGGCAAACTGACTAACTGACTGACTGAATGGTGGACTGAACTGGGTCTACTGGTATCTACCTTATTTAGCAATGGCAGCTGACTTTGACTTGTGCTTGGTGGTGGTTGCCAATTCACACTTCTTTCTATCTGGCAGTTGTTTTAGGCCAAACAGCTGCTGCTGCTGCTGCTGTTGGCTAAAAAGATATAGTATTACATCATCAGTCAAGCTAATGTGCTAATTGTCATTACATGAATGTTAACTTGTTTTTTTTTTTCTTTGATTTATGTTAAACATTTATGATCCTTTTACAGGTAAACGTCCTAGTGACTTGGAGAGCTATCATCAGTTACCACCTGACATTGATCCTGAGGATATACGCAAGGAGGCTGCTTTGGTTATAGCACAGGCGGGCAGACATCAAAGTAAGGCAGATAACGTTGATAATATACAAACATTTCGGGCAAAACAGAAGCGACAACAACAACAGCAACAACAACAACAACAGAATAACACCGATTCTCAACGATTTCATTCATTGCCCACGAGACGTAAGAAGGGTAAACCAGTGACCCGTAGTGCCAGTGACGCATCAACTAAAAAACCATCAAACAGTAAACGACCCTCGATCTTTGGTCTATTCAGTCGTAAGAGTGATATAAATGTTAATCAATTGGATAGAGATCCACGCTTTGATGATGTTGGAGCCAGGCGTTTAGTCCGTAGTAAAAGTGATGTGGGTAGCAATAATAGTCAACGTAAAAATCCAACAGATTCAACTCAATCAACAAGATTAGCTGCTAAGAAGACAGATACATTAGCGAACGCCTCTTCCAAGCAACAGCTTAGTCCCATTATAGAGCAATCACAAAGGGAAGAATTCTTTGAAAAGGATTATTTTCGAGAGCGTGAAAGACGTAAATCGGATGCTATTACATTGCGTGAGAAGGATGAAAGCGGTCGCGGTTTAAATGAACTGCTCGCCCGGAGTCGTTCCAAAGCGGAATTAGACGGTCCCCTATTAAAGTCCAAGCCCACACAATCGAATTCTAGTAAAGTTGGTCCCACCTCCATATCGGCGGGTATACGTGATCGCATTGAGATATTGAAAGCCAAATCCAACGAGAATATGCATAGCTCTCAACAGCCAGCGGAGCGTTTGCCTCTAACCAAGGGGCGTACTGTGGATGGCCTAGTCAAAAGGTTGTCCATGGAACGTTTCTCACCACAGCCAGTAATTAGTCAGCCGGCCTTTTCATATATACGGCCCAATGAGGGCATCACCTATGCCCAGCTCGATCTCAGTGACGAGCAACAGTCTCAGTTTCATCAACATCAACAGCAACAGCAGGAACGTTCACCTCCGCGACCACCAAGAGCCCAGGATAGATCCCAATTTAGGTCTGGCAGCGGTAGCTATTCGCCCACACAAAATGGTAATCCCATAACCACACGAATGGGTAACTCTCATTCACCTTCACCATGGCAGCAATTAAGTCCACGAAATCTTAGTGATGAGGATGAGGGTTTGGGTTTCGAGACACGTAAGGTATATTACGAGGATGAGTATGGCAAAAGAGAACGTGAGCCACCGATTGTGCCTGTTATACGTAGCGTAAGCCCAGCTCCATATTTGGATAATTTGGGCTATAGACGAGCACAGCTTGAGAATCGTATATTAACACGTCGATTTGGTGAAACAAATGGGCAGCCAACGACACTGGAACGTCAGCGAGCCTACCTCAGTCCCGAAAGGGAGCGTTCGGTTCCATTGGATATTAGTCCCAAAACGGAAAAGACATCACGTTATCGTCACACTAAATACTATGATGATGGCCATGGTGGTGTTAAGGAGACCTATGTAAGAGAAACACAAACAGATGGCCAAATACGAGAGTCTAGACATCGTGAACGTGTGTCTGCATCACAGCCAAGATATACAGAGCGTGACTATAATTCAGCCGAGAGATTGGAACAGGAACCGAAAAGTTTAGACTCTCAACTGACAGATCAGTATAGATCATCGCCAGAGTTGAGAAATAACCAACAGTTGCCTCATCATCAGCAGCAGCAGCAGCAACAACAACAACAACAACATCATCAATTACCCTCGGATTATTGGCAAAGTAGCCTGAAGAGGGATAAGTTACAGCAACGTAGCTTCGATAAGGGAGATTCTGGCATAGAGAATGATTTTCGTAAAGAATCATTCAATGGAGACATAACCTCAAGGTAAGAAAGAATTCTGTCTGTCATTCTTTATTTGAAATATTTTGTTTTTGGTTTTTTTTTTTTTAGATGGCGCAAACGCACAACCCTCGATGACATACGTGTCTGTGAGTCTTTTTTGCGTAAAGAGCGACGGGAGAGCGCTCAGCAGCAGCGTCAATTGCAACGTCAGCAGGCGATACCCACGCGTTTGCGTCGCGAACATAGCTATGTCTATCGCGAACGGTCGATAGATGATGGCTCTCATTTTGATCCCCATTTGGATAAGTATCCCATAGCTACTAGCACATTGAGACGTCGTGAAAAGTCCCAGTCACGCGATGATTCGAGCACCTTGAAACGCAATAAGAAACTGGGTGGCTTTGAGAAGGTCAAACAGCTATTTACGGGCAATAGTGGTGGTGGTAATGGCGGTGGTAGTGGTCGTAGCAGTGCCAGTAATGTATCAAGTAGTCGTAAGGATACCCAGTCAAGGCTGACCAATGGCAATGACAGTACGTTGAGCCGTCGCGACAAAGAAAAGGAGAAGGAGAGGGAGAAGGAACGCTATATGGTTAGGGAAGATGAGATGCGTTCGCGTTATCGTGAACATCATGCCCATAACGAAGAGACCTCACGCGAACCAAAGGTGAGTCAAGAAATCTTCTCATCTCATTTGGCACAGATACAAAGTAATTATTAATGAAAGCAAAAAAAAAAAAAAAGAAAAAAAAAGAAAAAAACAAAATATGTATATAGAAATTAAACATAAAGTTATAGAGATCCGGGCTTTTCTTGGTCAGTACTTAATGTCCAATTGATGTTTCAAAAGAAGTTCGTTAACCCCTTAGATTATTAATAATGAATTAATGAAGACTTGCTTTTTTTTTTACCCCCTATTTTTTTTTTTTTTTTTTTTTAAGTAAATACAATTGTTTTTTTACCACACTTCCTGGCCTGGCCTGGCCTGGTCTGGTCTGGTTTGTTCTATTTAGTTCTCAATGATTTGTTTTTTTTTTTTGTGGTTGTTGTTTTTGTGGGCGTTCCATTGGCCAAAATTGGTGCCATGACAACGTCACGTCCACTTTCAGGCACATCTAATCAAATCGCCCCGAGACCCATAAAGAATTCTAGGTTTAAATCATAAACGCTTCGCCAAATCGAGCTGAAAACTATTCAGCGACGAGGCGTGAGCAAAAAAAAAAAAAAAAAATATATATATAAAAAGAACAAAAAAAGCTCAACGAGGATGGCAATGCCCACGCAGCAGCAATAGCAAATAGCAACAACAGAAACAGCTGCCAGTCAGTCACTAAGTCAGTCAGTCAGTTTGTCAGTTTGTCAGTTTGTCAGTTTGCCAGTTTGGTGTTTGTTGTTTATTCTGTCACTGGGCTCACAAATTAAGAAAGCTGACAGCGAAACGACAAACGCGTCAACTTGAAGCTAGAAAATTTTTATTCAAAATATGTAAAATGTTTTGCTTAGCTACCAACAACACAAACCATAGCTTGCATATTGCACAAGCACAGCAGCAACATCAGCAACATCAAAAGCAACAGCAACAGCAACATCAGCAACAGCAACAGCAACAGCAACAACTTAGTTAGTTAATTTGAAATGCTTGAGCGAATTTCTTGGCCAGACCTTGGACTGCATTCTAATAGAGGGAGATGGGTTTTCTGGGGGTGGCCAACGGATGTGCTGTGGGCGGTAGCATCAAGCGTATCTTATCTTTGAAAAAAAAAAACAAAAAATTACCAAAGATTATCAGACATCTCTTAACTCCCCTTGTCTACATTCTTTTTGTATGCCATAAATTTTCATATCCTACAGGAGCGAGCATTCATTG
Source organism: Drosophila sturtevanti (assembly GCA_018150375.1). Classification (NCBI taxonomy): domain Eukaryota; kingdom Metazoa; phylum Arthropoda; class Insecta; order Diptera; family Drosophilidae; genus Drosophila; species Drosophila sturtevanti. Next base: position 1,098,883 of record JAECWJ010000317.1, read on the forward strand.
TGTTTAAGCTTATTGAAAAACGAACGCATAATATAATCTTGCATATATATATATATGTATATATGTATATATCCTCAACTAAAAGGTGTGGTCGCACCTTTGTCAGAATTTGGCCATAAAATGCCAAAAACGAAAAGCCGCCCAAAGTCTTTCAAAGAAATCAAACAAAATGAAAGAAAAAAAAAAAAAAAATTAAAGAAAAATTTTAAGTGCTGCCAGCACATTTATTTTCAAAGATTCTACCAAAAGAGAGAGAGAGAGAGAGAAAAAAAGCAAGAATCAAAAATGTATAATAAAAAATGTGTCAATTTGGTTTGTTAGTTAATTTATGGGGGTGCCTCAGCTTGGTCATAAACTATATTAGCTTTGGCATATTTGAATTTTTAATTATTTAGTTTCAGTTAAGAATTTTTATTTTATTTGATTTAATTTTTTTTTTTTAATTTTTTTTCGTTTTGTTAGTGGGTGCGTAAGCATTTTCAAATTTATTTATTTTTTATTTTATTATTTAAGCTTGAATTTGTCTTTGTTCCACATTCCATTTAGAATCGTGTTTTGTGTTTTGTTGCAACAACAACAACAACAACAACAAGGGCTCACAATTCCAACCACAAGTGGGGCAACGTTTCAATTTCAAACAAAAATAGCAAAAAAAAAAACAAGTTTGCTTTTGGCAATGTGAGTGCCGACCGCCCCCTCAAACAAAACCACAAAACGATGCAAACGACGGACTCGTGCAGCAAAAAGGCCACCTGCCCCATATTGTATGAGTGTGTGTGTGTGTGTTTGTGTGGTGCAACCTGTTGCAATGTCGTCTAACCTTTGACCCCTTAGTCATTTGTTTATAAATATATTAATCCGTAACAATCTTTTCTCTTTCTTTTCTTTTCTTTTCTTTTCTCTTTTCCTTTAGACTATCGACATCTCTATGCGACGTCGTCTGTCGACACCAAAAGCTAGTCCATTGCTAATTAAACGCAATTCCGAGGATAAGCCAGCTAAATTAAAGCAAAAGGAGTCAACAACTCCATTGGTCAAGACCAGCTGGTTCAAGTCATTGGATCGTCGTGCCAAGAGTAGTCCCAAGGAACAGGTGAGTTCCCATGAGAAGACAATCAAGAAAAATAAAAAAAAAACGAATCTTATACTCTCTCTCTCTCTCTCTCCATCTCTCTCTCCCTATCTCTCTCTTTCATAATGTCTCTCTTTAGCTTAATGTGTCTGTAAATGGACATAGCGAGGCGACTACATCCAGTTTAAAGAGAACTAAACGAAATGCTCCAACTGCTCCGGCCAAGAATTTGCGTTTCTTTGGTGATACCGATTTAGATTCAAATCCTCCAACCATATCCAAGGCCAGCAGCATGCCCAGGTTCAATCTTTTTTCTCTCCTTCTTTCTTTTTCAAATTTTAATTTTGCTTGTTTTTTTTTGTTAGGAGTCGACCACCATTAGCTTCTAAGCACTCTCAGAGTGCCTATAATTTGGATCGTAGTCCTCCGCCGCCATCGCGTGACTATCGGCACACACTGTCCTCGGGACAAAGGGTTCAGCAATCTAGTTCTAGTTCGAATCGTCAACGTGCCAGCTCTATGCAACATTTGGATAATGATGGCAGCGATGAGGTTGACTTCCGTAAACGACGTCATTATTCACGTTCACGTGAACTGCACGATATATCGGAGAGCGGTTCGGAGCCAGAGCCAGTTACAATTGATCGTCATAAGCGTGGCAGTAGCATTCCCAATCAACGTGCCATGTCGCTAGAGAGGAATAATGAAAGATCGGCACATTTGCTAGGTCCTCCAAAACCAGCACGTAGTGCCGAGCGACGTGGTTTGGTACAGGACTCGAACTTTGGCAGGTAATTTGTTGGAAAGGGTATGTAATGGTTGGAAATATTACTAACTAAATATTCTTTACGTAGGGATCGTTATCCTGCCGAAAGTTCTGGCACTGAGGGTGAATCCAGTTTAAATAGTCAAAGGAGTGTGGTTTATTTACATGCCACCACAGTGGGTGATATACCACAGCCATATAATTTGCGTCATCGTTCAATGTCACGGGATGATCTACGCAAAGCTGGTTCCTCCACAACGGGAGGAGCCAAGGGCAAACAGGAACCATTACAACCCATGACAAGGACCGTATCACGTTCCGTATCCATGTTGGCGCCTTGGAAACCGAAACATATAAGCGAGGGTTACGAAATAAATTACTCACAGGAGCAAAATAAGCGGGTAAATTATTTGAAATTTCCATCTCACTATATGCTCTGCATATCTATAATCCGGTTTTTTTTGTAGATGTCAACGTTGCCACGTAAACCGCCGCCACATAATGGTGTCAGCAGTGCCAGTGCCACAATGAGCCGTGTGGGTAGAAAGAGCAATCATCCGACACCAATGCGACGTCATCACAATGGCAATGTAAATGGCTATCAAATTGATTTGGAGCGTCCACCACCGCCTCGTTCCCTGCTATCTGCATCGAATTTACGCAGCGCCAAGACAAAATAAAAGATTGATCCTCCTCCTCCTCCTCCTCCTCCTCCTCCGTCTAATCCTTATTCTTGGTTGGTGCTAATTGCTAAAACCAATCGAAATGGTATTGTTTTTTTTTCTTTTTAAAATTCATATTATTCTGATCAAATATGCTAAAAAAAAAAATTGGAGAGGAGAAGGAGGAGGAGGAGGAGGAGTATATGTCGGATTTGTCATATTATATGTATACATACGTGTTATTTAGGATCGATCACTTTAACATTTTTTGTTGCAATTCTCGTCATATTTTTAAAAATGTGAAATGTAAAACGTATTCCAGTAATAATTATAAAATATTAATAAATTTACAACAAATCTTAACTTAAACGAACAATGCGTTTCAAACTTTAGCCAAGACACAAACCAAACACACACACACTCTCTCTCTCTGCAATGGCTGTCAAACTGATTGACATTGAATGACACTAAAACTGTATGCTGGAAGTTCTTTTAATTTATTTAGACACATTCGTCTCCTTTTGTGTGTGTGTGTGTGTGTGTGTGTGAGTTTTGCAATGTTTTTGATGCAACAAACAACAACAAAAAAATTATAAAAAATGAGAAACAACAACAAGAGGAGCAGCAGCAACAAAAAAGTAAGAAAAAGAACAACGATATATAAATTATTTTTCACGCAGCTAATAAATTATTCGCAGAACTCTTCGCCCCCCTCCTCTACCGTCCCGCATTATCGCCCCGCTTCACCCCTTCGGCCAAAAACACATTTCCGTTCTTACAGCTTTCAACACGCTGTTTGGGGCAACTTTCGCTAGCTGCATTTTCAAGGATAATTGCAAAAAATAGAAGGGACTAAGCTTGCAGCAAGTTTTTGGCCTTAAAATCGCTTCGACTTTAGTTCGAGCTGATGAGACAGAGGAGGCAAGGGGCAAAGGGAGAAGAAGAGAATCATGAAGGGTAGCGCCAAGGAAATGGAGCTGTGGCCCGTGGCATTTCAAAGTTCAGCAATAAATTTATAACTTAGCTTCGGGCATTTGCTTGCTTCTCTTTTTTTTTTGTTTTCGTCTCTTCGTTCTTTTCATTTTTTTCTGTTTCTTTTTACCAAGTGGAGGATGTTGAGCGAAAATATGCAAGAAAATAAACACAGAGCGAGAGAGAGAGAGGGTGTGGGCGGAGGGCAGGCAAAGAAGAAATAATGAAAAAAGTGCCGAGAATATTTTCTTCGAGCAAATAAGATTTATTTGCTTTACTTCACTTCTCGATATAAAACACTAAAAATAAAAATAAATAAACAAAAAATACAAAAAAAAAGAGAAAACACAGGAAAAAAAAACAGAAAAGTAAGTGCAAAGATAGACGCCCAAAGCGTGTTAATCCGGCCCATCCATTTAATCAACACCTGATGTCATCCAGTTAGCCACGCCCCCCAATACAATTTGTTAATAATGATGACCCTTTAACATGTTGACATATCATAAGAATGACACGCACAATGATGCACCTGCCCCAGATGGTAAACAGGTCGCATACATTAACTTATTGCTCCTCAAAGACAATCTGTCATCGACTTACTACTCCCATTTCCATATCCATATCTTCTTTTTCTTCCTTCCTCTCTCTCTCTTTCTCTATCTCTTTCTTTGCATTTTATATGTCATGTGGGAGCGGGTGAGGTTCTTTTCAATTATCCTAAGTAATTGAATGCATTGCAAAAGAACTAAAAAAAAAAAAAAAGAAAAGAAGAAAAAGAAGCAACAAAAAAGTGCAACAAGTCGTGCAGTAAATGTGATTAAGAGATCACATTTTATGGTAAAAGAAGAAAAATTGTGCAAAATATTGCCATTACATCGAGCTGTGCGTTGCAGTGCAGTAAGCCTCTTATTCTATCAAAAAAAGGCTAAAATTACCACCCTCAACCGCCCCCATCCCCGGCTTTTTTTTTTTTTGCTATATGCCAACATATTTCATGTTGTAAATTGTCTAATATGCATACATAGTTACAATATTTATGTTTGTAAGTATGTTGCATGTGCAACGTTCATCACTGGCAGAAAGATATCAATTAGATTTTTGTCCCTTTATGTCTACTGATTTCCATATGGAATCTGTCCATAAGATGTCTTCAGAGATGGAAGCGTGCAAACATAATGAAAATCTATTTAAAATGCTGATGACATATATATAAATATATAAAGATACATATATGTAGGTATAATTACATATATAAATTATTAAACAATTAAGTAGGTTTAGTTATAAAATAATAATAGATACGATTAAAAGCCTGCATGAGTGATAAAAAAGAGACATCTATAATACATAGTATTAACTTTAATAAATGAAAATATAAATAAAAAAAATATTTTAATAATTTCTATGTACAAGGAATATAAATAAAAAAAAGTATTTCAATAATTTTTATGTACAAAGAATATAAATAAAATATTTTAATAATTTTTATGTACAAAAAATATTTTAATAATTTTTATGTACAAAGAATATGAATAAAAAAATATTTTGATAATTTTTATGTGCAAAGAATATAAATAAAAAAAATTATTTCAATAATTTCTATGTACAAATAATATAAAAAAATATTTTAATAATTTTTATGTACAAAGAATACAAAAAAAAATATTTTAATAATTTTTATACATATAATTTACTAGTCGAATTATATAATATTCGAACGAAAAAAAAAACAAATAAATAATAGAAAAATTGATTGGCAAAACAATGTAAGCCAGAAGTCTTACCCAAGTTCAACAAGTCCGATCGTTCCTATGGAAACTAAATGATATAGTTAACGCATTCTAATAAAACTTAGTTAAAATATTAAAAAGTATATTAAAACAATAAGTACTAAATTTAGTAACATTTGCTTAAAAAAGAACAGATCTTTTTATATTAAAAGTTATTCTCGATCGATTGTCATTATGGAAGCTATATGATATAGTGGTCCAAAGGGGATGATTCTGAGATATTTAATACCTGGAGTAAAAAGAATTATATTTGCAACAATTTAGATCGGTAGATTAAAAGGTCTCCGAGGAGATCGAGTTCATCCATATAGAAAGATCAAGAATATTTGTACTAATTATAGTCAGAGATATTTCCTTTCTGACATTGCAAACATCTGCCGAATATTAAAGTTATCAACCAGTAACAAGTCCTTTCTATGAGATATATATAATATTGCTTTACTTATTTGACTATACATATCCCATTTAAAGAAAATTTAGAATACATATAATTAAGCAAATCTGTAATATTTAAACAGATTAATCGCTTATATATTATATTTTATAATACTTTAGAAATTATAAAATATTTTTATAGTTTTCTTTTACTTCTCATTTCATCATAGAAAACCTTTTCATATTCACTTTAAATTCATATATAATTCAATCACGGCCCCATCACAAGTGCACAGATTGAACATTCCATTCCCCCCCCTTAGCCAACATACATACATATATACATATATAGAGATAGTTAAAGGAGATATTGTAGCATAAGAATGGGGGTTATAGGAGGATCTATCTAACGGTAAAGGCATGCGTGCCATATTGGCCAATAGATTTCGATTTGCGAGAATTTCCAAATGCATGCCACGTAATTGAAACTCTTGATTTTTCCAATTAATTAAATGGTTTTGTCACGACCATACTGAAAACAGACAGGGCAAAGGGACCAAGTATGTATATATATATATATATATATGGCAATGAGAAGTGGGTGTGGTGAGTTGGAGGAGCTTGTGCTGCTGCTGCTGATGCTGTTGATGCTGCTTAATGAGGCGAGTTGCCGCGGCGAAAATGAATAGCAATTTTAATTAGCTGTATATCTATCAAGTGGAATTTATATATACATATATATATATATATCTATACAGATATATATATAAATAAAATAAATTAAATTTAAATTTGTAAATTGGCATGGCAATGAGACTAAAAAAAAATAATAACAATGCTTAAAAAAAAGCGAAAAAAAAAAACAGAACAAATGCAAATTATGAATTATCCGTATATTAAGTATTTGGCTTTGGCTTTATGAAAATGATTAAAAAAACAAAACTCTTTCTTAATATGCTAAAGTTCATATACCCTTATGTAAATTAATGAAAATTAAAGATTAAATTTAATTGAAAATTTTAAAATAATAAGTATACGCCATGTAGCTCAAGAGTCGAAAATGTTCAACTTTTTGTAACTTTTTCACACTTCGATTCTTGGAATATCTTTCTAGAGAAAAGACTAAATGATCGCCAAGACATTTTAGTCGAGTAATAGAGAGTATCTTAAATAAAGATACTAAATAAATATATAAAAATCTGAACTTTACCAGCTGAGAATGGAGCTTTTCGAACCCCAGAATACATTCATGTTCGATCGGAAATAGTTTTAGTTAAAAAAAAATTTTATTTTCTTTATTGAAATCAAATCTAATGATTGCAGAAGTTGGCTTATTGGCTTTAAATATAAGATAACTTTTACTTTTTCTATATAAAGATTAGTATATATACTAACTATATGGAATTGGTATATGTACTAACATAAATAAGTTATTATATATATAAAATATAATACAAATATAAGAAAAATTTGCTTAAACAAAAAAACTCTCCATTTAATTTATAGCCGAAAAGTAGAATTAAAGTCAATAGAAAAACGATTGATATTATGATAAATGTATGTGTATATATATATTAGAAAATCAATAGGAAAACGATTGATACTATGATATATGTATATATATATATTAGAAAATCAATAGAAAAGCGATTGATCTTATGATATACATATATGTATATGTATATATATATTAGACAGCTGATCAGCTAGATTTTAATGAGCAAAATCAACTATTAAGTACCTATATATTAATCTATAAATACATTGAATTAACAATATATCAATAATAATAATATGTTTTTTATTTTTATTTTATTTATATAGATAGGCTTAATTAAAATTAAATCTAACATATGATTAGAGCACTGGCTGCTAAGATCTTCGGCTCGAATAATAATATGTGTTACTATATGTAGTCTAATATATATAATTATAATTATAAGTATAATTTTAACAAATAAACAACTTTAAAAAAGTTGAAATTTTTTTATCATTCAGTTGATAAATTGCTTTATATATATTATATTAGTATACATAGCCAAGCGAAAGGGTATAGAAAATATACAACAAATATAGCGAATAAAATTACATTTGAAATATTAAATAAATCGATTCGAACCCATAGCATAACGAACCGGAGCCTTTGGCAAACGAATTTATAACTCTTTATATTTCAATTGATGGCTTTAAATTTATCCACAGGCAAATGATGTTGACAATTATGGATTAAATGTGTCAATAATGGTCCCACACTTTCAACATAATATATATACATATATATTCAACCAGAAGACAGACTGGACAAATCCAGGCATACTGAGCTGATGCGCCCCATGCCCAAATACCATGCCATGATGCCAGAATGTTGACAAATTGATGCCAGGTATCGAATGATATGGATATAACAGGATATAATAATACATACATACTTTTCACTATATATATACTATATATACTTTATATATACATTGTTCTTGCACACTCACACATAGCCAAAATAAAATGAAAATGCTTTGGCTATGGCCCACTTAATTAATGTCTAACATTTTTCGAATTAATGTATTCCCACTTGAGGCATAGTTGAGGATAAATTGCCAGACATTGATGCGAGATGGTGAGAATTGATCGGAATGACTGAGGATTGGGTTATAGACAAACACGGAGGCATTCAGTCAGATATATATATATATATATATATATGCCGACCAGTTTAGTTGTTGAATGTTGTAGCTGGTTGGCTGGCTATGTGGTTATTGCTGGCTGTGGTTTTTAGGCGAGACGAAACCCATCGACAAATAGTCAGACTGTCAGACAGAGGGACCAGAGTCTGGAGAGAGAGAGTTTAATAATAATTTCAATTTGGTTTTGTTCACATTTCAATGCAAATATTTACATACATATGCATAAATTGCTTTTCAAAATCGGTCTGGGGCCTGGTTCACATACAAATTAAATGTTCAATTGTGTAAATAATTAATTTTTGCAAATTTAATTACCGAACAAGGAGCCTTAAACCCAAACAAAAAAAAAAAAAAAAAAGAGAGAGAAAGAAGGAAAACAATATTTCTCCATACGAATAGCAAACAACAAAGCCATAAAGTTAACAATCCGGGCTTTATCTTGGCCAAGGGAACAGCAAGCAAGTCAGAAAAACAACAAAGAAAAAAAAAAATTGAAATTCTGACAGAAATTTGCATATGTACATATGTATATATATATATATATATATGTATAGGGAGTAAAAACAACAACACGAATTACCAATTAATTTTCGCTTTTGGGCCTCATTTGATTAACTTTGTCTTTGGCTGGCATTCGGCTTTAATGCCAAAGCGATATAGAAATGCTTATGTAATGGGCCAAACGGATTTTTTCGGCGGATATGAACGGATATGAATGGAGTGGTAAGTATGGCTTCCGCTTTAGCTAATTAATCATCGACGTTTATCCGACTTTATGCAGAACTAAACAAATCGTTTCAAATTATTAAAATCATTTATAATATGCCGAGAAGCACCACGCAAAGGCAAAGGCAGCAGCCAAAAGGATGAACGATGTTCTGCGTGCGTCTGGCGCCGGCTACAAAAGATGGTCATGTCCGTGTCCGAGAATGAAGCAGCAAAAGCAGCACTAACAGCATCAGCAGCAGCAGCATGAGTAACTCCTCCACAGTTCTTCTACTTCGTAACCAAACTCCCACTCGTTTTCCTTTTGCTGTTGCTGTTGCTGTTCCGCCAACATAAATCAGTCGCACATATTAACCTCTCCAACAAAAACAAGAGCAAATGCCAGCAAAAGCAAAAATGGCCAATGGATTAGAGTGGAGACCGTGAAATGAATATTAGAGATTCTAAAAAGTGGAATATCTAAATTGCACTATGGATCTGCGTCCTAATGTTAGCTTCAGTTTAGATGTTAACCATGGCAAGTCTTTCTTAAAGGAAAATTAGTATTAAATAACTAAAGTCTTTATAGATTACATACGCAGCAACTGGCTTTGCCTTACTAATGGCTACTGTTCTTACACAGTCTGATTAAATAATTAGTGGAACAAGTTTCTTCGATACAAATAAGTTAGCGACTGCATATAATAAAGAGCAGAGGCTAAGCAGCAACTGGCTGAGCCCTTGAGAGTGCAACTTCATATTGGAATCGTGCAGTTTAACTGAAACAAATGTCCTAAATGCAATGTCTATACAGCAACTGTTGCATTAGGGGATTAGAGAAAGGAAGTAGACAAAAAAAAGGTTTGTGGTGCATATAGCAACTGGCTACGTTATAGACCGTTAGATGCTAAGAGTAATAGAGTGATCAAAAAACGTTTCAATAGCAATTGGCTTCGACATAGAGAGAACTTCTGCCATATATAAAGCGCTAAAGTAAGCAAAGGTGAAGCGAGCACATTGCAACGACTCGCACAGCAACTGGCTGCTCCTCCACTCATTTTTCATACGAAAACTACCAAAAATTTTATTAACAATTCGTTCAATTAACTCAAGTATTCGTGAATTTATATTAAGAGAACTCACGAACTCATCTCTTTACACTTTTATTTCATTCTATATAGCTAGCTGGTCACAGTTTTAGCGGCATTCGCGTTCACATTCTCTGGTGGACCGGCGTGACCAATTAAAGTCGACGTTGTGCGTTTTATTTATGTCTTGTTGTTGGCAACAGCCACCACCACCACCCTAGCCACCATTTCTACACCAACAGTAGAAGGAATGAGGAGGCGGCAGTGAGGATGAGATGGTTTTATAACCGCAGCAGCATCTACGCTACGCCTTCCATTTCCTCATTATTCGCACATTCGTAAGGGACAGAACGCATATTTCTCGCAGTCAGCTTATCTCTGAGGCGCTGACAGCCAGCAATGAGGGGCACACAAGCACGCACACGCACACCAACACACACACACACACAAGCACAGGACACGCAAGGACATCTTCGAGGATATAAATTATGGGCCCGTCGCGTCCAACATAAAAACGTAAACAAAATACTAAATGGGCGGGGCATACAAAAAGGGAGACAAATATATAGAGCACCGGGTGAATTTACTGCTACCGCCGTCCAGACTGACCAGGACCAGGACCAGCACTAGGACTATTGACCAGGGTCAGGAATGGTATGGAATTTTTTTGGCCAGAAAGAAAAAAAAAATATACCAAATACCGGCAACCTTGACAACCAGACACAAGGCAGGGGTCAAAAATTGTGGTAGAAGAGATTCAAGCGAATATACATATACATATATATATATATATACATACATATATATATACAATTTGATAATCCGAAAGTCTTTAATTGAAACAAAATGATTTAGTTTCCGTATTATTTGTTTTTGCCTTCGGTTTCAGCTGCTGATGTTGCATTAAATACAAAAATAAATAAATTGCTAACCAAAATTTTGCATGTTGTATAAATAAATAAAATTATAATCATTATTAAGGCAATTTATTTATGGACAATGTTTTGTGCATTGCTTACCAACAATTGCAGATATATGTATATATATTTGTATATATCCAATTGAAAACATTGAAAACCAATTTGTGGTAAAAGACGAGACGTAGACATAAGCATATCTATCTATCTATATATATATATACATATATATATATATATACATATATATATATATATATTTATACTATATGTAGTTAAAGTCTATACATGTATATCCAAAAATAATATATGTCAAGGGGTCAAAAAGTTCAGCAACCATGCCAGACATAACTTCATCAACTTTTTGCAACTCAAAAAAACAGAAAAAAGAAAAACGAAGGAAAATCGAATAGAGAGAAAAGTTTCGCGACAAGAAGCGTCCGTGAGCACACATATACATATACATATACATATAGATACATATACATATACATAGATGGATTTGAGGGTGCATTGTCAGGTGACTGCGTTAGGGGTGTGATTGGAAGATAAATCACAAGCCTGCACACATGCTATTGAAGATGAATAAAGCCAAAAACCTGTAGCGCCTTCTGACATTTACGCTTCAATGAGTTTTCCAATCAAATTGGCTGCCCAACTACAAAAAAAAAAAGAAAAAAAATGGATAAAACGAATGAACGAAGGAAAAGATCACACAGAGATTTTTGTGACAACGAAATGTGCGACAATGTGTGTATGTGTGTATTTGTGTGTGTGGCTAAGGTGGAAAACGGCTTACACTTGAAAATATATATTAAACTCAAATGAGAGTAAGAAAATCGGTTTATCTATCAAATGAATCAATTTGTAAAATTTTGATTTAGTGTCATTTTTATAATTTATTTTAAGTTCTTTTTTCTTTAAGTTTCTTGGGATTTTTATCAGAAGTGAAAATGAAGCAATGAAATTTGTTCATTAATTATTGCATTTTGATATTGATTTAGTTTCAAAGAATATATTTCAAAATGAAGCGTGTAGTTTTTCGAAAGTCTTCCTAGATATTTATGAATCCATTTGAATATTTTTCAATTATTCGTTGTGGATTTTGGTAGAGAATTCAGGCTTTGTTCTTACTCTAATAAAATTATAGCAAAAATATATATTAATATATATAAATATTCAAATTTGTTAACTCTTCATATACATATATATAAAAATAATAGATATAATGCTTTTGTGTTTCCTTTTCAATTAAATTTAAAAATTAAGATATAATTAGTTAAGTGTTATATAATAGAAGTTTGAACCTTAAAAATTGACCTCAAATTTAAATTCTTTAGTATTAGATTTTAATATCTGTTAATATTTTAAGGATATATAGATATGGATATACAATATATAGAGATGCTCTATCCTAATATTGAAATTATTTCTGTTTGAGGAAATCAGGAATTGTTGTCCAATTTATGAACCATCTTTTGTACCAATCAAATTTCTGTCCAGTTTTAAAGCTTTTTCTTTGTTTAAACAAACCAAAAACTGTTCAGATTTAAAGTATATAAAATTCTTTAAGAAATCTTTTTCTTTATAAACTTCTTGGTCATTCTATCTGAGTAACTTCTTTTCAAAACTAATGGTCATTTAACTATCAACTTTGCTTTGGTCCTATCATAGAATCTCTTGAAGCAATATCCATCCATTGATAGATAAACAAGTTAACAAAGTCCTTTAGTAACTATTTAGATTTTCCTTAAACAAGAAGACCTTTAAGGTAGAACTATAAAGTAAATTTTTGTACAATCATTTGAATAGATTTGAAATAATTTTACTTTAAATTTAAACTATTTCTCAGTGTAAAATGGCCAAGACTCGCAGCATGCTCATACCACACAATTTCTTGTTTCTGGCCTCTAACTCAAACTCTGGCTAACATTTTGCTACGTTTTATCTATTCTTGGAGTCGCAATGGCAACATATTTGAAAAGTTTCTTAAATCACGTCTGAAAAGCTAGGCGACTGCAAATATTTCTCAATGAAAATGTGTGGCAGCCAGAAAGACAAGCACAAACATGGCTTAATAACTCATCCATGTGTATGTCGTTGTTGGTGTTGGTGTGTGTGTGTGTGTGTGCAACCCAGATTCCTCAATTTCTATCCCCCCTTCCCCCAGTCAATGCTGGATAGCATTGGGAGGGGGGATAGCGACCAAAAGTGTCAGCTTGAAGTTGAGCTGTTGACTCTCGCACTCATTAAATAAAAGATTGCATGTTTTTCAGCCTTTTGTTGGCCCAAAAATGGGCTGGACTTGGGCAAGAGAGAGAGAGAGGGAGAGAGAGAGGGAGCAAGTGAGAGCTAGCTAATCTCAGTCAACTATCAGAGATTCACAATTTCAAATTCACAAAAAAGACCCTTCTCACCCATCACCACCCATCAGGATTCTCTTCTTTTTTGTCCCTTTCTTTTGGGTTAGATATTGTTAGGCAAATATATCACATGTCGGTCTCAAGTTAAGTGCTATGCAAATGTCGCCTAGCCCAAAATAACTTTTTGCTATCGACAATTGAAGTGAAAGTTTTTTGTGTGGGGAAAAGCTGGAGGAGAAATTTCAAACATTATCTATTATTAGGTTATATAGAGGTTAGGTATGCATTTTACTCCTATCAATAACATTTTTGGGTTCTCTTTCTCTCTCTCTCTCTCTCTCTCTCTTTCTCACTCTTTTGTTATACTCAGAGGCGTATACATTTCATTTCATTTGATTTTCATTCAGTTTGCAATCTGCCAGTGCCATATTAATTAACACGAAATTTACTTTGGCTAGGAAAATGCAACAGCAGCAGCCAGAAAATGCACAGAAAAATAGTTTTCCTTTTGTTTGTATTTCATCCATCCAGAAAACTCATCTGTATCATCTCATCTTCTATCCAACTTGTATGTGGCCATAATTGCTCAAAAGGTGTATGGGGAGCGGGAAGGGGGACGGGGGAGGGGGCGTTGGCACAACACCTGCCCTAAAAATGTGCACAACATTTTATAAAGTTTTGCACTTGTGGCTAGTGATGTTGCCTCTTCCTGTTACTGATGCTGATGATATCCGACCTCTTGTCTTCCTTGCCTAGACAAACTCACCGCCCTTAATAGTCAGTAGTCAGTTGGTCGGTCCGTTCGTCTGTCCATTGGACGACTATTACCTTTATCATTGCAATCGAGAGCATGTTGGCACTTGGAACTGTAAAACGATTAAATCGAAATCCATTGATTTAAGTGAAGTGCCATTAGTAAGTGGCAGATACTTATCTGAGATATATATGTATATACATAGGTCGGTCTTTCAATGTCTGACTATTCTAGCATTAGTTCACTTTATATGTATGCATTTCGCAGATTTATGTTTCAACAATTTTTTTTAAATAATTCATCAGTTTTTCATATTTTACTATATATTTCGAATATATATTTAAAAGTAGGCACTAATTATCACTAAAAAATTGAAGGTCGTTTTAACTCGTTTTTAATGTATTCCTATTCCTTAATTTCATAAAATAAATATAAATAAATATTTAAATCAATGAAATAAATAATTAAGGAAATTAAATGAGAAAAAAAATTTATCTAGACAGAAAAACCATTGAAAATAATCTTTCATCATTTAGAATGGAATTCTATTGAAGGCTAAATATGATTAAAGAAATTTTAGGATCAATCCTTTTTCAGGTTATTAAAAAAACGAGTGGAACATTTTATTTTATTTAAATCATGCTAAATATGATTAAAAATACTTTTTAAAAAATAAATCTGTTGATCAATCAGTTTTCAGGATATTAAAGTAAGACCCAAACAATATTGTTTCATATATGTATAATATACACATTAATTATATAAATTATATACATTATATATTTAATTTTCCATATCCAATACATTATATATTTAAACTTCTCTAACCAATAAATATTCTCATCAAGTCATTTAAATAAATTGTAAAATTATTTTTGAAAACGATAAAAAGTTTCTTTGAAATAATATGAAAGGATTAAGAAAACTTTCTTGAGATTTTGTTAAAATTTCAATTATTTAAAATAGGGTAATATAATGGTTTAGCAATTGTTGTTTTATTTTGTCTGTTTGCTTGTTTTGATTATAATATTTCTTTTTTGGTCTTTTGACCAGTGGCAATCTAGCGTGTGTGGCACTCTAGAGAAAATGAGAGAGAATGAAAGAAAGAATGGGTAGTAGAAATGGGAATCTGTTGCAGCTTTGCCTTGCATATTGACTGTAGAGAAAAAATATATATACAAACATATACAAAAATATATATATATATATATATATATATATGAATATATATATATATATAATGCAAATGCATGTGTGTGTATTCATGTGTGGGTAAGCGGTGTTTAAGTGCCGGTAAAGCTTTATAATGTGTTACAACAAACAAGAAAACACAACATGAACATGAACAACAACATTTTCTATCTCCCTCTCTCTCTCTCTTTGGTGTGTCTCTCTTTCTCTTTTATCTGTTTTGTATTTCTATCTCTCTAGGACTGTACTACTCTCTGTAGGTGGCGTAATTCTCATTTCATTTGTGTTGCACATTAAATTTTGCTTTTGTTTGTTGTTGCATTCTTTTTTACCTTCTCTCTCTCTCCCCCTCTCTCTCGCTCTTACTTTTTATTTTTTTTTGTTAATTATGCATGAAAGCTGCTGCATGCAGCAAATGCAAATCTATGTGTATGCATGTGTGTGCGTGTGTGTGTGTGTGCCACTCTGTTTCCGTTGCCTACTTTCGGGCGTGTCATTAATAGCAACTGCTTTAAATTTATACAACACCGCAAAATGCCTGCTGGCTGGCTAAAGCTTGCCCCATAAATATATATCAAGCCACACACAAACACACACAAGCACACACACACACACACACACACCTACCATATTTATGTATGTGTGCATGTGTGTGTGTGTGTTTATATATACATATATTTTCATTGGTTCAACACCTTTAGAGGCTAGAGGCTGATTGCTAGTTGTCTTATTATTGTTGGAAGATCTACATACAAAAACTTAATGTATATATACATGTATATATACATATATATATGTATTTGTAGAATTTTGATTTTTGGCAATCATTTTTGGTCTCGGTCTAAATTTGCACTATTTCTCTCTTATTCTATACCATTCATTTTCTTTCTTTCTCTCTTCGTCTCTCTCTCCCTCTCTTTCTCTTTTTCTCTAATTTCCATGTGTTGTCTCATTAATATTCATGGAAATGCGCACGCCACAACGAGCTGGAGAAGAAACGGAGGCAACAACTGCCTCACAGAACACACACAAACACACGGACACACACACACGCACACACACATTCACACGCACATACATAGACAAAAAAAAATTTGCATAAATTCGGCTAGAGGTTCATAAGGGTTTGAAGGAGACCTTCATCGTCATCATCATCATCATCATCATCATCATCATCATCATCATCATCGTCTGGGCAAAAGTATTTGCTTCTATCAAAGACCGTATGCCATAAATTTGTCTCTTAAATTTTCAGTGTTTTGTCATTAAATTTGCAGCACTTGGTTCATTGTTTGTTACCCCCAAAAAAGGAGTACAGAAAAATTCAAATGCATTTACAAAATTTATGGCCAACAGAAACAGAGATGGAGAGAGAGAGAGAGCGAGGGGTGTGGAAACAGATGGCGGATACAATAATCAATTATTGGTTAAAATCAACTCAACAGGATTATTGAGTTATAAATGATTCATAAAATATTCTGCGGCACCTGTTTTCACCTCCACTTTTTACCATTTCTCTTTCTGAATTTTGGCTTTTGCGGTTTCAACTGATAAATGCCACAAATAAAATAAACCGTGTGTATGTACGTATATATATACATATATATGTATATTTGTATGGATGTGTGCGGGTGTCAAGCCAAACCAATGGCCTATAATATGTCGTTCCACAATTGTTAAGTATCGGAAATTCTAATTAAATTTTGTCACATCACCACAAAATTGACCATAAATAGCCAAAACTCTTGCATTTCCGCATTCCCTGGTTCCCTCTCGGTTTTAAACTTAGATCAAGGACAAATTCCATTGCAAATTATTTTTAGTTATATTTATGGTATTCCCACTTACCTTAATTCCAATATTTTGCTGATGATAATAAAGATATGTCATCCGTTATGGATATATACATTTAAACTAGGAATATTTGCTCGCATTAAATCATCATTCGATTAACTGTGAATGATAAAAGGATATGTGATATTTTATTAAAAAAAACAAAACGGATATTAAATTGATTAATTGAAATATCAAATAGAAATTAAATTTGATTATATTATAGAAATTACTAAATAATAATTAAATTATTAACAATTTATTAGCTAACAATAAAGAATATCAAGTCTGTAAAAAGTCGGCCCAAAAATGTATTGGGGCAATGATCTCATATGGTTCAATTGTTGGCTGAAGGTCTGGACTCACGTTTATATATTAAATTTAAGCAAAAGGAGTAAAATAGTTTTTTAGCTATGGAAATTAATTCTTAAATTTTTTGGCTAAAAGTTAATACAATAAATGTAAATCAAAGTAATATAAAAGATGAATCCAGTCATGACTGAGAAACTTAGTCGGGTTGGTTAATATAGATTAAAGATAATTGTGAATTAATGAGTAAAACGAATTAAAATACTATTAAATTAGTACAATTATTGGTATCCTTGTTTACTTTTGGTTCAACTCATACAATTCAGTATTATATTATATATATATATCGCATTTGTCGTTTTGAATACATCTGTTTAATGCACGATAATGCATAATCATATATTTCGAATATATACAAGTAAATATCATACTAAGAATGTAACTATATAGTTATCGAATCTATTCCTTTAAAAAAATACCGATTTAGACTCTTCTCACTGCCAAAATCTGAAAGTATTTCCTTAGATTATATCACATATATACACGAATCAGTATTTTTATAAACATAATCGAGACATAATAAAGTAAGATCTCTTCTACTATTAACAAGGAAAAAAATAACTTTTCACTTCTTATTTCACTTTCTCTTTATAAGTATGACTGCAGCAAGGACTTTCTTTATCTGTAACAACTTTCACCTTTTACAATAAGATTTTTTTTTTTTGTTTTTTAAATTTTTAATATGAAATTTAAATTAATAACATTTACATATATTCCAACTCATTAATGTCGATCCCAGTTGCAAGTCCCATATGAATTTACTGGGTAAAAAGCAATGCTTAAGGGTAATTCCTCCGAGGACAGGCAGTCAGTAGTCAGTCACAGAGAGAAAGAGAGAGAGAGAGAGAGACAGAGAGAAGGTAAAGAGATGAAACCTTTTTTTTTGTCTTCTTTTTTTTTTTTTGTTGCATTGAATAACCGTTTATTGTTCATTTCATTTTGAAGACCGATATATGTATATATGTACATATGTATATATGTATGATTGCTTTCTGTCGGGTTAATTAAAAACTTTGAGCCTGATATTAAACATTACGTATACGCCAACGCTTGGCCGATGCTTGGACACCTTAAAAAGTCGAAATGGCGTCAACTATCCTTTGGGTTTGAGTTCGTTTATGGTTCGTTGAATGCACCACACACATACACACACACACACACACACACATCGATACGTATACAAACAAGCACACGCACACATAAAACAAGTGAAATTAAAATAAATACAAAAAATGCAATTAAAAAGAAAGAAAAGGAGCAACAACAATGTTGCCTACCCCAAGGGTATGAGGGAAATAAAATGAAAGCCTTCACTTTCCTTTCCCTCCCTCTTTCTCACACTCTCTCAATCTTTCTCTTTCCCTTTCTCTCTCTCTCTCTCTGTTCTTTCTTCACTGGCATCTCGTCGTTTTGGCCGGACTCAACTCAATTTGTTCATTTAACTGCTTTTATTTTTATTATATTTACATTTGCTTCACGCTCGCTACACGCTCAAGAGATAATTACGACAATAATAAGGACACATTGTCCCCGTTGCCTGTTCACACAGAGTACATGAACGACGCGTGGCAGCCACAGCAGCAGCAGCATCATCCTTTTCTTTCCCTTTCCCTTTCCCTTTTACTTGACCCTTCACCCTCCGGCATTGGCCATGTGTATGATGCCAAATTCGCAGCAAATTGCACAACAAATTGCTTCTGGTCAATGCTGGATGAAGGCTACAACAGCCAATGCATCTCACTCACTTGCCAGACATTTTCGTCTACGACAAGTAGATTGAAAATTGTAAGAGTAACAGAGAGGACATGAGAACTTAAGATAGAGATAGAAAACAATTTTATAGTATCAGAGATCAGGCCTTTAAAGCTTTTCAAGCTCAAAGGGTAAGCGAGTTGGGTATATAAAGTTATTCAAAAGGTTGCACCACACACACACACACACACACACACACACACACACACACATACATATCTGTATGCTCATAAAAAAAAACCAAAAAGGGGAAACTAAGGCTACAAAAAAAAGCGGCAAACTTTGCCAACTATGCAATGGATGAAGATGGAAGAAAAGGATGGGGTGGCACATGGTGGTAAAAAGGAAATGAAATCACATACAGGCACATATTACACACACACACATACGCACACAATGTTGGTTGTAAAAACAAATTAAAGACTCGACTTTTATATTACCCTGCAATGTTTAGAGACTATTAGATACAATTTAGTAACAATTTCATACAACAATTCACTTAACTTAACATTATTTCAAGTATCTGGTACTTTCTTTCTAAGCTATGTGAATTCTTATAAAATCAATCTACCCCAAAAAGGAAAATAAATTCTCAGAAATTCATTGTAACATAACTTTACAACTTTTTCGCATGTTAAATAAAGCAAATTTGTAGCATATTCTTCTTCTGCTTTTTACTTGTTCTGCTTTTTGTGCTTCGGCTGCTTCAATATTTCTTATTCTTTGCCTGGTGTTTCCATAAATTTCATTGTCTGCACTCACACAAACATACACACATTATATATATATATATATATATATATGTATTCAGACAAACGCATACTATCATGCAT
This sequence comes from Drosophila sturtevanti, assembly GCA_018150375.1. Classification (NCBI taxonomy): domain Eukaryota; kingdom Metazoa; phylum Arthropoda; class Insecta; order Diptera; family Drosophilidae; genus Drosophila; species Drosophila sturtevanti. Next base: position 1,119,006 of record JAECWJ010000317.1, read on the forward strand.
GGTGTTGCAAGTTCTTCTCTCTACATGTGCATAAGTAATGCGCTCAATATGATATGAGGTAATATACAAATTGAAATTTGCGCAAACAAGACGTGCGACTGACTGCCAGCCACTCGCCAGAACTGCAACTTTTCTGCAAAACTAAAGATGACATCGTGTTAACATTGTCTAAGTTTTTCAAAAAAAAAAAAAAAAAAAAAAAATAAAATAAATAAAATATTTCTACAGAAAGATATGCCTTTCTTTTATACATATTTAGAAAGTTTATAAGATTGTATTAGTTTTGCTTACTTTAAATATATAAGCTTATAATTCTTAAATGGTTTGAAAGCTTTTTAAATGAAGTAAGCTAATTTGTTGATTCGATATGTATATGTGGGTATATAAAAATGTTATACTTTTTCAACAGATGTTGATTCGATATATATGCATATTTTTTTTTTAACTTATTTATATTTTTTTTGCAATTTGCCTTAAACTAGGCAATTAACAAATTGACATAACATAAATAATAATAGCCGGATGGTTTAAGCTCCAGTGAACTTAATCCATATATTTAGATATTTACGTTTAATAACTACCTATTTGTTACTCTATATGGCAGGTCCAGAACATGAGTTCGTTTTAGACGTCTTGTGGTGACAGAGTTATTTAATAGATTTAATGCTAAAGCGTTATCATGGTCATGTAGCCTATTGATATATCTACTTGTATGAGATTTTATCTCATCTATGACTGTGGGTATTTGGAGATCTTTATGGATATCTGTGTTGGTCATATATCGACAAGCGTCTGTTATTGATCTGAGAGTCTTAGACTGATATCTGCAGTATTTCTATGCATATAAAAATGTTATATTTTTTAATGAAATTTAAATTAAACTTTAATTTTTAATATATATATTATAAATTGAAGCAGATAGGCAGATGTAAGATAATATATATAAGATAATATAAGTACATAAGATAATATAAGTACATTAGATAATATAAGTATATAAGATAATTGATTTCATAATATAATATAAACCAATATCGAGATGTTTTCAAAAATATATTTTCTCGATATTTTTTATTCTGCATTTTTACTTGTTTTTGAGCGTACTTAAAATACTTAAAATACTCACATGTTCATTAATTTTGATTTGCTTTACTTAGAATAGATTCCTAGTATTAAGTTAAAATATTCCTAGTATTAAGTAAAAAACTGTATTTGAGTACCCAACCACCCATTTTTTTGGAAAAATAATGGGGCGCAATCCTTAAACCAAATTGAAAGTCTTTTCATGAAAGTTTAGTGTAAGGTTTACAGCTATTGCAAGGAAGCAAAACTTTACGTTTTTTTTTTTTGATTCTAATAAATCCTATATTGTATATCCCATTGTTTATGACTTTTAGACGTTTAGCAATTAAAGTTATCAGGGTTTTATATTCGTTAAGATACGCGCAGACGTTAGGCAAAAGCCGTAAGTTCAATATCAAATCCTTTTGGCATTTAAGTCTATATCTCTGTTTTCTGATAAATGCAATAATATCAATGTGAAAAATCCTTATTCCGAATATATACTAAATTTTACATTAAAACTGGTTAAAAAAAAATTGCAAAGCAGTAAATTTTAGAATATTAAGAAAAAAAAAACAATTCGAAAATTCAGTAGAGCTAAACAAAAATATATATATAAATATATATGTATATAATAATTTCGTGTCACGTTATCAGCTTTGGTTTATCAAATACGACGATTCGTATTCATTTTTTGTTTTGTTTTCTCTTTCTGTTTTGCTTCTACTTTTGATTGCCTTTTTCAAATGAAGTATACGCAATGTAAACCATGTATTATTCCTTCATTTATAGAGTAGACAACGACTCATCGTCTAGTCATTTCATCTGTGCACACATCACATGACACAATTAATTTGTACCCACCAATTTCTACAAAAAGGCGGAGGGGGGAGGGGGGGTATAACCACCATAACCACCTTTGCCACCACCTGGCGCTATTCCTAGAATTGTAGTCAGTCTGCCATTACAACGTTTGTTATTTGTCGTAGTCGTCTTTTTTGTCTGTCTGTCTGCCTGAGTCTGCCTTTTGTATTGTCAAAAAAAAAAAAGAAAAAGAAAAATAATAATAATAGAAGCAACAAAAACGCGAGCAGCAGCGCCTGTCAAAACAAATGCTCAACAATTTTTCAGCGCCTGGCGACACAATTGTTTGTTCAGTCAGGGAGACAGACCACCAGAAGCAGACCTTAGTTGCTGTTGCCACTGCTGACAGTTGACAGTTGTCAAGTTGGCAATCGTCTTCATCATCATCATCATCATCATCATCAGCAACATCATCATCAGCAACAACATCAACAACCATATCGAAGCAACAGCAACCAGCAGCAGGACCATCGGCAGAAGGGTTCAATCCAAGTTCTTCTTTGATAAATGAAACTTGACTATGAATTATTTTGTTTATACAAATTACTTTATTGGCAGAAAACGGCGACATTATACAAATAGATATATATGTATGTATGTATATATACACATATATACATACATATATACAAATATGAAGCGGAATTATAGTATAAATATAGAATGATTTATGGGCCATGATTCACTTTGCGGCAAGGCCAAAGTGAATGCACTCACACTTTAGGGCAGGCATAAGAGCGAGGCAATTAGCAGAATCATGAAACTGTCTGAAATATCAACACACACACACACACACACACACACACACATACATACATACACACGCACATACTCACAAACGCTAACAAATACACACACACACACACATACCCATATACAAGTGGCATGCTTCAGGCGCTTTTCAGCAGTCCTCAAACCTTCAACCTCTTCTCCCCATCTCTCTCTCTCTCATCCATCCTCCATACCAACCCTTCGCTTAATCGCCCATGCACATGCTGCTGTAAATGGAGAAATGGTGGCTGGGAGGGAGTATGGCTAGAACGCGGAGCAGAGCCAACATATTTATAAACTTATTTGCCTTAAAATAAATATTGTCGTCTTCTTTTAGTCCATCAGGGGCAGGGGCGGACTTAAGGGATTTGGTGTTAGTAAAAAGGAAAAAAAAAAATAAAAATAAAAAGAAAAGAAAAGAGAAGCGAAGAAGAGAAGAGTAGAAAACGGGAAAAAGTAAAGGAAAATATGGAAACCCCTTTTACTTACATACATAAATTGAAAATAAAAGCAAAGAAAGTATGCCAAGGCATTTGGGTTCGTCTGTTGTTGTCTGAGAGGAAGAGGGGAGGTAGAAGAAGAAGGTTTGGTGTGTGTGTGTGTGTGTGTGTGTGGTTGGGTATTAAAGGCTGCCTAGTGGTTGCATTTTCTAAGCAGCTTACTGTTTATGAGCCGCTTTTCAACACCGCCATGAGAAGAGTTTCCTCTTCCTCTTCTTCCTTTTTCCTCTTTTTTTTTTTTGAAATAAAGTGAAAGTGAAAATTGTCTGATGAAACAGTTGAAGAAGAAGATGATGATGATATGAGAGAAAAGGGCAATAGGAAGAAAAAGGTGCCATAGTTAGTTACTAACTGTAAGGAGAAAGAGTTGGATATGTCAACGTGTTGGAAATGCCTGAAATGTGTCGCCACTTGTAGTTCTTGCTTTTCTTCTTCTTCTTCTTCTTCTTGTTGTTGTTGTTATTGCACTTTACAGTACTGAAAACATTTTTCGGTGGTGGAACAAACTTTTATGCTGTGCAATGTGGCAGGCAGGCAAGCTGTGAGGCAGGATGAGGCATGAGGCATGGGGGGCATCCTCCACATGTTGAAGTGGAGAGATACAAAATGCTCTTTTGTGGAAAACAAACAAAAAAGCAACAGCTTCCAACACCAGCAACAACAGCAATTGCAAGTAAGCAAGTTATTTTCCTAGGAAAACTTTAGCAAAACTCGCACACGTTTCATGCATTTTCACTTTGTAAAACATTTCTGATATGTACGTGATGGCTAAGTGAAAGGGGTTATGGTATGGGAGTGGTCTAAGCCCTGACGAATAGTGTGAAGGAAGGGCAAGCAAAGGATAGAAGAGGTAAGAGAGAGAGAGAGAGAGAGGTAAGGTGAGGCAAGCCAAGCACAACAAAATTCTATTTAAAGTTTGATTAGCCGCGCACACACGCACACACATACAAATAATTAAACAGACACACAAACAACTTTGCTAGCGATGTCAGAAGATAATTTCTACACACATACACACACACACCCGCACAAGAGCCAGGCACACCTGTCGTATAAGTAATGCCAAAAAGGAAACGTGGCCATAGGACAAGCAAACAGCAGATAACTACAACAACAACAACAACAACAACAACCACAACAACAACTACACAATATGTGAAATTAATTTCGGTTTTCGCTGCAATTAATTGCCATAATGCAATTATGAACAGTTTACTTTGATGACCAAAGGAGAGGGTAGTGGCAAGTAGCGGAGTAGATGAAATAAAAATCAATGACTATTAAGACTAATAAATGGCTCATTTATGATTACCAAAGAGCATGCGATGCCATATGTGTATATCATATATACATCTGTAGGTATACATATATATATATACATATAGTAAATACTTAGTTCACACCCATTTTATCTAACAATTTTTGTTTCTCGAATACTTGAGTGCAAATGCTTCAGAAAGGACATAAAAGAGTTTTTTTTTGATGTTGATATATTGTCTTGACTTGGTTAATTATTTACTATGTATTTTCCCTTTGTTTGTTTATGATCTATTATTACTGCTTAAATTATGATTTTTCTTTGTTTGTAGATTTGTTTATTTTTAGTGATTATTGTTATTCATCTTTTTTATGTATAATTATAGATTACATATATATTAATCAGTATTAATATTACTATGAACATTTATATCATAATCAATATCTGTTAATCAATATTAATATTAATATCAATATTTATATCATAATCAATATATCAATATGAATGTTTTAATTATATCTATAACTAAATCTATATTTAGTCGAAGTTCCTTATAATAAATTTGCACAGGACTTGATTATATAGAAGCATCATTTTATGATATATACACTATAGCATATATCGAGTGAGAAAGCTGTCTTTTAAAATTAATTAATTATAAGGAGAATATCATTATGCAGAAGTTCACTATAGGGAAGATTGAATATTGATCAATGTCTATATATATCTACATACATATATCGATACCCTTCTCTCTATCTATCTTGGGTCTTATTCCAAAAATTTTTGTTCCTTAGATTTCCAATAGTTTATCAAAAATATTTCCAATATATTATACAATTTGTAGTAGCTCCCTTGACAGCATTTCCTGCGTAACATATATACAATAACTCCAACGAATACTCGGACAAGGTTTTTCTTAATATAAATATGTTAATATCTAATTGAAAAATAAGCTAACGACTTTAATTATTTATTTTATTTGCACTTCATAGTTTTATTTATTTAAAAACAACAACAAAAAAACAAAACATTTCAACAAAAAACCTATGGAAAACCGAAAATAAAGTCCGTTTCTATTGCTCAACGAATAATCGGACAAACAAGAAGTCACTATACATATATATCTTATAGCTATATCTACATTTATCTCTTTATATCTTTATATGTCTACATATATCTATATCTATACCTTTCTCTATATCTATTTTGGGTCTTATTTCAAAAATTTTTGTTCCTTAGATTTCCAATAGTTTATCAAGAATATTTCCAAGATATTATACAATTTGTAGTAGTTCGATGAACATTTGCTTATGCCATATCTAGATATGTATCTCATATCTATAATATATCTATTTTTATCTATGTCTACATCTAGGTTTATTTATATATATATTATATATTTATATATAACAATCTGTAGTAGTTCTTCTCGTAACAAACTCTTTCTAATACCCTTCAACTTTCCAAGTAGAAGCGAATGTAATTTGTTTCACTTTCCAATATTGTGAATTGTTTCCTTTTTTGGAGCTCTTATTTCCTTCTGGTTTGAATAGTCCTTTTGGTTAAATTCCCTTGCACTTTCGAAAATGCACACGCAGGCAAAGGGCCTTCTCTTTTTTTTTTTTGTGGAACAGCGGGTCAGCGCCTTTATAATTTGTATAGCAATGCTAAGAAGGACTCGTTGTCCCTCACAGTGTGTGTGTGTGTATGACATACATTTGGCTGCCCCGTCTGTGGTGTACTTCTTGTAACATGTGTGTGTGTTTGTGCCTTATACCCAGCTGCGTCGAAAAGCCAGTCAAATGTCTGGCACACCCATGGAGCACTAGCAGTGAACAACCAACAGCCAACAACCAATACTCCAGCTCCATCTCTAGACCGAGTCAGTCAGCCAGTCAGCCAAGATGTGTAAGCCACAAAAATACTTGACAATTTGTTTGCAATACATTTTCCGCTTCACTTTTTTGTACTATCCTCTACCTCTACCCGCTATCCCCGCTAGTATCAATGGTTTCTCTTTATGTATTTGCCATTTCTTGCAGCATAAGCATTTCGCTCGACAGATTTTGTTTTTGCTTTACTTTCTTTTTATTTCCCTTTTCTTTCGTTTTGGTTTGTGTGAGTTTTTTTTCTACTCTCTTTCTGCTTTGTCCTTGTCTTGGCTGGCAGTTTTACTTCTTCTACTTCTTCTTCATCTCCGATTGGTACTCTCAACAGAAACTATTATGGCTGGCCAATGATAAAAAGGGAGAGAGAGAGAGAGACGAGGCAATAAGTTCATAAAACAATTGGCTCCATTTGCTGTGATTTTCATTGCCTGCCATTTGTGTGACCTGCGAGATGACCATACTACACTAACACCACACTCTTCTTCTCCTGGGACAGTCTGGCCAGGCCCTTTGATCCCCTTGATCCCAAAGTGACACATGCTCCATGCCTCATGTTTCATTGTTGTTGCTGCTGTTGCTGCTGCTGCTGCTGCTGCTGTGATTGGAACTGCTGTGCACTTGGACCTTAATTGGTTTGTTTATATTGGCGCCCCCGGGTAGATGCAATCAATTGCACACAATGATGGCAATTACTAGACACTACACAACCCGAGTGAAATCACCCTGTATCCCCTCATCAACCCTTCACCTCCGTCACATACATTTATTTTCCCCTTTTGGCAGAGCCCTCTGCCCACAAATAATTAATAATTTTTGCCTTTTATGTTTGGTAATTGCTTCGTATTTGTAGGCAATTTACTATTTACCAAATGATAACGAGACACAAACTGCACCACATAGGAGGCGTAACCGCACAAAACCCCCTACCCACCAATAGCATCAACCACCTATCTATTCCAAACGTATCCAATCCTTTTCAATGATAACTTCTTCCCTTCTTCTCTCTTCTCTAATGGCTTTGGGTTTCGCTTCAGTTTTAGCTTCATTGCATATTCAGTTAGTACTATGTGAATAGAACATGTGTGTGTGTGCTTGTGTGTGTGTGTCAAGTGGCTTACCAATACCAATTGCAATTCTGCATTCTAAGGATATTGTGAGGGATATGTTAACAAATATATATGTGTGTGTAAATACTATAGGAAGGGGAATGGGGAGGGGGAGGGGGAGGGAGATCAAGGTTAGATGGGCGAAAGAAGGATTTAGCTTAAATATGCGGTAATTAGCAAGAAATTTGCCAATAAGCCAAGTACTTATTTGAAAGGCACACACACACACACACTCACAATTCACAGTCAATAGGAAGCCAAAAATCAGTTCAAATTGATCCTAGCAAAGTTAATTGCCAACTTAATGAAGGCAATAATATAACTGTTGTTGAAATATATATATATATATATATATATATATATTCCTACATTTCCTAGAAAATTAGACAGTGAATTAATTACTTAGGCGTAACTAAAGCATTTTTATTGGATATTGGATGATATATATAATTAATTAAGTTTTCACTTGTGATAAATTTTAAAGAGCTTACATTTTATTATAATAATTATTGTGAACTTAAAAAGGACTAAAGATTAGAGGATATATTACTTTTCTTTTAATCAGAATTCTATATTTATAATTATTGTATATATTTTGTGGGAGAAATCTTTCATATACATTCAGGCTTAATTGAACTTTTATTTATCCTTCCTGTAAGTATATTTTATTGATATTCTTTTATTAGATTTTCAAAAGAAAAGCGAAGCATATAAAACTAGATGTCTGATTCTACTAATCTTAATTAAAGTTTATCACTTAGTGAACCTCAAGGTTGAAAATAATCTAAAGCAAAAATGAGCTCAACCTCATTAAAGTTTTCCTTTATGGTTAAATCCAAAAAAGTCTTTTAAAGACTTCAATATTTTAGCCCAAAATAAATGGTTCTGAGATAGAAAAAGGATTAGATAAAATCTTTTCTACAATAGACTCCATTCTAGTATTATCCTGAGGAGTGCATTTTATGCAGAAGATTTTCTGTTTATCTTTTTAAACTGCCAATATTTTTACTGCTTTATCAATGAAACGAGAAACTGAATAAAAGAATTTGCTAGTCCAGCTTTTTTTTTTGTTGTTGCACGTTCAATAATTTTTATTTAAATGTAAACATACATGATGCAAATGACATTTTAACCATGTTAAAATTTGTTGAAATTCTCCGCTTGTGTTAAATATCTATAGACATTTATGACAATATATATTTATATGTATTGTTGTTTATCAATTATAAATTTATTAAAGTGCAAAAGTTATCTGTAATTGAACAAGAATATCTATAAAGTCAAGTTTATCACTCAGTATATATCAATATTGAATAAGGACAATCCAACGACTGAATCGGGTTTTTATCATCATAACGAAAACTTGTGGTATGTATTAAGGACCATCTCATACTAAAACTACAGGGCAGTTTATCTAATTGCTAAGGGATTAACTAATAAATTTAAAATTCTAATGAACAAACTTTAATTATGCATAAAAATGGATTCGCTTTTCCACTGAAAGGAACAATTAGTTGCTCTGCTTCATTCACCTCATTAATACTTCCTGGAAACTTTGGTCGGCTTATATCTAATATTTCCTTTTTTTTTATGTGCATTAATAACTCATAGTTTATAGGTTTTTCCAACCAACTACAGTTTTCTTTTCATGGTTATTTTTGCAATAGTTTTTAATAGTTTTCGACAGAGGAAATGATTATGTAATCAAAATAAAAAAAAAAAAAAATATTTTTTTTGTGGCTTTCGGATGGCGGGTGAGTTGTGGCCTTGATTTAAATATGGTTTATGTGCTTGTTGTGGGTCATTTTCTTTGTGTGTGTGTGTTTTTTTTTTTTTTGGCAGGTAAAGTGTTTATCCCGAAACATCGGCACAGTGCGTCAAGTAAAGGAAGCTCATAAAACCACATGAATAGGATGATTTGTCCTCTCCAAGCGTTTATATTAACCAAATGAGCTGTTTATGTAAATGTGCTTGCATATCAAATTAAAAGCCATAAAAGTTTTTATGGACAACAAGGCCCAGATTTTCTTTCTTTCGAGTCACTTTTTTTTTTTCTTCTTGAATATTTTTGTTTTTTTTTCTGCTTTTTTTTGGGAGGATGACTTCATTGACCGAGACATAAAAATCCAGATATAGCTACATAAGCCACTTCTGCAGCAAGTTGAATATAATTTGAACCGTATTTGATGGCCAAGAAAATAAATCATTTCTAATTACTAAACATCAGGACTCAAAACGAAGAAGGGCATCATCATTATGATATACTTTGGTGACTCTGACTGTTGAGGCCACTAATTGGTCTAGAAGCTAATGAAATTTTATGATATGGAACAAACTTTGAGAGGGAGTGGTGTTGTGAGGGGAGTGAAGAGTGCCCACTTCAATGAATCAATGCACGAATGAATCAAAAGTCTCGGCTATGCCTGGCCTGCCTGCCTGTAGGGCAATTGGAGATGTAACAGGTTTTTATGCGCTACGTGACCATAAATACTTGTATGAAAAATATTCAAGAATTGGTATTGGAATTGGCCAACAACAACAACACAAGCAAACCAGAGCGTAAATGTGAAATAACAATCCCCACATGCAGCACATCACCATTCATTCCTTTTTTTTTTTTTTTTACCTCTTCCACACACACACACACACACACGCCCACTTATGTATATACCCTTTGGCTGGCTTTTACTGTCGGCCTATATCAAATAATTACCGGAACTTGAACGTATAACCAACAGTTTCCGTTGTGCAGGTTAAAAAACGCCGCCAAGTCCGAGTTTTCCCATATATAATATATATACATACATATATATGGGACACACACACACAATCCTGGGGATTGCTGCGGCTATCCAAGCAGGAGGGGGGGTAGGGTGGTAGTGGGAGCCGGTAGTGTATTGGCACATGTCCGTTTATAATAATTCAACATGCAAACGAAAACCGTCAATAAAATAGTTATATATATTTATTTAAAGCCCTTTTTGGCTTCCGCAACTTTCTGAAATGTCGAATTATAACCATATGAATTCGTATTTACTTGGTTTATATTTATTTTGTTATTATTTTTTTTTTTTTTTATTATTTTTTTTGCTGGTGTTTTTTTTTATTCTATATATTTTTATTTTTTTTTTTTTGTATTTTTTGTTTCGTCTGGGATTTTGGCTCAACGCTTTGGAAATTATGCTAATATGTGTGGTTTGCTATTAGCATAAAGTGATTTTGATGAGGCACCAAAGTGGACTTTATGGTTGGCTGACTTCAACACTGATTAGGGTTATGTCGATATGGACCATAGGCTTAACATCCACTATGCTACTCTATATATATATATATATTATCATGTGTGTGTCTGATGCCGAGACTCCACAGAGTTTGATGAGTTTTTGTGTTTTTATTTTTTATTTTTTTTTCTTGTTTGTTTTGGCTTTGTTTTTGGTTTCGAAATGAAAATGTATGCAGATTCAGCAATTTGTTTTATACACGAGTATAAGAGTGAAAGGATATGCCAAAGAGATGAAAATATATTTCTCTTTACGATGAAGAGAGTAAAAAAGAGATAGATAAGACAGTGTGAGTGAAGGATAATAAATTTATCTCTCTTTCTCTGTCTCTCTTTTGGTTTGTGATTATTCTTTTGGTTGGCTTGGTCAACATTTTGTTTCAGCGACTGTCAATTTGATATGCTAATGTTCCCCCTCCTTTACTGCTCTTATATCTACTCTACATGCTATAACTACTATGTCTGACGTCACATTTATTTTTTCTCCTTGTTGCTTATTTATGACAATAAACTCAAGTGGATGTGGGTTAGAGAATGAGAGAGAGAGAGAGAGCAAAACAAGAATAGGGAACGAAAATTTACTTTAAGCCAAAGGATAACATGACAAACTAGTTACGTGCATAAATAATATTTTCCCTTTTAACAGATATACTACTACTACCATATATATGTCCGGCTAGTACGTGCTGCGTATGCATTTGATGGATGAATATTGTGTGTGTGTGTAGCTAGGTAGGTAGGTAGGTAGGTGTATGTATGTATGGCAGTGTGTGTGTGTGGAGTTAAAGGCGGAGTCATTGGTTGATGTTATGCATATGTAAATATAACCAAAAGTGAACGTCCAGAACGCTTTGTGCCGTGTATAATGAAAATGCAATAAGTTAATGCTATCAAGTAATACCCTAAAGCGTAACTAAAGTGTTTTACTACTCAGTTCAAAACGAATAATATAACATACGATACAAATATATGTTTAGTTTAGTTTTCCGACCAACTCGACAAATTTTCACCATTTAATTTTGTAATTTTTTCTCTTCTTTTTTTGCAATAATTGTTGGGCCAGTTTCTTCTTCTATTTTTCAGCGTCAAGCCTTGTTAACTCCTGGCTGGACAAACAAAGATTTATATGCATCAGCAGAAAATAAAATCATTTGAATTTTAAGCCCGTTTTTGCGAAAAAGACAAAAAAATTGTTTGCCAAATTAATTGTTGACAAAAACTGTCTATATATATATATATGTATATATATTTTATACTGCTTGTGGCACAGTTGTAATACAATTAGTTTGAGGCGGCTTTGTGGTGGCCGTCAGCTAATAGGACATTTGTTATTGTTGTAGTGTTTATTTATGACAAGGACAATCGTGGAATTTTTGTGGGGGGGGGGGCATTTGGAAAGCGGTTTAATCTAGCACGTGGCCCCATTTAATTTGCCATACGTCATTTCCGTTTGATGATGACATCGCCCCATAGCCGAAAGAGTCCACGTGACATCGGCAGGGCGCACTAATTGCATTTCAATATACTGACTTTGATCAGAATCAGGAGACGGGACGCGACACGACCAGATAATGGACTAAAACGCGCAAATAATTAACTACATCAAATGCGACATGGCCAGAAAATGAAAATGTCACAGCAAAGTAAAGGAGAGAGAGGGGAAACGAAAACAGTAAACTAAAAGAGATAGAGATAGAGAGAGAGAGAGACCAACAGAAGCAACCAAAACAATTCAAGGACATGGACAAAAATTGCAGTTAAAAGTGACATGTGACACCGGTATATCCGTATCCTGGCACTGCATTTGAAAGAAATCTCTCGATGTGAGTGTGTGTGTGTGTCAATAGACAAATGGCCATTAAATTGTTAGCTCTAACCGCAAGAATTTTGAGTTGTTTATAGCCATGACGACTGAACCAAGTTTTTCGGTACGAGGTATAACCAAACACTTGTTATCCTTGTGGTGAAGAACGCTTCACAAAAATTCCTTTTGCAGACTAACCTGTGCGTTTTTCTAATTAACAAACCGAAAAGCGTTGGAACTTGGGCAAACAAAAATAAATTACAGTTTATGGCCAGGGCCAAGCCAAACACCGGAAACCAAAATGGTAAACAAATTAAATTGGAAAAATGTGTAGGTACATATACATTCATACTATATCTAAATCTACTAGTTTACCTAGTTATATATATACATATATATATATATATATATATATTTGTATGTATATATACATAAGTGAGCATATTCTCAATGAAATTCTGAACGTTGAGCACAGACACAAATAAATGCGAACTAAACACATTCATTTTGCCTAGAAGTATGCAACACTAAACTGAGAAATTACAGGAATTTGCAAATTTTATGTATCTATGTATATATTTCTTGATCTCTATGTTTAGACAATATATTAATCTTATATTTGGATATTCGTTTGTGTGTTGCAGTGTTGAGAATTAGGACTTTGTTGTGAAATTGGGATATGTGTATGTTCAATGTAATAATTTAGTGAGGATACGAATTCTTTGCTCTAAAAGAACGATCTTCATATTTATCCTTCAACCGAAGTTTATCTTTCTAATTCTAATATTATCCTAATACAGAGTTATTCTCTAATTGAAATGCTACATATAATTCTTCAATTTCAATAATATCTGTTGTAAAACAATCGGACATTTTATAGTACATAGTTTACATAGAAAAACAATTCAGGTTGAAATCTTTCTCAAAACTAATAAGAGGAAAGCTATAGACATCGGCTTTACATGGAAGACTCTAACCGTAGAAACGATTTCTGAGTCTATAGACTATTACTTTGGCTCAAAAGTTCCCATAATGGAACATCTAACTGTTGTTTCACTCTTGATTTCTAATTAAATCAAAATTAAACCAACAGATCTTATAAAGTGCAAAGTGCAAGCTTTATTTAAAAAGAAAATATTATTAAATATTATTATATTTAAACATTATTTCAACATTTTTCAGGGTATTACAACATCGGTTTTAAAAATGTTAACAAACAGTTCCATTTGTTTTATTTTATTTTTTTGTTTGACTGCTCTTAAAATAATATAGTAAAATGCAATTTCATTGCTAAATCAACTGGCAAATATTTACAAAAGTCCAGAGGGGTGGAAAAATGAAAGAATAAGGTGAAGGAAGAGAACTAAAACGGATGGCTAATTTTCATAGAAATAGTTGTGCGTAAATAATTTAAAATAAAAAACCAAAAAAGGTGAATTTTAAAATAAACCGAGTGAGTGGATTGTACTCCTCTTTTTTGTTTTGGTCCACATCCACTCTCTATATATTTATGTATGCGTGAGTTAGTGTGTGTATGTGTGTGTGTGTGTGTGCCTGAGTATGTTTTGGAAAATGCTCTCAAATTATTCGGGTAGAAAAGTGGCAACATATTTGAAAACTTTTCCAATCAATGCCAGGGCTATTAATAATTTATTGGCTGTTTTAAAACTCTGCCATATACACACACACACACACACACACACACAAGGCGTCATTGTGCCAAACGAGGGGGGAGGGGGGAGGGGGGTGACTTAGGTATGGGATAGTGAGAGAGTGAGTGTCCTAGTGTATGAGTATGTGCCAGTGTTTCTTTTTTTTTTTTTCTTTTACTGTTTAGTGATGTCGATGATGATGATGATGGCTTCAATCAGAACTTTGGTAATTTGTATACTTATAAATAAAATTAGTTTATTGAAAAGCTTGAAAGAAATACATATACATATACATATATATAAATTATAACAATTTTATATCGCTGAATGTAATGAAAGGACAAAGAGGAAGTTGTTTTAACAACTTTAATAAACTTTTTATTTTGATGACCTCATTAAAATTCACAAAATTCTAAAAATACGATTGCGGTTTCATTGCTCCTATTTGATAATCCAAAAAACAAAAAAACGAAGGATTAGAAACTTTTCTATGACTTTTTGTGCTGACATCAAGCACTTACTTATATAATATGCTCTTTTGTCTTAAGAATTTTTTACTAGCCAAGTTTTATACGTCGTATACGTAATATTAGTCATATTCATAAGCATTATAAGTATATGTAAGAATATTCATTTGTGGTTCTCTTATTCTTAATTTAAATAGTCTGTAATATTGGATTGCTTAACAGTTTTTGACCTATAATAACAATCGAGGACAGCGTTATTTAGGCGTTATTTAAGCTCTCATCCTTAAAATTGGAATGCACAAGTCTGTTTAATACTTCTGCAGCCTTAAGTGCTGACTCATCTTCATTTTGCTCCTCCAAATAAATCTATATAAACTCTTATTAAGTTTTGAATTTAAGTATATAATGATGCAATATTTCACTTCTTCTTACTCCTAACAGAAGTTCTATCTTTTTGTCGCCAAAAGGCTTTTCTTTTTAATTATTTAACCTTCTAAAATGTCTTAGTATTTCTGCTAATAATAATTACAAATATCGATGTTCAACTTAAGAGATAATGTAGGGATAAGAAGAAGAGAAGTATTGCATCATTATATACTTAAATTCAAAACTTAATAAGAGTTTATATAGATTTACTTAGAACTTTATAAAATAGCATAGACATTTAGTTAGGGCGAACCAATCGCAAGACAAGTACATCAATCAAGTCAAATAACATTTTATAATCTAATCAATAAATAAATAAAATTATATATCAAACTGAAATGGAATAGAATTAGGTTTATTGAAACACTTTTATAAGAAATTATCCTCACAAACACAAAGATCAATAAATCAAAAGGATAAGCTTCCTTATAGAAAATGATACAAATCTCTATAAACGTATAGAATAAACTGTCTTTAAATTGAATTACTATTTTTAATTCTAAATTCTAAAATTCATTTACTTTTCACTTGCTTCTAATAGATTTTTTATTTGTATATTTTAATTACCTTTACCTGAATTTTGTTAAGTATACTTTAAAGCTAAAGTGTTATGTGTTACACTATTCCTCACTTGAGGTTATAAAAACCAAATATCCAGAACCGTATACATATATGGTACGATATATACAATTTGTGGTTAGTTTTTTCTACCAGTTAGCTGTAAAAACCAAAAAAAAAAACAAGAGAAAAAAAATTGGCATGCGTAAAAAGTAGCTTGGCTATAAAGTTCCAGTTATATTCAATTAAAAATCCCTACACATAACCAACATAAAAATGAAGCAAGCGTGTCCTTCGGTTCGACTTTGGTGTATCCTGTTTCACTAATTAGATATAAGGAACAGAAATTTAGTCTCTCGACATATTTAGATAAAGACAATTTATTATAATTTATAAGTATTATTTATATATATATATTTTATTATAATTTAAAAGTATCTTGCTTATGTTAATGAGACTCTTATTTTATTTTAACTTTATAATTGATTAAATAAAAACTAACTAAATTTTGCTCTATTTTTTTGCTTGTCTGAAATGGACTTTAAGAAAATTTTAAACTATATGGAAACTAAACATAATTGCTTTAGCTTTTATAGTCTCCCTGAACTGGGTAAAAAGGCGTTTATAACTTTATTAACTGAATTATTGATACCGATCAGGAATATAATATGCTCTCTAGGATTAGAAATGTTTTTTCTTGTCTATTTTTGGCAAATTTAATATACTCTGTTTATACTAGAGGCTACAGGGTATAAACCGAAAACCGAAAAAATTTGAAGAAAAAAAAAATGCAAATTGTATTAGCAGTGGGGGTTTCCACATGCTCGAGGCTAGCTTAGGTTGGAATTGGGTTTGTAAATGGGGGGGTGGGGGTGTGTAACATATAAGGGTAAAGTTTTCTAACCAACTAGAGAGAGAGAGAAAGAGAATCAGCCTTGAACATAGTTTTAGGCCGTACGGAAAATTAGTTTGTGAATAGTTTTTCAACCAGAAATTTAAAGTTCAACCAACATCAAATCGTGTCATCAGCTGTACTGAGATGAAAGTGTAGGTGTATGTGCGTGTGTGTGTGTGTGTAGGATATTTGTAGTTGAAAATACCCGTATTAAATCTGTATGTACATACATATATATATTGATATACTTATACTTATTTCAATTCTTGTTGATGCACTTACACTTCATATTTGCTCAACGTTGCATAACAATCCGTAGCCAAAGTCCAATCGATGGGGGGGATTTTCTTTGTTGGCTAAAATTTTATATAATGCAGAGGGACTTCCAGCGGGAGAGGGAGAGGGAGAGAGATAGAGATGGAGATGATAAGAGGTACGGAGGGAGGGAAAGAGCGGGTGAGTGGGCGTGCCATAGCAGATGCAATGTTGACAATGTTGTTGTCGATGCTGCTTCTCCAACTGCTACAGCTACTGGTTTTGGTTCAGTTATTATAATGCTCAAGATCCTTACCCCACCATCCACCACCCACCACCCACCACCCACCACCACTTCTTTACCCTTTAAATTGTGTCTCTTGGCGTTGCCCTCTGGCTGCATATGGCCGCCGGTGGACGCAGCCGCAACAGCCGGTACCACTGAAGTAGGAATTGCATTTCATATTGAAGTTGGAGATGGAGTCGGTGATAGTAGTGTGTAGTGGTGGTATAACTATAGTCCGGGGCTTGTATTTCTACTTCTTCTTCTTCTGCATCTACATCTACTTCTTGCACTGTTGCCAATTGTTGCCCATTTCCCGTATCCAATACATTGAAGCGTCCGTTCCAGCGTTTGCCGGAAGTTTGCTTCGCTTGGCTGGGATTACATTTTCCTGCTTGCCGTCATCTTCTGCTTTTGCCTGTGTTTTGTCTGCTGCTGCTGCTGCCGTTTCACAAAAGACAGAGACAGAGAGAAACACAGAGCGACAGAAACAGAGAATATCCCCCTCTTCTTAAAAACCATCCCCTATCAGCCCCACCCCCTCCACATTCCCTTCTATATCCATTGCTCTTTCTTCTCCTTCTCCTATGTAAATGCATTTTCATGTTTCTGCCATGGCTTATCCTTAAAGTCTATAAATATTTCGGTATTGAAAAGTAAAATAAAGAATTTTTATTTTTACGAGAAAACAATTTGTTGGATATTTCTTGTTTGTTGTTGTGTGTGTGTGTGTGTGTGTGTGTATGTTTTTGTGTGTGTGCGAGCTTTGCATATTGAGAAAGTGCTAATAAAAAATAAAATACAAATTTGTACATAAAATTTGTTCAATTTTATTGCCAAAAAAAAAAACAACAAAAACAAGTAAAACAAAAAAAAGACACAAAAAAAGTAAAAAAAAGGAAAAAACACAGAAATTGTAGAACAAGAGAAAATAAATTCAGATGGTCTTCATCTTCGCCATGGGAAGGCTCGCATTATTAGTTGCCAGGGGAATTTCATATTGAATCCATTTTAGCCATTAAAGCTATTTGGTTCATTAACATGAACCCGTTTACCCATTTCCCCCTTTTCCACACTCCCTTCCATTCTCCATTCTCTTCTCAAAAACTCATTGCAAATGCCGGACATTGGCGTCAGCAAATGAAATTATTTTTAATGCGTGTGCAAATGCACTCAAACACAGGCAAAGCACATCAACATTAACACACACACACACATACGCACACTTATACAGAGGTTACACCCTCACACACAAATGAAACGGAACCATAAATTATTAATTAATGCGTGAGCAGTTTTCCACAGTTTTCCCTCAAACCCAATTTCTGTATTCTTCGTCACTCTTTCCACTTTTTTTTTTTTTTTTTTTTTTCTCATTTTTGCTTAGCATCAAAATGCAGCATGAACAATGGGCAAAGGTCAATGGCGTCTATGAATGTATAAGAAGGACAAAAATGCAAAAAGGACCTTTGATGAGGCCTTAAAAGGTTTGGTTTGGTCATTTCAGTTTAGGTTTTGGTTTGGTTTTGAAACCGTGGCAAATCTTTAAGCTTATTGCGCTTGGCGTTCTCTTGATGAGTGACGCAAATGGATGGCAAACATTTAGAGCCACAAAGGAATAGAACACACACTAACGGCTAAAAAAAACACACACACACATCCTTTTGCCACTCACACGCACACACACACACACACAGGTCGAAACCGAGACAAACATACGGCAAAGAAAAAAGGGGTAAAATGGTATGGGGGGCAATGCGGATGTATGCTGAAGTTGCCACGATGTTGAAATCCTTTTTCAGTGCAAAAGAAAAAGAAAAAGAAAGAAAGAAAGAAAAAAAAAACGAAAAATAAAACTGCTTTTGCAAACACATTTTAACCTAATTTACAGTTAAACATTAAATATGTAAAGCACGTCAGTTTCTGTGTGAACGCGTTTGTATACGTACATGTGGAGGATACAAAGGGGTTGATGGGGTGGGTATGAGGGGGGGTTAGTCAACCAAAGGGTTCTCCTACTCTCTCTCTCTCTCTCTCTCACAGTCAAATGCTTGCCCCGTGGCTGCTGTTGCAAAAAGTTACCTTATTAAATTGCCAATCGAAGCATGTAACTGTAAATTTGCATTGTGATGGGAACCAGCCCAGAAGAAGAATGGAGTGCGTTATAGTGAGATGGAAGGGATGGGGGGGTTTATGGTGTGGCAATGAAAATGAAATAGGCAAAATGTTTTGCTTAGCTGGCATGCCATGGGTACTGTACTTATTGGCTAATATCACAGCTATTGCCATAAAATCCAATACAAACATTTCTCATACGCACTGTTGCCCTTTCTAAGCAAGAGAAGACGATGGAAATGAACTACATAAGAAGGAATAAGAGGGGGGCATTGGAAGAAGTGTATGTATGTGAGTGCGTGTGTGTGTGTGTGTGTGTGTATGCCTAATCGAAATTACATATGCAAAAAGTTAACAATCACGTTCGTTTCTAATCAATTATTTCCAGCTCAGCATGCAAAACTTTCGCTCCTTTTGGTCCTTTTCCCATACACACACACACACACACAGACGCAGAGACACGCCCTTGTGTGCATATTTAATGCGCGTATAATTTTATTTATGATCAGCCGGTCATTGAAGTAACCATGGTACAGGCAAAAAGGAAGTGAGAAGTTGTTGTAATTAGCCAAGAAGTGTGTGTGTGTGGAAAGAGGAAAAGAAATTAAAAGGAAAAACGTGCAGGGAAAACGGACAAATATAGTGCATTCAAGTTTACTTTGAAAATAAATTGTTAATACGATGAATATATGATAAGGACATGACCTACATTACAAACTTTGGCTAAATGCAATTCTCATAGGTTTAGGCCAAGTTAGTCTTTTATATTATAACTTTCAAGGTCAGGGCTCATGAAAATAAGTTTATTTGCTTATGTTGTTCTTATGGTTTTCTGTCTGTTTATATATGTATATATATAGATTATATACTATATAGCCATCGCCAAGGCTGATTGAGTGGTATAGATAGTGCCAAGGCTGATTCGAGTATATATATTTATTGATTTCAAAGAGAACTCTATGCCTAAAGCAATTTATTTATTTTTAATTATTATTTCATTTTTTTTTTTTTTTTTTTTTTTTTTTTTTTTTTATCGCATGAGCTTTGAGTATAAGGTTATTGTGTAAGCAGAGATAAAAAAAAAAAAAAAAAAAAAAAAAAAATTTTTACTATTAAATTTAAAAATTGGAACTACTTGCTTACTTTTGCGGCTGATTCTGCTTAATCACCAGACTTTACCAGGAGTCTTCATCGTAAATAAGTTGGCCACAGCCCGGCCATAATGGATGCTGATAATACACATGGCGGCAGTGCCGCTAGTTCCGTTTCGTGGCAGTACGTCACCCGTAAAACGGTATCTAAGAGGAAAGCTTCCTCTTCACCAAATATAGAACGAAAAAAGGATTCGAAATCTGGAAGGAGCAGACGTGGGTCATCATCTGAATCCTCGATGTCTGCTCAGTCGGATTCGGATTTCAGCTTATGGGAGCCTGGAGAAACACGTCGCAAGTCCCCAGCTAGGCCCACTGCCAAGTCTGCTACCACCCCAGCTCTGCCCACTGCCAAGTCCGCTGGCAATTATAACAGATTTGCCCTACTCAATGACGACATACCTGCCGAAGAGCCTCGCACCGATCCCCCTCACGAGAATGAGCCAAAGACACCAAAAACTCCTCCAATTTATATTCCTAACGTGAGCGACATCACTGGAATGCTCACCTTCATCAAGAATACAATCGGTAGTGATAATTTCATATATAAGACAGGCAGAGACGACCAAGTCCGCATTATGACTACCAGTGTAATGGATTTCAGGAGCCTGGTAGCCGCACTAGAGGTGAAGAAACTCCCTTTCCACACTTACCAATTAAAACAAGAAAGAGCATATAGGGCTGTCATCCGTAGCCTACATCACAGCACCCCCTTATGCTTCATCCGTGAAGAACTGGCAAAGCTCGGGCACAATGTGCGTCACCTAACTAACGCTAAACACCGCATTAGTAAGAACCCTATGCCACTATTCTTCATTGACTTGGAGCCAGCAACCAACAATAAGGAGATATTCCTTGTCAAACGCCTCTGCAATGCCATAGTAACCGTTGAGCCGCCCCGAAAAAATAATAGTGTTCCCCAATGTTTCAAGTGTCAGGAATTCAATCACACGAAAAATAACTGTGGCAAGCATCCTAGATGCGTCAAATGCACTTCTGTTCATGAGCCTGGCAAGTGTCCGAAAGGCAAGGAGCAGCCACCAGAATGTGTGAACTGCGGTGAAAGCCATACTGCCTCCTATAAAGGGTGCAGGGTTTACAAGGAAGCCATGAGGCGCAGGGAACAAGGTAATACTCGTCTCTCATCACCTCGTGTGCGCCATATTACGGACACTAATCACCAACAGCCAACCAACAATTTTCCACCCAAATACACACAACCGGGAATGACATATGCCGGAGTTGTCAAAAACTCCGCTCGTCTTAATAGCCCACCAGAAACCAATAGCAGCGATAAACCTATACAAGGTGGATCCGGCATTGTCTACCTTGAACAAATCCTAAAACTGCTCCAAGCCCAGATGGAGCAAATGACTATCATGATGCAAACGTTAATGGCATCTTTATGCAAGTAGGCCTAAAAATTGTCATATGGAATGCTAACGGCCTATGTAAAAGTAGGCCAGAGGTCGACTTGTACCTCAAGAGGAACAATGTCGACCTAATGCTATTATCTGAAACACATCTCACGGATCAGTCATACTTCAACATTAGTGGATACGATCTCCTTCGAGCTAATCATCCGAGCGGAAATGCCAGAGGCGGTGCCGGCATACTAATCAAGTCTAGGCTTCAGTACACCGAAAATACGCCGCTTCTTCACCCGTGGCTTCAAGCGTCTTCGCTCCGCATTACCACTTCCATCGGCCATATTAACATTGCTTCCTGCTACGTTCCTCCCAGACATGCAGTCGACACGCAGATGTTTCAGCAAGGCCTTAGTAGCTTTGGATCAAGGTTTCTGGCTGGAGGTGACTTTAATGCAAAACACACATGGTGGGGGTCAAGATTGAATAACCCTAAGGGACTTGCCCTCATGCCTTGTATACATACTCTTAACCTGACCACCCACTCGTCTGGCCAACCAACATATTGGCCGACTGACCCAAGAAGAAGTCCCGACGTCCTGGACTTCGCAATAACCAGAGGGATCAACGGCAGCTGCGTTTACACTGATGCTGATTTCGATTTACACTCGGATCACAGCGCTGTGAAGGTCTGGTTAGACATCCCAGTCGAATCAATAAAGCGCATCACAAGGCTACTCAGGAAAAACTCTAACATTGACTCCTTTAAAACTATGCTTGACGGGGTCACTGAGCCGAACGTCAGCCTCAACAGCGGTGAAGACATTGACGATGCAGTGGAAAAACTATCGCGAGACATCTGCGAAGCTGCTAGTGCCTGCACTCCACCATCAAGAAGCAGGCAACGCACAGCAAGACAAAGGGACATGTTTGCCTGGTCCGACGAGATCACCAATGCTCTGCGGGAAAAAGACGCCTGAGACGTGTCTGGCAGCGTAGTCGCAATCCTCTGGATAAAACGGCTCTTAATCGAGCCACCAAGGAGCTTAAAGCTCTATACTTCGAACTCCGCAACGAAGCAACTGCAGAATATTTGCGAAATCTCGAGCCAAATCAGCCCGATCACAGTCTCTGGCAAGCCACCAAATACCTCAAAAGGCCGACTGTGAGGAAAGTCCCCATTCGAGGATCAAATGGTATGTGGTGCAGATCCAGTGAGGAATTAGCCGAAGAGTTTGCAACGCTCCTGGCAAACACATTTACTCCATTTAGCACATGCAGCGCAGAGGATGTGAGTGCCACTCTGTCTTTCCTAGAGACTCCTTACCAGATGGCTCTCCCCATTAGCCGTGTCACGCCTGAGGAAGTAAAATCGGAAATCGACTGTCTTAAAACAACGAAGAGCCCTGGCTATGACGGTATTGATGCAGTCACCATCAAATTTCTGCCGTCGAGAGTGATTCAGCTTCTTGCTAACCTATTTAACAGGATCTTTGATCTTTGCCACTTCCCCACCCAATGGAAGTGCGCAGAGATTATAATGATTCCAAAACCTGGGAAACCGGTGCATGACCTCGCATCATACCGTCCAATCAGTTTGCTGGCAATACTCGCCAAAGTATTCGAAAGAATATTTTTGGCTAGAGTGTTGCCGCTTCTGGACGATGGCAACCTAATTCCAGATCATCAATTTGGCTTTCGGCAACACCATGGCACTCCTGAGCAATGCCATCGCATCGTGCAGAAGGTTCTCTATGGTTTCGAAGACAAGTTGTATTCCTCCGCTGTCTTTCTGGATGTGAAGCAGGCCTTTGATCGAGTCTGGCATGATGGGCTCCTGCACAAAATAAAACTGCTCCTTCCCGCCCCGTACTACATGGTCCTAAAATCATACATCTTGGACAGACGGTTTTACGTTAGGTGTGAGAGTTCTCTATCAAGAATAGAGCACATCAAAGCGGGCGTCCCTCAGGGTAGTGTACTGGGCCCTATACTATACACCTTATATACTGCTGACCTACCAGTGCTGCAACACCCGCAACTCCTGATTGCCTCATATGCAGACGACACAGCATTCATTGCCAGTGCACCAAACCCTACGGAGGCGTCAGCGATCATCCAGGAACAACTGCTCACACTTGAGCCCTGGCTAAGCAGGTGGAACATCGCTGTTAACACAGACAAGTCGCTGCACATGACCTTCGCCACACGCAGACTCGACTGCCCCCCAGTCAGTCTTCATGGAACCCTTCTCCCGAGCGTGGATTCGGTCAAATATCTGGGCCTTACTCTGGACAGACGATTAAACTGGAAAGCGCACCTTAAAGCCAAACGTGTTCAACTCAACATGAAGCTGGCTAGGATGCAGTGGCTCATCGGCACCAAGTCACAGCTCAGCATTAGCAACAAGGTGCTGCTGTATAAGGCCATTATCAAACCAGTGTGGACTTATGGCATCCAGCTCTGGGGCACGGCCTCAGTTTCGAATGTAAACATCTTACAGCGCTTCCAGAGCAAGCTGCTCCGCAAAATAGTTGGTGCGCCTCCATTCGTTCGCAACTCGGTCATCCACAGAGACCTGAACGTCCCATCAGTAAGCAGCGAAATTAAAAGATATGGCACTCGACACTGCTCCAGGTTGGAGACGCATGACAACATTCTGGCACTCGCCCTGCTAGATAACAGCACCCAAACAAGGCGGCTCAAAAGATGTCACCCCCTGGACCTACCTTTCAGGCAAGAAGAGGACTGGTGAACCCCATTTAGCTGGACATGAAATTTTTAAATTTTGAACTTTTGTAACTTTACATAATTTTTCTATCCCTTTTCCTCCCATACATATACAACTACACCTCAAGTTATTGTTAACCCCCCTTACCTAATTTGCTTATTGTCCTCCTAGGATAGATTGCAAATAAATTAAATTATATAAAAAAAAAAAAAAAAAAAAAAAAAAAAAAAATTATTATTTACGTTTAATTATATATTTTTTTAAATTCAAATACTTTTTTAAATAGTAACATCAACTTTTTGAAAGCTAATAAAAAGTTGTAAAAGTTTTCTCGCTGCTGTGAAAATGTTTTCATTTTCGCACTTTTTTTCCGCCTTTTCTAAATTCTGTGGAATTTCTCTAGGTTTGAGGTTATATTATTTATAGATTTATATAGAATTTTATATATTTGAAATTAAATAAAAACGCATTTTTGAAGCTGTAAATTCTGACAGTTTTTTTTTGTAATTTTTCTTTACTTTTCTAAAATTCTAAGAAACAATCAGAAAATATAAGAAAGATTCAAGTAGTAGAAAACAGTCTGCTATAGGTACTTAGTCACATACACACAAACACACGTTCCCACCCACACATACATATGTATGTATATATGTATATATACAAGTAAAGTAAATGCTTAGTACGAGATGCTTGAACACTCTTCAGCTAATCTGGCAGCCAAGGCCAACAAATGACCATTCATTCATAAGAATCCTGTTTCCAGTAACGGGGTGGAGCTGCCTAAGAGATGGAATCCCGAAAGAGAGAGAGAGAGAGAGACAGTGTGAGTGGGTGAGGGGGTGGTAGGTCAATAAATAAATAAATATACGAACCGAAATAATATATATAAAAGTGGCAAAGCGGAAATGACGTAAAGTAAGTGAGGCAGGTTTTATTGAATTTCATGGCAACCACCCACACACAAGAGTAAGATGAACTGTGATTTCCAGCACCTTGGAGCACCACCACACATACATAAATATGAAACACGATCACCCTGGTGAAAACCGAAACCCCAAGAGGTCAACAACAGCAGCAGCTTTTCGCTTTAGTGCTATAGCTCTTTCTCTCTCCCTCTCTCTCTCTCTCTCTCTCTCTCTTACTTTACGTAAGAGTTGCTATAGGTGACTAAGATTTACGCGCATTTGCGTAAAGGAATATTTACGCCTCAATGATGGAGTGGCCTGGCTGCCTGGTTGCCTTTATGCCACGCAACTAGCATTATGCCCCTTCCACATCCTTCCACCATTTCACCATTCCACCTTTCATTTCCACCTAACAATTTTATTCTCTCACACTACACATTCCGTACCTAAGCCACTCAAGTGCAACTTTAAAAACTTCCCCCTTAAACGGAAAAAGAAAAATGTATCGACTCAACCAAAATACGAAAAAAAAATGAGCAGGCAAGCAAAACTGTCGCTTCTGTCGCTTCCTTGTAAAAACCAAAGTGTTTGCCCCATAGTGGGGGGCGTGGCCGGAGGCAAGCAACGTTACCGTCGTGCGTAGCACATTTTCCACATCAATGCGCGTTTATTTTACTGCTAAAGCCTTTACGAATGAATGAATGAGTGGCTTCGGAAAAAAAGGCAGCAGCCTCCAAAAGTCTCCAACCGACATCGACACTCCCCCCACCCCCTTTCCACTTGCTGTTCCCCTCCCCCCATCCCTTTTTTTTAGTTGCCCCATCACTTCTGGTTGAAGTAGCTTACGCCTCCGGCTTGGCTTTTTTCTGTTTTTTTTTCTTCTCTTTCTTTCTCTCTCTTTCTTTGCTGTTGAGCTTTTGTTTTAGTTTGGTAAGAGAAAAGGCAAGAAAAAGAAAGAGAAAGAAAGAAATCACAATGCACATTTCCTACTCCATCTACACAACACTTCTTTTCCACCCCTCTCTCTCTCTCTGTCTCTCTAAAAAAAGATGATATTAACAGTAAATGTGACTGGTAAGTTTTTCAATTTCGAGTTGCAAACATATTTATTGATTTCCGTCTTCTTTTTGTCGGTTGACGGAGTAATTAAAAATATGTTATAAACCCATCTGCATCTGGGAAGATTTGGTACCTACTTGTTTTGCATAGTTAATGACGAAGCCTAATTTTCAATTGTGGTTGTGCTTCTTAAGTCTATAATTAAATTATCTAATCTATACTTCCGATTGCTTATCCAATCTTAAAGAACTTTGTGGCTTTGTTGCCACTTTTTCACTTGCTCAAGAGGCTGCAATTTAATCAAAGACAAGAGAGAGACAAAAGAAGGAGTGAGTGAGCATGCGAAGGAGCAAATAGATAGACACACACACGCACCAAACCTACACACACACACACACACACACTCTCTCTCTCCAGGATTCGGGGAGTAGCACTCGAGAGTGTTGCGGATGAGCAAGCTTAACTTATCTTTGCTGTTAGGCAATTTACTAATTTATTGCCATAACAATGAACAGCAGCAATATCACGAGGGGGGATGGAGATGCTAGAGTGGAGAGAGTAGAGTAGAGGGCCCTCAGTTAAGGAGGAAGTGCTTCAATCATATACTGGATACTAGATACTGCCATATAACAGATAACATTGTAGAAATTAGTAACAAACAAATCGTCTTAAATATAACAAAATATATGCAACAGCCATCCAACAGGAGCAGCAACAGCAGCAGCAGCAGCAAACACGACCTACTTGTGCGTTTTTCAACTTGACTGCACCGCAGCAACATCAACAGCAACAACAACAACTACAGCATCATCAACAACAACAACAACAACAAGAAAGGCCATAGAAACATTGGCAAGAACAATAAATTTATGGCTTTTAAAAATGTTTAACTACAAAAGTAAGCGCCCACAACTTGACTCTAACTGGTGGCGCCTCCTCATCGTCCTTAACCATGTTTGGTTGCTGCCGTTGTTATTGTTGTTGTTGTTGTTGTTGTTGTGACAGTACCACAGATTTATGGCCGCCAGCATCGAAAAACTTCACCCAGGCCTAAGCATAAAAAACAGAAAGAAAACAAAAAAAAAAAAAAAAAATGCTAACAAAAACTTTTCGATTTTCAAGGTAGTCAAATTAAATAAGTGCAGAGACGACAAGCAGACCAACAACCAGACAATTGTTTCCTATTGTTTAAATGCTTGAAAAGCGCCAAGGAACAAGGAAACAAATAATTTTTCTTTTCATTTTTTTCTTTTTTTTTTTTTTTTTTTTTTTTTGAGTCACAATTCGTGTAGCAAAAGTTAGAGATGAAACTTTTTAATTGTAAAACAAATCAATGATTAAAATTGAAGAAGCAAAAATACGCAAAAAAATTTAAGTTTTAATCCAATTTGGTCATAGATTCAAAAAGATTTTGTACCTGAGAGAAAAATGTTCTATAATTATTTATTATAAAACCAAAATTAAATAGCAACTAGAAAGATGGACTAACTTCGGCCGTGCCGAAGTTCGTATACCCTTGCAGATTTTCTCTATATAATTCACCAGAAGCATTATTGTAAATTAAACATACCAAATTTACAAATTCAAAATTTTAAGCTTGAGGAAAAAAATTTTTCATACAAAATTTTTTTTTGTACCGATTGTTCCTATAGCAGCTATATGATATAGCCAACCGATTCTGATCAGACTTGGTTGAAGTATCAAGAAGCATATTAAACTCATAAATATCAAATTTCGTGGCATTCGGTTAAAAAACAACAGAGTTATTGAGGATAAAGCTTATTCCTGACCGATCGTTCCTATGGGAGCTATATGATATAGTCGGGATGATTCCGAGATATACAATGCCTGCAGCAAAACGGAGTCTATGCTGAAAATTTCAGCTCTGTAGCTCTTATGGTCTCGGAGGAGAAGCTGTTGATCCAGACAGACGGACAGACGGACAGACGGACATGGTCATATCGACTCGGCTATTCATGCTGATCAAGAATATATATACTTTATATAGTCGGAGATGCTTCCTTCTGTGCGTTGCAAACTTCTGACCAAAATTAATATACCCTCTGCAAGGGTATAATTAGACAATATTAAAGCTTACTCAGTCAATCATCTTGGCTTTAGGTTTATTAAAGGAAAAAATTTACGAAAGCAGAAAGAAAATTGATTTGAAGATAATTTATTGAGAGTTTATTTTTGTGGAAATAAAAAGAAAATAATTTATTTGGAAAAGAAATATAGTGTTTATATCGCTTATAGGTAGCTTATCTACCTAGATATCCATTCCAACAAGATCTAAAGCTTCCAACATAGAAAAGATGGACACAGATTGATCCAAAAAAAGATATCGAAAAATTAATATTAGATTAAGAAACTATAGAGAGTTTTATATTAGATTAAAATTACTTATTCTAAAGATAAAATAGATTTTTAAATGTGCAAATATAATAAAAGAAATTAAAATAAATAATAATAATAAAATTTAATAGTTTATAAAAAATGGCTTAGTTTAAAGAACATCCATTTCTTATCGAAATTTGAACCAAATTTTTGATTTTGCAGGTTTGTTTAGTAAATTTAGTTGCTTTCCCGTTTCCAATATGATTTTGAATATCATTTCATCTTAAAAATTTATTTTAGAATTTGGATTGTTTTTATGAACTCTACGAATATATTTGTATGGATAAGGTTAACAGAATTAATAAAAGTAAACGTAAGAAGTTATATGAAATTATTAGTCTATAATCTGATATATTCAGAGGGTTTTTTCAACTATTGATAAGTGAGTTAACATTTATATTTGGCTAATAATTTAAGTAGCTCGTAGTAGAGGTGAAACATGACTAGTACATGGATGAGAAAAACTTTAGATTTCAATTAAATATCTTTAAAAATAAATTAAGTAAAAAGGATGAGAAAATGCTTTGATTAGAATTATTTCGACTTAACAACCTTTTATTAAATACTGAAAATAATTGAATATTCTTAAGTAACTCTTAGAAATGGTGTAATAACTATAACATTAAATATTATAAAACATATTAGCCATTTGTTAATTAGATCGAGGAATCCATATAAATTTCTCAACTCAATGAAACCCAAAGATTTTTCATGGAAATAATCAAAAAAAGCAATATTTTTAAAAACAGGAAATCCTTAGCCCAATAACCCAATCTCTTATTAATATGTCTGTTATATAAAAATCTGTTGGTTCTTATATATCCAAAATTTAGATTAAATTTAGTAGACCAACGATAATTGCAAGTCAGAATTCATTGACTATATATTCCAATTTTAAATTTCTATTTGTGATTTGAGGAACTGCACGGAAATGTTTCCGCTTTTGCAATCACTTTTTTTTATAAGGCAAATAAAAATTCATTTATTTCCAGTTGAAATTCTTAAAGAAGTTCGCGCTTCATTAAAATAGAAACCAATATGGCATTTCCTTTTATTTCTATTGGATTTTTAGTGTTTAACGCGGATGGTACTTAATATTGCTTTTGATTGCCCATCTCTATATATATATATATATACATATATATAGAAGTACAGTTGAAAGACCAAAGCTATGGTTCTATGGTTCCTGTTTCTAGAGTTTGACATGACAACCCGCTTTTACTTCTTTGGCATGCCTTTTGCCTTCATTATGTTATGACCTCTATCTGAACCCCCTCCCCCCTCCATTACATTGCTAGAAATTTTCCAATTCTACATTCTCAACCCGCTCTCGCTCCCTCTCACCCTCTCTCTCACTCCTTTTACCAGTTTAGGCACCTGCTGCCATCAAATGTCGGTGCGAATTTCATTAAAATAAACTTTTTCTACGCTATGTCAGCCAGTACATTTTCGTTTTATTTGAAGCAAACGAAGGAAAATGGAGATGGAGACCGAAGTAAAAAAAAAAACAAAAAAAAAACAAAATCACTGCCAGGCATTTTTGCCCTTTGCCCCTGCCAAAAAAAAAAAAAAAAAAAATACCAGTCACCCCTCTCGTTCTCTCACTCTCCCCCTCTCTCTCTCTCTCGCCATGCCCCGTCCACCATTTGCTCAATTGGCTTGGGTTTTTATGGTCGCCGGTGCTTTTATGGCCACCAGAGTCATCTACTCCGTCTCCACCCACAACGTTTGGCTCATTTCACTTGAGCGAAAGATCTCTCTAATTTGAATACCTGGCTGAAAATCGGAATCAGAAAACGGGCTTCTGACTTTAGTGGAGTATTCATTTTTTTTCTCTTCTTCTTCGTTTTCTCTCTTACTTTCTCGATAACGCCTGCCTAGCGCTTTATTGCTTTTAAATGTTTTTAGGGCCCAGTCACAGCCCCTGTTTCCTCTCCAACTCTCTCGCACCCCTCCACTCCTGTTCACCATTTCTTCGCGAGAGGCTTTTTTGCCATAAAAACTAGACTGACTCGAAATTTGATATACGAATTGTTTTTTATACAGCCGCAGGAAATGGCCAACTTTTGACAAAAAGGGGGGCAGCGAGAGGGGGAGAGAGAGACAGGGAGCGAGATGAAGGGATGAGAAAGTGGTTAGATTCATACTCTTCTCCAGCAATTACTTATCAGAGAAAAAGTAGAGTGGGAGTGGGAGAGTGGTGAAGAGGTTGGGGTTGAAAGGAGGTGGTACAAAGGTGGCGATGCTCCTGCCCGTGGTGTTGGTATGGAGTAAATGTATGCATCATCATGATGAACTGGACATGGAAGGGGTGCGGAAGTAGTGTAGAAGTAGAGTGTTGCAGCGGGCAGTTGAGTGCAATGTGGCACAGTGGCGATGCCAAGAGCTAAGTGCCGCTTCCGGTGGTCGCCGGTGCTCCAGCCATAAATTCTCTAGGCATGACGGCAAAAAGCCGAAAGGCTCACCCATTCCTCCGACTGACACCCCGCCCCTCCCCTCCCCTCACCATCCCACATCGTTTTATAGAGCTGGCCCAGTTATTGTTGCAATTAATAAGGACGTCGCCAGCGGGCAAAGACTAAAGAAACAAAACAAATAAAAAAAAAACATAAAAAGAGAAACAAAAAAAAATATATATATAGAGAGAGAGAGAGAAAAACGATGATGATGACGACAACGACCAGGATGAGGACGAGCAGAAGAGAGGATGAGTGGTACCACCGGCGGCTGTCTGCCTTGCATTGCCACTTGGATGAGTCTCGGAGGCCTGACCCCTGGCGGTGAATATTTACTGCTGCTGCTTCTTCTACTGTTTCTGAATGGCGGAGTGGCGGAGGAGTTGAGCGGCAGCCAGAGCGGACTGCAGCAGCGTGAAATGTCCTTTGCACATTACATTTGCATTGCAGTTACAAGCATTTCGCATTTATCGCAACAACAACAACAACGACTGCAATAAGGACTACACAATGGCCGCCCAGAAATCTCGTCGCCAGCGTCGACAACGACGATGCTAACAACTCGTAGCATTGCAGCTGCCAGATGGCTAAGGATGAAATGGTATGGGCAAAAACGGGGAAGAGGGGGGAGGTGGATGATGGCAAATGAAGGTTCAACCGAGAGCAACATTTATTGTTTGCAAAGCCTTGTTTATTATTTTACGTGCATTTCTCTCGCCGTCTTTACCAGACCAGGAGATGAGGGATGGCGAGGGTAGGGGAAATAGCAGAACTCTTTATGATTCGGGCGAGTTTCTTTGGCTTCTTCTGCATGGTAAATGGTAAGAAGGACGACACGGGAAACCGGAATGAAAATGAAGATGGGAACGGGGACGAGGACGAGGACGAGGACATTTGTAAATAACATTGCCTGGCTGGGATTTCTTCATCTGCCTTCCTCTTGATTCACTCTCTTGCTGCATACAGCGAGAGTTTATGTTTGCCCATGCCTTCCGTCACTTCTTCTCCAGGAGCTGGAGCAGGAGCAGAAGCAGGAGCAGAAGCAGGAGCTGGAGCAGAAGAAGCAGCCTTCAGCCTTCGGCCTTCGACTTTGGACTTGGTTCTGGTCGCGGGTTCTTGGTTCCTGGTCCTGGTTCTTCTGCCTCTGTGACTGCGGTTTTCTTTATGCTTTTTAATGCGACTTGCGCCAAATGTCTTCCCTCTCCCCCACCCCCTTTACCGGTTTTCATTCTGTCTTTCTGTCTCTTTCTTGCTTTTGTTTGTACACCATGTACTTTATGTACCAAGCGAAATTTATGCCCCGCTAAGTGGATTCGTGGATTTATTTTTTTGTTTTTGTATTTTATTTTTTGTTTCTTGTTACGGAAATGCAATCCTACATATAGAACTGTCGAGGACAAATAGAATGCTGCAGTTTCTCTTAACATCTACCTTACACCTCCCGCCCCCCCTCCACTTACGACTCATCCATCCATTCATTCACCTATCCCTCTAATTAAAGTCAAAATAGAAAATTTTCGTTTTGGCCTAGAAATTAAGTTGAACTCCACCCACCTAACCACCCATCTTCTCACTCCAATTGGCTCTTTGTCCATTTGCTCCATCTTGTCCTATCGAACAAATCTTCAATTAACACAAAACACACTGCCAAAAAGTAGAACTTACCCCAAAAAAAAAAAGAAAAAAAGAAGAAAAAAATTAGAGGAAGAGAAAAGAAAAGAGAGCGAAAAACAAAAAGGTGATTCCTGTTGCTAATTGGAAATCGACGGGGCGAAGTCATAAAAAGGTCCTGCCAACGAACCGGAAGACCTTGTCTTACCTTGCCTTACCTTACCTTACCCCGCCCTCCACCTATAGAAAAACAACAAGAAAAAAAAAAAAAGGGAATCAACAAAAAGCTACAAAAATGTTTGTCTATTTGCCGAAATTAATGTGCAAAATAAAATTGTCTTGGAATTCAACGAAATTAGATTACATTTTGGTAAACGGACAGTCTTAAGCGAGAATTTGAATTTGACCTTCAAAAATCGATTCAACCTTTTGCCAAAAAATATAAAAAAACCAAAAAAATGAAGAAAACCGGAAGAAATCCAGGAGAACAAACAGAAAGAAAAAAAAACCAACAAGCAAAATCTAATAAATTATACATGGTCCCACATAAACTAAAGTGAAAAATGTGGCAAGCTCACCATTTAACTGTATATTTGAAATATTTTAAATATAAATTTCAATATTTAACTGCCTGCCAGTGTGCCATTTGCGTTGCCGACAGGAAACGGTTGCCGAAAAACGCACAGGACATTGGCAGAAAAATAAAAAAAAAAAAGAAAGAAAAAGGACAACCAACCTTCCTTTCACTCACTACCCGGCCTTCGACACACGCCCCCACGTAGCCATGACAGCGGAAATGATCCATTGACCTTGTTGTTGTTGTTGTTGTTGTTGTTGCTGTTGCTGCTGCTTTTGTTGGTCCCTGTTTGAAACAAAAAAAGGTTTGCTGACCACAAAAACGTTGAAAATATATTTGTGTTTCCACTTATTTGCATTAATGCCCAACCGATTGTTTGGGTGTGTGTGTGTGTGTGTGTAGGGAGCTGGAAAAAAAAACAATAAAGTATTCAAAAAAACTAAAAGTCAGGACACCTTTTGGTTGCTCTTTCTATTTTGTTTACATTTTAAAGAGAATTTACTGTAGAGATTTGCAATATAATAAACTGATTTTTTTTTTTTAGAAATTTATGAAATTTTTATGAGCTTCATTGAAGTTTTATAATCAAACGATTTTAATGGCTTTGAAAACGTTTTGGAAACTTTATCAGCTGTTGGATTTACTTGACATATTTTTCGTTAACTTGTCAAAGTCATTAAAAAGTGAAACAAAGTCACATATATCAAGTTTGGATATAATAAATTGACAGAATGAAGAAAGATTGAAGATTATCGCTCCTTTATATTGTTGTCTAAACTGCGGTTAAATTTCTTTTAGAGAACTGTGTATATATAGTAGTTTGATCTCAAAAAAAATATAATGGCAAAAATGGACATCAAGATGGAACTTTGGAGACTTTTTTACCAAAACATTTTTCATTATCATATTTTTCCAATGAAACATAAACCACATTATATAGTAGACCGATTGGTTATTTAGATGATATAATCTAATTGGTATAATCTTGCGATTTCGGTCCTGACGCTAAGACAACAGAAGGTAAACTATTTAAAATCATTACAAATCTTTATTATACATAGCTATGTCGGCTTTATCTCCGTCTCATTGAAATATAATTTTCACAAATCGTAAAGGCATTAAAATAGTATAAAATGTGGATCTAATAAAACAATTTGATTTGGTCCTGATAGGATCTTTTTGACTAAATGGCTTGACTCACTGTGTCACAAATGCTGACAAAATCAATGAAACACTTTTTGTTAGAGTATGTCAAATTTTGCGATTTTCGTTATGCCAAAAAAAGCAAAAACAAAAAAAAAAGGAAAGAAAAGAAAAGAGGCAAAAAAAAAAAACAAAGGATTTCAAGCCAATAAATATTAAGGCCAATATTAAGGTTCTTGTGCTTATGATTTCTGTTAACAATTCAGTTCCCTTTTCATATTCAGACAGAAAAAAAAAAATAAAACGTATGTTTAGTAGTAAATTTTTTTTTTTTTTTTTTTTTGGAAATCTTTTGTTTAAAATGGGAAATAAAACTAAGAAAATCAAAGTATGTAATAAATTGCCAACTACTTTGGAATTACGATTGGATCTGCTTAGAAGATACTTTTCCCCATTGGCTTTGACTAAAGTATCGGCTAATAATATATCTTACAATAATGTATATAGCACTTCCTCTGATTCCCAATCACTTCAATGTGGCATGAATCAATTTAATGGCGGATCGTCTAAGCTAACAACAAAACAACAGCAACAACAACAACAAAATACACCAGCTGCAGAAGTTGTAACCAATTTAAGTGACGCATGGAGATTAGCTAATGTTCAAATCGAACCTAATCATCAGAAGCCGCATATTAAGAAACCAAAAAATATGTACAAAAAAAATCGATTGAATTTAATGAAAAATTGTTTGAATCCAATCAAACGAATTCCCAATAAGTTCGATAAGATTGTTGTTGTAGATGCACTAAATATAAATTTTCCTCAAGAAAAGCGAAATATAAAACAAACAAAAAAACATCATCGTTCAATTCAAATTGATGATATATATAATCGTAATAAAAATCATAAAGTTAATATCGGAACAATGGGACTTCAAATGAAAAGATCATTACACATTCCCCTATGTAATCGACCAACAATTATATGGGGCATGGGTAGTGGTGGAACTGAACATTATCAAATGCAAGAGCAACAACAATGGCAACAACAATGGCAACAGCAACAGCAACAGCAGCAATGGTTTCTGCAGCAACAACAGCAACAGCAGCAGCAACAACAGCAACAGCAGCAGCAGCAACGTTCGCATTATCCAATGACAGTCCAACAGGAGACAATACAAAAAAAATTTTATAAAGTCCCCTCGGATATTATGATAAAGAAAATGCAAAATGCTAGAAGATATTGTGGAAATTTTTACTATAACTAACGAGTTGATTTTCCTCTGACTCTGCGAATAAAGAATTCCTAACATTTTGTCCATAATTAGGCGTTGCGTTTTACAAAACTTAAATAACTACAACTACAACAACAACTACTATGTACTATTACAACTAGAGCGTCCAGTTGCCCTTCAATGACCTGTGAGAACTTTTTGGTTAAATGTTATTGTTTAAGGGGGTTGGGTGGGATGGTAATGCCAAGGGTGGTGGGGGGATTGCCAGCACGCAGATACAATTAAAATTCGAAACGAACGAGGCAGCTACAAAACAGCAAACATTGCGCGCGGGGGCAAAAACAAAGCAATGAAAACGAGCAAATAATGAAGTGGATAAACTTTGTCGAACCTGGAATCGAAATAGAAACCGAAACAGAACGAATAGAAATTTGTTGTGTGTATGTGTGTGTGAGGATGCTAAAACTCTGTAAGGGATGGGGTAGTAGGGGATAGACTGAGGACTGTTATTTTGTGTATAATTCAAGGTATCGCTATATACATATATATATATATGTACTTGTAGGTAGAAAGAGGCAACAGCGCACAACATGGTAAAACTTTTGTAATTACAATAAAATTTTCACAAATAACTTTCAATTGTTTGTGTTAGGGAAAAAGTGCGAGAGGGAGGGAGTAGGAGAGAGAGGGGGAGGGAGAAGAAATTGCTAGCGAATGTGTTAATTTTTTTTTTCTCTTTCTTTTGTGCTCTCTCTTGTTTCCCTTTGACAAACAAAAAAAAAAAGAAAAGCGAAACGAAATGAAAAGTATAAGAAAAGAAAATGAAAAGAAAACATCGTCAAGTGACTTCATGGTCAGAGGCAGGATCTCTTATCTAGGGGGAAAGTCACAATATAAATTTTGGTAACGAAAAACATTCTTTAAAAGAGTTTGGCCTAAAGGCGATATTCTTAAACGAAATGCAGTAGTCGAAAGTCCTGTAAATATATCTCATCTTCTTTTATGGGAATCATTTTCCTTACTGGACCGCCCCTTTCGCTACGTCCCTGAGCTTTCATTTATTGAGTTTGTTGTGGTTGTAGAGGCTTGCCTACCATTTGGCCAACATTAAAATAAATTAAAATATAATTAAAAATAATGCGTATCTAGTCTCGGTTTTGGTTCTCATCTACCACTCCCCCCCGTCCCACACACACACACCATTCGATGGGAATCTTCTATGTTTCTAGTGCTTCTTCTATATTGGATTGTTGGCTCACCTTAAAACTGGTCACTGGGTGACTTGCGTGTTTTGGACAATCTTCCTGCAACCTTGTTTATTGCATATTGTTTGCAAATGAATCTTCTTATGTGTCTTGGTAGGTATGTTCATATAGATATATATATATATATGTATATTGTGTGTCTGCATGCGAAAGCTCATTTTTCATATAACAAATATTTATATATTTGTTTTTAATTTTATCAAAGTGTCGACAATCTGCAAGGGGGGAAGGTGGGAGGGGGTGAAACTCAATTATGAATGAGACTATGGGTAAAATCTTGAAGACAAGTACATAAAACATGTACTTACTAGTGGAGTTGTCAATGTCTTGTAGCATCCAAAGCTAAAGCTGGTAATATACAAAAGACAAATAACAGAAGCACAAACAGAAACCAAAACAGAAAAGCAGAGACAATAATAGATGGAGGGGGGGGAGAATGGGATTGGGTATGGGAATGGCATGGAGGGGGTTATAGGATAAGATAGGGTATAAGGGGAGGGGGGTGGGTGTAGAATCAACAACAATAAACAAATAATGGCAACAAAAGAAGGCCTACTAAGTAACAACAACTTAAGGCCAACCTTCCACTCCCAATCCCATATTCTACTTCCTCCTCTCTCTCCTACTCCACCTCCATCGATATCCTACCCAGCCACCATATTCCACTCGAAAAGAGGAACGAAAACCCTCAATAACAAACAACACAGTCAGAAAGCACTTTCAGCGAGACGGGATTGAGGTGTGGGTAGAAACTGGAAGATTACGAATGTCTGCTCGAAAAAATAAGAATACGAATACATACTGCAGATACTGTATATATATATATGTGTGTGTGTCCTATGTAGAGAAAGTGTGCGGTACTATGGGGTGGTATGGGGGGTAAGGTTTCGATTGACGATTGATGTGGCGTAGCAGCAGTGCGATGTGAATGATGCGGGGGAGCAGCAGTGTGGTAAGCCTTGATGGATGCATGGAGGCTTAGCTATAGATGTCGAAGACTACCAGCTGAAGACTATAGAGAAACACTACATCTCTCTCTATCTCATTCTCTCTCTTCCTTATTCTATCATCTTTGTCTATCTTTTTGGGCTTTCCCTCTCAATCTCCATCCAGTTCTTGTTATTGTTGTTGTTGTTCGCTTGACTTTATTGATTTGTTTTTGTGGCAACAAGGCCAAGTCTCCCATACCCATAATAATAGTCATCCAAGGACCAGCTGTTTTTATTGCGGTTTGAAAAACTGTTAAGTTCTTTTTGAGTTACACTTTTCTCTTCACTATGCGCCCATTGCATTTCCGTATTCAATGAGAAATAGACGAAGACAAAAAACACAAAAAAACACAAAAAAAAAAGGAAACCAAAACCAAGTGAAAAACAGAATGCCAAAAGCGTAAAACGATAGACTACAGACCACCTCTTCAGATAAGACATGACGGCAGGAAGGATCAAGGATGGGTGGTAAAGAGATGAGGTTAGTCTTGAAAATGATGTGCAAAATACATTAGAAAACGAATTCATTGTCGTCGCTTCTTCAACAGATTTTCCTTTTTTTTTTTTTTTTTTTTTTGCTTTTTCTCCTTTTCTATTTTTTTTTTTTTATTTTTGGTCCAAGGACAAAATGGAAAAATCGTTGCCTAGCCATTTTTGTTTTTCTTGTTTTCCCTGAAAAAAAAAACAACAACAACAACAAAAAATAAGAAAAAGATTAGGGCGCACTTCCTTTTTATTTTTAAAGAAATTGAAGCTGATTAGAATGGCCGAACGAGCAGAGGAAAATTAAATTGAATTTAATTTCTACGCCCCTTTTTTATGTATTTATATATATATATACACAAATATAAATATTTCTACATTTGGGTGGGTGGCTGGCTAGAGATCTCTTTTACAATTTTTCTTAAAAATTCATACCAAATTGCCAAAGCGAAACGATCCCAAGGGAGTCGATTTACCCACTCATTTGCCGAGTGTCGCGTGTAACAAGTGTTCTTGTTTCACATGATTTTCACATGTTCTCACACAAGCACTTGTCGTGCAAATGAAATGAAAATTATACCCGAGTGCGCGACATGGAGGCAAAATTATGTGTGTGTGTGTGTGTGTGTAAAAGTTACATTCAAAAAAAAAAAATAAGAAGAATGAAAAGGAAATTGATATTAAAATTGTGTCAAAAGTTTTGACTCTAACTAGACGCAGTTTGAGTAAATGTAAATGTAAGCTAGAATAAATCCCTGTAGCCCGAATGAGGTAATTGTTACAAATGAAATGGATATGTAGATGAGATAGCGAGATTTTAATGTTAGCTAATGTTGGATAATTTTATGCCATCTCACAGGCTAGGATATATAAATTTTTGATTTTTTAAAAATGCCTGATGACAAGTATTTCGATTATGAATAAACCAAAAAATTTTAAATAACTAATTAATAATATAATTAAAGGATTATCGTACATCTAAAATCCTTTTAGAATGTCTAGCGAATATAATGTAAAATTGGAATTCACTTGTTACACGTGCCACATACAGAAACCTATTATGAATAACAAAATGTTTGAACCAATTGAATTCGCCTTAAGTTGCATGTTGTCCTGTTATTTTACATCTAACTGTTATGTAGTTTTTATATAAAACTGTTAAAAAGTCCTTCTGTTCAAAATAATCATTGTAGCCGTTTGAAGAGCTGTTATCCTATTTAACAGCAAACTGTTAAAATGTTCTGTTGCTGTCTTACAGCAAAATGTTAGAATATATATTCTGTAGAAGATATGGGCTAAAGGATTCTATATGAGAAATATATGATTCCTTTTGAATTTTGAGTAAAATGATCTACAATTTGTAGAATATGGAAAACAAAGAGATACGAATTTAATAAATATTTATTAATTTCTTTTTGATATTTACATATTTGTAATTTGTATTCCATTTGGATGTAAAGTAAAATGTATAACGAACCTGACATAAGTTAATTATTTATTTATTATTTAGCTATAGCTAGGAATATATATTGTTCAGGTTATAAAAATATTATTATTGAAAAAATTATTTAAATAAAAAATATAAAATCCTTGAATCCTTGCCTTTGTTATCACATATAAATTCAATTAAAACCAAACAAATTTTTCTACAATGCCATTGAATCGTTTTTATTCTGACAGGCCAAAAGGTCGATCAAACACAATTTAACTCGAACTTCTACGTATAAGTAAGTCCTTAGGTCCTTTAGAAGATGACTGTATAACAGTTTTAATCCTACTTATACCCAGCATCCGGCATTTATTCAGTTCGTTTCACTTTCGACTTATACAGTCTTATACACCAACATAGCTAAAGCAACG
The DNA here is from genome assembly GCA_018150375.1 of Drosophila sturtevanti. NCBI lineage: Eukaryota > Metazoa > Arthropoda > Insecta > Diptera > Drosophilidae > Drosophila > Drosophila sturtevanti. Next base: position 1,159,425 of record JAECWJ010000317.1, read on the forward strand.
CTTATACACCGGTTCCACCCTCAAAATATTACTTATACTGCCAACTTATAAAAAGTCTACGAAATGTTTCAAAGCAATCGTTTCGCCATTCGTTAAGCCATTCGTTTCTGTATGGGTATAAGAAAGCCTTCGACTGCTAGTCTATGTAGTAGACATTCGAAGAGTGTGTTCGAACAATACAGTATAAGTATAAACAAGTCTTTGCTCAGGAACTGTCGTATAAGTTTGAAAACCGGCTCTGGTTGTTGCTGTTTGTGTCCAAATGCGACGCACCTGCAGCAGCGACAAATAAAAAAAAAAGATGCCGACTTGAAGTACTCCGACGAAGCTTGAAGTACATTTATCTTTATCAACACATGCGCTCACTCTCTCTCTCTCTCCTCATAGCCCCCCTCCACCCATTATAATATGTGCTCTCTTTCTTTCGGATAGCCTCCCGCTGCTGCTACTACTGCTGCTGGTGTTGTCGATGTTGCCACTGCCTTTGCCGTTGCCGTTGGTGTTGCTGCTGCTGCTGCTGCTGCTGCTGCTGCATAAACGACAACCTCCTCATAGTCGGTAGCATTACGTTTTGTTTGTCGCTCGCTAAGAGGAAGTTTTTAGTTCAATTTTAGCTCTGATTCTGTGTGGACGGTCGCCAAGAGCACGGCTACATTAATATTGCGTCGCGTGGAGCCTAAAAATTTACACAGAAATCTACACACTCACACACACACACACACAGTCACATACAAGTAAACGCGGCACTGTGGATTGGCAGTCGTGATAACAAACGTCAAATTATTGAGTCTGCGCCCAAAAAAATAAAAATAAAATATAATAATAATAATAAAAATAAAATAATAAATATAAAAAAAAAAAAAAAAAAAAAAAATAAGAGAATCAAGGAAGAAGTGATAACAGTTGCCGTATATTAAAGTTCCAAAGAAATGCCATCAAGTGAATGTAGGCAAATTTAAAAAGGCAAAATTTCTCTTTATTTGTGGACTATTTCGGTTCGGTGATATTCTTCTTCGCCTGGCATCATCGTGGTCGCGCTTCGTCGGTCGTTGGTTTTTTGGTCCCTCGTCGGCAAAGGACACGGACACGGATACGGACACGGACGCGGACGCGGACACCGACACGGGCACGGGCACAGGCATGTCACATGTCCTATTGCTGGCTTCTTTGTCTGCCTGTGCCTTTGACATACGCGTCAAAGTAGCAGCAACAAGGAGCCGGGTGCGTGCCACTACAATGCGGCATTAATATACAAAAGGCACAAACCGAAGGATTGACGAATTCTTTTTTCACATCCTTGAAGAGAGTTAAATTGAAAATTGTCGTGACGTTGAATAAAATAACGTGGCTAAAAGTTTGTGACTGAAAACAAATGTGGTACATTAACAACAACAGCAACGGGCAGAGCAACAGCAACAGCGGCAGCAACAGCAACTGCTGCTCCTTATAGCATTCAGCAGCAAGCAGTTGCAGTTCTCGTTTCTTCGCATAAATCTAAAAAAAAAAACAACTACAAATCTAACTGCATAATAAAGCCCAACAAAATGGCATTGAAATCTAAAATGACAGCAACGACAACAACAATAACAGAGGAACAGCAGCAGCAGCAACAACAACAACAACAACAACAACATCAACAACATACAACAAAAAGACGACGACGGTGCCGGGAACAGTGGATTAAAAAACATTTTCAATTCCTCTGCATAGGTAAGTTTAATTTGTATGAGAAAACAGATGTTTATATTGGTTTAAGATGCAAAAAGGGGGGGAGGAGGTGGAGGAGAAACTCTTGCGGTTATCTCAAACTTCCTTTCTTTTTTTTTTTTTTTGTTTTTGCTTTAGTCATAACTGATTGCGGTCAGTTAAGGAAAACATTGAATAAGTTTTAAGGTGTAGCACTCAGCGCTCCACTCTATATATATATATATATATATATACATATACTCCTCATATTTAATTAGCCTACTGTTGGACACTGTGCGGTTAATGTGGCTCAGCCACAACTCCATTATTAGAACATTGACCAGGCAATGGATGGGTAGATTAATTAATAATTATATGGCTTGAAGGGCTCCAAACCGGACACACATGCACATGTCTCCAGCGATCAACTTCCGTTTTATTAGTACGTTCACTTTGCTTGCATTGTCATTAACCAGTTTCTTATCTATATATCTACATATATGCATCTATATAGATAGATATACACGTATGTATATAGTAGTAGTATGGTTGTTGTAGCTTCCGCCCCTCCTCTATAATTTAAGATTTTAGGTTGCTCTAACAACTAATCAATTGGAAAAGCACAAAAACAAACAATCAAATATAATTTACAAAATATGTTGAAACGCCCACAGATTTTTCAGTTTTGAATTGTGGGCGTTCAACTTAATACCAAAAAAAAAAAATAATAATAATAATAATAAAGAGAAAAGAAAAAAAACACAGCCCAAAAAGTGGCAAGTCCAATCAAGTGTATTGGTTGAACCATAGATAGAGGGGCGGAGGGGGAGAAAGGTGTGGGCATTTTATGGTTACCGCCCTCTAGAATGTAAGCTATTTGATAAGAGAGAGGTGAGGCGGAGCAGGAGGGGGAAAAAAGGCCTAAGACCTAATTAGTGGGAATATAACAAAGCACCTAGTAACCGCAGACTAAAAGAGAATATAATGAAACTAACTGGCAAAATTTTGGCAAAAGAAAGAAAGAAAGAAAGCAAGAAAAAAACAAAAAATAAAATCAAATAGAAATAGAAATAGAAATAGAAATAGGAAAGGCATGTATTTGTCAGCACAAAATAATCAAGGATCATAATATGTCAACAAACAGACAGCAGCCAAAGAACTAGGACCAAAACAAGCACAAGGACATAGACAAACGTAGAAAAGTTGCGTACATATGTGAATGAGTGTCTGTGTGTGTGTGTGTGTGTGTGTGTGTGTGTGCTTTGGTGGAGGTGGAGATGTAGCCGAGCATAGAACTGTATGCCAGCAGCAAAAGTGTAGGACAAACATGGCGTAATAGATATATATGTATATACACATGTATATATATATATATTCTAACACATATATATATATATGTACATATATTTAGTTGGACAGAGGGAGTCTAGCAGAGAAGTGAAGATAGAGGACCACAGGCCATAAAGAGTTTTTGACTCGTTTCATGTTGTCTCTGACAGCTGGCAAATGTGGCTGGAACCAGAGTGGAACTGAAGTGCATTGACAATACTAGTGCTTGACCAGCAACGGACCAACGGCACCGTCGTCCACCAACGACATCATCGGTGGACGCGACAAACGACGCCATCAATACAAAGAAATGCCAGCGACACTCGACCTAGCAGCAGAATTCTTCCGCCAAGTGTTAAGCACACAGAAGAGCCACCACCAGCTAGGCCACCAGTAAACCAGCATCGGTCGTTTTATATTTTAAAGATCGATTATCAAACTGCTGCAACTGAAAGTTGAAAGATTGCTTTAGTCTCGGTTACTACCTTTCTGTGTGTTTTTGTGTGTGTGCCTGTGGGCAGTTTACCAACGCCTTTGCTAGCTACTTGGCTTCCAAATCTATATTCATATATACTTAGATGAAGAAAAAAACACCTTGAATTGATGCCCACACACAGATAGAAATACAAACACAGGCATACATACAAACACACACACACACATACACACACATGCGACATGTGTAGAAAACAGAGCGTGGGTTTAAGCATGTCGTTCGAGAGTTTACGTAATTGTCAAAACCATAAGTTCAATCTGGCTTAAATTGTCTCGCGTCTTTAAATAGTCGCCCAAAAATTAAAAATAATAAAAATAAAAAAATCAGCAAAAATGAAAAAATAAACAATTTAGAAGGCCGACTTTATGATACTCTTTAAGAATAAGGGATTGAATTAAATAAATGAATATTAATTAAATTAATCACATCAGACCTGGATAACTTTCATCAAGGTTTTATACGAATGACAAATACTTTTACTATATACATATATATATTATAAATATTTGTTTATATATAAATATTTCTTCAGATAGTTGAAAAATATTTGAATAGTTTTTTTTTTATGTTTATTCGAAGTTTGTTAAAAGGTTTCAGTACACAAATTTCTAGCTCATTTAAATATTTCAACTGATTTTCAAGTTTAATCTAATTTATCGGATTAGAAAATTAATCATTTTTTTTAAATTTGTCTTCAATATGAGGGTAAAATGGGATTTATAATTATTGAAATTTTGTCTGATCGACTGAATATTTGTTGTAAACAATGAACAAATGATTTTAAAATCGTAAAAATCTAAATGTGTTCAAATTAAATATTTTGTAAAAATATTTTTAATTCTTGTGAGTTCTTGCAAAGTGACGTATCGAAAAAGTTGATAATCAATCAATAATTAATTCTAATTAAATTTTAATTTTGAATTCTAATTAAATTCATTTACTTAAGCGCAACGTTTCATTATTCACTTATCGAGTCCCAATTAATCGAAGATAATCTTAAACATTTAATGCCAAAAATTTCTTATTTGATTTTGTCTATAGAAATTATATATATATGTTTACATTTTGTATAACTTTTTTATGGCTAATATTTAAAAGAGCAAAAAATCAGATATTATAAATATGGAAAAGATTTAAGAGAAAAGAAGAGTTTAGAAAAAATAAATATGGATGGGTTATTGTGTAAGCCACCTCAGTAATTCCAATAAATCTTTTATGAAATACAATATCTAGAAATACTATGAGAGTTACCTTTTAGAAATTGGACAAAGAATATAATTAATGGTAAATAAATTTTTACATGCCAAATTTGGCGGTTTAACCCCCTAATAGATGCCAAGTTATTCACTGTCTTTGCCTGGATATCTGTTAATGTATATATAAATATAAATATAGCGTCCTAAAAAAAGAATCCTTTTCTTTCCTTATAAAAATACAATTTGTAGTTTAAAATATAATCTTTTGCAGTTTTAAGGGTACATGGTATTCTAAATAATAATAATAATAATAATAATAATAACAACAACAACAAGCCAACGGTGCTCACACAGAGGTAGATACAAACAAGCAAAACCAATTTAAACAAATATATATATGTATATATAAATAGACACATGTGTATGTGTGTGTGTGTGTGTGTGTGTCTATATATATAAATAAATCGACTGCACTTTCAACAGCATGTGGCAAAATAACGACGACGACAAACATCAAGGCAAAAAAAAAAAAAGGAAAAAAGGAGTGTGAGTGAAGGTTGTGACAGAGAGCAGGAGAAGTAAAAGTAGAAAAAGATGGGTGGGGGTGGTGTTGGTGGTGGAGGTGGTTATACGTATTGGAATATAAGAAGTGGAAGGAGTCCGCATTCTCATAGGCAAACAAACAAAAGTGCACTTGAAGTCGCCAACCAATTGAACTCCTGCAGCGTTTGTCAAACGTAGCATGTGGTAATTGCTGTTACCTACCTTTCTCTCTCTCTCTCTCTCAATCACTCTCTATCTCTCTCTGACTCTATCTCTCTTTTTCTGTTTCTTAGTGTCTTACTCTTTTGTGGCATTGCTCATCCCACACAGATTTATGAGTTTTCAACACATTTCCACATGGTGGGTGACTGCTACCATTAGAATGGCCCCTTGCTATGGCTAGTACATAGCTTCCAATATCAAATACTAGAAACGATTTATTTTCAAATTTTTCTTGTTTGAATGTCATTTCCTGCCAACCAAAAAAAAAAAAAAAAAAAAAAAGAAACCCAGAAGAGATGATAAAAAGGACGAAATAAGGAAAATATGAAAATAGAAGTAGAAGAAGAGAAAAGGAATACAACACAATTTTGTAATTTAAAAAGTGAAACTGGTCGTACTTACTTTTTGGGGTTTTTTCTCTCTCATTCTTTCTTTTTACTGTGGTCTATAGCTAATGAAATGAATTTCAATTATTAGAAAATTTTTGGGCAGAAGAGATTGCGGGAGAAAAATGGTTGAAGAAAGATAGAGCGAGAAAAAGAGAGAGAGAGAGAGTAAGAGGGAGCGGGGGTCCGAGTGAAAGCTCAGGATATTAGCAATGTGCAGCCTGGCGTGATTCCTACGCAAAGAATATTCCATGAAACTGCACAAATACAAACACACCAAAAAAAAAACTGGCCCATTGAGTGAGTGGGTGAGATGGAGAGAGGGGGTGCAAGAGTGTGAGTGACTTTGATGAGAATTGATTTGGTTTTGAGTTAAAGACAGAGAGAGAGAGAGAGAGAGAGAGAGAGAGAGAGATGATGTTAAAGAAGAAGTGGGGGGGTGGACAGTTTGGACAGATGGACCGACAGCACCGCAAGACAGCTGAGTGAATAAATAAAAAAGGCAAATCAAGCTAAATGCCAAATGAGGCCCAATCATAGATATCTATATTATTGCAGACAGAACCAATAAATTATACAGTAGAAATGGAAAGTTCGTTTTCTTTTTTCTCTTGGCTGCCTTCTGTTTTTCTAAGAGGTAATTGAAATCGTTTTCAAGGTACTTTCACCCCCCTCCAACCCTCCCCCGCAAACCTCAAGCAATTTCTCTTCATATATATGTATATATATATATGGGATATGAATGTCTTTATTTTGCGCGCTTGTTGGCTAATTTAAATTTATGAATTTTTAAACAGCTCAATATGAGAAAAGTAGGGTGGGTGGGTGGTTGGTATGAGTGAGAGAGGCAGGGGGGCGTTTTTGTTTTTTTTTGTTTTTTACATTTTCTTTCAACCAAAATATCCGGCTATTCTTTCTTTGTCTGCATCATCATTTGCTTTTGCTCTCTTATTTTCTTCTTCATCATCATCATCATCATCATCATCATTTTCTTTGGCTTGTTCCTCCTCCTTCTTTTTTTTCTTTCTTGTGCTCCTCGCCAAACTTCCTTCCACGCACTTTCACTTTTCTTGAGTATTTAATCAAGTGTGAATAATTGCATCAATTCTGCTCAAAGGGAGTCGATTTCCTTTGTGTGTGCGAGGAGAAGATATCGATATGTGCATGACTGTCTGTCTGTGTGTGAGTGTGCGTGTGTGTGTGTGTCTGGAAAACCGCATGAGTAGTAGCTGGAGAAGAAGGATAGCACACCACACCACCCCAACCCAATCCTTCACCACCCACTCCACCTTCTCTTTCAATTCAGTTTCATTTTACTTAGCCTGAACCAAAATCAAGAATAAAAAAAAAAGCCAAAGAAAGTTTTTTTCCTTCTTTTTTTTTTTTGTAAATGTTTCACAAATTGAGTTGCATTATATAGACTTTATACTTATATATGTGTGTGTATACAGAGGCCCTTTTCAATAACTTGTTCTTGTTTATATTGTGATATTGAAAATTAATATTTGATCAAGCAGGCGGCTGTCAGGCAAACAATATTTATTCATACATTCCACTCTTTTAATCATTCATTCATTCATTCAATCATTCAATCATTGTTGCATCTTTCGTCTACATGCATTTTTTATGGCCATTTAATTGGGGTGGCAGCTGCTGCCACTGTGGCAACTGTTGCAAATTCAAAAACTGGTAATCGTTAATGAAAAGAATTGGTTGCCTAATTTATAGTTGTTGTTGTTGTTTTTGTTGTTGCTGTTGTCGCGTGTCCAACCGGTTCGACAGGTGCATCATAGCTAGTTGCAATTATTGTCCTTTTCGATCTGAATCGGCCATAATCTGCTGCTACTTGACTTCCATTCCACACGAATATCAGCTGGAAGAGAAAATGGGAAGAGGTGCATCTTTATGTATATATATATATATATATATATATGGACTGAACGAACAGCTTATCGGTTCGCATCGTGTGAACTTTTCGCGGTCTGTCCATGCTGTTGCATGCTTCAGTAAATTCGCCCACTTTTTCCCCTCTCTTCTCTCGCACCCCCATCAATTCCACCGACTCAGCGTGTGAGTCACTTGTACACCTTTTGGGGCACCTGATGGTGCTGCTGCTGTCCACTTGACGTGTGGTTCCGCTTCGCCAACGACAACAACAACAACAGCAACAACAACAACAAGAACGAAGCGTCGTGTGGAAATCTGTGACGCGGCATTTGGCTGGCTGGGAAAACTTTAACGACTTTAGTTTAGTTTTATTTTTTTTTATTTTTTTTTTTTTGTTTTTTGTTTTGTATTGCTTTACTTTTCTTTTCTTATTTTTCTTTTTTTTTTTTCGTTTTTGTTTTTAATTGCGACAGAGAAAAATTCGTTTTTCACTGCAATACAATTGTCTGGGAAAAGATCCAGTTTCATACGCAGACATGCTTCATTGGACCCTCCATCTCCATCTCCATCTCCATCATCTTCTCCATCTCCTCTGTTGAGTCTCATTGTCATTCGATTGCGCAAACATTATTTTATCCAAGAAGAAAGCATTTTTGCATTTGCCATCGCAAACTCCTCCTGCTTGCGGCGTTGACGCTGGTGGGCACTGGTGGCTCTCGGTGGTGGTGGTGGTGGTAGTAACTTGAGTGTGGTTTAACCCTTTTGCTCTGTACCATACCAGCAGCATTTGGTTTAGTATCCTCGCGTCTTATTGTTCCCCTGTCGCCTGCATTGTCAATTCTCTTAGCATGTGTGTGTGTGTGTGTGTGTGTGTGTGTGTGTGTGTGTGAGTGTGAGTGAGTGCGGTTAGGTGTGTGTATGTGTCTCTACTCACACCAAAACACCTTCTCCTTCTCCTGCTCTTTAGTATCCTTAGTAATTTGGGCAAACAATGCGAAAGTATGTGTGTGTGTGTGTGTGGACGCGTTTGCAGTTCAAACGGCAATTAAGCCAAACAATAAGCTGACAAACACTTGGCATAACCACCACAAGCCATACTCCATAATCAAACCAGGTCCCTCTCTCTCTCTCTCTCTCTCTCTCTCCCTCTCTCTCTCCCTCTCTGATTGTCTTTCTCTTTCATTCCGTCTTTGTCTAATTTTGGTAGCCTCCGGGGGCGTGTTTGTCACAACAGAACAGAAGAAAATTTGCTCGTTAAGAACATAATTTGGAAAATTGTTAAGTCTGTCTGTGTCATAATATGAAAATATTCAAAAATTTTAACATACAAAATGGACCATAAAATGGTTGACAACATTTTTCGACAATCTACTTTAATAATTTCTAAATGGTTTTTTTTTTTTTTTTTTTTGGGGTGAATTTTAAACAATATTATCAAATTATACAAACTCCAATGGATTGCTCTTAACAATAGGGTAATCTGCATGATATTATAGTAAATATGTTGGTTAGAAAGGGAAAAGGTACACATTTGGATACAAATTTGTTTTTCATACTCAAGAATAACTAATAACTATGGCGTCTTAATTCATGTATTAGTATTTAATACAGCCAAAAATTGAGCTTTATAAGTGTAAAGGGTATATTAATTTTGGTTAGAAAATAAAATAAAAATTAATATTATTAAATATAAATTGAAAAATAGTTGAATTGACATAAAATGTGCACTTACATTTTATTGTAATCTTAATGTTAATTCTTTTAATTGTTATCTTGCTGTTAATTGCTCAAATATTTAGCAAATTGTAGACTCATTTTAATTAAAAGAAATATGATAAAATGATTTGTTTTAAGTATCAAGAAACCTGAAATAATCTTAAAAGTATCGACCAAATTTTCTCATTCCTTCTGGAAGGGCATAACTTAGAATTAAATACTAGACAATATGATATATATATAGATGTAATACACTGCAGAGCCAATGTTGAATTGGTAGATATTAGATTATCGCGACTATCGCAAAATTTCATAACCAAGTGTAATGATTCAACATATTCACATATAAACGACCTGGCATAGCCATTTAGTTTTAGTTTTAGTTTTAGTTTAAGTATTATTAAGTGTTTAAGTTAGCTTGTAATAAATGAACATTGGGTTTTCTACTTCTTTGATGTTTTCCCCAAATAATTATGTCATCTTATATGCCATATGTCATGTTTCTAAATAATTATCTAAGTAGAAAAGACCTAGTTCCTTGTCTAAACTCTTAAACTACTGTAAGATACCATTCACAAAAAATCAGTAATTATAACAAAGAGTGAAATAAATTGAAATTGAAATATAGATGTAAAGATAAATTAAAAATATTTTCAGCTATCTTTTAAGCATCGAAAGAATATTAAATTAATGATTATATTTAATATACATACATATACAGTAAAAGTTCTAGTCGTGGACATTTCCTCCTAGCCGGACGAATTTAAAAGTCCAAAGAATTTTTAGCATGATTTTCATACAAAATTCGTTCCCGTGGCCGGAGGATCCCAGGCCATAATTTTTTGAAAGTTTTAATACAAAACATCTCCCGCAAGCGGACAAGCGGGAGCTTTTACTGTATTTCTTTTTATTATTTTAATCATTAAAAATATTATCCAGATTTCAAAACAATATTTCGTACTACATTTATGTTTAATGAATGGATTAAATTTTAAAGTTAAACTTTGCCTTTTTGTTTAACTTATTTTTACTTTCAGTTTGAGATTTTTGTTGCCCCAAAATAATATTTGGAGCGACATTTGTTTAATCAATGAACAAATCACTATTCCAATTAGAAAGTTTAGTCTTAGTTTAAATACAATTTTATTGCAAAACTTTAATGGGTCTTAAACTTTCTTAAACATTCACAGACACGCCCCATTATCTGAAGTTATAATTCTTGCGATCTCCATATAGCTAGCTAAGTTGCATAGAATTCTTTTTTTTCTTTCATTTGCCTGCTCCACACAACACTGAATTGTGTTTATGAGTGTGCATGTGTTTGTGTGTGTCTGTGTGTGGCAACTGTGGCATACTTGATTTTTGTCCTCTATTTTACTCCCTTTCTTGTCTTCTTTTCTAAAAGTGTGTGTGTGTGTGGGGGATAAAGGCAAAAAAAAAGAAGAAGAGAACTGCCAACTAGGACGAAGAGCAGTGACAGTAGTAATAGAAGGTAGAAGTAGAAATCCATGCGCCAAGTGTATGAATAATCGAGAATGAAATTTTGCGTCTGTAAACGGCAGTGGCAGCCATTCTAATGGATGGTACAGATAAAGTTGGAATGGGAGGAGGTAAAGAGAGGTCGTAGCATAGATGGTAAGGGGAAGCAGCAGGAGCAGAAGCCGACATTCTTGAGAGCAACTCCAATTTCAGTTTTCTGTTTGGGATGCCGCCCACACGCACCACTTTCACTTGGGCCGGAAATTTGCTGCATCAGCGTATAGGAATTTTTGGTTTATGTCCACACACACACAGATACACATACATACACACACACTCGCATACAGATGGAAGGCAACATTCTAGTAGAAGGACAGCATGACTACCTCAAGGCTGACCCTCTCCGTATCCACATACACATATATACATATAACTGTATATATGTATATATATATATACATATGTATATATATATATATATATTAGCCATGTGAGTTTATTTTGGTTTGGATATTTGGGTTCGCCTTATGTGGTATGCGTGAGTGTATGGGAGTGTGTGTGTGTGTGTTTGTGTGTGTGTGAGGCTTTCAAATATGAAATTTATTCAAGTCACTCTGGTTTAATGTTTGGAAATGGACAGCAAATAACTTTGAAAGCGTTTGCAATAACAACAACAGCAGCAGCAGCAACAACAACAACAACAATAACAGCAACAACAACAATAACAACGACAAGAACAACAACAATATATAGTAGCAAAATCAGGCAATCGTCTCTGTTGTAGTTTCTTCTGTTTCTGCCTTCTGTTTCACATTTTTCCCTCCCCCCCTCTTAAAGTTTTCGATTTAATAATGATTATGATGATGATTCCATACGAGTACCAAAACGACTAAAGGAATCCTTTTTTCTACTTCCCTTTTTCTTTTTTTTCCTTTCCCTTTCTTTCTTTTATATTCGTTTCGTTTGGTTTGGTTTGAAAAGCGATTTTCGCCTCAATTTCGATTTTAGTGAAATGATTTTTTAAACATAATATTACAAAAACCCATCAGAGGGAGAGAGTAAGAGAGAAAAAGAAAAGGAGGGGGGAGGGGGGAAGAGAGAGATATCTACCCTTACCTAACCATTCCAAATCATCCAATCACCAAGGCAAACCCATACCCACTGCCAATTATCCATTTTCCAATATCTTGAGCCTAACATACATTTTTTTTTTTTATTCTTTTGGTGGGTGGAGGGGCCGCCCATTGGAGACATTGGCGCATAAATTGATTGGATGATGTCGCTTTTTATGTCGTTCCCAGAATTCCGTTCTGTGAATTTCATAAGTTCGGAAGGGCAATACATCGTCGTAGCATGTGTTATAAATAAATCAAGCATACTCCCCTGGCTATAGCAATCTTTCAGATGGTTTTTTTTTATATACACACATATACATACATACATCTATATATATAAATATATTTTTTATTTTTTTGGTTGAAGAATTCAGCTTTAGAGATTGGAATTGGCATTTAATTCGAATGGTGCTCTTAGCAGTCACCAGTGCTGACTTGAATTGATTGGTTATATCGTTGGTAACACACACACACTCACACACACACACACAACTAGGGAATAGATTGGTTGGGGTCATTTTTGAGTTGACTGTACTTAAGTAAATTATTGTATGTTTGCCTCTCAATGCGTGTCGCATGTTGCAAGTAGGAAAATTAAAAAAAAAAAAAAGCAAACAAACAATGGCACAACACTTTCCCATCGTCAACCGCAAAAACCACAACTCCAACTTTAACTTCAATTCCTTCGTCTTCGCCTTCTCCTTCTCCTCCTTCTCCTACTCCATCTTTTCGTTTCATTTTTCATCGTTACCCAGCTAATTGCGGTGCACCTACGCAATCTGTTGTCTTGCCAGTTGCAGTGTGAGAACATTTCTGGCAACAGGTAAACTGCCAACGATGACGATGACCACTTGTCCATCATTTCTGCAATTTTTTTTCTTTTTATTGTTTCTGTTTGTTTATTTGTTTGTTTGCATTCACTCACTTCAATCAAAAACTCAGAGAACAGCTGCTTCAACAAGTTATACTCTTGAATGGGAACTAAAAAAAAAAACTAATAATAATAATAAGAATAATAATAATAAAAGAAACAAACCCAAAAAAAACTTTGCACTTGTGATCGCAATTTTTAGTTTTCAGTTTTGTAATTTTGCAGTCATGTCTAACCCAAAATAAGTGGAATAAAGTAAAGCCAGGTCAAGTGGAGAAGACTTTGTTTTTTTTCTTCTTCTTCTTTTTTGTTGGTTTTTTGTTTACTTTCTTCTTCTATCTATTTTTTGGTGTCCCAAACACCGCAAAATATGTAGTTATAGTTGCAGTTAATTTATAAATGAAATTAGTTGGTTGCAGCAGCATTATTAACAAGATTTACTTTCGGTTGCTGCTTGCCAGCTCACTTGTCTGCCCCGTAAGCAAGAAGTCGGCCCGCCTCAAGAGTCCTTTGCCACACAGTAGTTTTTCAACAAAAAAGACGATGGATGGGGGATGGGAGGTGGGGTTGGGGTTGGGGGGGAAGTTCAGGTGGCGCTGCGTCACTTTTTCGTTTTTCTACCTAAGCGAATTCTTTTGGATTTTCTTCTTCTCTACTGCCACACTTCTTCTTGTACGTTGTCCTCGTTTCCTCTTTCTTGTCTTATTCCTGCTGTTTTTTTTTTTTTTTATTTTTCTTCACAAGTTTGCTTTAATAACGCTCGTGTTGATGATGTTAATAATGCTGTTGGTGATTACCATTTTATGCTGCTCCTGCTGCTGGTGCTGCTGGTGGTGCTTCTTTTCGCTCCTTGCCGCAACATTGTTTAATGCTGATGAAGCTAATACCAAAGGCAGGGCCTGTGGTGCAGCGCGCACTACCACCAAACACTAGAAGCTAGAGCATGAGTTTTAAGTTGTAAGTAATTGCAATCTGTTGGTAAATGTTTCTTTCTTCCTTCACCCCCCCCTTTTTTTCTCTTTTTTTTTTTTTGATTAGCATTTGCAGTGTGTAATTTTATATATTACACACTCCTGACATGGCACAACAACATATGGAAGAATACTAATAAGTATTAAGAGTTAGATAAATAGAGTTTAGCTGTAGCAGCAGCAGCAGAGTGAGAGACACATTGGACAGAAAGTCATCTAGATTATTGTGTAGAATGTTGCACAATTAATCGGTGGTAAACTAGAAATAAGTGGATTAGCGTATATACTAATAAACTACATATATTATTTAAATGTAACTTTATATGCAAACTTTTAGGTTTAAAGTAGCAATTATTGGACTCTGAATAGAATGTTCTTGAAGGCTCTGGGCAAAATCAGCTTGTAAATTTAGTTTAAATATGTCTCAAGAAAACTTTTTACTTAAGGTGAATATGAAACAAGCTATCTAATTACTGGTCTATATCTTTATGAATTCTCTTTTAATAATTTTAGTTATTTTATTTAAGTATCAATATATGTACACTCCCTGACAGCCGATTAGCGACTTCTTCTCATCTTCTGTACATTCAAAATATTTAATTGGATTAGTTAAATTAAATTTCTTTATTGATTACCTAAACTAAAAGCTAGTAAATTTTTCTCTAAACAATCAAAATGTTAACCGAAATTCTATTGCACTTAGTTTATTTATTTAATTTATTCATATTATCTAAAAGACAGCAGAAAAATTACTTTTAAAACTAGAAAGATGGCCGCCTAACTTCGGCCGTGCGGTTCTTTCCTATGGCAGTTATATGATAAAGTCGTCCGATCGGTATGATTCCAAGATAAACAATGGCTGCAGCAAATAGAAAAAATTCAAATCTGTAGCTGGAATATACTGGATATCCTTCATTGTACGCAGAATAATTAGGGTGTACGCAGACTTCTGAGGCGTCATATTTTTGTTATGTTTTTCTTAAATAAATTTTTTTTATATTTAGATTGAATTTACGATAAAAAAACACATGGATAGATTTATAATTAAATAAAGAGATATATAAAAAAAAGAAGCATTGCAAAAAGTGCATTATATCAAATGTAATTGCCAACGGAAAATAGAAATTTAGTTCTCTTTGGGGGTGTACGCAGAGATATGAGAGCAAGTGTATATATATACTTTATATAGTTGGAGATGCTTCCTTCTGTGCGTTGCAGACATCTGACCAAAATTAATATGATCTTTAGAAGAGTATAATTAAAAATGCAAACTGTAACAAAATTGACTTAAAAGATTATAAATTTTTACAAACAAAAAAGGATTACAAAATCATTTTTCAGCATTTTGCGATAAATGAATTCAAAATCAATAAAAAATCAATAAGTTCTATATATATTAACATTTTTGTTAATAAAGAAACTTGGCTTTGGCAGTTAGGTCTCTTAGTGAAAAATGTTTATAAACAATTTTCTTATACCCTCTGCAAAAGGGTATACAAATATAGATTATCATGTGCCCTAAATAATACAAATTCAACATAAAAGTCGCAAAGCCATTCACACTATATTTTTTGGATCTACTTGATCGTTTTTTATTAAGAATAACATTTTACTTTACTCAAAATCAATATTATTATAAATATTAATATAAAATATTAATCAATATTATTATAAATATTAATATAAAATATTAATTTTCTTTAATTTTACTATTTCAATTCAAAGCATAGTTGAGTGAGTGAGAAAAAAAAAAATGGTTTGAAAACTCGTAAATTTTCGTATTCAAAATGAGGGAAAAACAGTTGATAAAATCAGCTAAAAAGAGATGCGGTTCCGTTTAGACTTTAAATTAGGCACTGAACTGTGGGACATGGTGGAAGCTGAGAACATGCCAAGGAGCATGTCCTGTCAATGTCATTAACAGTGAGCCCCGTTTGCTTCTGTGTACAACTTGTGCTACAGCCACGCCCCCTTTTTGTATTCAGACAAAACTGCGCCAAGCAATAGCAACAACAACAACAGCAACAGCAGCGAAATGCAAATTCAATTACGAGTTCTCCTCACATTTGCTTATTCTGAGAAAATTGGGATTGAGATTGGGTTTGAGTTGGATTGAGTTGAGTCGAGTTGAGTTGAGTTGGGTTTTATTTTATTGGGCCAACCAGCCAGTGCACATCTCTGACGCAATGATCAGAGGATTTTTTGTTTTTTTTTTTTTATACTTATAAAGATGTTCTTGGGTGTTCGGGTAATATTTATATATATATATATATATATATTGCATTCTTTTTGCATATGTATATCTATACTATTTTCATTCGTTTTATTTTTTTGGCCACTTGCACGTGCCTGGCTATATTCAGTACGAGACATGGAACCATAGAACCATGCACCATTAGAACGGAAATGTCGCTCCACTATTGTTATATCGTACTATTTGAACAAAAATGCCGTTGATGCTGATGTTGATGCTGCTGCCAACTGCAGCAATATTTTATAACGAATTCGCAAATGCAAATGCAAAGCACGTTGCTTTGACAAGGGGGCGTGGCAGTGGCAGCAAGTAGCAAGACAAGTCAAAAAAAAAAAAGATGCCGCCTTAAGGCAGCAACGGCTAAGGTGGCAACCGGATGCTCGATTGATGGAGAAGAAGCGAGACTGCGACAATATGTTGGAGCCAGGAGCTAATTTTGTCCTCTTTCTTAGTTGTTGTTTTTTATTTTTATCTTCTCCTGCTCCTTCTTCTCCATCTTCATTTTTATTTTATTTTTGGCAACTTACGTGTAGAAGCTACAGATAAAGATGAAGAAGAAAACCATAAGATAAAAGGCAGAAAAAAGGAAAACGGAAAAGCAAAGACAGGCACAGTGTGAAAATCATAATCGTCAAATTAATGGGCATGGGGAATTTGCAAAAAGGCCCCAAATTGGTGCTTGTCCACGAGGGGACCCAAAAAATTGTACGTGAGCATTTAAACCAAATCGTATAAAACTTAAGTACTATGCAACACACATGTGTATGTGTCCGTGTGTGTATGTGTGCGTATGTCAAGACGCAGATGGAGATGTCTCCTTATATTCTTTTTTTTTTTGTTCCTGGCCCACTCAGGTGTGTCTGTGTCGTTTTGCTATGGTTAATCCAAACCAATGTCTGCTTAATCAGCGCCAGGCGCTGACAGATAAACTGCCTCGTCACTCTTGACTCACTTGGCCAGAAGCGGTTGAGGCCATCAAATTTCAGTCATAACAATAACACTGATAGTCCCGCTCGTAAAATAAAACCCAAAAAAACCCTTTTCCTTACCATCTTATATTTGTCTGTGCGTGAGTGTGTGTGCAAGTGTGACCGGGATTTGTGTGTGTGTGTGTGTGTCCATATATCTCTGCTGTGTTTGCTATGTGGTAGCGTGTGTACGTTGTGTCTGTTGTTTTAGCCCCAGCTTGAAAAACAATCAAGAGAACGCCGCGACACTAAAAACCACGCACATCACACCAGAGAAATTCGACAATGGCACTTGACATCAACTGAGAGGGCATAGGGGGCCATAGGGGGCATAGAGGGCAGGCAGGCAATAGGGAGAAAATGGTCAAAAGGCGACGCCTAAAGCATTTAAATCCTTTTCGCACTCCAGCTTGTTGCGTCGTATATCGTTCAGATATACATAGAATATATATATATATGTATATGTATATATATATAAAGAGGGCATATGACATATGAGACGAGTGCGTGATTCGTTTGAGGGGAAGTCACGCATCATGCTCCAGTTTCACATGTGTTTTTTTGGCGGAGTATGGTAGGATAGGATAGGATAGGATAGGGTAGGCGAGGCAATGGAGGATGTGTCTATGGGGCGGGGCGAAAAGACCATAAAATAGGAATTTACTTTATTAAAATTTTTGCGCTCAACAAAATATGAGACAACAACAGACAAACAACAAGAGCAACAACAACAACAACAACACAAACACAGCAATGGCAATGAAGACACAGGAGAACAAATAAAAAAAAAAAACAAGGCCAAAGAGCCGAAAGCAAGGCAAATTTGTTGAAATTCTAGCCAAAATCCCCGAACCTTAACCCTTACCCCCTACCCTCTCTACCCTTGTGAGAACGAGGTAAAAATTTACTCAACTATGAACTCGGAGTATCACCCCATACCCCATTAACCATTCCCCATCCTCCACCTCTCTACCTCTCACTCCCATCCTCTCTTCCTATTCGACGTATGTGTGTGTGAAATAGGCTCAAATTTGCGTTGTGCGAATATATGTATGTATGTGTGTGTGAATATATGTATGTATGTATGTATGTGGAAGCATGTGTGTAAGGAAGGGTCTAGGCAAGAGAATTGTTTGTCTGCATTTGACAGGGGGAGCAAAAATTTATATAAATTGACAGTAATGCCAACAACAATTTGCCTGGGTAAATTGCGCGACAACAACAAGAACTTTTCACATTCTTTTTGCAAGAAAATAATGAAATCGTAAAGAGTTGACTACTCATACAGCTAACCAACCCCCCTTCCCCACCCACTTTTCACATCAATTCTTATGCCCATACATCCTCATTTATGCCATAAGCGTAGTGTAGAAAAGGGGTTAAAAGACAAAAAAAAACGAGTGCAAAGTTAAAATGCCTCGTTAAACATTTGAAAAATAAAAGTGGAAATTTGGAAATTCGGATCAACTGATAATTAATCAATATTAACTTTATGTCATGTATCGAAACTCTAATTTCCATAACAAGGAATCTTGAGAGTGCCAAAATGAAAAAGAAGTCTTGGGAAATTAGCTGATCATGCTTTAGTATGAAAACCCCAGGGATAACATGAAAGTTGTCCTAAGGCATTTTATTAAAACTCTCGAGAAATACTTGAGAAGTAGAGGAATTTGAATGAAATATCCTGGGAAATACCTTAGAAACTTTAACAGAATATCCTAAGCATATTTAACACGAGAAACTTTTCTTGAAAAGTTACAAAAGTGTCCTTCAGAATTCCCGAGGATGTTTTGAGGAAAGTCAATGAAATATTACTAGGAAAAACAATGGTATTTCCTAAGGAACTCCTAAGAAATTTCCACGATAAGACGAGGAGGAATTCCTGGTTAAAATCAATAAACTGTCTCAGTGAATTTCTATAAAACTTGTTCTATATAAAATACGAAAATTTGTCAATAAATGTGTAAATTGTAGAGGAGCTACGGCTTCTGATCCAGCTAGAAACTTCTTAAATCGGTATAGGGGCCGCCAGTCCCAGCTGATATGTATGTATGCCTTGGGCAAAAAAATGAGTAGGGCTTCGGTTTATATTCACTTTTATTATATATGAGATTATGCTTGGATGAGATTACAAAAAATGTCTCTAATATACATATAAAATTGCAAGTTAAGGAAAAAAAATTCGACTAACCGTGAAACTTGCCAAACACCCGCCAGTGTGACCGTCCGGCACCTGGCAAACAATCCTCCCCGCTACTCCTGGTCACCGTTTTGTCGTGAACAACATGCATTCAAGACCTTTCAATATAGTGATCATATATTGATATGGACTTGTTCGTAATACAGTGAAAGCTCTAGTCGCGGACAGCTCCGGAAGGCGGACATCTCTACTAGACGGACGAATTTTAAAGTTCCAAGATTTTTAGCATGATTTTCATGTAACATCCACGTAACTCAAAGATATATTAACAATAAAACTGAATTTAAAATGGATATCAATTTTGTTGCCAATTTTTTTGTCATCTCCCGCAGGCTGACAGAAGTACTGGTATCGTGGCTGTCTGCTTATAGGAGCTTTCACTGTATATCTATTATTGCCATTGCTTAAAATGATATGATTAATCTTGGATCCCTGGATCCAATTGAGTACGCAGGCATTATGTAAACTGTTAGGATATTGTATGTCAATTTACCTTATAGAAGGGTATTCACACAGGATAATGATCAAAACGCACAAATGAGCGGACCTAAAATTGCAAATGTCGAATCGAAACATTATTACAAATTTTAAGTCAGAAATTTGTTGAAATATATATTTTTTGACTTTTTAGCTTCGATGCACAAAATTCCAATATAATTCTACGCTCATGTCAGTACTTTCTCTTCCTCAATATTTTTGCCTCTTCCTTTCTCTCACTCTGACGCTCTCCCTCTCCCTCTCTATCTCTCTCTCTCTGTCTCTCTCATATTTTTTTTTCGCATTTAAAATTCATTTCTTTTCAACGAGACATCATGTGTATGCAAATTTTGTTGGCCATATTAATCATGACGGTTAGTTTAGTTTCTAGTTTATACTTTTTTTAGTTGTTATTGTCGATGTTGTTGTTGTTGTTGTTGTTTTGCGCTTTTATTAGTTGTAGAGATGAAGAGATATTTAAAAGTGCATTTCGGCCGCTTATAAATAAACAGAGAAATCCACCCCATTCCGTCCGTCCAGTGACCAGCAAAAAGGAAATTTATGAAAGCGCACGGAGACAGTCACGAACTGAGTACTAAAACCATTTCTGCAATGGCTCAGAACTTGGCTCTCTGCCTGTCTGCCTGCCTCTGTTGGCCGCGTTAAATGCTTTTGTTGATTCTGGACGCTGCTCTAGGGGCTATCGTCATTCCTCCCTCCCTCCCTCCCACTTTTCCAGCTTCTCCCTACACTCTTCTCAGTTTCTCCTCTTTCCTCTCCTCTCCTCTCCCGTCTCCCCTCTCCCATCTCCCGTCCCCCCTTTCCCTTTGTATACAATTTAATAGTTTCGGCGGCAAAGAAATGAACTCCAGCTTCGACTCTGACTGCAGACTGCAATGTATCTTGGGCAAACAGATGGGCCGCCAACCACGCCCACAATTGGCTTTTGTGGAAACAGCGCAATGCTATTCCACTTTCTTTTTTTTTTTTTTTTTTTTTTGTTTTCTTTTTGTTTTTCTGCCATCTTTTTGGTTTTATTCTTTTTGTTTGTACCCGGAAAATGTGTTTGTTTTTCATTAAAAAAAAATAGAGAAAGAAAAAAAGGAACGTTTCATTCGGCGGCATAAACGAGAGACGACAGAAGGACGGACTCAGATGAGTTCGGCAATGGTGAGCTTAGTGCTGTGCTGTGCTATGTCCAACTCCAGCTCCAGCTCAGTTTTATTGCGGTCAGGAGGATTTGCCCTGCCTCTCTCTCACTCTCCTCCCTTTCTCTTGTGTCTCGCATTTGTGCATTGTCTTTGCGTAAATACACATTTCATAATTTAGCCACGTTTTTAATAGAGAACTCAAAATCCTTGGGAGATCTGTCAAAGACACAAATGAAAAGACTGACCGAACAAAGAGAAATTCGCCGCAAGGACAATTAATTAACTGCATCTCTCTAATGAAGAACTTTCGCTTAAAATTTACAACTCCCACACCTCCCCCTCCACTATATCTACAATTCTCATTATCTACTTACAGTTGCCCTCTATCTATTATGGCCATGGCCGTCCTCTGTAAAAGCCCAACAACAGAAATTCCGTACAACGCCCCATGATCTCCAAGTACTGGAGAGTGCCGAAGCCATGATGCGTTGTGAAGTTGCCAATTTGGCTGGCGCTGTACAATGGACAAAAGATGGCTTCGCCTTGGGCTTTGAGGCTGTAATACCCGGATTTCCACGCTACTCAGTACTCGGTGATCGTAAACAGGGTGTCTACAATTTACGCATATCGAATGCTTCAATCAATGATGATGCCGAATATCAATGTCAAGTTGGACCAGCGCGATTACAATCGGCAATCCGAGCTAATGCCAAACTAACTGTCATATGTAAGTACAAAATTACATTTAAATTTAACTCTAAAAAATTGTAGTTAATATATACATATATCGTAAGGTCTGCTGTTTAGTTATTGTATTTCCGTCCCCATAGAGTAAGCTAATTTACCCACTGTCTTTGTCTCCCTTTTTATGCTCTTCCGATTTTGTTCTGTGTCTATAGTTATTCTTTTTTGGTCAGTCATCGAGAACGCATCGTTTTGTTCTTGATAAAAATTAAAAAGATATAAATCTGCCGCGCTCTCTAAATTAAATTATTATTAAAGTATAGGATACAGTTGTAAACTATCAACCTAACCATATTTTACAAGCACTATCAACTAAGGCTTTCAGCTTAGGCGAAAACTACATCCATACACTAGCCTGGGTTCGAACCCGGAATCCTCGTTGTTCAGTTGCTGAACTGTTCATAGTTTTATTTAATTAAATAAAACGAATTTCATAATATGTATATTTTGCTGATTAAATAACATAATTTAAGAAGAATCATAGATAGATATTCTTTTTACTAAGTATAACAAGTGATATAAGCACATTCGACTCCACATGCCATTGGTTAATCGCAATAATTGTATTAACTATAACTAGGCTTATATACAGCTTGTTTTACACATAGTTAATGTCACTCTCTTTTAACAGCCTTTTGTTGGATATTTCGGTAAAGTATTTTGCACGAATTTTTCAGAGCCGTTAAATCTGCAACTTTAGCGAGTTTTCAAACGGGTTTCAAGCAACATTTCGTCGTTCTCAAATGAAGCTCATTTTCGCCTTAATGGTTTGTCATAAACAAACCGGGAAATTGTTGCTTTTAAAGTGCAACCAATTTGAAAACGCAGACTTCAAGAAATCTCCAATGTCAAATGAAGACGAATGTCCGTATGGGCACGGACGGAGTGTTAAAATGAACCGAATGTCGCCGGCGTGACAATAAACATTTCAATAGAAAATTAAATGTGAAATAAATTTGTAAAAAAAATGTTTATTTTCATAATTAAAAAACAATTTGATGTGTATGTATGTAGCTATGATTTTAAATATATATATATCTAAAACTTTCCTTTAAAATGTCCTGCAATTCGAATAGACTTTTAACATAATCTAAGGATTAAAAGTTCAATGGGTAAAGGTTATTTCAAGATTTTGTTTTAATAGTTTTCCAAAGCTAGAATAATATATAAAATCAAATTGCCTCGTAATCAAAATGTCTGAAACTAATATATAGTATGGAATGTAAATTATAGAAATATATATATATATATATCATTAGCTGAAGGTCCCTGTAGCCAGCTCTGGTA
Source organism: Drosophila sturtevanti (assembly GCA_018150375.1). Lineage (NCBI taxonomy): Eukaryota > Metazoa > Arthropoda > Insecta > Diptera > Drosophilidae > Drosophila > Drosophila sturtevanti. The sequence goes on from JAECWJ010000317.1 coordinate 1,182,403, forward strand.
ATATTGAGTTATAGTTTTTTAAACTAAATTATCTGTATGTATAATAAATAAATAAATAATTAATGAAGGCAATAAATCTACATATTTGTCATATATAAATTCAATTAAAAAAATTAATTGGATAAATTTAATACATTTCTATTTCAAATTGTAAATATTAGTCTACCATCGTATTTTTTTTATATACATATGTATACAAGTCTGAGCGATCGATCGGCTGCAATTAATTTAAGTAATAAATAGTATACAACTACACACACACACACACACACACATGCATACATACTTAGATATACACACATACATTTACAGATACAATTTTTCAAAAACCCAAAGGCGTCAGTCACATTTTTGTTTCCTGCCTCATTGCACCTATAGAATTTTCATTTGTTAGTTGAAAATGCGGGCGATGAACACCTCTTCTTTCTCTATCTCTCTCACTCTCACACTCTTTCACTCATTCCCCCCTCTCGAATTCTCTTTTGCCATGTATGGCTGCTGCTGCCAACATTTATTGTCAGCAATTTGCAAAACAGCAACAACAACAACAGCAACAGCAACAACAGCAACAATGCTACCGAGAAGCTGAGCTGAGTTGAATTTAGCGCAGTTTATTGCTCCAAGGAGCCAAGTATAGATGACGAGAAGGGTGTGGGTGAGAGTGGAGAAGCAGGTGATGGAATGGGAATAGAAGGGACATGTAGGGAACGAGGAGGGTGGGTTGGTGGGTAGGTGGGTTTGGTTGGTTTGTTAGGGTGAGCTGCAAGCATTTTCAAAGTGAAATGAAATGAATTTCTTTTTGTTTTCGGTTGTTCTTGTTCTTGTTGCTGTTGTTGTATGTCGAGTAATCACTTTCTCTGTCAATGTATGTATGTATGTGTGTGTGTGCGTGTGTGTGTGTGTGTGTTTGGTCCTGTTGCTATTCTTGCTGTTGTTGTTGTTGTTATTACTGTTGTTGTAATCACTCAAGAAATTGCGCTACATTTGATGACAGCGATTTTCATTTCCTTTTGCTTCGTTTTTGGTTGTTGCTGACTCCATTTTCAACCCAGAACCAGACTCAGATTCAGACTCAGGCCCAAGGCTCACACACACACATAAGGCAAACACACACACTCACACACACACATATGCGCATGCCTAATGACGTTTGTTTAGTTAATTACGCGCCATGAGCTGTGACAATGATGATGTGTGTGTGTGTGTGTGTGTGTGCGTATGTGTAAGGAGAATGTGTAGCCTTAGAGAAACTCAACAAAAATGAGAGAGAGAAAAAAAAGAGAAGAATAAAATAAAATTCTGTCAGTCTAAGCTCGTTATTTGGTTGTTTCTGTTGTTGTTGTTGTTGTTGCTGTTGATGCTGCGGCAAAAGGTCGTCCGCCGGCGCCGCTTTTACCCTATCCACACTACCATCAACACCACCCATACCCTTACCCCTACTACCTTTTTAGCCTACCCCCAAAGCGCAGAAATGTTTGTCATAATTGTAGGTACTTGTGTGAGTATCTATTTTTCTTTCCTTTTTCTTTTTCTCTTTTTTTTTTTATTCTTTCCATTTGCTCCTCCATCTCCATCTCCATCTCCATCTCCATCTCACCATATCCTTAACAATTCCCCTATTCTTCTTCCCTACATTCTGCTGGCAGTTGACTTGTCCTTGCCCGTTTGTCTTTGTTTTGTAATGGAATCTCTACTCCCTCTTCTCCTCTCACAAACTCCTCCTCCTGCTCCTTCTTTCCTTTTTCTTTCTTCATGTTTGAATGAATGACAGGCGTTTCTGGTATTTGGCCAGGACATGTGTAGGTATGTATATACATATATGTATACTATACACACATACATGTACATATATCCTTGATATGGTGTCCCGGGGTAAGTTTGGGTTGATGGGCACGTGCGACATTATTGCAGCAATTAGCTCAGGAAAATGTAGACAAATGCGTAATAATTCAATTAAGTTCGAGTTACATTTATTTGATTTATTTATTAAGGTAATTTTCCGATATTACATATCTAGTTATCCTTAGCTATCGCCTTGCCATCTATATACTCCACTCTATATTATTCAATCATTCTACCTTTGCAATTCCATTTATGTATATATATTGAATTATGTTTTTTTTTTTTGTCCCATTGTCAGGATTTAAACGAACGAGAAAGCGCACAGGAAAATTAAAAAAAAAAGAAAGAAAGAAAAGAAAAGAAGAGAAGAAATAACTCAAAGTATTTGTAAGCAAATAGATTTTCATTTAATTTTTCTCTTTAGCCGGAAAGGTCTTTAGATTAGATTTTTGCCAAAATAAGCAAAAAAAAAAAAATAAATAAAGAAAGAAAAAAAAAATGCTGAAATCCTTGGCGACATTTACAAAAGGGAAATATTCATATACATACATAAATATATATGCATAATAATCTGAAGCGTCAGCTATGGCGACCATTTATATACACTTGCTAAATAAATATTTCTATAGAGGTTTTTTATTTAATTTGACATTTTTTAATTTCTTTCTACATATCAAAAATCTATGAAAAGAAAAGCTTAGAGAGCAATAGGATCCTATCATAATGAACTCCTTATAGGCTTTTCATTATTAACACATCTTTTTAATCTATTTTTAAATATTTCCTTTGGGTGATTTATTCTCTATAGACAAGGCTTCTCTTTAGCAGGTGTCAAATAATTAAATTTTCTAATTCATTTTTTTACCCATTTCTAGAACTTTTAATGAATATACTAAAAGAGTTTATATTATTTTTTGGGAGCAATAAAACATCGAGTTCCGAGCAGTTTAACTTGATATGAAACTATAATTGCTTTTATTTTCATTTTATTTATTTTTTTTAAGTCCTGGAAAAGTTTTTATCAAAATAGAAATGATGGAGTTTTTCTATCATTTTCTTTTTATCTTTATTAATTTGCTGATTTTTTTTTTTTGATTTTTTGTTTTATTCATTAAGTATGTTAATTTTCATTTTATTTCTGAATTTATTGATTGCAACATGACCAAAAACAAATATTTTTTGAATTACTTTGTTCAGATTAAATATATATATATATGTATATATACATATATTTATAAATATTTACATACAGTTCGCAAAATGAAAATCGAAACAAAAATTAATTTTTCAATATTTTTTTTTAGTATCATATTTTAGTTTTTTGAAATTTTTTTTCATATTTATTGTTTCAATTATTAATGTGGAAAAAGCTGGGTAGATATTCACTATGAAAAATATTTTATTTTTCAACTTGGATCGAAGAAATTTTGAAATATCCCAAAAAAAATTTAGAATAATGTTTAAAAATATTCGTTAAATATAGATATATGTATAGTATATGTATGTATAGTAAAAAAAAACTATTTTTGAGATATTTCAGAAGCTTTTTATACCCTTGCAGAGGGTATATAAATTTTGGTCAGAAGTTTGCCCACATCTCCGACTATATTAAGTATATAACTTGATCAGCATGAATAGACGAGTCTATCTAGTCTATCTGTCTGGATCAAGCGCTTCTCCACCCGGGAATTGCATATCTCGAAATCACCTCGATCGTACGACTATATCATATAGGTCCCACAGGTATCTTTTAAGCAAATGACACAAAATTTTTTTATTTGTGAATTTAATATAATTCTTAACACTTCAACTAAGTTTTATCAGAATCGGACTATATCGTATTGCTGCCGTAGGAGCAATCAGTCAAAAAACACGAAATTTAGTATTAGTAATTTTGGTATGTATAGAAAAATGTCTGTTGAGTCGTAACAGAATTAACCGACTATATGCTATATGCTATACCTTATTCCTATTTATTATTCACCAAATACAAATAGCAGCCCAGAGACAATTTGCAAGGGTATACGAAATTCGTCTCGACCTTCTAGTTCCTTATTGGAGAAGTTTAAAATCAAGTTACTTTAATATATAGTAATAACAACCTGCATAATTGCTAAGCTCAATTAAAGTTTCTTGATAAATTTCTGTTCAACTTATAGCCCTAATTAAAATTGCATATGTTTGTAAGGTAACCTTTATCATTTTGTCACTAAATTTAATTTGAAAAACAAGAGAGGGAGAGTATGAGAGACAGTTTTAGAAATAAAATAGAAAGAGAGAGAGGAGATAGAATAACTATGGAAAAGTTCTTTTACAACTAATTTTGGAGAAAAGTTTCAAATGGACCAAACGACCCTGATTCAGCAAGTGCAACTGCTTCCCTATACCTCCATGAATATGTATGTATATACATAGATATATATACAATATATATATATGGTATAAATATACGTGAGGCCGCAATTAGATTATAAGTTGGGCCAAAGTAAAGAACTTTTGCACACACACAGACTGAACACAAAAGTCCACGTGCAAATTTATGGAAATTTAGAGTAAAATTTTCGCATGCCATTAATTTTTAAAAACGCAGCCAAAAAACACATATGCCGCAAGGCAAACCATGAGAGTCCGTCCGGGTAAAGTTTTTCTGCTGCCAAACGCACCAAACGTCCAGAAACATGAGCCCAGTACTAGGAGAGGAGAGGAGAAGAGAGGAGTGAGTTGGTGTGGTGGTGAAAGGGGGCGGTGTGGCGGTGAAAAAAAGGCTGCCTGCTTCTGATTCTGGGCCTGTGGCTGAGAGTCAGTCCTGGGCAATGGCGATTCAGCTGGGCACACACAATGGCAAAATGTGGCATTCAAGGCATGAACCGAACAAAAAACCAGGCAAAAAAAAAAAAAATAAAGAAAAACCGAAAAGCATTTATAAATTTTTGAATAAAAATCTCAAAGTCACGACAGAAGTAAACGACTTTGAGGTACCCTTTTAATAAATAGACTTGTAGGATGTATTTCGTAAAACATATGTATATATATATATAAATTTTAAACTTTCGTTAATTAAAAGATACATTGATTTATATTCTATTAGGAGAAAATCTGTATGTTTATTTTTTTTTTTTGTTCCAATTAGACAGATTCTTTTTTTATATAATGTTTATGCAGGGTAGGCAACTTGTGTGAGAAAATTGCCAATTTGAAAAGGATACGGCCAATAGCCGCGACTCACTTCATTGACTCACAAATCGTTAAACATTTTCATTTATTTTTTTTTTATTCATTTCCGATCATTTGTTCGCTGGAAAGATTTCTATTGTAATTGAAGTGCAAATGAGTAAAGTTTAAAGTAAAATTTAACCCCCAAGCTAAAATAGATGCCAGTCGATTTATTAGATGACCGACGGCGTGAGACTTGACCTGACCTTAAAGTTCGCACATTCGCAATTCCCATTGCCTTGGATTTAAGCCGAAAAAGTTGACGTCAACCATAGAAAAAAGGCAAGGGGGGGAAAGAAAATGGCCAATTTCTTGGCACAAAGGTCCGACTGGGGTTTGGTTTAGTTGTGGGCGTTTTCAAGTAGAGTGTAGTGGGAGTGAAGTGTGTATGGAAGGGCCTTGGAAGTATATTTCAGCGCATAAAACTTTTATGAGGCGCACTATTAGTGGGTTAGACCGTGGCAATAGTTGCTGTAACTGTAGCTATAGTTGTAGCTGTAGTCATCGTTGTGAGTCCTGAGTCCTGTCCTGTCCTGTGAGTCTTGTGTTCATGGCAAATTGCACTTTGTATGTATGTATACTCGCAATGCCAGGGATCCTCGCCTTCGCTGACTGTTGCAGCCATTGTTGCATAAATTATTTGATGCCAACGACTAAAATAGATGCTGTGTTGTGCTACTCAAAAGATCCTTCTCTTTCTAACCATCCCCAAAAATTTCGTTCGACTTATGCATAAAATTTAATCAAAGCTTGAAAAGGCGGCAGCAGCAAGGACAAGGACACACCTGCTTTCTCTTTCTTGCAACCCTAAAATCCTCATTTATAATCCCCATGCAGCACTGACAATTCGCGTTCTTGCAATACCAAAAAGTGTTAGTCTACCCTCCACTACCCCCTCTCCCACACCACCCACACAAGCTATCAAGGAATGCATCTTGCATATGTCAATAATCAAATACAATTTGCATACCAATCAACAATGCATATTCACAAACACATACATGCACACACACCTGTACACATATTTGATGCCTCTGGGAAAGGGAAAATTGTGGCACAACCTTCTTATGATGGAAGGTCACGCTTTATAGCTGAGCAAGCAACGCGACTTCGTGGACTTTGGCACAAGAAAAATTGTAAAAATTTGCTTACTGCTGCACTACATTTTGCTTTTGCCTTTACTTTTGCCTTTTAACTATGCACCACACGCACCAATGGTTGTTGTCCCCCCCCTTCTGCTCCTCCTGTTCTTCAATCTCCATCACCATTGCCAAAAATATTATGAATTTTCAATGCACGTGGTGGTGGCGGCACCTGGTGACACCAATTTGTACACAAAAGCCTTTTACTCCACACAAGTCAAGGCTGATAAGTTGGTGGTAGATGCTGCAGCATGTCATTGCCGGTTAAAATAATTGTACGAAATATTCACTAAAATGAATGCAAATATAAATTTTACAATAGTCAGAGAGAGAGAAGGGAGGGAGAGAGAGAGAGAGAGAGAGAGAGAGAACAGAGGGAGGGAGAGCGTTCGGATAATCATAGTACAATACATTCGGAATTAACACATATTGTGGGTTTCAGTGCGAGGTATTTCATCAGTTTTCATTATGAATAAAGTATGTAATAATTTTATATTTTCAAAACAAAATAGTTAAATAATTAATAAATGCTGTTGCACAAAATGTTCTATTTAACACATATAAAGTAAATAAATTTCGTATTTGGGCTATAACAATTACTCTAATTTAAGCTTTGACTCGAAGCTTAATAAAAAAAGCTCATGTCTTAAATATTGTCAGCAAGAACTTTGAAATTTACTCAAAAAACACTCACCACACTTTTAGCTATTCAATTAGATGATAAAATCTTTTAATTTATTTCACAAAAATATTTAACAAGGATAAACAAAAAGAAACACATAAAAAAAAAAACAAAAGAAAAAATAAAATTGGTAAATTGAATAAATTTTTGAATTATTCAATACTACATAGAACACCGATCACACACACATGCACACACACTTTTGCATTAGCTTTGCTTTTTTCACTTTTACCGGTGGCAGACATATTTTTTTCTTTTCTCTTTTTGGCATGCGGGAAATTCCGCAACAAATATTTCGACAACCAACAAACCGATTTCATTGGAAAAACCATTATTAGAAAGCTAATTGCATTAACTTTACTTCAACACAATTTGTTTTCACTTTTATTCACTTTTAATGCACAAAAAAAAAATTAAATAATTTTCCGCACGGACAAAACGCGGACACCGCAACCAACTTTAATAATGAAAACTTTGCTTTTTGCAACACTGCAGCTGTGATCAGAAACAGAAGAGAGAATAGATAAAAAAAAGTTCATGGGCGTAGCTAGAGTCTTAAATGAATTTTCAAATAAAAAGGGCAAATCTTGGTAATAAGGCTCCCAGGCATTTTTTTAATAATAAAATCATTACTTATCAACAACCTAAAGTTATTGTAAAGTTAAATCATTCTATTTCTGACGACCCCTGTGAGTGTATCCTGGGTACACCTATGGCAGCAGCGTGGATCCCGTTAGAATTCCAGAACTGAGAAACTCTCTCAATTTTGTTGTCAGTGTTGTCAGAACCATAAACTGGCAGTTAATTTAGCGGAATTTAGCGAGTTTCTTATTAGTGCTCAGAGCTGGTCTTGAAATCTGGCAGCATTGCCAGTGTTCCTTTCGTTTCCTTTGGTTATTAAGTTAGTGTGTTAAATTTCTTTCTTGTGCTTTTGTGTATAAAAATTCTGTTAGCATAAATATAATGAAATTAATTTACAATTGGTGTCATTCACTTTGCGATTGGATCCATTATTTTTGCAAAGAGTTGAAATATTCCAAAAAGTATTTGTGGCCTCTGCCGCGATCGCAGTATGTGTGCATGTGTGTGTTTGTAAAAATAATAAACTGATTTATCAGTATCCATTATGTATTGTAAGAATATACTTCGTCCTGTTTCTTTCGATGCTACTCGTTCGTATGTGCTGCTACAAAGTTACATAATAAATTGATTACATTAAATTCATTTGACAGATATCAGCAATCTGAAATTTGTTTATCTAGTACATTTTTTTCGCATTTCATTTTGCGCTTCATTGATTCGATAAGGATACAACAAAATTTAGCCAGTGCCATCATTTGGGAGCACTAAACAATCAACAGCCTTAAGGGAATTATCACAAAGTGGCGACAAAAATTATGCTTATGAGCCCACAGCCTCACAACTGTCAGTTATGTGCCATGGGCGTAGCTAATATTAAAAGAAAGGGGCCAAGGAATACACCCATCATGTGCACTATATTTATGTACATACATACATACACATATGGAAAATTTATTCAGAGTATAGAAACCGACTAACTGAAATTCGTTAATCTATGATTAAATGAATAATTTTCAACTTTATTTTTATACAAAATCCAATGAAATCGATTTTTGATTATGTTTACTTGATTAATAAATATTTTCTGATATCTTTGCGAGTAGTTCTATCCTAAGGAAGTGTTTTATTTAAAATGGATAACTATTTCCGGCATTACCCTATTGCCTAAGCCCATGTTTTCTCCCTCCACATGTTTGTGTATTGAATTCTGTATATGCTTATCTACAATATTTGATTTGTGCAGCATAATTTAAGGCGCCAACGGCTATGCTAATAAAACTCACAAATAACGCGCCGAAAGCGTTATACATCCCCCTTCCCCCACCCCCCTCATTCGAGTGGTGGTATGGTTTTGTGATACTGTTGTAGGGTATAGAAACCTCACCTAGCTGGTGTCGGTGTTGATTTCATTTTGGCTCTAACAAAAGCAATTACCTCGGCCCAGACGGGCTTACCCGACACCGACACTCATCCGTTTCTCTCTTCTTCTTCGCATTGCGACATTAAGCATTCATTTTGCATGCAACAACTTTTGAAGCTCGCGATGCGAAAACAACAGCCATAGCAATGGCAAATGTAACGGTAACAGGAGCAGCAACAGCAACAGCAGCAGGAGCAGCCGGCAACATATGTTGCATGTCAAATGCAGAAAACCTTCATGTACATACATACCATACATACATGCTCCTCTACTGCATCTTTTCAAGTGCTACACATGTTGTATAGAGACAGCTAGAGTTGGAGTAGGATGGAGCCTTTGCTTCAGGGTTCTGACTCCGTCTCCTGTAGGAGACTTTTCGCCAAGACGTATTGGTGGCTGCCACTGCTGCCGTCGACTCAACTCCTTCAGGTGGCATTAAAATAATGCACACGTGCACTTAACTTTATCCACGATTGTTTGTTTGTTTGTTTGTTTCTGCTGCTGCTGTTGCTGCTGCTTTCTGTTTGCCAGCCAGCCACGCCCACTGCTCATGTTGCCCATTGTTTTGCCCATACGCTTGGTTTGTGTATATTTCAACAGTTTGCCAGGTGGCTAGATGGCTCAGAAAATCCTCACATTCGCATCGTTTGCCTTCTGCTGCTGCACTCTCGTGTGTGCAAATATTGAAACTCATATTTGAGCACATTAACGAGCGGGCAAAGTTGTGGAATGTGGGTGGAGAAATATGAGAATGGAGAGTGGGAGTGGAAGTGGAATAGAATGGAATGGAATGGAATGGAAGCTGTGGCAGGCCATTCAACCTAACTGCAGTATTGTCGCATACAATGCTTAGCCAGAGCTTTTGTTTTCGTCCTTGCAGTTTGTATTCATTATGATTTTGCGGTACTCTAATCATCTCTCCCTCTCTCTCTCTCTCTCTCCATCTCCTTCTCTATGGCTCTCTGGTTCTCTTACACCGAGAGAAAATTAAATTATATTTAAAGAATCTAATTTAAAAATGATAACAACAAAAATGTCCTTCCAATTATAAACTTTTTAGAAAGTTTCATATAAACCATATGTATGGTGTGTAGGTAACAGCTGTTTACAAGGATACGGTGATAATTGAAAAAGGACCTTGTTGACTTCTGATGAAAAATGCAAGTTTTGGAAGTTCTTATTGGTTAGGTTAAGTAAGGTAGAGTGAGAATGAGTTTAAAGTCCTTCACAGTGAAGTCAAGTAGAATTACCTAGGAGGATTAAATCCTATCTCGGATAATTTAAAAAAGAACTTCATAACATAATATATATATATATATATATGCATTAATATTCTAGTGATTATGTGTCTTCCTCTCAAATGAGGGAATTCTTTATAATTTGACATAAGATATAAATTCTGTTCTAGTTGTTTTTCTTTCTTCATTTGAATTAAAATAATATTCATTTATACATAGTTAGAATATTAGCAAATTTTTTAAATTATATTTTTGTTGCTCTGTATTTTTACAGCTCCTCCGTCATCGATCGAGATAAAGGGTTATAGCCATAACTCCAAGGTGGAAGTGCGCGAGAATCAGGACCTGCAGCTTAAATGCATTGTGGCCAATGCCAAGCCAGCAGCACAAATAGTATGGTATCGAGGCAATGTTGAATACAAACCAGGTTAGTAGCGTGGACAGACTTAACAACTTCCACGCAAAAATATGCCCCCTCCCCCCTTCCCTTTCAAATCCCCTTCCTCCTAACCTTTTATACACCTCGTCCTCTTAATGCCTGACAGTGTGTGACACTTGTCACTGGCAACAACACTAAGCCATCAAATTTAATGTCCACTTACACACACACAGACAAACACACACACACACAAACGCACGTGGCCTCTAATGCTGAGGCTGATCCACTCCCACACTCACACCAATGAAACAAAACACAAAATATATCCGAATTTACAAAAAGTGTAAATGGAAAAAGGGGCAGTAGGTGGGGGTGCAGGGGGGATGGATGGGGATAGATGAAGATGCGAAGTGATGGGTGGAGTCTTGCCATTTGGCTGTCAACCGGTTTGAATACACACAGACTCACACTCACACACACACACACAGATACACTCATGTGAATTGTGAGAAAGGAGTGCGAGGGAGGCCGAACTGTTGGTTGCTCATACCATAAAAGGCATGGCAGATGGAGGTGGGTTCCGTTTGGATGTCGACTTTCTGCTTGATGACGGTGCTTAAATAATAATTTTATACTCCAACAAAACGGCGACTGTCGATGTAGGTCTCTGTCCCTTATCTTCCTTCACTCTCTCTGTGTGTTTGTGCCTTGTCATTTTAAGCGCGCTGCCCGGCAGCCAGCAAATTGGAAAACACACACAACGGCAACAACAAAAAAAAAAAAATATATATATATATTTATAAAAGGGATGAGGAGCATTTTGGATGGACGGTGTCGGGGTGTATGGTGGTGGAGTGAGAGAGAAAAATGCAAATGCCAACGTTGAATATGGTCATAGGACGAGACCATCGCATGGCGTTTAGCCGCCTTCACGACTTTTAATTTTCATAATGATTATGATATGATGCCCCCTATATATATACATATATATATATATATATATATATCTTTATATGTATACATATATTTACATACATGTGTTTGTGTGTGTGTGTAAGTGTTTTGTGGGCGGGGCAGCGCCTCTGGCTGTCATTTGGCGACTAACGAAATCATTTTAACACAACTGGCGCGTTAAAAATGCTTAAAATGTGAAACGCACGACGCCAGCGACGCCAAAGCAACGACGTTCCCAACGATGATGATGATGGAAATTTTTTGGGAGTAAACATTAACAAACACAAAAAATGAAAAAACAAAAAACAACAAAAAAAAAAAAGAAACAAAAAACGAACCGAAAAATGAAAGAAGAAAATTCGCAAAACGGCGTTAAAATGTAGGAAAATCCGCAAGGAAATGTGGACAGCAGCGGAAGGAAGCTGCTGCATGATGAATTATGTTTATGACGCAATATGTTGCGCCCAGTAACTCAGCCTGCGGGGGAAAGGGGGGGGGTTGCTGGGAATGTAGCGTTACTTAAGAAGACTGGGGACGACGACCCTTCGAAATGAGGTTTTACGACAATGACCAGTTTGGGAGGATTTTCCTTTTTCGCTTCTTATATATATATTTTTTTTTTTGGTTTTTGTTTTTTTTTTTTTTTTGGGGTTTTTAGCCAAGGGTCGCTGTATCATTTGCAAGCTGTCAGAAAGCGTTTTTCTTCTTCTTCTGCTACGTTTTTTTTTTTTTTTGTTGGAGCGTATGTGGCGGTTAATGTGGCTATTGAGAAAGGACACGGACAGAGAATGAGAGTAAGATGAAAGACGCCGTATCAGTATATTCCAATTTCGGAGGCATACTTTTTGAACGCAGTGTGAACAAATATGCAAGTCATTGGCAATTTATGACTGAAAATGATGTCACAAAATAACGATAACCGACAAGAGGTTTTTCGTTAAACAAAACAACAACAAAACAGAAAAGAAGAAAAAGGGGAAAAAACACTTAAAAAGAACTTAACAAAATGCAAAGGGAAAAACAAGAACCAAAAAACCAATTGCCATAATCGTTTATCGACATATGTATGTACATATGTATATATATGAATTTTGAGAGAACTAAGGGAACCGTAAAGAATTTTTCATACAAACGTTACCAGAATTATTGACCTAGAGTTCGGTAGATTGTGAGGCCTAAAATACATAAATTCTTTAAATTACGATATTTGACTAGAGAAGAAAGAAAATTCAAACAAAAACGTTGAATTTCAGTGCATTTGCGGGCTTTCCTTTCTTACTTTCCTGCAGTAAGTTAAAATTCTCAACTAGTTTGAGCGTTAAAGCAGTAGAAAGCCAAGCAAAGTCTGTTGACCAGAAAACTTGATGCTTGCCTTAACAAATAACTAAACTCGAAGGCTTAAAGAAACCTAAAACTTGTCTAGATCCTAGATAGATTATTCCTGCATATCTAATTGATATCATAAATAGATTGATGACATCTTTAATCGTATTTAGCTTAAGCTCCAGCCCAATACCCAAGCATAATTATCTATAACTCCCCCTAATCTCTTCTTAAACTGCAATTAAGTAACAACAATAACTAATTATTTTCATTTTATTTCATATTTTGAATGTTTTTCAGATAAACGGGATGATAAGGTTGAAGAATCGACACCCAAACGTTTTACTACCACATCCAGTTTGAAGTTGAAACCTGGTCCAGATGATGATTATACGGAATATACGTGCCAGGCCAAACATAAGGCTCTTTCACCGGATATGCCCATGCGTGCAACGGTTCAACTGTCCGTGTTGTGTGAGTAGCTACATATGTACATACATGCATGCCTACCCCGATCCACATTCATCCAAGTCCAGATGAGAAAATGCTATTCGAATTGTCCGCCCTCATTAGCGGACACCAATTTGCCATACCATTGAACGAAAATGCATTTGTATGGATATACATATGTATATATGTCTCGACTGGAATCGCGTTATACAATTTTTGTTGTTCCTTTTTTTTTTTTTTTTTTTTTTTTGCCTGACTCCAACTCTGACTCTGTGGCTCTGTGGGGGTCTGATGCCTGACCCACAAATGGTTTTGAAGAGGATGAGAAGGAGTGGAAGTGGAAGTGGGAGTGGGAGTGGGAGTGGGAGTGGGAGCCGGTGCCGATGCCATGATGGCCGCTAATTGCGCAATTGGTGCGCGTATTAATTAGTTTTTAAATTCTAATGTGCCACACAGCTGCCGCCGCTGCATGTGGAATTCAGTAGCAGCAATAGCATCATTGCGTGCCCTGCTCTCATTGCGAATGCCAAAGTTCGGTTATTGATTGTGGATATGAGAGGGGGGGTGCTAGAAGGTAGTAAACATTGGCGGCGGTAACTTTCCGGCCATGTGCAGGTGGAGCACGCACATTCGAATTAATTATGTTTGTTATTTATGCATAGGCAAGTCCAACTGCCACTCTGTGCCAATGTCCCACTCTACTCTACTCTACTTTATACTGCTCGGCTCTGGCCTCTATTCCGCTCTGCTCTTTGCCGCCATGGTCAGACTTTGAATGTCCATTTTGTAGATTTAATTGGCAGAGGGACAAAAAATATTTTTTTCGGTGGATGCGTCCCCTACAATCTACACCTACTCTATATCACATATACCTATGTATATGCACATATATATTTTTTGCGTTCCACCTTCTTCGCATCTCTGAGGTCCGATGGGCGTTGTTTTGGGGTGCGGCCATTTTCGTTTCTGTTCGCTTTTCCTTTTTTTTTTTTTTTTTTAATTTTATATATGTATGTATATAGGTATATTTTGGTTTGGTGGCAGGCTCAATTATGCGCTATTATGGCATCCACTAGGTAATCGGATTCAGGTAGACTGTCATGGTACAGACAGGCAAACGGCAGATGGCCCTTGCGATGCAATATTTTAAGTGATTTTAATTTAATTTTCTCACTCACTCAATGTCCCTCCCTCTCCCCCCCTCTCTCTCTCACTCTGTCTTTCTCTCTCTGTGGGGAATAGCTGTAGGGAACAGGACTAGTTATTGCAAATTTTAAATGGCCATTCTTCTTATTTTGTGTTGATTCAATGTGGTTGACCGCTTGTCAAATTCAAACGCTGATGAAGGAGATATATACATATATATATATATATACATATACATACATAAATCACTTGAAAGTTGAGCCGAAAGTTAAAATTGAATGAAGTTAAATTGAAGGCCCATCTTTTGGCATTCCATTGGGGCAATTCAAAATGTTTGCTTTAAATAACAATTAATGTGACCAAATGTATTTAAATTCTCTCGCTCGCTCGCTCTCTCTCACTCTCTCGGTTTGGCGACAATTGACACTGTTTGCGTTGTTTGTGGTATTTTACACAGTTATTAACATGTGCATGTGTATGCGTGTATGTGAGAGAGGGGCGTTGCATTACAGGCGTGGCAGAGGATAAATCGAAAAATAATGCATTTGACCGCATCAACGATTTGCATGCCCAAACACTTCAATTAAAAATTGTGCATAAACATTTTTGTTGCCATATGGACTTTAAAAGAGCGTGAGAGGGAGAGAGAAAGATAGAGAGAGGAAGGTAAAAAGCAAGTGAATGAGAGAAGGAAATAGAGTAACAATGTTTATCCTTCCTTTTCTCCCCCTCTGACCTGTTAGCTACTATGGCTGGCCGCATTTGTTTTAGTGTAAATTGAATTTATTTGCGGCAAACGGTTGCAATTAAATATGCACATTCATACATATACACACACACACACATATATGTATATATATGCAAGAGCTTTCTGTTGCTACAATAAATATATTTCTCCTTCTCTTTTCCATTCAGATCCACCTGGTCCACCATATATTGAAGGCTATTCACCAGGCGAAACATTGCGACGTGGCCAGACAGTGGAGCTTATGTGCCGGAGTCGCGGTGGCAATCCTCCAGCTCAACTGATTTGGTATAAGAATGGCTCACAGATACGCATGGCCTACAGGCAAGTGTTAAGGATGACGATGACGATGATTAAGATATATACATACATATGAGTGAAAGAAAAAAGCAGTCTGCACTTCTTACATTTATCTTCTTTCCTTTCTTTTTTCTTCTTCTTTTTTTGCAGAACCTCTGGCCGTTTGTCTGAGAATATTTATACCTTTACCGCTGAGGCAGGTGATAATAAGGCCCGTTTCCGCTGTGAGGCTAGCAATGTTATGTCAAAGGATCCACTTAAAGCTGAAGTGGAATTATCTGTTCTATGTAAGTAGCAAACAAATTGTAAAAAGTAACTTAGTGACTCTAACTTATAGGCCATATTAAGCAAAAAGGTTGCAGGAAGGAGGAATGTAGACAAATGAAAAAGAACCTTCGTTTTTATGGTTCTAGTAGCATATTTTTTACGCCTTAAGGGGAGAGTAGATAGAACATTAGGTAAAAATATTGTAAAAATCTTCTAATCATACAAAATTACAGAAAAAGTAAATTCTAAGATTTTCTACAATAATGTCATAGATTCTAAACAAGATTAATCCATTCAAAAACCTCTTTATTTTCACTTTAGATTCAAAATGTGAAAATAATTCAAAATGCAGGACAACAAGTCGTATGATTAATATTTTTTAAAAATTTTACAAGAAGTTCATTTGAGATTTAAACTTAATTTAATGCGACAGCTAAAAAATTTTATTTAAATCTTTTAATTAGGAAATATATCTTATAGTCGAAATTTGTATTATATGAGTATTTGTTGATTTTTGTATATATATGCCTTTTATAATTGAGCAATTCATTCGTAAAACTTCTTTCCTTCATAGAAAAACTCTAAAATATTTATAGAAAAATTTTCCCTTTGTAGAAAAATAATTAAACACTTTCCAAAAAATAAATTAAATATTTTTCGTTCACCAAGTCGTAGTAATATTATTTCCATACTTAACAAGAGTTGATTATAGACATAGACTTCATTTTACTTCTACCTTCAAATGATCGTATAAAAAATCGAACAAATTCGCATATATAATTCGCATATAATTAACTTATATAAGATTTATACTTTCAAGTAACTCCATCTACTTAGAACCTCAGTTAATTTAAACTATTTTGAAACTCAAATGGTTAGGTTTCAAAAAAAAAAGTTTATTATACATATGATTGATCATTTTTAGAAAACGTTGAGCTAAAGTTTCTTTTTATATAGTTAAGTAAACCCTTTGTAGATTGAATTAAATTGTCTTTGACTTTGATGTGAATAAAAATAAAGTCTTGTCTTGTCTTGTGTCTTGTGTTTTACCTAATTGTATGCAATATATCATCATACATTTTCATATTTGCACACACTTAAATAACACTCGCTAGCATGTGTGTGTGAGTCAATAGCACTCTCTACTCATTCCCAGCATCATCTACTAATTCCACAAAGTCCTGGCACTTGGCACGCGACACAAAGACTAAGCGAAGGACTAAAATAAGCCTGACAAACTCTATGCCGGGTCTCTTCTGTTGCTTTCTTTTGCAATTAAGCTTAAGTTTGCGTACCCTTCTGAAAAGGCCTCTCCAACTCCGAGCCCTCGGCTCCAGTTGCAGTAGCAATAGCTGAAGCAGCTCCTTCCTTCTCTCTCTCACTCGCTCTCTCTCTCTCTCTCTCTCCGTCTCTTAGCTTTGTCAAATCAAGCAATGCAAATTCTTTTCAAGTGCCAAATAGCGCAGACACCTCCAAGCCGCTAGCACTGTACCATGTACTCAGCTGTCTCCTTACCTCCCCTTCCCCCCCTCCCTTACCCTTCATTTAAACTGAGTTGCAGCTTGTTAGAGTTACAACAATTGCAATCAGGCGCACAAAGCCAAGCCCAAGTATGGGTCGCGAAGCTTGCCAAAGTCGTTAGCATTTGCATGCAGCCAGTTCTCCCTTTACCTTACCTTACCATTCAACTAAATCCAAACCAACCCCCAATTCAGCAGCACCCTCTCCCGCAATCCTCTCCTTGTTTTATCTGAAGCAGCTTATGTGCTCATGTGTCTAACATGTAAATGGATGAGGCGACTCTTGAGAGGTCGCTCATTCGCTATTCAAATTTTGAGACCACGCTGAAATTGGCGCTATTTACCTGGAAAAGCTATAGACTTTAAGCTGGGCACGTGGCTGCTTATCCATGCTT